>CM076580.1:216363395-217010267 GCA_034641835.2 Pinus albicaulis | reverse complement strand
ATTTTAATTTTTTCAATCTCACTCTCCAAATTGAAAGTGGACTGACTTTTTGGAATGTTCAACTCTGTTTTGTTAGCCACTGCCTTAGTGGCTGAATCAATGTGCCGATTCTTGTTATGTACAGTGTTTGTGACAGTTTTATTAGGAGAACTAACTGCAGTGCTAGTGCTGCTAGTTGGTTGACCTTGTGTGTCAGTGTTTTGGTTGTCCTTTTCTTTGTTCTTTCCAGAACTCTCAGCTGCTGATTTGTTACTTTTAGCAATTGCTTTAGAAGTTTTCTCAGGTATTTTCTTGATGGTGACCTCAGAAGCTTTTGGTTTGGGAGTTTCTTGCCTCTTTTTGATTCTAAGTTCATATTTTTCTTTGACCTGCATCATGGCATTTTCAAATCCTAACCTATAATCCTCAGTTTCTAACCATTCCTCATCCCAACAAGATGGCGAGGAGTGATCTTCTTCTGTGTAACAGTTATGGATTGAATCTTCTGTTTCAAACATATTTATTGCATGCCCCTTAGACTCTTCTATGATTCCCTCATCTTCATCAAGAAATTTCTCTTGGAATGGGGGAATAACTTGCTGATCTGATTCTCTTTTTCTGTTGGGAGTAGCATTGTTTCTTCTAAAGTTCTAGTTCTGGTTATGGTTTTGATTTATGTTTTGGTTATCGACTGAGACAAACATTTTTTCCATCATTTTTTGTAGCCTTTCCACATTTTTAGATAAACGGTCATAATTTGGATCAGATGTGGAAGCTACACTGTCATCTCTATATGTTACCCTCTTCTCAGCTCTCAATCTTGCTCTTTTCTCAATCAGATTAGCCTCTACACTCACTGCTCCTTTTTGCATGTCTTCCAACATGTTGTAATCTCTCTCCCTAAGTTGTTAGGCCATGTTAGCATCAAAGCCTTCGGGGTATTTCGCTAGGGCCATACCTTGGGGAGGTTTCATGTGTGGAGGAAGAGCGTTGTAAATGCTGTTAAATATCATTGTGTAATCATGGACACTCTCTCCTACGTTTCTCTCAAGGCTCATATATTCTGCTAGGAGTTGGCGAGGGTTGGCCTTAACATCCCATTTGTTTATGAAAGTCTGATATAAAGATGGAAGATCATTAATGCTACCCGGAGGTAAGCCTTTAAACCATTTCTTCACCTCACCCCCTAAGCTCTGGGCAAAGATTCTCATTTTGATTGTTTCATCATCTATCTCCATATAGTCAAAAGAATCTTCCATCCTATCTACATGGTGTTGGGCTATGGTAGACTCTTTTGCAGTGAAGTGTGGGATCTTTGATTGATAATCGTTGGGTAAGGGTACTAGTGGCTGGGGTAAAACCAGAGGTGCATACCAAGCTGCCATGATGATGTTTCGATGAGGTAAAGGGTTGACTTGGGCAGCAAGAATATGGATGGCAGCGATATTATGACCAACAGAAGACTAATGAGCAGATATAGGGTGACTGAGCCCCAAGTTCTGAATGAAGTGTATATCAGGAGGTGTATATGAAGGGGTCTGTCTATTCCCAAGGTGCTTACCACTTTGAGGTGGTGAAGCAGGAAGCTCAAGATCTGGCTGGTCTAGGACACTGAATGAACTAGTTCTTGGTAAGCTATTTTGAGTGTCTAGGTCAAAAAGGGGGTCTGATAGAGCTGTAAAGTTTTCTGGTGTAGAGTTAGCTCTATGGAGGTGGCTGGAAATAGTTGGTCTTTTAGGTGTAGGAGATCCCTTGAGGATGCTCTCAGGGTTGTCAACTATCTCAGGTGGGTCTGGGTTAGGATAAGATCTTGTATGAATGGTTCTTGAAGCCAGAATGTTGTTTTCTAACCAAGCATCTTAACCCTACTCGTTACTTCTAATGTGGCTGATGTTGTAATGGAGGCTGGTTTCCCAGTGGAGTCTTATGTGAAACCAAGATAATCAGCAGGCCTACTGACCACCAGTGGAGTCTTTAAATCGTTTAGGAATCTTGGAGTCGCCAGGTGGAAGGTTTAGGATGTTTCTGGAGGATACACTGTCCACCACAGTGCTTATGAGATGTCCCTTTTCAAGGATATCTTGAAAACACAGCAAACTCTAACCAGAGATTGACTGGGAGGGATTTACTAGATATGTCACCTCTGAAAGAGTGTGAGATCTGGAGGCTACATGGCCCTTTCCAGACTCTGTCTAAGAGTGTGGAAAAATGGTGTAGAGGTTGATCTGTGAATAGGAATGCTTAACTGCCAACCTAAACAGAGATTATAGGTTTCTGAGGCTCTTATGATGTAGTAAGATGGAGGGTACTCAGATTTCCCCAGTGGAGTCGCCATTATGTTGGGGTTCCCATGTTTTGGCAAGGTTGGAAATACCAAAATATGAGACAACATCAAACCACTTTCAGACCTCAGGATGTATCCCTCCTGGGTCCAGAGAGGGATCTCTCTATAATTATCGAAGATATTTGACTTTGAAGCTCAATGTTAAGATGTTAGGCTAGTTATAAGGCTCAGGGTTTGTTTGGTTGCTGGTTATCAGGAAAGAAGGGTTCAATGTACGACAAGGTGAGGAAAGAGGATTAAGGCAGAGGTGAATTATTCCAGGGAGCATTCAAAACCATTGTGCAATGGATTCAGGAAAGGATTTGCTTGCTAATCAATAGGCAGGCTTTCAATTGGGCTAGTCATCTAAAACGTTGGATCTTAAAGATGATAGTGTGGTATGGATTGGTAGGAGAGGAGGAGACCATAAAGTTTAGAACACACGGTTAAAGACCACCTGGTCGCACAAGGATCCTAGTGGACAGGGCTAACTCTAATCCCCAGTGTTCCAAAATCTTCCAGCTAAATCTCAAACCAAACATCTAAGAATAGATTCATTCAATTCATACATCATAGAGCAGGCAATAACATCCACTACACTGGTTAAATTAACTGAAATCAATTCTTAGATAACACATTCAGAAGAAAAACATCTATGGAAAGGAGAGAAGAAACATAGGGTACGTAACAAGGGTAAATCCTATGCCAATATTCTGATGCAAGCCAGTAGAAATGAAATGAAATGAAAATAAACAAAGAGATAGGAAAACATCACCGCTGCTTTAGATCAGGATCCAAAGAAATGTGCTTGTCGTATTAAATAGCAATACCAGTCAAATACAACATTGCCAACAGTTGAATACTCAGTGTGAAAACATATTCCTCAGCCTATCTTACAACTTTACACAGAGACTATGTCTCAAAAGAAACTACTTGCAATTCTCTGATAACTAATCAACAACAACCTTTACAATGAGTTTCTTCATGAATTTATAGCTCCAGTGGAGCAGAGAAGGTAGGTGAAAAACTAAATGCAACATTAAAAACTCAGAAGAGGAAGAAGGTCGAAGCCCATCCTGTATAAATTCTATACATTAATCTGTAGCACTCTTGGATGAAAGAGTGGTCTTCGTCAGGTTTCCATTTACTCCAAGTATGACTCTGATGTACTTTGGTTGCAGTACTCTGTAGTACTTCTGGTGAATTGAACAAAAACGTAGAATGGAGATGCTAAGATCTGCCATACTGTGCAAAAAATGCTTATGATAGCCTAGGACTGCTGTAGGAGGGGAAAAACTTCCCTTGGACACAATGTATACTGAAACCATAATGTGTACTGTGTCCGTGCTCAGGAAGAAACGTTCTGCTGATTTGAAAATCTAATAGCATTGTTTTTTGCGCGCTAGACCTTTCATGCAATCCACAATGTCTTTGAACTGGTACCTTTACTTTCTAAAATCCCTGACAAAGCCCAAAAAATCTTCTATTTCTTGCCTCGAGCTCTCTTCTACTCCCGTACCATCTTTTTTTAGGAAATCTGAGCTTTAATGGCACTGGAGAGGGTTTGCAGAGTTTTAACTATGTCCTTGCATAATATTTATGCCGCCACTACCTTACCGGGCATTTCCTGTAACACCGAGCTCTGAATGCAGCCTCTTTGTAGTTTGTGTCACCAACACAGTGTATATGAATCATGGCGGTTTTCCATTTTCCCTGTAACCCTGCAAAATACGCAAAAAAATTAAGAAAACCATGTACGGAGGTGGTGGATGCAGCGTGGATGACGCGAAAGGTCATGCAGACTGGTGAGATGTTTGAATCATGCAGGATGGCGGAGAAAAATGCAGCGAACAACGAAATATTTTCAGGGTGAAAGGTGGTGAACTGTGGCAAAGGTTTGAATGTAAACATTGGACTTTGACCCTTGCACGAAATGTATAAGGAACTGATGCAAATGCGATGAAAAATATATGAACACACGTGGGATGATGACGTGGCGATATGGGGTTGACAGTGGGCGTCTGGTCATATCTGGACCGTCCGATATCAATGGAGATCGACGGTGGAAAACACATCGGAGGGCAATGGACAGTGGGCCAGGGGTACAGTGGCCATGGGTTATCGCGTGCGCAGCTTCATGGAGCGACAACCGTCAGATGGGCAACTCTGGATCAGATGGCGATTGTGCATGTCGCTCCGCATCCATGGACGAACTTTAACGCGCGATGGGAGGGTGGTTTTCCTGTCGTACCGATGCCACGCATCGGATGATGTATGGAATCACTCCGAAAATGAAAATACTGCCAGCCCTCGGAAGGTGGTGCAATGGATACCACCAGTTTTCGAGCAGGCGCGTTGGCGTGGGGACCACCAGGGCGGGCGTACTGTGGACCGTCGGATCATCGGGCAAACGAACGGTGGATCTTCGAACGGGCAGTGAACACGTTGAACGATGGATGCTGCAGGGGCGGCGATCGCTGTTCATTCTATTTAGATCAACGGCTGTAAACGCGCCCAATGAACATATGAAATAAGCGCTCTCCGCCTTTGCGCCTGGTCATGGCGCTGGGTCATGTGGAGGGAAATGTACAGGGGGCTAAGCTGAAAGGGGCTAAGGCCCAATTACATAGAAAAGATGGTTTTTGGCCCATTTCAAATGAAATTAAAAGCCAAAATGGGTAACGATAGAGAGATAAAGGGGTCTCTTGGCTAAACCAAGGGCGGATGCATGGTTTAAAGGGGATTTTGGGAGGATCTAGGGGATTAGAGGGGAATTTGACAAGGGAAAAACAAGGGTTAAAATGGGGGGTTCTGCAGGGGTTCAAGGGCAAATGAAGGCCTTTTGGAGCACCATTTTTTCCAATCAGAGAGGCTATTTGACATAAGGATAGCAGAGGGAAATAATCAATCGGTAGAGGGCATAAAAGAGGTTTCAAGGATGTTGTGTTTGCAGGGGAAATGCATTCCTTGAAAGCTCAGAAAACAACTTAGCCCCCCATTTTTCTTGTCAAAAAATTCATAGGGGGCTAACACCATGAAATTTTGAAATGCATCTCTAATGAGATCCCTTAATGAGATTCTCTCTCCATCAAAGGTCATCCAAAACCAAAGAATTTTTGTATTTAATGCAAGTAGAAGTTTCTCTTTGAGCAGTGAGCGGCTCATTGAGAAAGGGTCATCTAGAAAGATGTCTACCATTTGTCATATTTGCTTCCATTGCTTCATGAATGAAGCTACCTCCAGAGTGTTCCAACAATGATGAAGCCCTTTCTTTGTCACAGCTGCTAAGTGACAGTGCTGTAGATCTGCAGGGTGATACATGCACTGTCTCAAAGCAAGTTACAACACTGATCTCACAATCAGTTTTTGTACATAGGATAATTCTAATCCCATTTTCTAAAACCCTACATCTCAACTCAAGGGGTTGAATGTAGGTCAAAAATTATGAACAGGGATAGTTTTCAGTCTCCTCCTTGATTAGATCAAGGGTCCTCTATGCTGTGATATGTTTTTGCTTCAAATCAACATCTTGTTCTAATCCTTGGTTATGCATTGATCTAGAAACCATATGTGCTGAAATTTTATGCATACCTTGCATCAATTGATATGTGCGAACCTCTTGATAGAACACAAGAGTTCCTCCAACTGGGACAACAATGTCTTCAAGTGTTGGTAAGAGTGATGGTCTCTTTTCTTCAAGTGTACCAGTGTTGGTATCTTCCTTCTCCTCCTCATGCATCTCCTGATCCATTCATGGGACTCCATATGTCAAGAGCTCAAGACTATCTTGCAGAGATGCAAGTGCCTGTTCTCTAGATACAAGTACTTTTGCAGCAAGTGGTGAAAGTAGTGATCCCTCCACATCAAACCTCTTCCTCAAATTATGAAACAAATCTGAATACTTGGTCACCTTTGCATATTCTAGGTGCCAAAACCACCAATATTCTGCTTCATCTAAGAGATGAAGTGTTGCAATTTGAACAACCTCTTCTTCAGCCACAGGATGTATCTTGAAAAATGAATCTAACTCCCTCCTCCAAGCCTTGAAATTGCTTGACGAAGATCCATCAAATGTAGGAAAATAGAATCTATTATGCCTCTTCCTTCTATTGCTGCTATAGGATCCTCTCTCTTCTTTGATTTTGAAGAATTGTTGGAGAGTCAGCTTCTCCTTGAATGCTCTAGACTATGCTTTGTACTCTTCAAGATACAAAATGAGAGTCTCATGAGTCTCAGGTTCATTCCTTCCTTTACTTCTATACCTCTCACCTTCTTCAAAGAAAGTGGGCATAGTGGATCTATGAAGAGATATAGAATTCTTCAGTCTTCATTTCTACTGATAGGAAGTGCTTTCCTCATCAGATCTACTTCTTGGATCTTCTTTCTGTTCTTCCTCCTTCATTTGATAGACCCATTTGGAGAGATATTGCGTGGATCTAAAGAAAGGAGTGACAGTTTTTTCATTCTCCATGATAGACCTCATCTATCTGTTCTCCTTTCAATGTAAAAAGATGAAGTGTCCACAAGATGAACCAAAGATCATGCTCTGATACCACTATAATATCCCAAATTGGGAACATGCAACAATACTTCACACAATATAAGAACTTATAGCAAGATAGACAATAAATCTAAGTACAAATCAGAATATGCAGAAAGAGATGAGCCATTTTATTATATTGGAGATGAATCAGTTACACAAGTACAAGATATAGGTAGATCTAGCCAAAAAGATGAGCTAAGATCACCTAGAAAACATGTGTGAAGCAGGTACAACGTAATTGTTGAGGCTCTACAGCAAATACTGCATTGTCTCTTCAGAAGAATATAAACATGGAGTTGCAAGATGAAAAGGTAAATGCAGATATACTCAAAATTGGAGCTTTGATGATGCCAATATTTAAGATCTGGCCACTATGATGGATTCCCAAGATAACCCAGAAAGGATTTTCCAGAACTGCAACTTTGGAAAAATCATCTCCCCAGGGTTTGATCCTTGATCTGCTGGGAAATACAGATTTGAAGCTAGATTTGAAGAATAGATGGCTGAAATATGTGCTCAGATCAGATCTATGCTTGAAGGGTTGATCCCTTCCTCAAATATATGAGCTAGGATCTCTAGATCTAGCTTGTCAATCCTCCAAAAGATGATTGCAGCTGCTGCAACACAACTGCCTCTGAAAACTGCACTGTGAGGGAAAGAGAGGCCTTCTGCTTGTTGAAAAATTCTGCAATAAGATCCAGGCTGATGGTAAGACTATTGGAAATGTGAAGGAATGATCCTCCACTGGATTGCTAGCTGAAATACTAGCAACTTCCTTCCTCCTTTCAAATCTGCAATATGGACAGGTTATTCTTGGAGAGAATACTGCTGCTAGGAGGTCAATAACTTTTGGCCTGATGATATATCTGCAATGTGGCTCTGGGAGTGATTCAATATAAGCCCAAGTGATGGGAATAATCCCTCATCTTTTTCTCTAGCTGAAGTACCGAAGACAACTACCACCTTCCAAACTGATCTTCAGAAAAACGCAGTTTTCTGAATATGAATGTTCTGCAGAAAGTAGGAAATAGAAATGACAATTAAAGCCTAATGTATAATGAAGTACAAAACTCTTCCTTATATATCACTCAAATAAAGAGGAGGGATTCCCGCCGGGGAACACCCTATGCTAAACAACACATGCAATCTCTGCTAAATAGCCCAAGATTGCAGTGGAATGTCACTTGACAATTCCAGATCTAAAAGATCATACATCAAAATAATCCAAGATGCCTTTCACCTTAGCCTTCATCTCCTTTATAATGATTGATCCATCCCAAGCCTTGGCCCTAATCTCAACTGCGCAGTCTCATGTGGACAAGATCCTCCAAATGGGACTGCGTTGTTTGACCAAATCAAGCAAACAGTCTAGGTGCAATGTACACCTCCTCCATCATGTGTGCTTCATTTCTCCACCACTTGATCATTAATGCTCAATGACCCTTTTTTTGACATCTTCAAGATCTTAGTTGACTGAATCAACCCTCCATGATCTCTCTCATTAAATGAGACATGTTCTCCAACCTCATTCACATTAGTAGTTGCTCATCTACCTTTTTTTGCAGATCTAGTCTAAATTAATCCACATTCACACACACAAAGTGGATATTTATTCTTATTGAGGATTGTGGGTCCCTCCACCCTTTTATTTACTTAATTCATTAGGAAAATCAAGGACTCTAATATTCCAAATGTGATGTGAAAATTTGGAAATATTACATTATTACATCCATATCAAGCGAGGCTGATACATCCATATCAAGCGAGGCTGAAAGATTTATATCAAGCGAGGTTAAGAGGTTCTCTGAAGAATATGGCAGAGGAAAGAAAAATGCATAGAGGATGACAGTGCTTAAGGCATGAACCTGAAAACATGAAGGCAATAACTGAAGACCTGGCAGTGATGGAAGCATTTATAAGAGCAGGTTTCCTACAGTTTTGTGAGAAATTGCAGGGCTGTCACACACAGGTATCCAAGGAATTTGCTATGAATTTAAATGGAACAACCACTAAAGTGGGGATGCTAAGTTTTCTATCACTCCAGCGATCATTTATTCCATTACAGAGATTCCAAGAGGTCAAGAAACCTGGTTCAAAGGGTTCAAATTTAATATGGAGCAGTGTGAAGAGTTCATGAAGCCTAAGCACATTGAGATGGATCTCAACAATGCTATCCCAAGAAGTTGCATCAAAGATAATTATTGAAAACTGCTACTCAACATTCATAAATATTTTACCTGTGAAGGTAGGTATCACAAGGTTTATTCATACCACAAAAATTACTTCTGCACTTCACTGGTAAGATTTCACTTGAATTACCTTTTTATCTGCATAGAAGTCTTGCAAAGATGGCTGATAAGGTGCAAGAAAATTTTGAGGGGAGTGAGATGTCATTATTTTTGATCAGCGGTTGTCATTGATGTCAACCCAAGCAGCACCAGGGGCTAACCCAATATTGAATGGGAATTTTTACCTACCAAATTAATATATTCTAGTTCAATAATGATTTTGATGGTTCCTACTTGTCGAGATGTTTTCGTTGATATATGGAAAGCTATGTAATTCTTCACGGTTTGAGAGATATTCATGTTTGAAGTTTGTACCCCCAGTTAGTGGGCTAAAACCCCATGGGGTTGGGGCATGGGTCATTGAAAAGTCATAATTAATATTTTTTAAGCTCTAAAAATCCCTCCCACGTTCAATTTTTGAATCCCCTTTCAACTTAAGCATTCATATAAATTTTGATCTTCATTTCCTCCTTATGTATGGGATTCGGCTATCTGAAACAGGTCATCGTGGAATTTTTTCTCTAACTTTGTTTCTACAAAGGCTCAGAAGCTGAATTTTTTATGAGGCGAAGCAGAAATCTTGAGGAAGCAGTAGTAAAAATTTCAGATCAAGCTACTCAACATTTTTGGAGATATGATCTGTGGAAGTGAGGGATTTTGCAGGCTCCTGAATTTCATCTCAAAGAAGTGACCTTGGTAAAATTGTCATAACTCTCTCTCTGAATATCGGATTGGAATTCTGTAAAAAGTGGTAGATATTGCACAGTATTTAATTTTCTATCTATTAATTCTAGAGCCGAATGAAGAAACAATGACACATGGCACGCCGTACAAGTGCGCTCTGCTGAAACAATCCATAATTATGGAATTGTGAGAGATTGGGCATAACTATCTCTTGAAGAATCCAAACTGGGTTAGACCCATGGCATTGGAAAGAAGACTTAAAGGAATACTATAGGACTGAAAATTAGATATTGAGGATCTGAAATAACAGAGATACACCAGATTCAATATCAAGCTCCTAGAAGGCAAGAAAAAGCTAGATCATGTGTTGTCAAGGGTTGCAAAGGACCGGACTTTCTATAGAAAAAAAGAAAAGCAAGGTGCAGCAGAGGGTAGCATGACAAGAGCATAAACCAAGGTGCATAATAGCAGCAAGAAGTTCATCATATGAAGTCTTCAAATGGGCAGCACTGCATACAATCATTGTAAAGGTATCATTGTACTTAGTCATTGTAAATACATTATTGTACAAATTGTACTAGTGTCTATCTGCTAAGGGTTGAACAGGAAGTGTTGGGAGGTCTAGGATCATCATTAGGTGGTTGTGTCAAAGTTGGGGTTATGGTCTAGTATATCTTCTTCTTCTTACATCATTCTATATCACGGTAAAGTGGACCATTTTTCCCCGGTACGAGAGTCCATTCTTCTTTATTCTTCTTGTCAGGGTGGTAGGGTGCTAGGGTGAGTTGTAGCTCATCAAGTTGTTGGGAACCACCCGCCTGCTACCGGCTATCCTATTGGAGCGTCCATCCAAAGGGGAGCCGGAATAAATTCTTTTCTAGATTCTAGGAAGTTGGAGCTTTATTTTCAATTAGAGTTGAATATTAAAGAATGACATGAAAAGCATTAGGTGGTTTTGTCCCCGAGTAGGTTTCCACCTTAAAAATTGTGTACTTGTGTTCCTCTTGTTTTCTCGCTATCAAGGTTTTCTGCTATCATTGTACAAACACTGATAATAATTGAAGATTAACTAATGCTCTAATTGAAAGGAATACTGATTCACCCCCCCCCCCCCCCTCTTAGTATTTCCAACAATTGGTTTCAGAGCTTGGTTCCTTCAATAGCAGTTTAGCAGCTAGAAGGAGCCTCATGGAGCATACCAATAATGGTGTACCTCTATTCAACAAAAATAATTATGCACTTTGGAAAGGAAGAATGGAGGTCTATCTCTTGGTGCAAGGTTACGAAGTATGGGACACTGTTCAAAATGGATTTACATCAACCGTGGATGAACAAAGTAAGAAGAATTTGGTAAATGATGTAAAAGCAAAGAATATTATTATCAGTGGACTTATTGAATCTGTTAGCCATCAGTATTTTTTTACATGTTAGTGATGACTATATCTACAGCTGAGTTTTTCTAGAAGCTGTTTTCCTTATGTCAATTTTTCATCTAGAAAACCCTCCTAAAAACTTTTTTCGCCCTTCTACTTTCAGTCCGCCCATGTCAAAATAAAAACCTCATTATCACTATCCTATCTAGCTTCAGCCTTATTGGTCTGCCCATCAGCTCCAAAAGGAAAGTTCCAAGTTTGTTTCAAGAGTCTCCCCTATGTTAGGAAGTGGCGCTTTAAGACATTTCACCCTTGGCAATCGTCAAAAAGCCAAAAAGCCTCCATCTGCTACAGACCTACCATGACTGACCTCCCACTCTACAAATAAAATTGACAAACAGCTCTAAGTCGTGCCACTTATACCCCTAGGTCTCAGCACTGCATAAACCACAGTCTCAAGCTGATTACTAGGTGTTTCACAGTGTTTTATGGATTCTGCAAAGACAGGAAATATTACTTCATCTCAGGAGAACATTCTTGAATCTACAGTTAGAAGAACAGCTGCTTCTAAATGTAGCATGAGCCTGAGATGAATCTGCAAGACAAAGATTCACTCATCAAGACCTTACAGCTCTTTCCAGCATGAAAATCACAGTAAGAGAAAGACACCACTGTCACAACAAACTGATAAATTGTCATGGCCCAGAACCTCCTTCATTTACAAGCAGAGGGTTAGGGTGCCTCCTTCATCTACAAGCAGAGGGCGCTGGCCAGTATTGACTTAAAAGATTGCAAAAGTCCAGGTTTGCCTTTTACTGAACAGTGAAACAATATCTCCAGGTTTTATGAATGTGAGTGATGATCATAACATGGATAGAGTCTGAAATATGCAAGTTCAAAGGAAAACAGAGTTTGGTCTGATAAAGGAGGTCATTTGAAGTTTCAAATCATATGAATTTTTAAACTTTAGAGAGGCATATCATGAGTAAAAACAATTCTAATCATAGGAAGCCTGCTTTTCCACAAGACTAAATTGAAGAGATGCTGACAAATCATGTCATCACACAGGCAGAAGAAAAGGTTTTTGTTTTTCAAAAGGCGCTGACCTCCATAGTCACAGAGACTATCTTTCAAATAAATTATCATAAGTTAACCAAAGTAAATGATGTCATTTCAGTTCCCCTCAGAGCAGTACAGGGAGACAGTGACACTTTGGCTAGGGTTTTTCTGAAGCACAGTGATGATTGCAAGCAGAGGTGCTAGTATTGATGTTTTTTTTCAAGTTGTTTGCTTACCATCACACCCAAGGAAAATATTTGTCAAACAGATTTGTCAAACAATCTTCAGATACTTTGCCTAGTGAAGGGCCTCCTCCATTTATGAGCAGATGGCCAAGGCATTGAGTGTTTTTGAAAACTGATTTGGTCAAAAGATGCAGTGAAAAGAGACAATGAAAGAAAGAAAAAAGCTTTACACAGGTAAAAGATGGTGTTTATATTTCAAAATGCATTAAACATAGGAAAATGTCTTTCAAGAAATACATCATGATGGACAGGAAACAATATGAATATGTATGCATTGATACCAAAAAAGGAGCAGTTTCCTTAGGGGAAGAGGCCACACAGTCACCTCACTGTCACATGCCAAGAAGTCTAAAGGGAACTCCTCTTAAGTAAACAAAGAAAAATAGTATGACTGGATGCAGCCAAAATATGGCACTTGCGATCAAAGAAGGAGCTCATAAATTGCCTGGAAGCAGCAATTATCAAACAAGTTGGAAGAGCAAAGGCCATCTCCTGTTAAGCAACAAAACAACTTTCAAATGCTTTTTGACAGATTTTGGATGGTTTTTCCTTGTTAAAATATCACCTAAAATGTAAAACAGTCGACAGAGTTGAGCTTTGGAAAGGTTCTATTACAAAAAGACCAATGCACTAGTCAAAGCAAATGATAACTGTGTTTCCAAGAGACCTGTTTTTTCCTGCTTCATAAAAGTTCCCCTTTCAGATATACATCGCAAATGATGGGAGGCATTTCAGGTTTTGTTCCTAAAGGACATACAAGTGTATGTATAGGTAAAGAGGTTATTTTCATGGACAGTCGGTGTTATGGATAGTTTGAAACAAAGCAAGTTTCCAGTATTCAAAAGAACAGATATATCATAAATGATACACCTACAGGCAAGAAAGTATGTTGAGAGGATAAGATTTTCTTAGATCAAAGGTCCAAGAAGACCAGTAAACTTGACACCCACAGTAGGTAAAGGTTGAAGAAGAAAATAAACACCAAGGCTGTCGAAGAAAATTGACAAGGCAAAAACCTACCCTTTCGGAAACTAAGCAGTTTTCAGGCATTTTCTTGACAGTGTTCAAGGGGATATAATTTCTGTGGCCGAAACCATCTAAAAAAGGGAGTACCCCTCAAATGAAAGTCGATGTGATTTTAAATGTCAAAGAAATACACCAAGGCAGCGTACGAAGGTTAAACAAAGCAGAGTTGAAAGCCAAGGTTACTTTTCAAAGTTTTAAGACCATTGGAGAATTTGAAATAACATGTTAAGGGAGTAAGGTCGAGGGTGATCTTTTCATTTTCAAACTGCAGACAGAGCTCTATACCGCCCTTAGCATCAAAGCAAGAAGTTCAGGTCAGATTTGCACAAGTTTGCACCGTTGAACACAGCGCGACGTGCCTGGAAACCCACGCGACGCGCCTGGGAGCGTTTTTCAACGAGCGTTCAGTATAGGCGCGACGCGCCTGTACAGTTGCGCGACGCGCCTGTACACGGCGCCCGACTGCCCGACCCGACAACTTTTCTGGCACGGCACTCCGAGGGATCAGCACGTCGCTCACCTTCTTTGACCTTCTTAAGCCATTCAACGCCTCCGGAGCTGGACTAAACTCGTCAGTGAGCCCCTCCATTATATTCTCAAGGTATTCCCATATGCATTCTCACTTCTTGAAACCAATTTCTAAGTGACATAAAGTTTTAAAAACCCTGTTTTTTTTAGCTATGGTGTGAGACAAATTGTCGAGATTGACCTGGTTTATATATCAACATATATGTTAAGAAGATGCCCAACAAGGTGAGGGTCAAAATCAGAAGAATGGCTTGACCTCGTTTCTTCTGCTATATCACCATATCTGTCATTAGGCTATGTGATATTTCGAAGTATAAAACTGTGATAAGATGTTAGTTATGGTATTTGGGGCACCTGCAGGAAAAAGTTGGTATTGAAGCTAAGAGCAGCTTGTTTCACCTCCATTAGTTAAGGGACCAAGGGTCCTACACCCTCAAAGCAATCAAGGAGAAGAGGTTAAAACTATAAACTACAGAAAGGGCCATTAAACAGGAGTTTGGATTGTGGGGAAGAAATGAGCTGCTACAGCCCTTATTAAAACCATGGACCTTGTTTCAAATACTGTCACCATTGTTCCATAAACAGTGAATTCGACTGTATGCTCACACCAGGGTTAAATTTATGAGCCTATTTTTTGTTTAATAGAATGACATACATATAAGAGAACAGTGAAGCTTAGTAAGAAAAAAGGGTTCTTGGTCAAGCAGAAAATTATAGGTTGAAGCTCCGGAGGAAGGTTGCTCACACTACTCATAAAGGGACAGTATTCACTATATTTTCCACTTGTTTGCCTTTTGATTTTCCAGCTCGTATTGATGAAAGGATGTGCTTATAGAGTAAAGGTATTTTTCTGCCAAAACCAGAGGGTTACATTCATAAAGAACCCTTGATTGTTTTGAAAAAGAAATCTCACATAGCTTCTGCCTAAAAACTTTGTAGTCTTTTAAAGATCTGTCATCTTGGATCAGTATTATGCCAGTGACTGTTTAATTGCATTAAGGGTTGTTTTCACATATGCAAGTTGGTTCACTGTTGGCGCACTTAGACAAGGTAGGTTTGGGATAATTGGAAAATACAATATTGATCCAAGATACAAAGATGTGTTGATTAACTTTCAAATATCACCAAGCAGGGAAGCTTTGACATTGTATACATCCTGCCTCATACAGTATGCCCTTCTTTTTTCACTGTATTATTTCCTACTGAGAAGTTGTTGACTGATTTATTTTCAAGGTGGAAGGCCACTTTCTGAAGAGATGGGTTTAAATGATTGGATTTTACCTTGGAGACATAGATACAGGTGTGTTGATTGGCCTCTAACAAATTCACAAGGAAAAGTGATTTCTCAATACTGTGCACAGGAAATTTACACAGCAGTCTGTCTCCTCTTTGCTATATGTTACCCTATTGAAAATTTTTTCTGGCTGAGGTACATTCAAAGGTAGAAGGTTGGTTTTAAGGAGAGCAGAAGTTGTGTATTACAAAAAACTTGTTGCAAGACATCCAAATCTCATTGTCTATCTGTCAAAGCAGTAAAGTGACACAATTTGACTCCAACAGGACATTTTACATACAGTGAAGGCAGTTTACCTCTTCCAAAACATATTCAGGTCAAAATTCCTCCAAGGAAAGACAGCAGGAGCGGTCCACATAAAAGATATGAGCCCATCTCTACAGAAGAGATTAATGCTCATCCATCTGTACTTTTCAACTTCCATGAAGTAGGCTGCCTTGATTTCTGTGAGAAGATAGAAGAAGTCAAGAGTTTTTCGCCATTAACACACTTGTGAGCCCTGAGATTCAAAGAAAAACACTTCCAAGTGGCGGATCTTGATTTCAAAATTTATCCAAGGTATGTGTCCAAGGCCACCAAGATCCCGTATCATGGTGAAAAATGGTTTAAACAAGCTCATCTTGACTTAGAGGATTACAAACCTTTCATCAAGCCTGAACATAGAGAGGCTGTCACTGCTATTTTCCCTTTTTCATATCTCCTTGACAGCTATGCTCCGCTTATGAAAGTCATAATGAAATATTTCACTTGTGAAGGGAGGTTTAATCGAATTTATGCCTACCATGTCCGATTATTGATGCATTTTACCAAAAGTAGGCAACTAAACCTCCCTTACTTCTTGTTCAAGAGCATAGAGAAGATGGCATCTACTGTCCAAAAGAAGGCCCCACCTCTGCAAATCCCTTCCCTTTTTCATCATTCTTTGATCACGATTATCTTCCTACACCAGCTAGAGAAGAAAGAGGTTTCATGGGATTTATTCATCAGCCATCCAGATTTTGCCACTGTTCCTCCTGCCCATATTTCTCCTACTCAGCCTGTCCATCGCCCAGTGCCTTTGTCCAGTAGGCCTACTCCTAGAAGGCTCAGAATGACTGTTGGACAACCAAGTCAACAGGAGGAAGGAGAGGGTAGTAAACAGCAGCAGATAGATGATGAAGGACAACAGGTCCATGATGAGGAACAACAACAGATAGATGATGAAGGACAACAGGTCCATGATGAGGAACAGCAGCAGATAGATGATGAAGGACAGAAGGTCCATGATGAGGAACAACATTAGATAGATGATGAAGGATAGCAGGTCCATGATGAGGAACAACAGCAGGTGCAAGATGAAGAACAGCAGGTTGTGCAGGAAATTGAGATACCTCCTGAGCCACAAATTGAACAAGGCATTGATGAAGAACAACAAGCTAATGTTGGTGAATAGGGGCAGCCAAGTGAACAGCCAGGAGAAGATATTCAGCAGCCTCAAGAAGAGCAGCAAATTCAGGAAGATGTCAAAGGTAAAACAGTTGTGCCTCCTCCTCTCAAAATAACAAAGCTCAGCACAGCAAGGAAAAGAGGGACTAAAGCTGCCACCCTAACAGTGACAAAGATTGTTCCTAGCAAGAGGAAATCACCCAAAAGGACACCTTCTAGCATGCCAAGGAGGAAAAGCACCAGATTGGCTTTCAAAGGTAAAAGCAAAGTTGGAGAAAGTACAAAGCATGGAGGTGAATTAGCTGTTATCCTTATCCAAAGCGATGACAGTGATAATGAGGCCCGCCTTCTTGAAAACCTCCTAATTCATAAAGAGGGACAAATTGAGGCATTAGAGGAGGATATTCAAAGGGCAAGGAACTTCAACCACTTCTTAGAGATTCAAAACAAACAAATGAATGTGCACACAGCTGTTCATGAGGCACGGGCGATCACATATAAAAATGAGGCAACTAGGTCGCAAGCGAGAATAGAAGAGCTCATTGGGAAGTTTGATGAGGAGGAAGAGGAAGACCAGCCTAGGTAGAAGAGGCCTAGGACCATCGGGCTTAAAAGAGCCTTGGAAAAGCAGAGAGCAGAAGAACAAGCCCAGCTCCAAGCCTTTCCTCTCACTGCACTCCTTGAGCAGGAAATTGAAGAAAACAAAGAGGCTTGGCTTGAAAGAGCTAACAAACATTTGGAAATGAAGCTTGAGAGGGCGAATAGAGATTTAGAGCTACAGAGGAAGAGGACACATCACTTCCAAAAGCTAAATCAGTTTTCCCGGCGCAAACTAAAGGCAACCCAAGATAAATTGAAGAAGGCAAAGGGGAAGCGCCTAGCACGGAAAGAAGGGAAAAGCATATCAGCCCT
The DNA here is from genome assembly GCA_034641835.2 of Pinus albicaulis. Classification (NCBI taxonomy): domain Eukaryota; kingdom Viridiplantae; phylum Streptophyta; class Pinopsida; order Pinales; family Pinaceae; genus Pinus; species Pinus albicaulis. The sequence goes on along the minus strand of CM076580.1, from coordinate 216,992,588 downwards.
TGATATTTTGGCCTCATCTTCAGATCATGTTGCTATGGACCCCTGAGGGTCATGCATGCCAATTTTGGGCCTATTTCGGCAACTTTTTGTTTTTTGGCATTTTTTGGGTTTTTGGTCGAAAACTCATAATTTCGCCATTTCAGTTTGAGGAGTTTTCAAGAGTGGAGGATGATACCAATGGATGCCATAATTCTATGAGCAGGTCACCAGCGATTTTCAGAGCATTTGGAGGTCATTCGCCCCCTCAAATTGGCGAAAAATGCTCGTTTTTTGCACATTCTGCCCGCCATATCAGCAGTCTGCTATTTCCTGGTTTTTTGCACACAGGTACAGTTTTGGGGAAATTTCAGGCATCAGATTGACATGATTTTAGTTGCGCCGTAAAGTAGACACAGAGAGCTTTCCAACGAGCTATCATGAGCCTCGTTTCGACACCAGGAAGGCTGCCAATTGCCTCCAGCAAGTCAGGGGACCTTTTTCAGACATAAATATGAAGTATTTTTGTAATTTTTGAACCTCAAAAATATGCTTTTCCCAAATGTGCGTTTAGCTATTTTTACACTTGGGAAATGATGTAAAGTCAATATAATTTCCGTTTTTAGCAGTTTTTTAGATATTTTATGGGATATTTTGTGCCTTGGGCTTTGCAAAGCCTCAAGGACAAGTTTATATATTTTGACTTGGCCAATGGGATAGCTAGTTGCTCCATGAGGTTTTCCTTCCTCAAGCCTATTTATTCCATGGGTTTCATTGTAAAAAAAGAGGCTGAACTTGAGAGAAGAATCAATATATTGGTCATATGAGCTTTGAAGAACATACTTGTGTTATGATTTTTGGACTGCCTCTTGGATGCTTTTGATGAATGATGAAGGATTGGTGATGGATTCCATGACATGGTAGAATGGTATAGTTTTTCTTGCTATGTTTTTGTCTTCTAGTTTTCATCCATAATACATGCTTCTTGCTGCTATAGATCAGTAGAGATTAGTTTTGAGATATGCCCATGGAGGCACCTCAAAATTCTTGAATCTTCATAGCTTGATGTTTTCTTCTTCCTTAGTTATACTAAAGAATTCTTAACTGCTCTTTAGTAACTTAAGGTACTGTTTGCTAGTTTTATTTACAAATTCTATGCATGTTGAGTAGGATGTATGGTGTGCCCTGCCTACCTATAAAGCTGTCCATAGTTCTATCCATAAAACTTTCTCTTTGACTGATTAGTTGATCATCTTGTTGAACCAAGGAGGCCTAGTCCCGATCTAGCCCTTTGCCTAAAACTATGAAAGCTTGTTTGTCAAAGTGCCCAATGACTTAGAGACTATGTTTAGGCATCCCGGCATAGTTTTATGAGTTGTTAGTCCTTCTTATGTGTTTTCCCCAAAGTCTGATAGCCATTTCCCAAAGTTAGAGGGTCTTATACTTCTATGTATGGCTGGAATGTTTGATTTCTGTGTATTAATTAGCTCATAGTTACACTTAGCATGATTAATGGCTTGCTATAACATGTTTATGTCTGCTATCAACTAATTACACTTGAAATCGCCTCGTCTTTCACAAGCTTGATGTCCATTTACTCCATTCTGCCCAAAGATCCCTTCTACCGTGAATCAAATCAGCCCTACAGCAACCTTGCATCATCATCTCATAGCTTCCTTGACCTGTTTGACCCCATAGCCCAATTGATCTGACTTCTTGTTATCCATTTTTACATCTTTGATCAGTTTTATCCCTCACAAACTTAAAAACCAAAAATCAAAAAACTCACTTCATAACTAGCCTAATATCAGAACACCATAAGCGAACACACCGATATCTTTTACACATATAGAGAGAGCCCTCTCTGAGTCCAGAAAGGCTAGTTCCTTGGGCTCCAAATCTTGGTTTGATGTTACATCGTCATTTGGCTCGCCAATCGGCCAAATCACGGGACCCTAACATAATGGCGATCACGGTGGGACCCTGAGTAATTAAAAAACTTAGTTTCCCTCATCTTTAGAGACTTTTTAAATACTATCTGATTGACTTATCCCACTGCTCACTAACATAGTGACACTCACAGTAGGACCTTCTGAGTTAGTGACAATCTAAGTACACCTTAGTAACTCTTGGAGTCTCAATCAAGCTTAGTATATCTAGATATTGTCTGAAGGGTAGAAAATAGATTTTCACCATATTAGCAAAATGATGAGTCAGTTATAGAAAACTCTTCCAAACCTTGTAGGCACATAAAACTCAAAAAAACCCCAAAACACTCCCTTAGATTGGCTTTTGACATTATTGGTGGTGGACCATACAAATATACCTCAAGACAACTGATAATCCACCTGGCGACTCCACTAACTTCTAGTAGACCTTACTATTTTACCAAACTCTAGGCTACTATCCGATAGACCTATCCCATCACTCACTAACATAGCGGGAGATAGTGGGACACTGAGTACATAATAGTCCAGCAAACTCTTATAGACTCTTTTGGTCCTTTAGATACCATAAACAAGCAAGCAGTCCATAGACCCATTTTTTAGAGTAAACTCTTTTTGTTCTCATCACCCTAGCAAAGTGTTGAAACAAGTCTAGGATACTTTAACAAATCATAGGCTGCACATAAAACTCAAAAAATCCAAAAACATTTCCAGATTAGTTACCGGTGGTGGACCATAGCTATCTTCACAAAAACAACCCAGTTCCACCTGGCGACTCCACTAATCCATCCCTTTTATTTTTGACCATCCTTCACCTTAGTAAAACTTTAGAAAAACCATTCATCCAGAACAGTCACCATTACCATTCTCTCTAAACTCTGGACCTGAAATCTGGCTTCACGAAGAATCAACACCAGATCCCATCCAGACCCAAATCCCCCTATCATAGTAGATGACCCAGAGAAGATTCTGTGGCAAGCTTCCGAAACTGATCATCTAGCTACTGGTAGATCCATCCGAAAAACAAGATCTGTACCTAAACATCTCACTATCCTAACAGATTCACCTTTTGAATTAGAGTCATCACAAACTCTTCCCAGAAGCAAATCATATAGTAAGATAAACTTTGACGATCTTGAACCCCCAAACCTACCACAGAGTCCTAGTAGAGAAGCTTCACCTACCACTTCGCCTGACCTCCAGCTTCTCTATCAGTTTGGCTCCTATCATCCCAGATCTGCCCAAAACCAGATCACTAGTCCAAGGTCATCCGCCACACCTGGTCAAACCACCACTGTTCAAACCACTTCATCTCAGCCTACTAGTCCTCATCTTGTACATCATCCATTAGCTCCAGTCATGGCAGCCTGGTACGCACCTTTGGTGTTGCCACCGCCCTTGGCTCCTCTCCCAAATAAATATCAAGACAAAATCCCACACTTTACTGGAGAAGACACCACCACAGCTCAACAGCATGTAAGTAGGATTAGCGATGCTTTTGAATACATGGAAGTACACGACAAAACCGTCAGAATGAGAATATTCGCCCAAAGCCTGGGTGGAGAACCCAAAACATGGTTTAAAAGCTTGCCTCCAAATAGCATCCACAACATCCTAGAACTCTGCCAAGTCTTCACGAACAAGTGGGAAGTCTGAAGGAACCCTATTCAAATCCTGTCAGAATATAACAACTTAAAACGGGAAAATGGGGAAAGTGTCCAGGCATACTGCACTAGGTTCAACAGTGTGTATAACGCCCTCCCACCTCATTTCAAACCCCCACTTGGTTTAGTCTTGGCGAAATTCCCCGAGGGTTTTGATCCAGACATGACATATCATCTAAGAGACAAGGATCCCCCTACCCTAGAGGAAATGCAACAAATAGCGATAAAAACAGAAGCCAACTTAGCAGAAAAAAGAGCCAGGACTAGATTAGAAGGAAAAGTCCCATATAGAGATAAGGTCTCCACTTCATCTCCTTCCCTAGATCCTAGAATAGATGGCCTGGTAAAATCCATGACAAAGATGTGGGAAAAAATGAGTGAAAAATTGCCTCCTAGGGACAACCAACCAAACCCTCAAAACCGGAAACAAGGCTTTAGAAAAGATCAGTCTCAAAATAAACCAAGAGGAAATGATCAACAGATCAAACCATCCTTCAGTGAGAATTATGTTGATGAAGAGAATAAGGATACCGCACTCATTGATGAAAATCATTGGAAACTCATAGGTTCTGATAACGAGAGTAAGGTTTACCTCACAGCAGAAGAGCAAGAGTTGTGCTCCCCAAGTCAGGACGAGACCGACTATGAAGATCTCGAAGATCCTGCCATAGATTTTCAGAATGCCATTATAGAAGCTCATAGGCAGTATAACCTTAGAAGCAGAAAAAACCAAGACCACTCCAAGAAGAGTAGCCCTGACACTGCTAAAACCTCTGACACCATCCTTAAAAATGCCATGGATAGCAACAAAATTATGGCTAAGAAAATTGACCAAAACAAAGATAAAGCTATTCAAACAAGTCTTAGCTCGGATACTCCTAGTACCTCCACAAAGACTCCCGAGGCAACTGTGTCAAACAAGGTCTCAAACCAAAATCAACAAATTAAGAGCATAGAAAAGGTCATGTCCGAAAAAGCTGAAACAAATCTGCCCAAACTACAAACTCCTTTTAGTTTCGAAGGGGAAGTTTCCGAAATAAAAATTGCCATACCCCTTACTGAGCTAATAACTGTAGATAGGTATAGGTCTCAAATTTTCAAATTTTTTGACATAGGGAGTGAGGCAGATACTTTAAATCTAACTGAAAACAAACCCGAGCTCTTATCCGACCCGAAAATAGAAGGTCAATACCAAGAAGGATCTGTTTCTCCTTCCTATGTGAGCCTGAACATACAGGACAAGATATTACATTATGCCATGTTAGATTCTGGTACCTCCCATAACCTCATGCCTAAAGCAGTCATGGAAAACAATACTCCCATTTATTCCACTCATTCCAATTTAGATTCTTTTATCTTATACAATGAAAGTGATATAAACAAGCAGATAATGGAAAAGGAAGAAGCTCTCAAACCATCAGAAATGCATTTTCTGTTACTAGATGCAGAAACTAATAACCAAAACTTCTCTGATCTTTCTCCTGTTAATCCTGCATATCATAAGTCAGAAAATAGATTTGTAAATCAAGTTGAAGAAAAGCAATCTGGCAGTCCAATGTACTTGGATGGTGACATTGCTTATGTTAATGATTCTCAAATTTTTGATCAATATGTTGACTTATATGATTTCCAAACAGAAGCTAACTTTGCAGAAGATTCAGTTTTTGATTTTCGGGAGAAAGCTCAGTTTCATAAACTTGAGAAAAGTGAGCAGCCATTACAGGTCATCTATAACACTGATAAGGAGAGCCTTGAGAGTTTAGAAGTAAGTGAAGAGTCTCAGACTCTTTTCTCTACTTCACTTCAGCCCATCAGAGATAACATTCACATAATTGGAGATCAACAGTTTTTCAGCTTTGATGATGAGGTTGAGGAAGATGGTGAAATTATTGAGCATATTGTAAATGAGAATCCTTTGCCTGAAATGGTTGAGGAAATCATTTTGGACATAGAATCTTCCTTAACTCCAGATTTGCAGTTACCCAGTTCCATTGAGTTACAAATTGTAGATGAAGAAATCGAGGTTGATAAACACATGAGAGTTGTCACACTGTCCTTTCAAGATAATTTACTATCAAAGTGTATCCTTGCTCATCAACCTGATAACCTTCACATAGTTTTCAGCCCGCCCTATCAAAACACATCAGCTTGGCAAGAAAACTACACTGCAATGTGTGATGAGTCTGACATTTCAAGTGATCAGGAGCAAAAGGAAGAGTTGCTTTACCGTGAGAGTCCCAAATATAGTCAAGTGGAAGAAAGAGTAGTCCTGAATGAAGCCTATATCTCAAATCCTCTAGATCAGGTATTATTCCAAGATCCATTTGCTGTTTTCCTTGAGAAATCTGAAAGAGTAGTCCTGAATAAAGCCTATATCTCAAATCCTCTAGATGAGGTATTATTCCAAGATCCATTTGTTGTTTTCCTTAAGAAATATATAGGGGTAGTGGGTTCTATCATAAACAAGTCACTATCAAGAATGAGAAATAACTTAAACACTACTGTCCAAAAACAAACCAAGTGGGAGTGGCCTTTTCAGAATTTCTGCATCATGAAAAAACTAAACCAGAATCACCCATGTGAGCATCTACTTGACTGGTTGCATTGGGAAACAGAGTTCACCAAACAAATGTCTATTGTGTACAGATTAGATTAGGATAGAAAGACAACAATAGAAAATAAGCTTAGCCTGTGAGCACCTTTTCATTTGTAGTTTGTTTGAAGAAAAAGTGAAAAAGCAGAAAATACAAAAAACAATGAAAAGTAGAAAAAGAGGGCAATTTCTAAAAAGCAGTGGTAAAGCCCCATGTTCCAAAAAACAGTCCTTTGGAAAGCGCGCAAGTCTAAATGCCGCTACTAGCACTTCAATGTCTTGTTCAGCTATCTAGCCTAATCATAGCTGAGCATGTTTAAATTTATTTGCTGATAAGTTAGTGAGTGCAAAGATAGTCAACATTGTGTAAGATTGACTTATCACAGAGCTTAGATTAGGGAGAGATTCTGGTTCCACATGCCTAAAACAGAACCAAAGAGAGAAGCAAGGGATGAAAAACACATTGTACATCTTAGCCCCGCTTGTCTAGTTTCCCTTTATTGCAAAATAAACATTTGTGTGCAGCTTGTCTTTTATGCCGCAAATGCATGACAAATCAGACTGCCTAATCCTGATTTGATCATCTTTTAAATTTCATGTTTTAGATTAGAGAATAAAATCCTGTCAAACTGCTTAATCTTGACAGTTGATCTAGCATAGGTAGAGTAATGAAGGATTTCATCAGTCTAATCTGAACTCCCGGCAGATATAAGAGTAGAAATAGATAGGTTCATTTTGCAAAAAGAAAAAATATGCATTTTCAAAAGGCTGCTAGTTCAAATGCGCCAAAGAGAAGAAAAAATGTTAGGAAAGATAGTAGGGTAGGTAGAAGTATCATTGATGTTAATCATGCTGTCATTTTTCAGAAATAACATCAAAAGAAGGGTAATTTTTGCGCCAATGGATAAGGCACTGGTCTTCATAAGCCAAAAATCTGAATTCTGGACACCTCCTGACGAGGAGCTGCCCTCCCCAAATGGAGCCACTGTTAGCCATCAGTATTTTTTTACATGTTAGTGATGACTATATCTACAACTGATTTTTTCTAGAAGCTGTTTTCCTTATGTCAAATTTTCATCTAGAAAACCCTCCTAAAAACGTTTTTCGCCCTTCTACTTTCAGTCCGCCCATGTCAAAATAAAAACCTCATTATCACTGTCCTATCTAGCTTCAGCCTTATTGGTCTGCCCATCAGCTCTAAAAGGAAAGGTCCAAGTCTGTTTCAAGAGTCTCCCCTATGTTAGGAAGTGGCGCTTTAAGACATTTCACCCTTGGCAATCGTCAAAAAGCCAAAAATCCTCCATCTTCTACAGACCTACCATGACTGACCTCCCACTCTACAAATAAAATTGACAAACAGCTCTAAGTCGCGCCACTTATACCCCTAGGTCTCAGCACTGCATAAACCACAGTCTCAAGATGATTACTAGGTGTTTCACAGTGTTTTATGGATTCTGCAAAGACAGGAAATATTACTTCATCTCAGGAGAACATTCTTGAATCTACAGTTAGAAGAAAAACTGCTTCTAAATGTAGCATGAGCCTGAGATGAATCTGCAAAACAAAGAGTCACTCATCAAGACCTTACATCTCTTTCCAGCATGAAAATCACAGTAAGAGAAAGACACCACTGTCACAGCAAACTGATAAATTGTCATGGCCCAAAACCTCCTTCATTTACAAGTAGAGGGTTAGGGCGCCTCCTTCATCTACAAGCAGAGGGCGCTGGCCAGTATTGACTTAAAAGATTGCAAAAGTCCAGGTTTTCCTTTTACTGAACAGTGAAACAATATCTCCAGGTTTTATGAATGTGAGTGATGATCATAACAGGGATAGAGTTTGAAATATGCAAGTTCAAAGGAAAACAGAGTTTGGTCTGATAAAGGAGGTCATTTGAAGTTTCAAATCATATGAATTGTTAAACTTTAGAGAGGCATATCATGAGTAAAAACAATTCTAATCATAGGAAGCCTGCTTTTCCACAAGACTAAATTGAAGAGATGCTGACAAATCATGTCATCACACAGGCAGAAGAAAAGGTTTTTGTTTTTCAAAAGGCGCTGACCTCCATAGTCACAGAGACTATCTTTCAAATAAATTATCATAAGTTAACCAAAGTAAATGATGACATTTCAGTTCCCCTCAGAGCAGTACAGGGAGACAATGACACTTTGGCTAGGGTTTTTCTGAAGCACAGTGATGATTGCAAGCAGAGGTGCTAGTATTGATGTTTTTTTTCAAGTTGTTTTCTTACCATCACACCCAAGGAAAATCTTTGTCAAACAGGTTTGTCAAACAATCTTTAGATACTTTGCCTAGTGAAGGGCCTCCTCCATTTATGAGCAGATGGCCAAGGCATTGAGTGTTTTTGAAAACTGATTTGGTCAAAAGATGCAGTGAAAAGAGACAATGAAAGAAAGAAAAAAGCTTTACACAGGTAAAAGATGGTGTTTATATTTCAAAATGCATTACACATAGGAAAATGTCTTTCAAGAAATACATCATGATGGACAGGAAACAATATGAATATGTATGCATTGATACCAAAAAAGGAGCAGTTTCCTTAGGGGAAGAGGCCACACAGTCACCTCACTGTCACATGCCAAGAAGTCTAAAGGGAACTCCTCTTAAGTAAACAAAGAAAAATAGTATGACTGGATGCAGCCAAAATATGGCACTTGCGATCAAAGAAGGAGCTCATAAATCGCCTGGAAGCAGCAATTATCAAACAAGTTGGAAGGGCACAGGCCATCTCGTGTTAAGCAACAAAACAGCTTTCAAATGCTTTTTGACAGATTTTGGATGGTTTTTCCTTGTTAAAATATCACCTAAAATGTAAAACAGTCGACAGAGTTGAGCTTTGGAAAGGTTCTATTACAAAAAGACCAATGCACTAGTCAAAGCAAATGATAACTGTGTTTCCAAGAGACCTGTTTTTTCCTGCTTCATAAAAGTTCCCCTTTCAGATATACATCGCAAATGATGGGAGGCATTTTAGGTTTTGTTCCTAAAGGACATACAAGTGTATGTATAGGTAAAGAGGTTATTTTCATGGACAGTCGGTGTTATGGATAGTTTGAAACAAAGCAAGTTTCCAGTATTCAAAAGAACAGATATATCATAAATGATACACCTACAGGCAAGAAATTATGTTGAGAGGATAAGCTTTTCTTAGATCAAAGGTCCAAGAAGACCAGTAAACTTGACACCCACAGTAGGTAAAGGTTGAAGAAGTAAATAAACACCAAGGCTGTCGAAGCAAATTGACAAGGCAAAAACCTACCCTTTCGAAAACTAAGCAGTTTTCAGGCATTTTCTTGACAGTTTTCAAGGGGATATAATTTCTGTGGCCGAAACCATCTAAAAAAGGGAGTACCCCTCAAATGAAAGTCGATGTGATTTTAAATGTCAAAGAAATACACCAAGGCAGTGTACGAAGGTTAAACAAAGCAGAGCTGAAGCCAAGGTTACTTTTCAAAGTTTTAAGACCGTTGGAGAATTTGAAATAACATGTTAAGGGAGTAAGGTCGAGGGTGATATTTTCATTTTCAAACTGCAGACAGAGCTCTATACCGCCCTTAGCATCAAAGCAAGAAGTTCGGGTCAGATTTGCACAAGTTTGCACCGTTGAACACAGCGCGACGTGCCTGGAAACCCGCGCGACGCGCCTGGGAGCGTTTTTCAACGAGCGGTCAGTATAGGCGCGACGCGCCTGTACAGTTGCGCGACGCGCCTGTACACGGCGCCTGACTGCCCGACCCGACAACTTTTCTGGCGCGGCACTCCGAGGGATCAGCACGTCGCTCACCTTCTTTGACCTTCTTAAGCCATTCAACGCCTCCGGAGCTGGACTAAACTCGTCAGTGAGCCCCTCCATTATATTCTCAAGGTATTCCCATATGCATTCTCACTTCTTGAAACCAATTGCTAAGTGACATAAAGTTTTAAAAACCCTATTTTTTTTAGCTATGGTGTGAGACAAATTGTCGAGATTGACCTGGTTTATATATCAACATATATGTTAAGAAGATGCCCAGCAAGGTGAGGGTCAAAATCAGAAGAATGGCTTGACCTCGTTTCTTCTGCTATATCACCATATCTGTCATTAGGCTATGTGATATTTCGAAGTATAAAACTGTGATAAGATGTTAGTTATGGTATTTGGGGCACCTGCAGGAAAAAGTTGGTATTGAAGCTAAGAGAAGCTTGTTTCACCTCCATTAGTTAAGGGACCAAGGGTCCTACACCTTCAAAGCAATCAAGGAGCAGAGGTTAAAACTATAAACTACAGAAAGGGCCATTAAACAGGAGTTTGGATTGTGGGGAAGAAATGAGCTGCTACAGCCCTTATTAAAACCATGGAGCTTGTTTCAAATACTGTCACCATTGTTCCATAAACAGTGAATTCGACTGTATGCTCACACCAGGGTTAAATTTATGAGCCTGTTTTTTGTTTAATAGAGTTACATACATATAAGAGAACAGTGAAGCTTAGTAAGAAAAAAGGGTTCTTGGTCAAGCAGAAAATTATAGGTTGAAGCTCCGGAGGAAGGTTGCTCACACTACTCATAAGGGACAGTATTCACTATATTTGCCACTTGTTTGCCTTTTGATTTTCCAGCTCGTATTGATGAAAGGATGTGCTTATAGAGTAAAGGTCTTTTTCTGCCAAAACCAGAGGGTTACATTCATAAAGAACCCTTGATTTTTTTGAAAAATAAATCTCACATAGCTTCTGCCTAAAAACTTTGTAGTCTTTTAAAGATCTGTCATCTTGGATCAGGATTATGCCAGTGACTGTTTAATTGCATTAAGGGTTGTTTTCACATATGCAAGTTGGTTGACTGTTGGCGCACTTAGACAAGGCAGGTTTGGGATAATTGGAAAATACAATATTGATCCAAGATACAAAGATGTGTTGTTTAACTTTCAAAGATCACCAAGTAGGGAAGCTTTGACATTGTATACATCCTGCCTCATACAGTCTGCCCTTCTTTTTTCACTGTATTATTTCCTACTGAGAAGTTGTTGACTGTGTTATTTTCAAGGTGGAAGGCCACTTTCTGAAGAGATGGGTTTAAATGATTGGATTTTACCTTGGAGACATAGATACAGGTGTGTTGATTGGCCTCTAACAAATTCACAAGGAAAAGTGATTTCTCAATACTGTGCACAGGAAATTTACACAGCAGTCTGTCTCCTCTTTGCTATATGGTACCCTATTGAAAATTTTGCCTGGTTGAGGTACATTCAAAGGTAGAAGGCTGGTTTTAAGGAGAGCAGAAGTTGTGTATTACAAAAAAATTGTTGCAAGACATCCAAATCTCATTGTCTATCTGTCAAAGCAGTAAAGTGACACAGTTTGACTCCAACAGGACATTTTACATACAGTGAAGGCAGTTTACCTCTTCCAAAGCATATTCAGGTCAAAATGCCTCCAAGGCAAGACAGCAGGAGCGGTCCACATAAAATATATGAGCCCATCTCTACAGAAGAGATTAATGCTCATCCATCTGTACTTTTCAACTTCCATGAAGTAGGCTGCCTCGATTTCTGCCAAAAGATAGAAGAAGTCAAGAGTTTTTCGCCATTAACACACTTGTGTGCCCTGAGATTCAAAGAAAAACACTTCCAAGTGGCGGATCTTGATTTACAAATTTCTCCAAGGTATGTGTCCAAGGCCACCAAGATCCCGTATCATGGAAAAAAATGGTTTAAACAAGCTCATCTTGACTTAGAGGATTACAAACCTTTCATCAAGCCTGAACATAGAGAGGTTGTCACTGTTATTTTCCCTTTTTCATATCTCCTTGATAGCTATTCTCCGCTTATGAAAATCATAATGAAATATTTTACTTGTGAAGGGAGGTTTAATCGAATTTATGCCTACCATGTCCGATTATTGATGCATTTTACCAGAAGCAGGCAACTAAACCTCCCTTACTTCTTGTTCAAGAGCATAGAGAAGATGGCATCTATTGTCCAGAAGAAGGCCCCACCTCTGCAAATCCCTTCCCTTTTTCATCATTCTTTGATCAAGATTATCTTCCTACACCAGCTAGAGAAGAAAGAGGTTTCATGGGATTTATTCATCAGCCATCCAGATTTTGCCACTGTTCCTCCTGCCCATATTTCTCCTACTCAGCCTGTCCATCGCCCAGTGCCTTTGTCCAGTAGGCCTACTCCTAGAAGGCTTAGAATGATTGCTGGACAGCCAAGTCAACAGGAGGAAGGAGAGGGTAGTAAACAACAACAGATAGATGATGAAGGATAGCAGGTCCATGATGAGGAACAGCAGCAGATAGATGATGAAGGACAGCAGGTCCATGATGAGGAATAGCAGCAGATAGATGATGAAGGACAACAGGTCCATGATGAGGAACAACAGCAGGTGCAAGATGAAGAACAACAAGTTGTGTAGGAAATTGAGATACCTCCTGAGCCACAAATTGAACAAGGCATTGATGAAGAACAACAAGCTAATGTTGGCGAACAGGGGCAGCCAATTGAACAGCCAGGAGAAGATATTCAGCAGCCTCAAGAAGAGCAGCCAATTCAGGAAGATGTCAAAGGTAAAACAGTTGTGCCTCCTCCTCTCAAAATAACAAAGCTCAGCACAGCACGGAAAAGAGGGACTAAAGCTGCCACCCTAACAGTGACAAAGATTGTTCCTAGCAAGAGGAAATCGCCCAAAAGGACACCTTCTAGCATGCCAAGGAGGAAAAGCGCCAGATTGGCTTTCAAAGGTAAAAGCAAAGTTGGAAAAAGTACAAAGCATGAAGGTGAATTAGCTGTCATCCCTATCCGAAGCGATGACAGTGATAATGAGGCCCGCCTTCTTGAAAATCTCCTAATCCATAAGGAAGGGCAAATTGAGGCATTAGAGGAGGATCTTCAAAGGGCAAGGAATTTCAACCACTTCTTGGAGATTGAAAACAAACAGATGAATGTGCACACAGCTGTTCATGAGGCATGGGCGATCAAATATAAAAATGAGGCAGCTAAGGCGCAAGCGAGAATAGAAGAGCTCATTGGGGAGTTTGATGAGGAGGAGGAGGAAGACCAGCCTAGGTGGAAGAGGCCTAGGACCATTGGGCTTAAAAGAGCCTTGGAAAAGCAGAGAGCAGAAGAGCAAGCCCATCTCCAAGCCTTTCCTCTCACTGCACTCCTTGAGCAGGAAATTGAAGAAAACAAAGAGGCTTGGCTTGAAAGAGCTAACAAACATTTGGAAATGAAGCTTGAGAGGGCGAATAGAGATTTAGAGCTGCAGAGGAAGAGGACACATCACTTCCAAAAGCTAAATCAATTTGCCCCGCGCAAACTAAAGGCAGCCCAAGATAAATTGAAGAAGGCAAAGGGGAAGCGCCTAGCACGGAAAGAAGGGAAAAGCATATCAGCCCTTGATATTTTGGCCTCAGCTTCGGAGCATGTTGCTATGGACCCCTGAGGGTCATGCATGCCAATTTTGGGCCTATTTCGACAACTTTTTGTTTTTTGGCATTTTTTGGGTTTTTGGTCGAAAACTCATAATTTCGCCATTTCAGTTTGAGGAGTTGTCAAGAGTGGAGGATGATACCAATGGATGCCATAATTCTATGAGCAGGTCACCAGCGATTTTCAGAGCATTTGGAGATCATTCGCCCCCTCAAATTGGCGAAAAATGCCCTCTTTTTGCACATTCTGCCCGCCATATCAGCAGTCTGCTATTTCCTGGTTTTTTACACACAGGTACAGTTTTGGAGGACTTCCAGGCATCAGATTGAGATTATTTCAGTTGCGCCAGAAATTAGACACAGAGAGATTTCCAACGAGCTATCATGAGCCTTGTTTCAACATCGGGAAGGCTGCCAATTGCCTCCAGCAAGTCAGGGGACCTTTTTCAGACATAAATATGAAGTATTTTTGTAATTTTTGAACCTCAAAAATCTGCTTTTCCCAAATGTGCGTTTAGCTATTTTTACACTTGGGAAATGATGTAAAGTCAATATAATTTCCTTTTTTAGCAGTTTTTAGATATTTTATGGGATATTTTGTGCCTTGGGCTTTGCAAAGCCTCAAGGACAAGTTTAGATATTTTGACTTGGCCAATGGGATAGCTAGTTGCTCCATGAGGTTTTCCTCCCTCAAACCTATTTATTCCATGGGTTTCATTGTAAAAAAGAGGCTGAACTTGAGAGAAGAATCAATATATTGGTCATATGAGCTTTGAAGAACATACTTGTGTTATGATTTTTGGACTGCCTCTTGGATGCTTTTGATGAATGATGAAGGATTGGTGATGGATTCCATGACATGGTAGAATGGTATAGTGTTTCTTGCTATGTTTTTGTCTTCTAATTTTCATCCATAATACATGCTTCTTGCTGCTATAGATCAGTAGAGATTAGTTTTGAGATATGCCCATGGAGGCACCTCAAAATTCCTGAATCTTCATAGCTTGATGTTTTCTTCTTCCTTAGTTATACTAAAGAATTCTTAACTGCTCTTTAGTAACTTAAGGATACTGTTTGCTAAGTTTTATTTACAAGTTCTATGTATGTTGAGTAGGATGTATGGTGTGCCCTACCTACCTATAAGCTGTCCATAGTTCTGTCCATAAAACTTTCTCTTTGACTGATTAGTTGATCATCTTGTTGAACCAAGGAGGCCTAGTCCCGATCTAGCCCTTTACCTAAAACTATGAAAGCCTGTTTGTCAAAGTGCCCAATGACTTAGAGACTATGTTTAAGCGTTTCGGCATAGTTTTATGAGTTGTTAGTCCTTCTTATGTGTTTTCCCCAAAGTCTGATAGCCATTTCCCAAAATTAGAGGGTCTTATACTTCTATGTATGGCTGGAATGTTTGATTTCTGTGTATTAATTAGCTCATAGTTACACTTAGCATGATTAATGGCTTGATATAACATGTTTATGTCTGCTATCAACTAATTACACTTGAAATCGCCTCGTCTTTCACAAGCTTGATGTCCATTTACTCCATTCTGCCCAAAGATCCCTTCTACCGTGAATCAAATCGGCCCTACAACAACCTTGCATCATCATCTCATAGCTTCCTTGACCTGTTTGACCCCATAGCCCAATTGATCTGACTTCTTGTTATCCATTTTTACATCTTTGATCAGTTTTATCCCTCACAAACTAAAAAACCAAAAATCAAAAGACTCACTTCATAACTAGCCTAATATCAGAACACCATAAGCGAACACACCGATATCTTTTACACATATAGAGAGAGCCCTCTCTGAGTCCAGGAAGGCTAGGTCCTTGGGCTCCAAATCTTGGTTTGATGTTACATCGTCATTTGGCTCGCCAATCGACCAAATCACGGGACCCTAACAGAATCTGCTTATCATAAGGTGTTGGGTTGTAAACCCGCCAAAAATGTATGGGACAAGCTTGAGAATATATATGCAGGTGATTCAAATGTCAAAGAAGCAAAGCTTCAAATCTATAGAGAAAAATTTGAGCAACTCAGAATGAAAGAAGATTACAACATTGTTGCATAATTTCAATACGTTGATGAAATAACCAATACTCTGGAAGGATTGGGAGAGCCAGTTGATGAGAAGACTATTATACAGAATATTCTTAGAACGTTACCAGGGAGATTCAACCTGAAGGTATCGGTCTTAGAATACAGTGAAAATCTGGACAAACTCAACAAAGAGGAATTACATGGAGTTCTCATAGCATATGAAATGAGACTTGATGAAGAAGAGGGTACTTCACATCTATAAACTGCGTTCGTTGCGTCTAAGAAAACCAATAAGGATGAACAACCTTCAATTGAAAAGACATGCACCTGCAAGCGTGAAGAAAAGGGAGATGATGAAGAAGGTCTTTCAGATGAAGAATATGCTTACTTCACGAGAAAACTAAAATTGGTAAGGGACAATTCAAAGGTAAAATTCCATTGATATGTTTCAGCTGTAATGAGGTTGGGTATTTTGCAGCAAAATGTCCAAACAAAAGTAATGGAAACTAAAAAAGAAAGAAATTATTTAAGAAATTCAACAAGCAATGATCCAAAAGGAACTTTCTCTCTAAAGAAGATAGCTCATCATCTGATTAAGACAATGATAGTGAAGAAGAATCCAATGAGAGAGTATTGTTTATGGCCAAGCACAATAAACCCAAGCACAATAATCAAGAGGTATCAAACAACGAAGAAGAAGGATGTACCATAGACGAATTTTATGAGGAAGCAATCAAGCTTATAAAAGATCTCAAGGCAGAGAAGATCCATTCCAAAACTCTTGAAGAACAAGTTCAAGGTCTCAAAATTGAAGTTGAAGAACACAAATGCATTGAAGAGTCACTTCAAAATAATTTGGAAGCAATCAACCAAGAAAGGGAAGAATTAGAAGCCAAAGTAGTCTCCCTGCATGAGGAAGTGAAGAAAGGAAAAACTATCCAAAACCATGCGAACAACTCAAGGGAATTGAAGAAATCATCAACAATCAATGATCTTACAACGACAAAACTGGCATCGGTTACAAAGAAGAAGAAGCAAGACCTTCTACAACAAAATACAATGAACCTATGAGATCTGACATGCATGTAGACTTCATTGGACAAGATTCGCAAGAACAGCCTTGGAAGACAATTCCTCGATGAAAATTTCCATCCAGGTACCAACATATTTTTTATGGCTACTGTTATTCATGTGGAAAATTTGTTCATAAAGCTGTAGAATGTCGCACGTACCCTAGGAACGAATACAATTCCAGGAGATCTGTCAAATATGAACCTCCCAGGGCTCAGCGAAACATCAATAGATTTGAACATTTAAGAAATAATATTGAATGTTACAAATGTCGAAACTTTGGACATGTTGGGGTTCCCATGTTTTGGCAGATTTGGCAATACCAAAAGATGAGACAACATCAAACCACTTTGGGGCCCTAGGATCTAGCCCTCCTGGACCCGGAGAGGGATCTCTCCAAACAGAGCAAGAATGATATATCTTTGAAAGCTCAAATTGAGATATTAGGCTAGGTATGAAGCACAAATGGGGGGTTTAAATGATTTGGTTGGTTGGTTGTTGGGTTGGTCAGGAGATCATAGACTGAGAAAGTAATGGGAGAAAGGAAACAAAACAGCAGGAGGCTTCAGCAAAGAGGATAGGCCAAGATAGTGCCATCCATTGGGCTATGGAGTCATGAAAGGAAATTACTTGCATCCACTAGCCAAGGCTTTCAAAGGGCAAGTCATCTATACTAAAGGATCTTTTAGGCAGATGGTGGAATGGAACATTAAGGAGAGAAAGTGGCAGAAGGAAAGACAACCAATTTTTTGTCTATAGATCAGGTCAGAGGTCATTTAACTCTAGACCTGCTTGGACATACTCAAAGGCAGCTCTCAAAAAGGGACGAAGGGGCAGCTTATAGATCAGACCAGAGGTCATTTAACTCCAGGTATGCTTTAGCAACTCCAAGGGAAAACAGAGACAAGATTGACGAAGAAACATCCAAGCAGCAAACCCACAAGTTCATACATAAGCCAGCAGGCAATAACATCCACTGCACTGGTTAAACCACATGGATTCACTCTTAGATACCACATAAAGCAGAAAACATTAAAGGTGGGGAGAGCACGAAACATAGGGCACCTAACAAGGGTGAATCCTATGTTATACTTCTGTTGCCTACCATAAAAACATGAAACAGTATGAAAATGTGATATACAGAGTTAGAAAAACATCACCAATAGTAATGGACTAGGATCCTGTGAAATGTGCTTTGATTAATTGATGCAAAACCAGTCATGTACACTGAGCTCAATGGCTGATATAGTCCAGAATTTCTCCTCCCAGCCTATTACATACAACTACTCTGCTACTCCCTACCACGACTGTTCTAATAGTCAAGAATGAATCCCTCTAACAGCAACTGCCACAGCAAGGCAACAACAACAACAACAACAACAAAAACCCTTTACAATGTGTTCTTGAGGATTCTTATAGGAGAAACAGAGCAGAAGAAGTAGGTGAAGAATTAAATGAGGAAATTAAAGTTCAGAGAGGAGGAGAGCCGAAACCCCTACTGCTTCAAATATGTGTATTTACTTTTGGCTGCAGTAGTACTGCCATTCTCTGTGACTGAACAAAATGGTGAAATAATGGTGTTAGGGTCGACCATGCCATGTAACTAATGCTGCTTGATGGTGTAGGACTGCAGAATGGGCACAAATCTCTCTTTGGGATCAAGGTAGATTGGAAAGATGACATGTACCGTGTCCTCTCATGGGAGAACGCTCTGCTGATACAGAAGCCCTGATAATATAAAACATCTGCGCACAGGATCTTCTGGTTGATCCTCGGGGCCTTCAACCTTGTAACTTTGCCTTCTACAAATCCCTGAAGGGGCTCTAAAGTCTTCTGTTTCTTGTCTTGAGCTTTCTGTTGTCCTGTAATACTTTGCTGCTTCATTTCTGCCTCTGACAGGTTAGCTCGAGCTTTAATGGCACCAGAGGGTTTTCCACAGAGTTTTAGGCCTGTTCCTTAAATGACAGTCTTGTCTTTACCTTCCCGGGCCATTTCTTCTAAATATCCCTGCAAGACACGAATACTGTGAAGAAATACATGGGCGAGGGTGACGGGTGACATGGGTGGATGAAACGGACGCATTTGGTGACATGGCGGAAGAAACTACAGAGGAAATAGTGAAAACTTGCTCTGGTGGAGGTTTGACGACCAGCAGAGTGAAAATGCGTGAAAATCATTAAAAACTGCGAGAATGGGACATTATATGTGACGGAGTGTTTGAAGGGTACGGTACATGCACGTGGGGTGATGTGGTAGACAGACAGCCGGTGGACAGATGAGGTGGGGGCCCGGGGAGAGCAGAGCGGTCAACGATGGAGGGACAGATCAGGACCGTCAATTATAGTGGAGATCGATGGTGGAGGGCGGCGGAAGGAGGACCAAGAATACGGAGGAGGCAAGTTATTGGGGGTGAAACTTTTTTGAATCATAGTCGTCAGATGGGGTCCTCCAGATCAGACGGTTCGCAGCAATTCCGCTACCCGGCTTTCGTCCGAAGATTAATGCGCGAAATGGCGGTTTTCAAAATAGTGCGCTCAGACACGCGTCACCCAGCGTATGGAATCGCTAGTCCGCGGGAAATACCGCCGGCTATGGATGGGTGGTGCGGAACGAAACCACCGGTCTTCTGAAACTGCGCAGGCAGGGTGGGGACCACTGCTTCGGGCGCGCTCCGCGCCATTGGATCCGGTGTTTAACGGACGGTGGAGATTCATCGATCAAACCAAATATATTAAAATCCCCAAATGCACGTTTGCAAAGGTTTTTGATGATTTTTCGCGTGGGGAAAGGTTTGGGGGGCTAAGAGCCTAGTGGATTTGGTGCTGGTCACGGCGCCGGGTCTTATGGGGAAAGGAAAAGGGCGCGGGGCTATCGGAAGAAGGGCTAGACCTGTCATATAGTCGGAAAGTGGGTTTTTAAACCCTTTTAGTGCATTCCAAGGCCTAAGGAGGGTAACGGTAGAAGGGTTAAGGGGAATTTTGAGGGAACAAAGGTAAAGGCATAATCCAAAGAGGATTTTGGGGAGATTAGGGGAGGAATTGGGGAGAAGACAAAGGGGAAACAGAGGTGACAATGTGGTGTTTTGCAGGGGTATAAAGGGAAATAATGGGCTTTTTTATAAACGAATCAGCAAAGGAACCATATGTTAGGCACAGCACACAGAGACTCCAAGGAGGATGAATTTTCAGGGGAAAGGCATTCCTTGGAGGCTCCAGAGAAAACTAGCCCCCAGCTTGCTTGTCAAGAATTTCATGGGGGGCTAACGGTGGCTCCACATGGGGATGGCTGCTCCTTGGAGGAGTCAAGAAACCAGAGATGATCTTTGGAGTAGGCCAGATGCTTGCTGTCATAAGCCATCTTTCTTCTTCAATTTTAGCTGCCACAATGTGATATAAACATCAGCAAAAACATTTCCCAGCCAATCTACCTACCCAAACTAGAGCTCTAACAGTTTTCCCTTGGGTGCATTTGAACTAGCAGACCCTTTACATTTTATTTTGCAAAACAAAAAACAAACCTTTCTAATTCTACACTTATTTCTCCATGAGGCCAGATTAGATTGTTGGCCTCACATGTTTCTCTGCCTATTCTACTACCTGTTGGGATTAAACTGTCCAACAGGTTTCTTCACCTACATTCTAAGACAGGAAATTTAAACACAGCCAAGCCAGGATTAGACTGTCTGACCTGCTGGACTTTGCATAAATTAAAAACAACTAACTACATGCTCACATACTGAGCTTTATTGAGCTTTTCCTAACTACCCTACTCTAAGTGGGAATCTATGATGTTCTAGGTGATACCATAATGCCAATGCAGCCAGTCAAGCAGTAACAAAAAAGGATATGAGCACTGGTTGCCTGTCAGAGATAACCACAGGGTGCTCTTCCTGTGGTCCTTCAAAATTGTGGTCACCATCAGTAGTGACCCTTCCTGATGAAACTGGCCCTGGCTAATGATAATCGCTAGAGTATTTGAGCAAGTCAGGGCCTCCATGTACTCTGCCACAGGATCGACGAACGCATGATGTACACATTCTTCTTTTAGACCTTCCATGGCTGGTAGGCCGTCTACGTCCTGGACAGTTTCGATTATTTCATCTTCCACTGCTTCTTCAAAGGGGCTCTTGGGAACTGGATCATCTTCTTCTTCTACTTCGAAAAGAAGCGAAATCTCTTCTCTTTTGGGGGGAGGGAGACTTTCCAAGAATGCTTTCGGGTCTCTGAACTCGTATGATATCTCTTGTGATTTCAAAAGTTCGAGTTCAGCTTCATACCTCTCAGCCAGAACTTCTAAAAAAAATTTCTTGATCACGGGTCCACCTTCCGAGCTGAGAGGAATAACCCCTGGAAGGTCCTCCACCTTATATTCCGCCAAGTCACTAGATATTATATCATGGCATACTACCATGAAATCTGGAAACATTTCTGCAAACCGTTCAAGGTCTTCCATTAGTGACGTGGCTTGGTCTTCGGCAAGGATGATGTTGTACTGTGACATGGTCTCCCAGTGGAGTCACGTGAAACCAAGATAATCAGTGGCCTGCTGATCACCTATGGAGTCTTTTAATAATTCAGGAATTGTGGAGTCGCCAGGTGGATGATTTACAACTTACTGTCCACCACAGTGGTTTACCAAATCAAGGCTGATTGGTCTCTTCCCCAGCGGAGTCGCCATTATGTTGGGGTTCCCATGTTTTGGCAGATTTGGCAATACCAAAAGATGAGACAACATCAAACCACTTTGGGGCCCTAGGATCTAGCCCTCCTGGACCCGGAGAGGGATCTCTCCAAACATAGCAAGAATGATATATCTTTGAAAGCTCAAATTGAGATATTAGGCTAGGTATGAAGCACAAATGGGGGGTTTAAATGATTTGGTTGGTTGGTTGCTGGGTTGGTCAGGAGATCATAGACTGAGAAAGTAATGGGAGAAAGGAAACAAAATAGCAGGAGGCTTCAGCAAAGAGGATAGGCCAAGACAGTGCCATCCATTGGGCTATGGAGTCATGAAAGGAAATTACTTGCATCCACTAGCCAAGGCTTTCAAAGGGCAAGTCATCTATACTAAAGGATCTTTTAGGCAAATGGTGGAATGGAACATTAAGGAGAGAAAGTGGAAGAAGGAAAGACAACCAATTTTCTGTCTATAGATCAAGTCAGAGGTCATTTAACTCCAGACCTGCTTGGACATACTCAAAGGTAGCTCTCAAAAAGGGACGAAGGGGCAGCTTATAGATCAGACCAGAGGTCATTTAATTCTAGGTCTGCTTTAGCAACTCCAAGGGAAAACAGAGATAAGATTGACGAAGAAACATCCAAGCAGCAAACCCACAAGTTCATACATCAGCCAGCAGGAAATAACATCCACTGCACTGGTTAAACCACATGGATTCACTCTTAGATACCACATAAATCAGAAAACATTAAAGGTAGGGAGAGCAGGAAACATAGGGCACCTAACAAGGGTGAATCCTATGTTATACTTTTGTTGCCTACCAGAAAAACATGAAACAGTATGAAAATGTGATATACAGAGTTAGAAAAACATCACCAATAGTAATAGACCAGGATCCTGTGAAATGTGATTTGATTAATTGATGCAAAACCAGTCATGTACACTGAGCTCAATCGCTGATACAGTCCAGACTTTCTCCTCCCAGCCTATTACATACAACTACTCTGCTACTCCCTCCCACGACTGTTCTAACAGTCAAGAATGAATCCCTCTAACAGCAACTACCACAACAACAACAACAACAACAAAAACAACAACCCTTTACAATGTGTTCTTGAGGATTCTTATAGGAGAAACAGAGCAGAAGAAGTAGGTGAAGAATTAAATGAGGAAATTAAATTTCAGAGAGGAGGAGAGCCGAAACCCCTACTGCTTCAAATCTGTGTATTTACTTTTGGCTGCAGTAGTACTGCCATTCTCTGTGACTGAACAAAATGGTGAAATAATGGTGTTAGGGTCGACCATGCCATGTAACTAATGCTTCTTGATGGTGTAGGACTGCAGAATGGGCGAAAATATCTCTTTGGGCACAAGGTAGATTGGAAAGATGATATGTACCGTGTCCTCTCATGGGAGAACGCTCTGCTGATACGGAAGCCCTGATAATATAAAACATCTGTGCACAGGATCTTCTGGTTGATCCTCAGGGCCTTCAACCTTGTAACTTTGCCTTCTACAAATCCCTGAAGGGGCTCTAAAGTCTTCTTTTTCTTGTCTTGAGCTTTCTGCTGTCCTGTAATACTCTGCTGCTTCATTTCTGCCTCTGACAGGCTAGCTCGAGCTTTAATGGCATCGGAGGGTTTTCCACAGAGTTTTAGGCCTGTTCCTTAAATGACAGTCTTGTCTTTACCTTCTCGGGCCATTTCTTCTAAATATCCCTGCAAGACACGAAGACTGTGAAGAAATCCATGGGCGAGGGTGACGGGTGACATGGGTGGATGAAACAGACGCATTTGGTGACATGGCGGAAGAAACTACAGAGGAAACAGTGAAAACTTGCTCTGGTGGAGGTTCGATGACCAGCAGAGTGAAAATGCGTGAAAATCATTAAAAACTGTGAGAATGGGACATTATATGTGACGGAATGTTTGAAGGGTACGGTACATGCATGTGGGGTGACGTGGCAGACAGACAGCCGGTGGACGGATGAGGTGGGGACCCGGAGACAACGGAGTGGTCAATGATGGAGGGACAGATTAGGACCGTCGATTATAGTGGAGATCGACGGTGGAGGGCGGTGGAAGGAGGACCAAGAATACGGAGGAGGCAGGTTATCGGGGGTGCAACTTCATTGAATCACAGTCGTCAGATGGGGTCCTCCAGATCAGACGGTTCGCAGCAATTCCGCTACCTGGCTTTCGTCCGAAGATTAATGCACGAAATGGCAGTTTTCAAAATAGTGCGCTCGGACACGCGTCACCCAGCATATGGAATCGCTGGGTCCGCGGGAAATACTGCCGGCTATGGATGGGTGGTGCGGAACGAAACCACCGGTCTTCTGAAACTGCGCAGGCGGGGTGGGGACCACTGCTTCGAGCGCGCTCCGCGCCATTGGATCCAGTGTTTAACGGATGGTGGAGATTCATCGCTCAAACCAAATATATTAAAACCCCCAAATGCGTGTTTGCAAAGGTTTTTGATGATTTTTCGTGCGGGGAAAGGAAAAGGGCGTGGGGCTATCAGAAGAAGGGCTAGACCTGTCATATAGTCGGAAAGTGGGTTTTTAAACCCTTTTAGAGCATTCCAAGGCCTAAGGAGGGTAATGGTAGAAGGGTTAAGGGGAATTTTGAGGGAAAAAAGGTAAAGGGATAATCCAAAGAGGATTTTGGGGAGATTAGGGGAGGAATTGGGGAGAAGACAAAGGGGAAACAGAGGTGACAATGTGGTGTTTTGCAGGGGTATAAAGGGCAATAATGGGCTTTTTTTTAAATGAATCAGAAGAGGAACCATATGTTAGGCACAACACACAGAGACTCCAAGGAGGATGAATTTTCAGGGGAAAGGCATTCCTTGGAGGCTCCAGAGAAAACTAACCCCCAGCTTGCTTGTCAAGAATTTCATGGGGGGCTAACAGGACACATAGCCAAAGACTGCAGACTTGAAAATCCTCCAGAAGAATCTTCAAAGACACAGAATGTATGGACATGGAAGAAGAAGAAGAATGATAATTGTGCTCTCGCTCTCAAGGCTCAAAAGAATAAAGATGTGTGGTATGTTGATAGCGGTTGCTCAACGCATATGACTGGAGATAAAAATAAATTTGTATCTCTAAAAGAGAAGAAGGATGGAACCGTTTCCTTTGGAAATGATGGATCTTCAAATTTTATAGGATCAGGTACTGTCACTCTCGGAAGCAAATATGTTCTAGCCAAGAATGTTGTATTGGTTGAAAACATGAATCACAATCTGCTCAGTGTTGGACAAATGTGTGATCAAGGACACACAATACTATTCAACTCCACGAAATGTGAAATCAGGAAAGGCATGTATGGTGAAATTGTGGCTACAGCAAGTCGAGCTCCAAACGACATATATGTTCTGGATGAAGCAACTAAAGCATGTCTAATAGCTAAAGAGGATGATACAATAATTTGTAGTAATGATGATCGACTAAGTAAGAATTTTGCTACAAAGGTGCAAAGTGATTTTGAGATGTCTTTACTTGGTTGCAAATTGAGCATAGACAACTCATCTAAGGATGTGGATCAAAGGTTTTACAGATCTATGATTAGTAGTCTTCCATATGTAACGGCCTCCTGACCAGATGTTATGCAAGCAGTTGGACAAGTAGCAAGATTCCAAGCAGCACCAAAAGAATCACATATTAAATATTCGCCAGCATTGGAATATCTTCGCTAGAAGCTTGGGATTCTCCCAAGTTCTCATAGATTTTCCTTTTTTAGAATATAAAGGGGGAGTGGAAGTGTGTACAGGTCTACAGGACGGTTGTGTGTCAGCGTGAGTGGAAGTGTGTACAGGTCTGCAGAACGGTTGTGTGTCAGGGGGAGCGGAAGTGTGTACAGGTCCGCAGGATGGTTGTGTTTCAGTGGGAGTTACCCTTTGCCATTTATGTCAAAGGGGGAGAGAATGTTGTAGGAAGAGGTGTTATGATTGCAGGGGGAGTACTTGTGTTGCCATCAATGCCAAAGGGGGAGATTTTTGATCAGCGGTTGTCATTGATGTCAACCCAAGCAGCACCAGGGGCTAACCCAATATTGCATGGGAATTTTGACCTACCAAATTAATATATTATGGGTCAATAATGATTTTGATGGTTTCTACTTGTCGAGATGTTTCCGTTGATATATGGCACGCCATGTAATTCTTCACGGTTTGAGAGATATTCATGTTTGAAGTTTGTACCCCCAGTTAGTGGGCTAAAACTCCATGGGGTTGGGGCATGGGTCATTGAAAAGTCATAATTAATATTTTTTAAGCTCCTAAAATCCCTCCCACGTTCACTTGTTGAAGCCCCTCTCAACTTAAGCATTCATATAAATTGTGATCTTCATTTCCTCCTTATGTATGGGATTCGGCTATCTGAAACAGGTCATCGTGGAATTTTTTATCTAAATTTGTTTCTAAGAAGGCTCAGAAACTGAAACGTTTACGAGGCAAAGCAAAAATTCTGAGGAAGCTACAGTAAAAATTTTAGATCAAGCTGTGCATTATTTTTGGAGATATGATCCGTGGAAGTGAGAGATTTTGCAGGCTCCTGAAATTCATCTCAAAGAAGTGACCTTGGTAAAATCGTCATAACTCTCTCTCTGAGTATCGGATTGGAATTCTGGTAGATAATGCACAGTATTTAATTTTTTATCTATCAATTCCAGAGCCAAATGAATAAATGGTGACATGTGGCACGCCGTACAAGTGCGCTCTGCTGAAACAATCCATAATTAGGGCATTGTGAGAGATTGGGCATAACTCTCTCTTGAAGAATCAAAATTGGGTCAGACCTATGGCATTGGAAAGAAGACTCAGAGGACTACTACAAGACTGAAAATCAGATATTGAGGATCTGAAATAACAGATACACCAGATTCAATATCAAGCTCCTAGAAGGCAAGAAAAAGCTAGATCATGTGTTGTCAAGGGTTGCAAAGGACCAGAATTTCTACTACAGAAAAGAAAAGAAAGGTGCAGCAGAGGGTAGCATGACAAGAGCAGCAACCAAGGTGCATAATAGCAGCAAGAAGTTCATCATATGAATTCTTCAAGTGGGCAGCACTGCACACAATCATTGTAAAGGTATCATTGTACTTAGTCATTGTAAATACATTATTGTACAAATTGTACTAGTGTCTATCTGCCAAGGGTTGAAGAGGCAGTGTTGGGAGGTCTAGGATTATCATTAGGTGGTTGTGTCAAAGTTGGGGTTATCATGGTCTAGTATATCTTCTTCTTCTACATCATTCTATATCATCGTAAAGTGGACCATTTTCCCTGGTATGGGAATCCATTCTTCTTTTATTCTTCTATAGGGTGGTAGGGTGGTGCTAGGATGAGTTGTAGCTCATTGGGTGTTGGGGCATCCGTTCAGTTGCTACTAAATAATCTCAGGCATTGGAGCATCCATCCAGTGGGAGCTAGAGAAGAATGCTTTTCTATATTCTAGGAAGTTGGAGCTTTATTTTCAATTGGAGTTGAATATTAAAGAATTATTAGAAAAGCATTAGGTGGTTTTTGTCCCGGAGTGGGTTTCCACCTTAAAAATTGTGTGCATTTGTGTTCCTCTTGTTTGCTGCTATCATTGTACAAGAACTGATAATAATTGAAGATTAACTAATGCTCTAATTGAAAGGAATACTAATTCACTCCCCCCCTCTCAGTATTTCCAACATTTCTCAGTTTTCTTTCTTGGCTTTACTCTTTTAGGTTCTTTTGTTTTTGCAACCATAGGTTGGCTTGGTTCTGCTACTGGTGGTGATGGATCTCCTTTAGCTTTAGGGTTTCTTGCAGGAGTTAGGGTTCCCAACTCAAAACCATTAACAAAAAATAATGAGGACCAATCTCTGCCTATCTTTTGAAGTTCATCTAAAATTAATAATTTCATTAAGCCATGATTAAATAATTGTAGGACATTGGGTTCAACGCTCCCTGTATGTTTCGCGACATGGACTAACCGCCTCTCGTGGATCCTAACTCTGGCGATTGTAGCGGAGACTAATGCCTGTGAGTTTTGGTATAACGGAAATTGTGATTCCAACAAGTGGTATCAGAGCGATAGGTCTCAAGTTCGAAACTCACTCGGCTCGTGTTGGGGGGGAGATTGTAGGACATTGGGTTCAACGCTCCCCATGTGTTTCGTGGCATGGACTAACTACCTCTCGTGGATCCTAACTCTGGCGATTGTAGCGGAGACTAATGCCTGCAGGTTTTGGAGATCATAGACTGAGAAAGTAATGGGAGAAAGGAAACAAAACAGCAGGAGGCTTCAGCAAAGAGGATAGGCCAAGATAGTGCCATCCATTGGGCTATGGAGTCATGAAAGGAAATTACTTGCATCCACTAGCCAAGGCTTTCAAAGGGCAAGTCATCTACACTAAAGGAACTTTTAGGCAGATGGTGGAATGGAACATTAAGGAGAGAAAGTGGAAGAAGGAAAGACAACCAATTTTCTGTCTATAGATCAGGTCAGAGGTCATTTAACTCCAGACCTGCTTGGACATACTCAAAGGCAGCTCTCAAAAAGGGACGAAGGGGCAGCTTATAGATCAGACCAGAGGTCATTTAACTCCAGGTCTGCTTTAGCAACTCCAAGGAAAAACAGAGACAAGATTGACGAAGAAACATCCAAGCAGCAAACCCACAAGTTCATACATAAGCCAGCAGGCAATAACATCCACTTCACTGGTTAAACCACATGGATTCACTCTTAGATACCACATAAAGCAGAAAACATTAAAGGTGGGGAGAGCAGGAAACATAGGGCACCTAACAAGGGTGAATCCTATGTTATACTTCTGTTGCCTACCATAAAAACATGAAACAGTATGAAAATGTGATATACAGAGTTAGAAAAACATCACCAATAGTAATGGACCAGGATCCTGTGAAATGTGCTTTGATTAATTGATGCAAAACCAGTCATGTACACTGAGCTCAATGGCTGATACAGTCCAGAATTTCTCCTCCTAGCCTATTACATACAACTACTCTGCTACTCCCTACCACGACTGTTCTAATAGTCAAGAATGAATCCCTCTAACAGCAACTGCCACAGCAAGGCAACAACAACAACAACAACAACAAAAACCCTTTACAATGTGTTCTTGAGGATTCTTATAGGAGAAACAGAGCAGAAGAAGTAGGTGAAGAATTAAATGAGGAAATTAAAGTTCAGAGAGGAGGAGAGCCGAAACCCCTACTGCTTCAAATATGTGTATTTACTTTTGGCTGCAGTAGTACTGCCATTCTCTGTGACTGAACAAAATGGTGAAATAATGGTGTTAGGGTCGACCATGCCATGTAACTAATGCTTCTTGATGGTGTAGGACTGCAGAATGGGCGCAAATATCTCTTTGGGCACAAGGTAGATTGGAAAGATGATATGTACCGTGTCCTCTCATGGGAGAACGCTCTGCTGATACGGAAGCCCTGATAATATAAAACATCTGTGCACAGGATCTTCTGGTTGATCCTCAGGGCCTTCAACCTTGTAACTTTGCCTTCTACAAATCCCTGAAGGGGCTCTAAAGTCTTCTTTTTCTTGTCTTGAGCTTTCTGCTGTCCTGTAATACTCTGCTGCTTCATTTCTGCCTCTGACAGGCTAGCTCGAGCTTTAATGGCATCGGAGGTTTTTCCACAGAGTTTTAGGCCTGTTCCTTTAATGACAGTCTTGTCTTTACCTTCTCGAGCCATTTCTTCTAAATATCCCTGCAAGACACGAATACTGTGAAGAAATCCATGGGCGAGGGTGACGGGTGACATGGGTGGATGAAACAGACGCATTTGGTGACATGGCGGAAGAAACTACAGAGGAAACAGTGAAAACTTGCTCTGGTGGAGGTTCGACGACCAGGAGAGTGAAAATGCGTGAAAATCATTAAAAACTGTGAGAATGGGACATTATATGTGACGGAATGTTTGAAGGGTACGGTACATGCACGTGGGGTGACGTGGCAGACATGCAGCCGGTGGACGGATGAGGTGGGGGCCCGGGGACAATGGAGTGGTCAATGATGGAGGGACAGATTAGGACCGTCGATTATAGTGGAGATCGACGGTGGAGGGCGGCGGAAGGAGGACCAAGAATACGAAGGAGGCAGGTTATCGGGGGTGCAACTTCATTGAATCAAAGTCGTCAGATGGGGTCCTCCAGATCAGACGGTTCGCAGCAATTCCGCTACCTGGCTTTCGTTCGAATATTAATGCGCGAAATGGCGGTTTTCAAAATAGTGCGCTCGGACATGCGTCACCCAGCATATGGAATCGCTGGGTCCACGGGAAATACCACCGGCTATGGATGGGTGGTGCGGAACGAAACCACCGGTCTTCTGAAACTGCGCAGGCGGGGTGGGGACCACTGCTTCGAGCACGCTCCGCGCCGTTGGATCCAGTGTTTAACGGATGGTGGAGATTCATCGCTCAAACAAATACGAAGAGTGTTGGAACTGATTCTGTACCTCCCAATGCAGAGACAAATATAGAAGAACGCAGATTAAAAGGAAGCACACAACAATGATCATTGGATCATTTTGTACATGATTGAGACAACAACTTTGGTCTTTTTAAAAAAATATTTGTAATGTAAGTGGGATCATTTTTTTTGGGAGTTGTAATATTTTATAAAATTTGGAGTTATAAGGGAGACAATTGTATTTTTTTTTTGGAGAAATAAGGTGAAGTAAAAAAAAATGAAAATATTGTCATTGTTTTTGGAGGAATAAGTAGAATTTTTATTTTGGAGAAATAAGGGTTATTATTTGTAACTCAAAGTAATTTTTTTACTTTGAGGGGGGGTAGATTTTTATTAAGGAGATTTGTAAGGACATTGTCAAGTGGTCAAATTTTGAAAGGATTTCATTGTAGACACTCAATGATAAATTGACTAGAGCCAAGTACAAAGCTCAGTCATTTTTCTCCTTTTTTTCAAGGACTATACGAGGGTCAAGGCCAAGCCCTGATAGATCATTTTTTGCATGGCGTGTGTTGTTTTTTGCATGGCATGTTTCGTGTGATGAGTTGCTCATTTTTTTTTGTGTTTGATTCTTTTGGTGCACTACTTCAACGCTACAATGTCGAAGTTAATTAATTTGTTCTCTGAATCTGATAAGCTAGAAGGGGTGAAATCTTATAAGACATGGAAACGTCTAATTGAAAGCACTCTTATATATAATGAATTATGGCATGAAATATGCGATGGAAACATCAAGCCTAATAAACCAACAAAAGCAGCTTCACTTGAAAAATGGGAAATTAAAAATGCCAAGGCATTAGCTCTTATAAAAGCTTCAGTTAATAATGAAATGTACGTACATATTGAAAATTCCTCAAATGCATGGACCTCTTTACGTACATTCAAAGATCTCTGTGATACACAACCTGAATCAAAGAAGGTTGATCTTCAATTAAAATTGCTTCAATAGAAATTAACTGAAGGTGGTGATGTCCTTGAGTATATTTCACGGCTTAAAAACATCAAGCAAGAAATAATAAATGCTGGTTTTCAAGTTGTCAATGAAATTTTCTTGACTAAGATTTTAATTGCTAGATTTCCATCATCATATACAAATTTTTGGAAACTTTGCAAGTCACTGGAAAGTTAGAGAATATAAAGTTTGATGAATTGAGTGACATGCTAGCCCAACATGATAAAACCTTTGGGAAGAAGAAACAAATTGTAGAATATGTCTTCTTCACCGAAGCCAGCTCAAGTAACTCCTCAGTTAATAGTTCAAGAAACTGAGGAAGAGGAAATTTCAATCCAAGTCAAGCAGCCCAAGGTCGTGGTCGCAGTCAAAGTAGAGGAAAAAATTTCAACAGAGGCTACAATTCAGGCTAGAGAAATTTTCAAAGAAGAGGCAACAATCAAAGCAGAGGATATAACCAAGGCAGAGGACAAGGTCCAAGCAGAGGACAAACTCAAAATAGAGGCCAAAGTAGAGGCAGAGGAAAATATCAAGGTAGAGGACAGTCTCAAGGCAGAGGCAGAGATTTCAGGCAAATTTTTTGCAGGAGATGTAACAAAGTTGGTCATTATGCAAAATATTGTAGAACTTCTATTGACAAAATTCCCAAGTTTCATCCAAACTCTACACAGTTTACAAATCATGAAGATGATCCTGATGGTTCTGAATATGTCTTCACCAACAAAGAATCAACAACTTTATAGGTTTCAAGCTTTCTTAGAAGTGATTATGAAGATGCATGGATTATGGATACAGGCGTAACTCAACACATGAATTTTCGATGGGATTTCTTTTGGAGTTTCAAAGAATGCCATCTAAATTCAATCTATCTTGTTGATAAAACAAAACATACTCCTTTTGGAAAATGTGTAGTTAATTTTTTTTTACCAGGCATTGGAGAAAGAATGATTTCAAATGTATGGTATGTCCCAACATTTAAGCAAAATTTGTTATCTTTAGTCACGATTCAACAAGCAGGACATATGGTGATTATGGAAGATGGCTTAGTTAAAATTAACTCAATCAAACAGAACATGAAAAAAGTAATGATAGATTATGAAGATGGAAAACTGTTAAGGATGAAAGGGACAGTTATTCCAAGAAATTTTGACTTTACAGGAGCAGCAAGTACAAACATTTCATTGATCAAATTGTGGCATGTAAGATATGGCCATCTCAAATTTGACAGTCTCTCTCAGTTACAAAAATAGGGAATGGTTAAGGGACTTCAAAAATTCAAAAGGGGAAATTCAAAGTGTGAATCTTGCGTTGTAAGAAAACAATCACTAGACAACAAAGGGTATGTCAGAGAGAGAAATATGAGGTAGATAGTGTGCTGAAGGACTAGACCCTGAGGAGACGAGACTCGCAGGTGCAACAAGTCTCTGTTATGAGAGGGTACCTGTGCTGAAGGCGGCGGGGGAGGCATACCTATGCCCGCCGTGACGAAGTACAAAAGAATAGTGTGTCCAGTGAACAAGGGACCGAACCATAGAGTACAGCTGGCATAATCAAGAGCCAGATAAAAATACAATGAATAGTCTCACATACATGCTGTGCCTGGGATAACAGCCAGGACTAGTACAATATCATCTGAGTACATGAGATAAACACAACCCAAATGCCCCCTGTAAATGAGGAAGGGCTCACAAAATCTGACTGATACATGCAAATCATAGAGGTGCTGCAAGTGGCTAAGGCCAACATCATCAAAAGCTGGAGCGGCATCAAAGGCTGCAATGAAGAGGTCATCCGGGCATGTGGGGGGCTACCTGCAGGGACACCCCCTCATGAGAGCTGAGACATCTCACACACGCCCGGGAATCATCAAGAGCTGCTGCTGGGTCACTGGACTGTCCAGTATACGAATCTCGATCATGCTGAAAGGAGCTGGAGAAGCAACCAAGTCAAAGGGAAGTGAGAAATCCCCCTGCCTGATCCGAGGCACCGAACAAAAGTGGAAGATGGAACCAAGGTACACCGCCCTCTAGACCTTGCTTCTGGAATAAATGTGCTGAGGTCGACAGAAGGAGGTCCGCCGTAGGTGAGGCAATGAGAGAACCTCAACTAAGGCACGAGAGGAGAGCAATAGAGCGACGGACAGACTGATACTAATGATGATGGTGGAAATGGGAAGGATGGAGTGGCGAATGGACAACTTCCCTTGTTAGAGCATAAAGGGCATGAATGACATGGCAGCGACTGACACAATATCGAAGGGGACAGGGGACAGTGGGGCTGAAGGTCATGAGATGCGACACGATAGAGGAACCAAGAAAAAAAGAATGGAGGGCTATAGTAGGGTGTAAAAGGGTGCAGGATAGACTCCATGAATGTAATGATGACTCAACTCGGATGCTCTAAGCAAGGGCGACTAGATAGTGCTGCCACACAGTAAAGGCCCCAATGGGGGGTCATAGAAACATGAGTACAAAGCGGGCACTCATGACGAAAATCGACACGAACATGGACGGGTGAGGGGGCAGTATGGTGCCCCCAGCACAGGTGTTGTAGGTGAGGAAATTTGATTTTGAATGGAGGTGAGGTAACTGCATGTTGGACGAAGAGGGGTCCTGGTGCAGTATAAAAAAGGAAACAACAGATGCTGGCTATCTAAAAGAAAAAATAAAACATGCATTGCCGAGGGGAAATGCTAAGGGTAATATTTCTTAAGATAAAGTGCATTGCGAGGGTTAGGAAGGGGATGGCCTTCGAAGTCCTCTAAGAGGTATGCCCCCTTTCCAAGATCCTTACTAATGATGTAAGGGCCTAGCCATAATGAGTCGAACTTCCCATGACCCAGGATATCATGGGCCTGGTCATAGACTAGAACAAGGTCGCCTTCGTGAAAAGTGCGAGGCTGGACTTTTCGGTCATACTGAGCTTTGGTGCGTTTTTTGGCCGCTTCCATGGTTTGTAAGGCGATACGGCGGTCTTCGGAGGCACGCTCAAGCATGATAAGTCGTTGTTCTAGTGGTTGGGTGTCAGGGAGAAGTTCAACGGCTAGTTGCAGAGAAGGAATTTCACACTCGATTGGTAGAACTGCCTCCTCTCCAAAGACGAGGTGGAAAGGGGTGAACCCGGTGGCGGTTTTGACAGAGGTTCGATAGGCCCATAAGGCAGGAAAGAGCATGAGATGCCAGTTGGTTTTGTGCTTATTCATTGTTCGTTGAAGCATAGTCTTGAGGATTTTGTTGACTGCTTCAACTTGGCCATTACCTTGGGGGTAATAGGAGGAGGAATATTGGTGCTCAAAACCCAACAGTGAGGATAGCTCACGCCATATCTCATCTTCAAAATGTCTGCCATGATCAGAGACTAGTTGCTTGGGAACCCCGAAGCGAGCTATAACATGGTTAAAGAAAAAGAGGGCCGCGGTAGCTGCCGTGTTGTTGAACGTTAGCATGGCCTCGGCCCATTTGGTGAAATAGTCGACCGCCACGATGATATACTTGTGGCTACCAGAGGATGGCGGGCGACACTCCATAAAGTCGATGGCCCATTTACAGAAGGGACCAGTGGAGACGACCAGATGGAGGGGAGCTGGTGGAGCTCTCGCCTTAGGGGCGAAATGTTGGCAATTGGGACAGTGTTTGACTGCCTCGATGCAATCACTGAAGAGGGAAGGCCAAAAATACCCGGCGCGCATTATTTTTTGGGCAGTAGCGAGACCGGAGAGGTGGCCACCGCAAGCGCCGCTATGGCAGGCATTAAGGACCTGTTCATCTTCAGCGTGTGTGAGGCAACGACGAAGGACTGTATCAACCCCGCGACGATAGAGGTCGCCACCAATAAGAAGGTATCGGGGGGTTTGGTGTCGGATACGTCGACGAGCCTCACGGTCAAGGTGGAGGGCGAACTTTTGGGTTCGCAAATAAGTAAGAATATCGCCATACCACAGGTCATCGGAAGTAATGGCAAATAGGTGTTCATCAGGAAAATCGTCATTAACGGGAGGGTCTTGCGATCCGGTAGGTAATTCAGAAATAAGCTCAGCGAGGGCTAAGCCTTTCTTACTTTTCGAGGTGACAAATTCAAGGTCGAATTCCTGAAGGATAACGACCCAACGGGCGTACTTCCCAGTAAGTATACGACGACTCAGTAGGAAGGCCATGGGGTTGGAATCTGTCACAACCTTGGTGGAGCGCAGGAGGATATAATGACGAAGTTTTTGGACTGAGAACACGATAGCCAGCGCTAATTTCTCGTCATAGGAATATGAGACGGGGGGTCCCACAAGGTTCTTACTGACATAGTAGATCACATGCTCGATGCCATGGTCATCCTCTTGGATAAGGACTCCAGCGACCGAATAGGTGGAAGCGGAGATATATAGGATGAACTCCCGATTAAAGTCGGGAGGGCGAATTAAGGGAGCAGATGTGAGAGCCTGTTTGAGGGCATCGAAAGACTCGTGAGCATGGGTATCCCAAACAAAGGGGATATGGGAGCGTAGGAGTCTAAGGAACCCATGCGCAGTGGTGGCGTAGTCAGGGACGAACCGACGAAGGAAATTAGCTTTGCCTTGGAGGCTTTGGAGCTGGCGGAGAGTACGCGGGATGGGGAGTTCAAGAATGGCTTGAACTTTCAAAGGGTCAAGAGTGATACTGTCCTTAGACACGATGAAGCCTAGGAGGCGGCCGGCAGGAACGCAAAAGACGCATTTCAACGGGTTAAGTCGGATATTATACTTGCGACATCGGAGAAAAATGGTGCGCAAATCGTGTATGTGTTGCGCCCGATGCTTAGAACGTGCCGTGAGGTCATCTAAGTAGGCAAGGATAATATGAGCTAAGTCATGGAAGCAATAAGACATGGCCCGTTGAAAGGTGGCGCCTGCGTTTTTTAGGCCGAAAGGCATGACCCGGTAAGCGAAAGTTCCCCACGGACTAATGAACGCGGTTTTTAATTGATCAGCAGGACGGATAGCAATTTGGTTGTATCCGGAGAAACCATCCATGAAGGACAGGATCTCATGCCCCGCACACTCGTCAATGATTTGGTCGATGAACGGTGTGGGGAAGTTGTCTTTGGGAAAAGCTTTGTTCAGGTCGTGAAAGTCCGTGCAGACACGAATGGTGCCTTGTTTCTTGAGAACAGGAACGGGGTTAGAAACCCAAGTGGTGTATTCGATGGGGTAAATGAAACCAGCCTGCTTGAGCTTATCGATTTCAGCTTTAATAGCGTCACGTCGGGAAGGATGAATGGGTCTCATCTTTTGGCAGACTGGTTTGGCGTCAGGCCAGGTGTCGATATGATGCTCGACAATGGCAGGATCGAGTCCGGGCATTTCAGAATAGGACCAGGCGAAGATATCGCGGAATTCTTTGAAAAGCTTGGTGTAAGTTTCAATTTCTTCCGGGGTACATTGGGCACCCAATGTGATGTATTCTTCGATTCCAGGTGTGGCCGAAATGTTAACTTTGATGGTAGACGAGATATTGGCCATGTTTCCTTCTTCGAAAGCAACGGGTGCAGGAATGGGGTTTTTAAACCAATCAACTGCATGGGGGATGAAGTCTTTGGTTTCCACAGCGTATTGGTCGTGGGATTGTTGTGGGAGGAAATATGCGCGATGGTGCATATCATCCCAGGGAAAGTCGGGGTCGGTCATGGCTTCCATGATGTCTTCATCAGATTGGAAGATGGGAAGATTGGAGGCAGAAGGGACACCCGAGGGAGTAGTGGTGGGGAACGGTTCATCATGAGGAGAAGGGCTCATATGGGCGATATCAACAGACCCAAGGTCGGCTGAGAAGTTGAGGGGATCAGTAGGTTGAGTGGCTGGTGAATTAGGTCTCAAAGATGATGACAGATACAAAATGGTGACGGAGGGCTCCGTTGGCTTAAAAGCGGGAGGCGGAATGTGAATGTCCTTGGGTCCGAGCGAAGCGGCCTTGAATTGGCGGTACAAGTCCAAGGAGGAACGGTACTCGTCAAGGCGGGGACAGAGGTGGGTGTAATGGCCGTGAAAATCGCACGAGGCACAAGGGTGGTTTGTGCGCAAGTGTTTGAGTTTTGGGAGGGAGTCGGGGATAGTGACATGTACTTCTGGGAGATCAGAGTCGGGGAATGTCTCGTTGACCGGAAGCTTGAGGTGGGGCAATTCAGGACACATGTGAGTGGCATGACCGACGACATCACACAAAGCGCATCGAATGGCGGGCTTTGGTGGTCGTGGGGGGTTACGGGATGTCGGGGGGGCTGGATCGTTATGGGTTGCCCCCCTGCGGGCTTTTCCTGTCTTCTCGGGAGCCGGCACAACAGGAGAAGGGTCCGGTGGAGGTGCTGGGGGCACAGAGGCTATGGAGGAAGCGAGGGGGATCGGTTGAACCGGTGTCAAAGCCATATAAGGTTTGGGGAGACCAGGGGGGGTGGCGGCTGGGGGGTCAAGGTACCAGACCGGGATGCCCAAGGTCAAGTTAGGGAGAGAGAGGGTGGCCATGACGGGGACAGAAGATACTCCAGGAGGGGGAGCCAAGAAGGGGATTTGTCCAGCGGGGTAATGACCAGGAGGTACGGCTCCGAGATGGGCAAGGCGAGAAGCAAACCTGAGATAAGGGATTGGGTGCCAGTTGTGGGGGAGAGGCCGAGAAAGAGGAAGTCCGGTGGTGAGATGGACAGGCTGGGCGGGACTGCGAGAGCTGAGGGGAGGAGGGTGCGGGCTAGCCGAGGCAGGCCGTTTATGGGCAGCCTGAGACGAGTGCATCATGCAAACATTCGACAAGCTGGGATCAGTAACAGGAGGGGGAGGAAGGTGAGGAAAAGTTCCAAGCAGGGTGGAATCTTTATAGACGCCGGGGGAGACACTGGTCAAAGAATCGACGGTTTGCTTGTTGGCTACAGAAGAGATGGTCGTCTCGGAGGCGGATGGAGGCGGCGGCTCATGATACGATAGCTGGTCAATGGTGACTATCTTTCCATTATGTGGAAAAGACATCTTGCGGAAGACCGCGGATGGGACAGCAGACATGGCATAGGTGTAGCTTCGCCCCAATAGAATGTTGTAGTCTAGAGGGGCGTCAATGAATTCGACATCAACGCAAACAGTCTTACCGGCGAGGGTGATGGGACAGTTACGAAACAGGCCAATAGGCTGGGAGGCATGACCATCCCACGCTCGAAGGGTGATCGTGGAAGGGGCCAACTCAGGGGATCCGAGTTGCTTCCAAACGGAAGCGGACATCACACAGGTGGACGCCCCCTCATGTTCTGCAAGGTCTGATGGCGTTCAGTTTTTGACTGGTTTGACTTAACGGAAGGAGGAAGGAGAGGAGGTGGAGTCGATTGGTCGCGTAAAAACAATCTGTTTCTGGTCATCAGCAGGATCAACAGCGCCCACGGCAGATAGTAGAGCCTTCCGTTGGGAAGGGCACGACTGGAGGAGTTCCGGTGTGGAAATGGCAGCAGGGGATTGTGCCAAATCATCTACTATACTGTACGATTGGGCGGCTCGACCGGAAGCAGCATTTCGGCGTAATGGACCCTTTGGAATCTTTGGGTGAACCTCAACTTTGGGTTGAGGGATGTGTAAGGGGCCACTGGATGTCGAAAGAGGCTCTGTAGAACCTGAAGATGGAGGCTCGGGAGCAGACTGAGTAGGGGGCTTGGGGTACTGGCGAGACCGAGTTTGAAGGTGAAGGTCGACGGAAGGGGACGGATCGGAGTGCATCATGAAAATGCGACAGTGGAAAGGGCAGTGAATGAGGTGTGGGTATGAACCTCGGGAGTTGGAGTAGCCACAAAATGCCTGTTGTTGGGAGGGAAAGGGATCGATGAACACGGTGGGTGAGTGATGGCCACGGTCGGGAGGGACGTGCGGGGAGCGTGACATCCATGTGTGGCAGGGCTCCCCATGTGCATGGGGTAAGAGAGGGCAATCGTGAGTGTAGTGACCGTAAACACCGCAACACGAACAGGGCTTGTTTGTGCGAAGCGGCCTGTCCGGCCTGGGCGGAATGCCCTGAGGCTGGTTGCTAGTGTTAGGGTCCAGACCAGAATTGGGTCCTCGGTTACCGGGGGCAGATGGGTTCTGGTTGCCTCTCCACCTTCTTTGAGAAGAAGGGGGATTAAACGCACCCTGCTGCGCAAATACTTGCCCTGGAGGGGGTTGTAAGGGCTGTTGCAGGTGGTGAGGAGGCAAGGGAGGCGGAAGCACATATGCTGGAGGAGCTGGCGCACCAGGCTACGGATAAAAGTAAGGGTTGGGTTGGGCAGCATTGAGGTAAGCAGGAGGTTGGGCAAAAGGAGGAGGCATGCCGTATCCTGGATACATGTTGCCGGGAGGGGGCAGAGTGCTAGAGGTGCTGGCCCCTCCCTGAGGAAGGCCATGGCTCATAGGAGGGTGAGAAGAGGGGTGGGAAAGAGATCCAACAATACCGTCGGCGGAATGAGATGCCCCCGGGGCGTTAGCGCCACCGGGCCTGGGGATGTCGGGAAGAACGGTATAAACATAACCAGATTGAGCGTAGATCAGGTCATATTTTAAAGCTATTTGGAGGGCGGCTTCTTCAGATTGAGGAAAGTGAGAGGCGACATCTTTGCCGATGGGAGACGGGAGGGTGCGAAGGAACCAATCCATGTAAACCCGATCTTCAAAGGGAGGGGCTCGACATAAGCTCCGTCTTCGTCGCCATTCCTGAACATGGGCAGAAAGGCGTGTGGAAGAGGATTGCTTAAATGAAGTCAAGAGCTCCGTACTAGTGTCGTATCGGAGAGGGAGCTGGAAGTACGACAAGAAGGCTTGGGCAAAAGTCTCGAACGTGGTATGGGAGGAAGTGGCCTGCTCGACATACCATTTAGAAGCTTCGCCAGTAAGCGTGCGTTGGAACAACCGAAGGCGGATGGAGTCATCGGTAATGGAGTTGGAGGAACACCACAGGTGGAAAGACCGGACGTGATTGGTTGGGTCTTCGCCATTAAGGCCCTCGAACTTAGGGATATCGGAGGGTAACTTGGTAGGCATAGTGGGCCAGGTAGTATTATGGTGAATGGGGTCGTTAATCAACTGATGGAAATCGGGGAGGCTGAGGCCTGCAAT
The DNA here is from genome assembly GCA_034641835.2 of Pinus albicaulis. Classification (NCBI taxonomy): domain Eukaryota; kingdom Viridiplantae; phylum Streptophyta; class Pinopsida; order Pinales; family Pinaceae; genus Pinus; species Pinus albicaulis. The sequence continues at coordinate 216,952,674 of CM076580.1, read as the reverse complement.
GTACGGCAGCACAGGGGTGGACGGAGTAGTGGTTGTGACGGTTCCGCTAGAAGTAGGGCCGGCATTGGGGCCGGGAGAACCGCTAGCATTAGGCCCTGATCCGGACATGGTGAAGGTAAAAGGAGTCGGAGGGGGAGAACCGGAAGGAGAAGGGGGATCCGATGAATCAGGAGAGGAGTCGGAGTGCAGACTCGAAGGTGGACTGGCTCGACGACGACGGTGCGGAGCAGTTCGATCAACCGGAAACTGAGGATGAAGGCCAAGAAGTCTCCGGGAAAGGCGCCTTGGGGGCGCAATGATGACAGGAAGAAGGAAACCGACAAGGGCAGAAAGGGACAAAATCAAGAAGGTCAAGGGCAGAAAAGGTGCAGTGACAATTGATTTTAGAGTCTTTGCTAGGCGGTGTAAACCAGGCGCTTCTTCACTTAGGGTCAGTGTGTGGCGTGCGTTAATTTTAATTTTTAAACCCTTTCCGTTGTTTGAGAGCAAGAAAAAGTGTGCGACGTAGCTGAAAACCTACAGAGAACAGAATAAAATGCTGAAATAATAGAAAAATAACAGCTACGTATGCATCTATCTAAACCAAGAAGGTGGGTCTCTCACAACTATGCTGAAAAGAAAGGGAAAAACTATGGAAACACACACAAAGGAAGCTCGACAGATCTAGGGTCAAAGGGGACAGAGATCTGGAGGATAAAGCTGCAGACAAGGGGTGCAGATCACAGCCAAGAGACAGAGGCAAGGTGGCTGGAAAAAGGGAAATCAGCAAAAAACCCCGGGGGGGGGCAAGGCAGAGGCCTCTAGAAGAAGTCCAAACAAAACGACAAGAGGTGATTTGAAAGGAAAAGAGGCTGATTTCGATGGATCTGAAAGTGAGGTCACAGATCTGGAAAAAGAGGGGGCTGAAGCTCTGAAACCGACGGCTGAAACAGCTGAAACTCTTCCACAAAAAGTGGAGGGTACTAAAGCCCTAAGAGGCTGGGTTCCCACTTAGATGAGTAAAAACAGATCAGATCTTGGTCAAGGCGGGGAGTGCCGAGACGGAGAAATTTCCAGAGGAAAACCTTTGACGGAGAATTTACTTAATGGGAAACCCGAGAAAAATTCGGAAATATCTTGGAAAAAGGCGGAGTCCTGGATTCTGACAGTCTCTGAGTTGGTCGCAGAGAACGAGGCCAAAAGTCAAATCGGACGCGAGTTTTGGAGCCAAAGTGCGACCCCCGTTCGCACGAGCTGTTGGCGGCGGTTTTACGAAAAATTGCCGTCTCGAGTGCGGTAGTGTGTTTCTTGTAATAGGGCCAGAAACACACGGAAGTTAGAAATTTTAGGTTTTAGGGTTTTATGTGAGAAAAATGACATGAAAAGAGAAAAACTAAGCAGCTAAAAAAGAAGCCCTAGGGCCTGAAGTAGCTGGATATGCAGGAATATGAAAAACGACAGTGGTCGCAATTTAAAACCCGTGTGGAGTCGCCATTTGTTAGTATGAATTCTTCGTCGAAGTGTACGAAAAAGAACCACTTTAGCTACGCATAACTAGTAGCCCTAACAACAATAATGGCTGCAAAACATCTTCAGATCTGCAATTAGTAGTTAAAGTGCTGCAACAAACAGATCTATAAATGGAAAGATATTAAGCAGTAAAGTAAAGAGTTTGCTCCATGCATCCAACAGACAAGACAAGAACACGATTTTTGAATGAAATTTTATATTACAGGGCACCTGGGAGGAAACAAGAAGGTGTATCCAGATCTCCTCAATGGGATGGGTTCTTTGTAGTCCTCAGCACTTCAGATCTAATCTTTCTCTCTCTTGTAGATGTAGAAAACCCAATGTAGAAGGTAGAGCTCCATGGGAGAAAAATGGCAGAAATGAGACCAAGTGTATAGATCCAGAGTGATCTAATATGCAACAAAAGGTGAAGAATGAAGGGGAAAACCCTCCTATTTATAGCAAAATATTGGGTCATTCTAGATCTTGGTGCATGATTAAAATAATGTTAACCAAATCTAGATCCACCTCTATGGAATATTTTATTATTATTTGTTGGAGGGAAAGGGACTTTGACTTGGGTCAAAATCCCTTGATTAGTGAAGAATAAATAATTAAATGATTTATTTATCCTTTTAAGGAAGTGGTTGAGATATAATCAAATAAATAATGATTTATTTAATTAATAGTGGTTGATTTGGTCATATTTAACAAGGAATATTATTTAAATAATTATTCCTAGAAAATAATAAGATAACTATGGGTTTATCTCATTAATTTCTTTGTTTTTGGGTTAAACATGACTGGGAATAATAATTAAATTATGGTTTAATTAATTATTCCTTTTAGGCAGAGGCAGAGATTTCAATCAAATTGTTTGGAGGAGATGTAAAAAAGTTGGCCATTATGCCGAAGATTGTTGAACTTCTATTGAAAAAATTCCCAAGTTTCATCCAAACTCTACACAATTTGAAAATGATGAAGATGACCCTGATGGTTCCGAATATGTTTTCACCAATACAAAATCAACAACTTTACAGGTTTCAAGATTTCTTAGAAGTGATTATGAAGATGCATGGATTATGGATACAGGCGCAACTCAACACATGACTTTTTGATGGGATTTATTTTGGAATTTAAAAGAATTCCATCTAAATTCAATCTATCTTGCTGATAAAACAAAACACAATCCTTCAGGAAAAGGTGTAGTTAAAGTTTTTTTACCGGGCATTGGAGAAATAATGATTTGAAATGTATGGTATGTCCCAACATTTAAGAAAAATTTGTTCTCTTTAGTCACGATTCGACAAGCAGGACATATGGTGATTATGGAAGATGGCTTAGTTAAAATTAACTCAGTCAAACAAAACATGAAAACAATAATGACAGGTTATGAAGATGGAAAACTGTTAAGGATGAAAGTGACGATTATTCCAAGAAATTCTGACATTGAGGGAGAAGCAAGTACAGACATTTCATTGATCAGATTGTGGCATGGAAGATATGGCCATCTCAACTTCGAAAGTATCTCTCAGTTACAAAAACACGGAATGGTTAAGGGACTTCCAACATTCAAAAGGGGAAATGCAAAGTGTGAATCTTGAATTTTTGGAAAACAACATCGAGAGACTTTTCCTACAAATTCATGTGGAACAAACAAGAATTTGCGGTTGGTTCACAGTGATATTTGTGGACCGTTAACAACTTCACTCGAAGGATGCAGATATTTCTTACTCTTTATTGATGATTTTAGCAAGATGACTTGGGTATATTTTTTGAAGCAAAAGTTAGAATCATTTGAAAAGCTCAAAGCTTTTTGTCAGCTTATTGAAAATGAAGTAAAAAAAAATATTAGCACTCTTAGAGCTGACAATGGCAGAGAATTCACATCAAATGAATTCAAAATGTGTTGCATGGAAAATGGCATAAAACAACATATTACCAATGTCTACACTCCACAACAAAATGGAGTAGTAGAAAGAATGAATTGTACCTTGTTATGAATGGCACGATCTATGTTAACTTTCAAAAAGATAAGTCCTTTATATTGGGCCGATACAATTCATATAGTTGTCTACTTAAGAAATAGATCTGCCACTGCTTCTTTAGATGGAATCACACCTTATGAAGCATGGTTTGGCTTCAAACCTCAGGTTAAACATCTTAGAGTTTTTGGATCCATATGTTATGCCTTAGTTCGGAAGGAAAAATGAACTAAGCTTGATGCATGCAACTTGAAGTGCACAATGATTGGGTATTCTAATGAAAAAAAAGGGTACCGACTTTTGTCGAATGGGAAATTTATTGTAATCAGAGATGTGATTTTTTATGAAACTAAGAGTAAGAGTGTTGAAGAAGTTGAAATTATTCTTCAAAAGTTAGAAATAAAAAGTGATAAAAGAAACGTAAATCTACAAATTCAACCAAATTCACAAAATTGGTATGAACTTGAGTTTCCTTCATATGAAAATGATTCATCCAGTCTGTATTCTTCACCAGCGCCATCTAGGTCTTCTAGCAGTTCATCCAACTCTCCTAATAGCAGTAGTTCTTCTGAAAATGACTCTCTGCCCCTACAACCTTCAGTTGCTCAACAAACTTCAGTTTACATCTACCCTCTTTTCAATGATGGTGATTTTTCACAATCTCAAACTAATGAACATCAATTGCCAAAATGGGTAGTTCAACTTTTGAAATATATAAGGCCTAATGAACAGAATAAAATAGGAACAATGGGATCACAAAGAAATGAAGGAAATTTTGCCTTGATAGAAAATGATTTTACTGAACCTTCTACTTATCAAGAGGTAGTAAAACATAAAGAATGGAAACAGGCTATGGTTGATGAATATGAGGCGGTTCAAGACAATAACACTTTGAAACTTTTTTCATTGTCTTCAAAATGTTAAACCCATAAGATGCAAATGGTCTTACCGAATTAAGTACAAGAAAAGTGGTGGAATTGACAAGTATAAATGAGGACTTGTTACTAATGGTTTTGCGCAACAGGAAGGGATAGGTTATGAGGAAATGTTTTCTCCTATAGCTAAATGGAACACCATCTGACTCACACTTGCCTTAGCAGCTCAACAAGGATGGAAATTTCATCAAATGGATGTAAAAAGTGATTTCCTCAATGGTGATTTACAGGAATAAGTATACATGACATAACCACTAAGTTTTTAAATTTAAGGATAGGAACATAAAGTCTGCAAACTAATAAAGGCTTTATATGGGTTAAAACAAGCTCCTCGAGCTTGGTATGCTAAAATGGATGAATACCTTCAGAACGTTGTTTTTCAACGAAGTGAATCTGATGATACCTTGTATGTACGCCAACAAGGTAAAAATATGGTGATTCTGGTTATGTATGTAGATGATTTTATTATCACTGGAAACAATGATGATCACATTGCATAGGTGAAAAAGGAGTTACATGCACGTTTTAAGACGACAGATTTGGGACTACTTCACTACTATATTGGAGTTGAAGTATTCCATCATCCACATCATATCTTCATTTCTCAGAGTAAGTATGCAGTGGAAATTCTTCAGCAATTTTGAATGCAGGATTGCAAACCTATTCTTACCCCTATGGAACAAAACATGTAACTTTCAAAATTTGAAGGGGGGGAAATGGTGGATAGCACTACTTATTGATAGTTGATTGGTAGCCTTATTTATCTAACAACTAATCGACCAGATATTTCTTATGCCGTCAATATTCTTTCTCGCTTTATGAAGGAACCATGAGACAACCACTGGAATGTAGCCAAAAGAGTTCTTCGTTATATCCAAGGAAAAAAATATTTTGGTCTTCTTTACAAAAAGACTAGAAAATTTGTACTTGGTGGATTTTCAGATGCCGACTTTGTTGGCAGTATTGATGATAGGGCATCAACCTCGGGTTATTTAATGAACATGGGGTCAGTTGTAGTTTCCTGGAGTTGGAAGAAGAAAGATACAATGCCCTCTTCTTTAGCAAAAGTAGAATACATAACAGCATGAGAAGCAACACGTGAGATTGTTTGGTTGCGTAGAGTTTTACAGGACTTGGGAATTCCTCTAGTAGAAGCTACTTCATTATTCATCGACAATCAGTCAGCAATAAAGCTTTCTAAAATTATGTTTTTTTCATTCAAATAAAAAGCATGTGGAAACAAAGTATCATCATATCATATCACTCATTGAAATAGATTTCATCAAGCTGATTTATTGTCCTTCAGAAGATCATACCTCCAATATCTTCACCAAACCTCTTGGAAGAATAAAATTTACTAAGTTCAGGGATGAACTTGGTATATGTTGTAATGCATCTTTGGATCATAGGGGGGAATGTTAGATTATCCAAATATAATAATGTAAATTAGGATAAAAATATTTATTAAATTAGAATATTTAATAAATACTAGAGACACTTAGAAATAGAATATTGTTAGCAGAGATAGGACTCTAGAATTGAGTTGTATCTTAGGCTCTAAAATAGGAATAAAGTTAGTATATTATATATAATATCAGTTATTGTAAATGGAAACTTGTTATTTTTTCAAGTGGTCTATAACTAAATTAAGTTAGGACATATAGCTTATAAATAGGTTAGTCTCCTAATTGAAAATTACTGGAAGTTTACGATTGTAAACTCTTGCAATTTGTTACGTAGTTTATTTTCCATTATTAATAAAATTACGTGTCTTGGGACACTTCTGTATTACATCAGAGCCTAGAATTGGAGAATACATTAAAATAAGTATGCACCTTAGTGGACAAGAAAAGAGAGGTGATTGGTATCCGTACAATAATTACACAAAGATGAGGGTGTATGGCTGCGAGATTCCACCATAAAAACTTTTGAAATATTTGGCTATGAGAATTTTCTCTTTAGAGTACATAAGACAAATGTTAAATATGGATGAATTTTATTTTTTTTCAGGATAGAGATAATCCTAGATTAAAATCATGGCCATTTTTGGATCATTCATTTGGAATACCAGAGCAGCTGGTATTTATGAAGATTCACTATTAAAGAAGATGGGTTTTCAGTCAAGTTTTGCTTCGTTATATGACCCCCATGGCATGATTTTTTCTCTCAGGGTTGAACTCAAGACAACCTCTTACACCCATACCTCTAGAGCCAAAATAGAAAAGTACATGAACCAGGATGATTGGGTAGAAGGTAGTTTACAAGAAGCAGATGAACAAGTCATTTCTACTTAAAATTTACAAACACCACTGCCTGATAGTAAACAACAAAAGAGGGTTAGAAAAGAGACACCACATTCCAAGGAAATTATGAAAGAATTCATCTTACAACATAAGAAATCAAGGCTTTCTTCTTCCTTGCTTTCAGAAGATAAACATCTAGAGATCATATATTTGGGAGATACTGAAGTCTCCACATCCAAAAATATTCCTCAGACTCCTCGATTAGCATCACCTACCGAAGAGCCACTAGAGATCATCCAGAATTTAGATGCCAGCTCTTCAGAAGAGTAGAATATTTTCACCAAGTTTCTAGAAATCAAGAAAAATAATGAAGCACTTAAATCAGATGTTTACAGCCAGTTTTGGAAACAGACGTCTACATCACAACACATACTACTCACTTCCTTTCACAGTGAGAAAGGCGGGATGAAAATGGCCTTTCTGCAAGCAACAATGCCATTTCCAAAGACAGAAGCTAACTATAAGAAGATTGTCTTCTCATTTGATGCAAAACACAAACATCTAATTGACCAGATGGATATGCACAGGTAGTCAGGAGAAATTTTATTTTGAACCATGACTACAATAGCTATGTCCCTTTCAAAATCGAAAGTAGCACTGTCAAATATGAAATCCCAGTTTAACATTGGGAAATTGTCTTGTTTAGCTAAATACAATAGGGTAAATACAGTGGAAGAGCTTCTATTAAATGTGGGATATGTTCCTCCTAACTGCAAAGCAGCTGAAGAAATCATCAAGAAAAAATGCAGACATTTTTTCTCTGCGAAAACAACTCAAGCTACCCTCAACTGAAGACCCACAGACTAAAGGGATGGCACAAAATGAATCTAATAAGGAGGAAATTCTTAAGTTAATTATTGATCAAAATCTACATATTAGAAAAATGGAAGAACAAATTGAAGAACTGCTGAAAGAGAAATCAACAGTCCAGGTGAATATTGATCCTACTTTAGCGACTCAAACAAATTCTGCAGGTGTAGAAACCTAAGCAACCCTAAACATAACTGATGCAACACAAATGGCTCAAGATTTGGCTACTCATAAGCAAGCACATGAAAAAATAAATTAGAAGTTTCAACTTCTTGAGTCAAAAAATAGTATAAATGATACTTTGTATCTGGAATAAATGCCAAAGACTCATCAGTTGGAAATTAGAATTAAATTACTCTAAATTTAAAATCTGATGGAATCAACTTTAGGAGAAGCTAAACAAAGTATCTAGGAAAACATCGGTGAGTCCATTACTGAAATATGGGTATCTATTCAGATCATCTTCAAGCAGCGGGAACTCATCAACAAATGCAGAACATCAATTCAAGAAGAGAAGGATTAGCTCCAATAGAAACCAAGTGAATCTTCCGATATTATTAAGGTTCTTAATCCAAATAACATAGAGGAGTTGGAAGCATTCAATATCTCAGATAGGGCTACAACCATTTTGGAGATAAAGAAGGTATTTTAGAAAAGGAACTTGATCAACCAGTTGCATACCAAGTGTGAAGCCTTAAATTTTATTATTCAAAGGTTTCATACTGAATTTAATGTTCTAAATCATAAAGGTCTATAGGGTCTAGTTAGATTAGATGATAAATTGGTCAAGTTAGAAGATTATTGCATAAAGTTGTATACAATTACAATAGACAAAACAATGTTTGCAGGTATCAAAGGTCACATTACTGTTTGATTTGATTATTTAGCATCAAATTAAACAATTGTTCATCTAAAAACCAACTTTTGACATATTCACTGAAGTGTATGGAATCTTCAGGAAAATTATGAATGTAGAAATCCTGAGTGAAGATCAGTGGGATAAGTTTTGTGAAACCATCGAGTAAAAATATTAATTTTTTAGCATGCCAACACATCCAATTTTGAAGAGCCAGGTCAGTAACAACTTCCAATGAAAAAGGACAAGTCAACAACAAATTTCACCAAAAGAGGTCGAATCATCAACATCCTCCAGAAAAATAGAGACACTCAATATATCTGCCTCCTTATTTTATTCTTATTATCGTATTATTGTAAATTAGTTAAGATATTTCTGAAGTTTTGTTAATTAGTATAAATAACTCACCAATAGAGTTATTAAGGTTTGTACCCTTGCATGAGTAGATTTTGTAAAGCATAAATTGTATTAAGTCTTTTTGATCATCAATAATACAATCAGGATTCTCTGTCTTTTCTGTGAGTTTTCCAGTTTTCTGTCATATTGTTTTCTTCATATATTTAATTATCATCAAGATAACTAGGTGAGGTTGATTGTGTCTTAGCAACCTTATAATTCCTCCTGGAGGTATAATTATTATAAATAATGATTTACTTGAAAATATGTTAATGTAAGTCCCTTTTATCAATAAATTGTGAGTATCTTGGTGATGTTAAATATATTTTGTTGAACCTTTAAACATGTTTAAAAGTTTTCTAGCTTATGGTTTATTGAATATTTTAATCTTAATGTTTAATAATCACATTCTCTTATATATGTCCACTTAATCGAAATCATAAAATCTTAATCACGGTATGAGATGAACAAGCAGCCCTTACTTTAATTATTGATATGATCAACAAGATTTAAAAACTTTAACTGTTTGATTAAAATCTATCTTATGCATTGGTCCTTTAAATATTTAAAAACACAAAAAAAAACATTTTAGATGCTTTGGAATGATTATTTACCACAATCATCTCAAAGGGAAACAAGGTGAATGCAACATGTTAATGAAGAAATGTAACTATGAAAGTAAACAATAATGTTGTTTTATAAAAAATTAACATGGTATTAGAGACGGTTGAAGAAAATCTAGGAGGATCACCCCAAGGAGACACTTGTATGGAAGCAAGCAGAGGATGGTAGAGACCTAAAATAATTCTAGGGTATAAAGGGAACCCTAGGAAGTTAGTGGATAAGGGTTTGGGAGAAACCCTGGCTTATTGTAAAGTCTTGAGCTTTGGTTTATGAAACCCTCACATTTCCTTTGTGAAGATGCTCAAACACTTTGATTGATTTGATAGAAATGACATGGTTATAAGTTTTTTATTTAAGGAAACACTGCTTTATGATCTATGGCTGATTCTTGAAGATTGGTTCAAGAGGGAGAGGATCATCTATCACTAAAGATAAGTGTTCCTTGAATTGTAACCCTTCACTCTTGTTTATTCTTATAGATCTGATTTCTATTATTATAGTTTCTAGTCATGAATTACTGCATGTATATTCGAGCACCTGGATATATATAACCTCTATGATGAGATGTGATGAGTGGATCCCTCTTGAGGACCTTTGGAAATTAAGGAAATATAGGTAGATCAGGAAATGAAGGAAAGTTGGAGAGATCTAGAAATGCAGTTAGATATGGAAATAGAAAGATGGTTACATATGGAAAAGGATACACATGTAATAGAGTAGGGCATTCATGGTATATTTTTTTAATGTTATGATTTAGCTACAACATTGGATGGCTAGGTAAGCCCTTCGGTATAATGAAAATTTCTACTTCTCGGATGGCTCATGCATGCACATATAAGTGTGATTGGGATTTATGTTGATGAAATAGTGCCCCTGGTATTAAATGGTTGTATCATGATGATCTTCTTGATTTTGCGAGAGTACTTGATGTGATTTCTGATCATGTATATAGTAGCATAACTTAATGTGTGGCTAACATCTATTGCTTTTAGATCTTGATTCTGATTTTAGTGGATGGTACTATTGATTCTTGATATGTATAAGATATGTTGGATCTCTTATGGAATTTTACCTCATTTATATAGTATTGATAATACTTGTGATCAACATGATGAAAGCTCATAAAGAAGATTATCTTCATTGATTAACCTAACTTAATAATATTGATTATGATATGCATGGTATTTCCAACCGTTATTATAAAGGAATATTTATGAGATTGATGTTATATATTGATGACTATCTATGGTTATAGCATGTGGTGAAATTAAATTCTTTAACTTGATGTATTATTATTAGATCTTAAGGTTGTGATGTCACATCAGCCTATCTCCCTGATCTTTCTAGTCCAACCTTTGATAAAAGATCTCTGACATGATATTGATGGTCATGATAGATATGTGTTTATGATATATCTTCCATTACTTGATCCCTGTAAGGAAATATTGATGATATGAATGATGTGGGTTCTCATTCAGAGGGATAAATTCTCTCCTCAAAAGGTTCTTAATCATTTTTATATTCAAATATGACTTATGAGTGTTTGACATTGGTTAATCCATAGTAGAGGATTGAGCCTCATTCTCGCAAAGGAAGGCTCATAGATTTGAATATACCTAGCAGAAACATAATTGAATTTATGTATATTGAATTCAATATATATTGTGAATGCATGGATCTTCGATTTGTCTTGTCATTATGAATTGATTTTTGGTATTGCTGGAATTGAGCATGAAATCAGAGGGTCACTTGGAAGATCACAATTCTGCACATGTATTGCAGATGCAAGTAATATCTGTCGAATAGGAGATTTCATATGTTTGAACAGAACTTGTGTGTGCAGGTGACCAAGACATTCATATGGATATGTCATTGTGTTTAAGGATTATGCATCATGTTTTGGCTGATTGAAATTGATAAACTATTTTTCGTACTTTTGACATGATTGAGACATATCTAGATTTATAGATCTTACCATTATTTCACATCTTGATTTGACATGATTTGATCTGGTGATGGTTGATTTTCCCACATGACTATGTTATGTGGGCATAATGACCTTCAGTTTTGTATGTGAGTATACACATGTATTGTTCTATATTGGCCTCCTTGTTCCAAGCACAATGGTTGTTGTAACGTAGTATGAACATGCATGACTTAATCTTAATGTGCATGCACTTACATCTAATTATGTAAATGACCTAATGAAAGTTCGACTGATAGACTTAAAGAGCTTGACATGAAATGAAGTCAAGACTTGATATTTGTGCTACTTTTCTTTGGATGAAAGAATTCATAACTATGAAATAAATGTCTTTGATAATAGTTGTAATTGAATTCTAATGAGATGATTTTTTCCACTCAACATTGATTTGAGTAAGGATATATATGTCAGCATGATGATGCCTTAGGATCATATAGAGTGTTGGATGATGCAAACTCCTTGATTTAGATTTTTTTATATGTGAGTAATTCAAGATAATGAGTTACAAGGTATGGCCTTGATATTATATTATGGCTTTGATTATACATACTCATAGTCTATTCTCAATAGATGATGAGCTTATGAAAATATAAGTAAGAGGGAGATAACTGTTGAATATTGAAATGATGTATCATCACATGATAAATTGATCTTTGGAATTTGGGAAAGAAATTCCATATAGAGAGCCTGTTGAAATGTCTTAGTGTAATTTAAATCCTTGGATACTTTGATTTAAATTTCAAGTGTTGATTGAACTTGATATGGAATCTGGTAATTGGTTGAAGCATTGATGTTCTGTGTTGAACATTCATCTGTATATGATGTGTAAACAACATGATTGAATTAATGCTTGAGCTTCTTCACTCAGAATTTCCACCTAACATGATGTTTTGGATTGATGAGAATATTTGCACTACAAGAAAAAAGCACATTGGTGAGGGGCGAAAATGGTCACCATAAGCTCATTGGTGAGGGTCAAAAGAGCCTTCGTCACCAAAAGATGAACGTCACCAAAGGTGGCGTCGCCAAAAGTATAGGTGTTGTGGTGACATTCAAGGCCTATCACCAATAATGATTTATAGTGACAGATAGTGACCATCACCATTTCATATGAGCAATGGTGACGGACAATAGCCTCTGTCACCAAAAAATTGAACGTCACCAAAGGTGGCATCGCCGAAAGTATAGGTGTTGTGGTGACATTCAAGGTCTGTCGCCAATAATTATTTATAGTGACGGATAGTGACCGTCGCCATTTCATATGAGCAATGGTGACGGAAAATAGCCTCCGTCACTAAAAAATTGAACATCACCAAAGGTGGCGTCGCCAAAATTATGTGTTGTGCTGGCATTCAAGGTCCGTCACGAATATTGATTATAATGGCGGATAGTGACCGTCACCATTTCATATCAACAACAACGATTTTTTGTGATGGACCTTTCATGGGTGTCACTATTGGTGCATATATATGGCGACGTTCATTGACCGTCACCATAAACTCATTGGTGACATCAAGGTCCGTCACAAATAATGACTATAATGACAAACAGTGACCCTCACCATTTCATATCAACAACAATGATTTATTGTGACGGACCTTCAATGGTCATCACTATTGATGCGTATATATGGTGGAATTTGTTAACCGTCACCATTTCATATTTTGGTGAGGGTCGAAAAATGTCACCATAATCTCATTGGTGATGGTCAAAAGAGCATCTGTCACAAAAAACTGATCTTCGTCATTGCCTATATATGAATATCAGGGCATAATGGAATCGAACCACCGACCTCCTGCTTGTAAAGTAGGTGCTCTTCCACTGAGCTAGCACCCTTTAAAGAATTAGAATTTAAACTAGTAATTGCCCCTAAAGGTGCAAAGATGCACCAAAGCAATAAAAACCAGGAAAACTGAAAGAATTTACTGTCCTTGCTCCTATTTTTATTCTATGACCCTCTACAAAGTATGATCTTGATCTATGATGTATTTGTGCCAAGTGGTTCTAATTTAATAGTAAATGTTATATTCATATAAAATAAATGAATAACTGAGAGGCCTTACAGGCTAATTTTTAATCCTTACACCAAAATATCTTAATATTCAAGTCTATGGAACAACTCGTTCAAAGTTCAAACTGAAGTAGATTTTAAATGGAAAGCCTAAAACCAGCTAAGTAGTTTACAAGTTAACATTTTGGATATAACTTATGTTCAATTTATATGACAAGTTATTCCATAACCTTGAAACTAGTTTCTTAGCTAAAAGACTTTCTTAAGTCAACAATGACAAAGAAAGATAGTCATGGCAAGAAAAATTCTCTTTTTTTTTCTAAAGAGGGTGCATGTAACTTGATAAAGGTTGTATGAGAGTATCAAACCACCTAAATTGCATCTCCTAAGCTAAAATGCATCTCCTAGGTCATGTGTCTCTTTAAGGACAATGCATATCCAAGGTAATGTGTCACCTTCAGGACTCCCACACCTACATATCCACTCCCTCAACCCAAGAGTTCACATGTCAAGGGATTTTGTGTGCTCATGTTGATTTTAGGATCATTTTTTCATGGTGAAATACCCAACTCTACTCGAAGCACACAAAATCCCTTCATGCATCAAACAACATGAAGTCACCAAGCTCCATATTAATCCAACACTTCGAGGAAGAATGTCTTTCAAACATCCAAACAAGGTCTAACAGCAAATGGTAAACCACCTCCAATGTCCAAGTCCATCATGGAAGAGCATGGGCCAACCATTCCATATGCACCCCACATCTCATGAAGCACCCACAAGGCCTAAACGTGGTGCAAAAATTTTCAAAGTAACCCAAAAGGCTGAAAATTATGTCCCTCTCATCATAAAATCCTTTGTAACTCCACACATATTCAGTTACAACTTTCACTCATAAGTGTTGAAGAGTGTAACTAGGTAGGTCTTCATTATGACTATGTAATTACAGCGAAGGTGTTATTTTATAGGATTGACTGGGAAACATTGTTCATCCTAGCCAATCCCTTTGCTCCACCTCTGCTCCAGATTTTCCCTTCTATCCTGTCAAAATTTGACACTTTGCGGCCTCTTTGAGAACCGCGTACAAGACCATGTCCTACCCGACAGTACAGCGATGACTGAGGCTGGGGTGAGTGTGCATGGCCAAAATTGTTTTAAGCCCACGGTACTGTGGTACTATCAAGCTATACAATTCTCTACTGACACAACATCCCCGACCACACTTGTTCTTTTATTTTTCACGTCGTCCATTCTAGAACACGTACCTTTCTTCCACACGTCCATTCGCCATACCTTTTGCATGGTGGGATCCTTCACTGGCCTCCTTCGCACACTTCCTCCTTTGTTTGTTTCCCTCCGGATCGAGTCCTGCACAAATAAAAAATCAGAGGGACGCCCCCTATGCGTGTTGGGAATTGGGGCTAGGGCAAGCTTATTCTAGAGATGCTTTGGGAATCCTACATCCGTAGAGTGTTTGACTATTGATTCTCGATGGAATGATTGTGATTTCAAGCATCGTCGATCCTTTGGGAGATTCCATAGATATCGAACACCTTTGTGAGTTGTCCAGTGTTTTCCTGTGTATCCTACTACTCAATATCCCTTTCCCAGGTCTCCTGTTCAAGTCGTAGGTAAGTTCTTGCAACAATTTGGCATTCTCGGGGCAAAAGAGGAACCAAAATATTTTTTCCAGAGTAGTGGCCGCAAGCAGGGAGCAGAGGGGTGAAAGGGCTAAACATTCTGAATATTCGTGCTCGCTATAGCAATGGCGATAGTGTTTTTAGCAATCACACCCTGTGCTTCCCGTACAACAACAAAGCTGTACTCAAGATATCTTCAAATAACTTCTTGGCCCCAGAATCTCCACAATATTGGACTTAACAGAGGCCTGGGCCCATGGACCCCGAATCTGCATCTCATAAGGCCTGCTAAAAGGGTAGCTCCCTCATTTCCTATGAATTTCATGAATTGGGTTCACCAGATTTTAAGAAGAAAAATATTATGTAAGCTTAAAATATAGTTTGATCTTCTTTATAGCTCAGGTTTGGATGACAGTCCAGAGGGCTATGAATAAAGACTTGGAGAGCCCAGGCCTTTCCAGCTCGGAGCAGGGCTTTCAGACCATCCCACCAATATTGCAATGGAGTATTATAAAGACATGTGCATTATTCTTAGCTTCTTTGGTGATTTCGGCTATGATGTTTTGTAGCAGTGCGTTTGTGAGTCAAGAGTCCATCAAGGATTTGTAGATTGGTTTGAAGATTGCGAGTTTTATGAGGAGAACTGGGTGGCTTGATGAACTCATAGTCTTTGTGTTGCCCATGCTTCCAATTTTGGAGCTCAGAGGGGCGATTCCTGTAGGTTACTGGATGCAGTTAGAACCCTTGAAGGTCTCCATATTGGTTGTTGTGGGATAATTTATCAGATTTCGTAGTGCACTTTTTCAGGATAATGTTTTTGGTTTTAGATTCCTTTCTTTTATATTTTATCTAATCTCTTTATCGACTTATTTAGTCTGAATTATACATCCCTAATCTGTCCTAACCAATGGACTTTAATAACTAAAGTTAGAGTCTCTGACCTACCCATACTAGGTCATCGAGCAAAGGGTTATATTAATTGTCTTAAGATACTACGCTTTCTTGTCTAATTGTTAGTATTGTCTTTATAATTACTAAATTTGAGTTCTCTGACCTGCCCATCCCACGTCATGGAGCGAAAATTTACATTAATTGTTTAACGATATTATGCTTTCCGGATTAATTGTTGGTTATTTTCCTTTTCAATATGAACATGATACGATCAAACCAAGCTTGGGGTGAATCTTCAAGAAAAACGTGTTTACCCAATTGTGTAACATTAAGTTGGCTTGCCTTGCGGAAACATGGTACCTTTACCATTTATTTTACTCTATTTGAAACAACTTGTGAATTATGCGGGAAATAGGAGTTCAGTTGCTTCCAGGTTTCTGGATAGGTTGATTGAAATAATAAGGAAGAAAGCAAGTTCTATAGAGGAGTTCCAATAGCTTTGGTTGATGTTGTTTGTTTCCGTTCCCTTCCCAGGGACTGGGGCATGGTCTGGAGCCATTGCAGCTGTTAGTGTCGGTATCTTCATCCATCCGTCAGTGATCAAATTCTCTTGTTGCATTTCATATTAGGTGTCTCGCTCAGTCAGCTGGATTCCATTAGGAGCATCGATCATCTAACGGTAGTGACCCGTTGTAAATTTTTCCCTCATGTCCTTTATCCGCTGGCCCATTTCCATTCATCAAGATCATTTGCGGTGACTTTTTGTCTTTAAATTTGCAAGAGTCATTTTTAGGGTTTTCGATCCCATTAGGTCTAGGGTTTCATCAAAAAGGTCTTCAAAATGTCCAATAACGCTCAAAGCAGGGCACATGAGGAGGTTGAATAAAGTTCCGTACCAAATAAATTCCATCATCACATGCCGAGAAATGAATTTTTTCCTCAAAACTGCGTTTTGAGGAAAAATAGAGTATTTTATCTTTTTTATGTATAAATTTGATGTAATTTCAAGTTCTCTCATATGTAAATAACTTCAATGGAAACCCTGGTCACCTTGGCAAGCTTCAGCAACTCCATCCCCTCGCAAGGCAAACAAAAATCAAGTCATTCAGCTTAATCAAAGGCAAAAATAATCCAAAATGCCCAAAACAGTAGTTGAAAGAATAAGTCACAATGAAAACATTATAAAAAGTGGGTTTTATAAGTGGAAAATTAAAAGCTCTTGTATATAAACCTTTTTGATCATCTTCAAAGACCTCATTGGCATTCAAAGAAGAAAAATTGAATAAGATAAATTTGTGTTGGAGAAAGGGAGCGAGTGTGAGGGAAAATTGTGCAATTTCATGGGCGTGACACGTTGGGTTTGAGGCACAACGCATTGGAGGAATTTTGCTTACTCTTTGTCAAAAACTTTGTTTTTCGCCTAGTTTTTTGACAGTTTGACTTTTTTCCTACTAGTTATCAAACTCATGATGTAATTTAATGTGACATGATGGATTTTGATGTAATTTTGCTAAATTTTCACTCATAGAGGTAGATTCATCCATCAAAAGGTAGTTTGAAATTGAATGAATCAGTTTTCCTAGTTTTTAGAGGCAAGTTGTTCCACCGCCAACTTTTTAGTTCTCAGCTTTAGATTTTGTTGGAACAAATCTCCTAATCTTATGAGCTCGAACCCCGAGCCTAGGATGAGTTTTTTGTTTTGCCTATATCTTATGTTTTTATCGAGTCATTAGCATGGTTTGAATTTTGGGAATGCTTTGAGCATTATTGTGCATTAATCTCTGTAGTTTGGTAAAGGAATAGATTAGGGGTTTGCAGCACTCTATCGGATTCATGTGGCATCTTGCTTTGATATTGTGTTTCTTTACGTAAATGTAAGTTTGCTTGTGTTTTATGTATGCCATTTTATCTCTTATTTCTTCTTAACTTAAACAAACAAGGATAAAGGTAGAATCCATTGAAATTGCGAGTGCTCTACCTAGGGTTTGTTTAGTTATCTATGTTTCCACTTTGTTTGAAGAGGATCCCTGAAGGTTTCTTACCCTCTTCAACTCCTCACCTATCTAAAGCTCTCCATTTATTTCAATTTGAAGTGTCAAATCAATTGCCTCGCCTTGCCCCATTGAGATCTCTCGCAAACTCGAGCCTCATTCCCGCGACCCAAAATTTGTCTTTCCATTTGAGCCAACAAAACATCCTTAAATTCAAACAAACTCTTTTGCACACATACCTAGCCTAAAATCAGTCATCACATCAGCTCATCTCAAGCCTCATTGATCATTTTTTGCCCTGAGATTGACAAAAAGAGAGCCCTCTCCCGATCCGGTAGGGCTAGCTACTAGGTTAAGCGTGGTTTGATGTTACCCTAGATTCTCGCCTTTCTCAGCCCTAAGGTAGATTTAGGCCATAACATAGTGGCGAATCCGCTCGGGGATGAAAAGCTTATTTATTTGTTAGTGTTCTTTGTTTTATAAACTACGACACGCAGCCCGAAGTTAGCCAGGTAGCCTTCGAACTGCACATTGCTTTGCAAGTGCATAAGGAGATAAACGTTGCTTTCGGTCAATCTCCGGTCTAGTCTTATAAACGTAACACCTAACTTGAAAATTTCCCCGAGCACATCAGATAATTCTAGACTTTTGGATGATGAGCTTAGAATCTGATAGTCGAACAAGTTGATTTTGTCCGTTTGATTTTTTGGGAATAATTCAACACACCGGCTTCCGGATGACACACCATTGCAAATCTCAATCCCGATCCACCTCCTCGTTTATGAAAATCCAAATATTATTCCGAGAATCCTTCGTCAAGAAAGTCCCTCGTGATTCCCGTGTTCAAATCTCATTCATGTCCTATTGTTTTTTTAGTATCTTGAAGATCTTGAGTTTGATGAACAATTTGAGTTGTCATTGTTTGAGACTAAGTCCCGAAAGTGATGTTGATTCTCTACTGTCCTAAGTCCGGAGTTTTTCAAAGATCTTGAAATTGAAAAGGCTAATAGATCAATTGAAAATTATATCTTGAATCTTCGGACTTCCATTGTGGCAACAAACATTCCCGAATTGATAGAGTCTCGCATCCGCAACTCTTGGGTCATACCGAAATTGCATCTAGTTCAGAAATTCCTACCGAGTCTCCTTTCATTCCCACCATTCCCGTGCAGCCTTCTATCTTCGATAAAACAATTCGTAGTGGTGTCACCTCCATCCACACCACATACACCTCATACATCACGCCTACCTCCGACTCCTCCTATATCCCCAAGACCGGTTGTAAATCCACCTAGAGCAATGGTCTGCCCGATTTGCACCCCTTGTGTTGCCTCAAAATTTGGATAACATGCCCGTTGATTATCAAAGAAAAATTCCATTGTTTGATGGAACTCCTCAAAGTGTTACAGCTTAGCAACATGTGGATAGGATGACATATTTCTTTGACCTTCATGAGATTGATGCGGAAAATGTGACAATGAGACTATTTGTACAAACCTTTGGAGGTGAAGTGAGGAAGTGGTTCGTAGCTTTTGCCGGTTGCAAGTATTACTACATTGCATAATATTCGGAGACAATTCTTGGATCGATGGGAAGTGAAGAAAAACCCTCTTCAGATCATTTCTGAATATGAGAATATCAAGCGGAACGTTGGTGAGTCTGTTCAAGATTATTGTATTAGATTCAATTATGTTTACAATGCAATTCTTACTGATATAAAGTTGCCTATGGGGTTGGCTTTGATTAAGTTTCCGGATGGTTTCGATCCCGATATGGACTATCAATTAAGAGAAAGAGATCCGGCCAGTTCGGAAGACATGCGGAAAATTGCGACAGCTATGAAGCCAATTTTTCTTCCCAAGAGAGCTAGAACGAAAGCTAAAAAAGAAAGTAACAATAAAGGAAGAAGTTTCCACTTTAGATCAAGTGCTCCGTAAGATGGAAAAGATGTTTGACGGATTAACAATTGACAAGTCTCGAACCACAAGTCGAGAAATCCTAATTTCGTGGCCATCAACAACCACAATTTAGAATCAAGCAAAGACAACAACGAGCACAAGACCACAGCGATGCAGCTGACAAGTGAAGACACCCTTACAGACAAAATTTTGTACATGGTCCGAATCAGATGACGAGGAGAATGTCATTGGAGAAGAGAATCATTTCTTTACACCCGATGATATGCCAATTTTTTATCACCGAAGATGAGGAGTATTCCGAGAACTCACCGTACAAAGGGACGAGAATTTCATCTTGGCGAATGAAACAGTTCTTGAAAAAGAGTCTCGATGAATATTAGAGGAGGTACATGAATTCTTTGACGACCTCTAGCAGCGACATAATATTCACTCAAAAGTAGAGATGTGCTCATTAATCAAATTCAAAAAAGAAAGGAGGTGACAACACCAAAGAATGATCCACTCGTTATGCGAGTAAAAAGGGAAAAGAGACAAATCTGATCCCACCACTAGCAAACCAGCCATCGGCAAATGAAAGATCCAATCAGCCAAATATATCAAAGGAGAAAAGTGAAAAGAAGGATGTCCCAGCCTAAAGAGGTAGAGAAAACTTCAGTTTTTAAGTTAGAAAATGAAATTACTAATTTTAAAGTATCCATTCCTTTGATCGAATTGATGAAGAATAGCGATTATAAGGGTCGTGTGTCTAATATTTTGAGTTTAGATCCATTATACGATATGGTAAACATGGAGGATGATCGACCCCGAGTTGATTTTTGGTCCATCATTGGATGGTCGGTCTCAATATAGTTATGTACCTCCTTTTTACATCAGCCTTAGGTTGCACGACTATGTGTTACATAATGCTATGTTTGATTTCGGAGCCTCTCATAATCTCATGCCTAAGGCAATCATGGAGAAATTGGGATTGGATATCACCGTAAAGTATCATGACCTTTATTCGTTCGATTCTAGTAGAGTAAGATGTATTAGTCTTATAAAATATTTGGTGGTCAGCTTTTGGATCAGATTCCCGACTAAAAAATGTTTTGATGGATGTGGTTGTGGTGGATATTCCTCCTAGATTTGGCATGCTTATTTCCGGATCTTGGGGAGCGAAACTTAAAGGGACATTACAGTTTGATTTCTCCTATGCTACTATTCCCTGCGTTTGGTCGGATGATGGAAATTATACCGAGAGAAAAAAGATGAAGTACATGATCACTAGCAAGGAGAAACCGGTAAATCATCCAATCAACTATGTACATGCTCGATTTAGAATCATTTGTTTTATACTCTAATAGCTTTAATGATGTAAATAGCCAAATAATTGAAGCGAGAAGACATTCCGTAAATCACTGAAATTTCAGAGAGGTCTTAAAGAAATAAAGACAAAGACTTGATAGTACCGTCGATCAATCAACCTTCCGACAACAACAAAATGTTGATGGACAACAAGGAAAAGTAAAAGAACAAACGTAATTTCAGCATTTGGAAGAGGACGAAGCTAGTGTGTGGACCATGGATTTTGATGGCGTGGTAGGAAGAGAAGGTGCTGGAATTAGCATTTGGATACACAGATCCTATTTTCTCCCCAAAGAAAGTGCCAAGTAATGTAAGGGTCCGTTCTTATAAATTGGCTTTTGACTGTTCAAATAATGAGGCTAAATATGAGGCTTTAATTGCTGGTTTGAAAATTATTAGAAAGTTAAATGCCAAAAAGGATTGTAGTGTATGGCGACTCCGAGTTAGTTATAAAGAAAGTGAAAGGTAAATACCAAGCTAAGCATCCTCGTATGCGGACCCTACCGCAATGCGGTACTAGATATGTTGAGATTTTTTTCGCATTATACTTTGACATGTTTCCCTCGTATTCGGAATGGCATTGCGGATGCACTTGCAACATCAGCAAGTAATTTGAAAATTCCGATGAATTCAAATATAATTTTGAAATTCATCTGAATCATCACCCTGACTGTCCCACGACAATCAAACGTATTGGCAAGTGTTTCAAGATGATAAAGAAATCAATGAATTTCTGCAAAATGAAGGTAAATTCAAAGACACTTCTATTGATGGGGAGCATGATGATGGTGAGGCGGATATAGAAGTCAATTAGGTGGAAGTTTTGTAGCTGAAGGACAATTTCATTCCTAAAGGTCTAATACCTTTAGAGGAGCTTTTCGACCAAGATGATGTAGCTCGAAAACCGAGCTTATCGCTAACCGAGAAAGGAGTTGAGGATATGAACATTGGATCAACAAAAAAATCCTAAAATGGTGAAATTATCTAAGGCATTTCCCCCCACGGGTAAAAGACAAATTATATCGCTTTTATTATCTTCATTTTCTGATGTATTTTCATGGGATTATTCAGATTTGAAGACATATGACACAAACATAATTCAGCATATCATCCTGATCAAGCCAAACCAAAAGCCCTTTCGACAGAAGTTAAGAAGAATAAATCCAAAGCTATTACCCTCAATAGAGAAGGAAGTGAATCGGTTGTACAAAGATGGTATCATCGTCCGCATAAGATTTTCAGATTTGATTTCTAATTTGGTGCCCGTGCGCAAGAAAATAGGTGAGATTCGCTTATGTATTGATTTTAGGAATCTGAATAAAGTATCTTTGAAATATAACTATCCATTTCCCAAAATGGATCACATACTTTAGCGAGTAGTTGGAGCATCCCGCATGTCATTACTCGATGGTTATTCCGGTTATAACCAAATTCCGGTCCATGAGGATGACAGAGATAAAAACAAGCATTCACCACTCCGTGGGGAACTTTTCATTATGCTAAAATGCCTTTCGTATTGAAGAATTATGGTGCAACCTTTCAACAAGAAATGGATATTGCATTTGCAAATGAAAAAAGATTTCTTTCTAGTTATTTATCTTGATGACTTGAAAGTTTTTTATAATTCAGATGAAGAGCACCTTTATCATTTGAAGATTGTATTTCAGCGAGTGTAGAAAATATGGTATATCTCTCAATCCAAAGAAGAGTCTTGTTTTCCATGGATGAAGGCAAGCTTCTCGGTCATATTATATCAAAGGATGGCATCCACATCGATCCAGCTCGAGTGGAAGCCATTCATCAAATTGATCTTCCCCAAAGTAAAAAAGGAGATCCAATCATTCAATGGTAAGATGAATTTCTTACGTCGTTTTGTGCCCAATCTTGCGGAAACATTTAAAACGAAATCAAAAAACATGTTCAAGAAAGATAGTGTAGTGAATTGGACTGAGGAAGCAATAAAGTCTTTCAATTTGGTGAAATTGGCCCTTTCTTCAGCTCTCGGGTTTTGATCAGCTCTGGACTATAATCAAGATTTCATTTTTGTTTTCATTTGCCTTGGATCATACTACTGCGGCAGCATCTTGATGCGTGAAAAGAGACCCGCTTGAGAAACCAATAGCATTTTTCAGCAGAACCATAAGAGATGCAGCTTTAAAGTATAATATTATTGAAAAGAAAGCTCTTGCCATGGTAAAGGCATTAAAATATTTTTGAGTTTATATTCGCATTCTCACATCCTTTCTTATGTTCCTAATGCTTGTTGTTAAGGATGTCTTAGTGCAAACAGATCCAGAAGGGAGACGAGGCAAATGGATTGTTGCCTTGTTGGAATATGACGTGGAGATCAAACCTACAAAGCTCATCAAAGGATAGGGGTTGGCTAAACTAATGGCTGAGTCAAATTTTCATGCCTTGGAAATTAATCTCATTGCTGCTATGTCCGAGGAAAATGAAGAAAGTTCGCGTGCTCAGGTATCATAAATTTTTTTTCTTTCTCCTTGGTATTCGGACATTGTTTATGTACTCCAAAATCTGTCACCACCACCTGGAATGGCTAAGAACAAGAGTAGGACACTGAAATTGAAGGCTGCCAAGTTTTTGTATCATGAATAATGCGCTCTATTGGAATGATCCCGGTGGTGTCTTGCTCAATTGTTTGGTTGAAGAAGAGGCAAAACAAGTTATGGAAGACTTTCACAAGGGAGATTGCGAGAGGTCATATTTTTCGGAAGACAATAGCCAAAAAAAATTTTGAGAGCAGGATATTATTGGCCAACTCTCTTTGCCGATGTGTACAAAAAGTTAAAAGCTACCATGAATGTCGTATTTTTTCAAGGAAGGAGAAAATTGCAGCCTTTACCGCTCAAGCCCATTGAAGTAAGTGCTCCATTTCAGCAGTGGGGTTTGGACTTCATTGGCAAGATCCATCCTACTTCTTTAGCGCAAAGATAAATGGATCCTTACAGCGATGGACTATTTTACCAAATGGATTGAGGTGATTCCCACTAGGCGATGCCACTGATTCGATAATCATTTCATTTCTTGAAAACAATATTTTGTCTCGTTTTGGTCGTCCAAACAAGCCGATCACCGATAATGCAAAGTAGCCTTTAAATCTAAAAAGAATGATTGAATTTTGTAATAAGTATCAAATTACTTTGGGGCATCGAACCGCATATCATCCACAAGGCAATGGATTGGTCAAATCCTCAAATAAATCCTTGGTCAATATTATCAAAAATGCTACCGGAAACGAACAAGAAGAGTTGGCACAAGAAACTAGTTAATGCACTTTGGGCGGACAGAGTAAGTCAAAAGAAATCTATAGGCGTATCCCCTTTTTCAGCTTGTATATGGTGTTGACACTCGTATTCCCGACCTCTCTCAGCTCCAGTGGTTAAACTTCGGCAGAAGTCGACAGATGAGGATGATCATTTGCAACGAATAATCAATCAAATGATCCATTTACGATAGACTAGAGAGGAGTTTTTTTCGAAACACTTTCGAGTCGCAAGAGAGAATCAAGAAGATATATGATCGAAAGGCAAAGGCGGACAAGTTTCAAATATAAGAAGTTATGCTAAAATGGGACATGAGAAACGAAGATAAAGGTAAGCATGGCAAGTTTAAGAATCTTTGGAACGGACCTTTCGTAATTGCTCGCATATCGAGGCCAAAATGCTTTCCTTTTGAAATAAATGAATGGAGAAGATTTTCTAGGTGGGTCGGTCAATGGTCGCCTACTCAAACGGTACTATTTTTTTGAAATGTTTTCTCGCTGTCATATGTATCATTGTACATACCGGTTTGTTTAAATTTCAATGTGTTGTCATCATTCTTTCGCTTTGGGGCCCGAGGTGAAGGCTATAAAACCGAGGGTTGATTTCGGTTTTTGGATTGGTTTGTTTGAGTCGACTCTTGAGTCGATTTCACTCATGAAATTAAGTCAAGAGTTTGGTTTTGGTTTTTCGAAAGTTATTGAATCCATAGCCCAATGGATGAAGGCACTGCCTCGCTTTCTCGCAGATCCGTAGTTCCGGGCATCTCCAAGGAGCTACCATCCCCATTGGAGCCAATGTTAGTGCTCGGTATCTTCATCCCTCCGTCGATGATCAAATTCTCTTGTTGCATTGCATATTAGGTGTCTCACTCGACCACCGTATTGCATTAGGAGCATGGATCATCTAACGGTAGTGGCCCTGTTGTACATTTTCCCTCATGTCCTTTATCTCGCTGGCCCATTTCCATTCATCAAGATCATTTGCAGTCACTTTTTGTCTTTAAATTTTCAAGAGTCATTTTTTAGGGTTTTTCGGTCCCCATTAGGTCCATGGTTTCATCAAAAATGTCTTCAAAATGTCCAATATCGCTCGACAGGCGCATGAGGAGGTTGAATAAAGTTCCAGTACCAAATAAATTCCATCATTATATGCCCGGAAATGAATTTTTTCCTCAAAAAATTTGTTTTGAGGAAAAACAGCAGTATTTTATCTTTTTTATGTATAAATTTGATGTAATTTCAAGTTCTCTCATATGTAAATAACTTCAATGGCAACCCCGGTCACCTTGTCAAGCTTCAGCAACTCCATCCCCCCGCAAGGAAAATAAAAAATCAAGTCATTCAGTTAATCAAAGGCACAAATAAAGAAAATTACCCAAAACAGAGTTGAAAGAATAAGTCACAATGCAAACATTATAAAAGTGGGTTTTATAAGTGGAAAATTAAAAGCTCTTGTATATAAACCTTTTGATCATCTTCAAAGACCTCATTGGCATTCAAAGAAGAAAAATTGAACAAGAGAAATTTCGTGTTGGAGAAAGGGAGCGAGTGTGAGGGAAAATTGTGCAAATTTAATGGGCACGACGCGTTGGGCTTGAGGTGTAGTGCATAGATCATGCGCGGAACATTCGAGGAATTTTTGCTCACTTTTTTGGTCAAAAACTATGTTTTTCACCTAGTTTTTTTCACAGTTTGACTTTTTTTTCCTACTAGTTGTAAAACTCATGATGTAATTTAATGTGACATGATGGATTTTTGATGTAATTTTGCTAAATTTTCACTCATAGAGGTAGATTCATCCATCAAAAGGTAGTTTTCAATTAGTTCTCGCTTTAGATTTTGTTGGAACAGTCTCCTAATCTTATGAGCTCGAGCCCCGAGAGGCTAGGATGAGTTTTTGTTTGCCTATATCTTATGTTTTATCGACCATTAGCATGGTTGGACTTTTGGGAATGCTTTGAGCATTATTGTACATTCATCTCCGTAGTTTGGCAAAAGGAATAGACCCGTGATTTGCAGCACTCTATGGGATTCATGTGGCATCTTGCTTTGATATTGTGTTTCTCTCCGTAAATTTGAAGTTTTCTTTTGTTTTATGTATGCCATTTTCTCTCTTATTTCTTCTTAACTTAAACAAACAAGGAAAAAGGTAGAATCCATTGAAATTGAAGTGCTCTACCTAGGGTTTGTTTAGTTATCTATGTTTTCAACTGTTTGAAGAGGATCCCCGAAGGTTTCTTTCCCTCTTCAACTCCTCTTCTGTCTAAAGCTCTCCATTTCTTTCAATTTGAAGTGTCAAATCGGGTTGCCTACCTTGCCCCATTGAGATCTCTGCAAAACCGAGCCTCATTCCCCGGACCCAAAATCCGCCTTTCCATTTGAGCCAACAAAACATCCTTAAATTCAAACAAAATCTTTTGCACACATACCTAGCCTAAAAATCAGTCATCACATCGGTCATCTCAAGCCTCATTGATCATTTTTTTGCGAGATTGACAAGGAGAGAGCCCTCTCCCGATCCGGTAGGGCTAGCTACCAGGTTAAGCATGGTTTGATGTTACCCTAGATTCTGCCTTTCTCGACTTGAGGTAGATTTAGGCCATAACGGTAGCCACAATATCGGGATATGCCTTTTTGGGAGGTCAGTTTCGGCCAATTTATTTGGTGGTGTTCGCGGGGCCGCTAGTGAATTTATCGGGTTAATCTTGGCATCAAATATGATGTTATTGTTTGGATCCATTTTATTTTTTTTCGTAAACTATCATGTGGAGCTTTCTTAGATATGTCGAAAACCACCAAACAATTTAAACCGACACTATTTGGATAAAAATTCAAGCCCGAGATTAATTTTCCCATGAGGATTGAACTTTATCTTACCGTGCTTAAAGAAAGATATTATTGGGAACGAAAAGGGATTTTAACTTTAATCGTTGAAAATAATGACGATGTTCTCGTTCTTGTCCTTAATTTTAAATTACAAAGTAATAGCATACAAGTAGTGCCAAACCGTAATTTGAAATTACGGTAATAGCATACAAATGAGTGCCAACCAATTTAACTTCCCAATGAGTCTTAATCCATGGTAACAATGGACAGCTTCCTAGTTGAAAAACAAAATTGTTTAAATGTTTCTAAGTAAAACATTTTAAACCGAGCATTTTGGTGGGGAAAAGGTTAACCATGGAAAGGTCCCAATTAGCTACATTTTAGCATTCCAGTTTTTCAAAAGTGATTCCATTTCATTCTATCCTAGTCAAAAGCGAGGAGAGCTTGATTTTAGAATTATGTACGTCATTAATTTTTTTTTATTGTCTCCGTTGTTTTCCTTTTTATACGCCCTAACACTTTCAATTTGTCTTAAAGAAATTTATAGAGTGCCATCATGCAATGAACATTTTCCTTTCGATTTGCCCTTAATTAGATTTTTTTAGAATATCTTAAACCTCGATTAGACCCGAAAGAACCAATGCTTACAGAGGTCTGGTGTAACACTAAGTTCGTTCGCAACCAATTCTTACAGAGGTCTGGTGTAATGTTGAGTTCGTTTGCTAGTGATATTTTCCGAAGTATTAAGAAGTGGCTTTAATTCCTTCGATGTCCTTTTGCTCCTTTTAAGAACAATTGATAGTTATGTACTTATGTAAATATGAATTCAATAATAATAAAATGAAATTTTTGGTTTACTTGCTTCATGGGTTCCATGAGCAATATTCTTAGTATAGGTCTATAGACTTCTTCTTGATATCTATTAGGTACATTAGTGTAATTAAGATTCATGTAAAAGGCATGAAGAATACCCTCCAGGATGTTGCAGAAGAATGGCTTACAAACATTGAATATATGCCTATGATGTCGGCCTACAAAAAAGTGTTAAAGTTGCCCTACTTAATGGCTATAAGGTCAACTTAATTACTTGGATATAACTACTATATATACCCTACATATGTTGTGGTTAAGAGAACACATCTCACGGATGATATTGAGGTTATATAACGTGAAAAAGGAGCAAAGTTTTGGGGATTACACCGAGGTTAATACAGCATGGAAAAAAGGAGCAAGTATTACGGTAAAGTATACAACATTAAAAGAGAAGAACAAATTTGTGGATTTTGGGTCCGAGTCAGGTGCGGATATATCAAGGTAAATTCTCAAGCAAACAACATGGAAATAAGGGTAACCAAATGTGGATGTAAAATGAAAGCCCGATGTAAATTGAAAGGTACAGGGAATATAATCCCGCGGAAGCAACATGAGCTGGACTACTGATAGATGCAAAATTATACAATGCAAATATATCTATTGAAGGAATTTGCGAATGTCAAGACAAAGTATTGTAATAAGACATGCTAATCTTAAAGGAGTTGTAAGTGAGAAAGGTAAATCAGAGATTTACCTTCCTAACAACATTATAAGATATTCATTTATGAGTGTAAATAATTTTGTTTCAACATTTTGACTAAGTACTTTGATAACTAACTTGATGATGGAGTAACTAAGTTAAAGAAGAACACATAAGCAAGCTCACAAGTAGTTATTAAGAAGAGAATTTTGTATTAAACACAAGCTCTACAAATTCTCAAGATGGTTTTAGAGCTATGGTTATGATCAAAGGCGCTTTGAAAGGAATCGAAACATTCTAAAAATACCTATGTCAAAAGGGCTCAAATCATAGTAAGACAAATTCCCATAATTAAGCTAGGTGCAAGTTCACAAGAAAGGTCAATCTCTGTCACTATGAAAAGAAGGATCTCGGTAACATCTCGCCTCAATGACATCATAGTGTTGAAATTACCTCTGCCTCAATTCAAGTACTACTCTTATAAGATTATTTCGATACCATAGCAGGTGAGGAGAATGAGTTATAAAGGTGTATTTACCGTTAAGGCTCGGTGTGACAAAATTATATCAAAGTATAATCCGTATTACAATGAAGACCTTTAGCGTTATAATCAAAGGTCAACAAAAGTCTCAGTATAATCAATCACATGATAAGTATTACACTACAATTTGGAACTACCACGTTGAAAAAATATATCATTGTTTCGCGCTACCACAAGTTGATAAAGGTCTCACTCGGTTCAGTGCCATCACAACTTGATGAGAAGTAGTCCATTTTAGTTTGATGGTATCACATAGGGTCTCGCAGAAATGATCAACGAAGTCGGAGACATGTACGAGTGAAGTATTTACAATCAAAGCACAAAATAAGGTCAAAATAGTAATATGTATACACAGTGAAATAGTACATTTGAGGATCTCGGAATAGCTTCTTACATTGAGTTTGAAAGAATCTGAATTCTTTCCTATGAAGTTGACAATGAAAGAGCCAACTATTATTTTCATAGTGCCAAAATGCCCACTTGCATTAAAAACTGCATGCCATGTACATAAATAGAAAACCTGATGGATGATAAGGAAAAGGGTCTATCAAATATGCCATGGAACATCATATTCCATACTTAGAATGCACCCCAAGGTGTCAAAATTGCATGTGAAGTGGCAAATTTTCATTTCTTAGGTTCAAATATGTGTTACAACTTACGACCCGACCTCGATTTCACACGACTGCTACAAATGTACCTATGGAAAATTCATAAAATACAATGCATACAATACGTCTCCCTTGGCATCTTCCTATAGTTCCATAATTCTAATGTACAAATTCAAGTGAGAGTACTAAGTCTACCAAAATAGTTTCACCGATTTACCTATCTCTTGCTAAGTGCAAGTAGTCTTTAATAGCATGCATGTCCAAGGCTCACTAAAGATCAAAATTGTGATTTTCAAATTTCGTGCAAGCTTATTATAACATTATTGATATTTTTTACATCATTATAGTTTCACTTCCAATCCGGGAAGCCACTACTATGCAAAAAATATTGTGAAACTGCCAAATTTCACAACATGACAAATCAAGCTATGGTGCCTTCATAATTTTAAATGCTAGAACATAGAGCACATATTCTATAATATATAGGCTTATAGCTAGAATATATTATGGTCTACAACCCTACACAATCAAATTCCCAAGAAAAATCTCCAAGTGATAGTTATTAAGCATCAACCATGAAATTTTTTTGGTCTCTAGAAACACACACAACCTTCAAATAAATTTCATACCCTGTTATCATTATAAATCACAATGCCAATTCTTAAAGTCTATGGTCTGTTCAAGCAACCAAACACAGACACAAGAGGAAGCTTTACATGGAATGAAAGGTCTTTGCAACCATAGCATTACCTCAACAAAAAAGTGATCCTAGATCTTGTCACTATGAGCTTCCATGACTCCCTTTAAAATCATAAACCCCAAGCCTCAAATGATGTCATCCATTTCAAGGAAGAGCCCCCGCTCCTCACAAAGCATCTACAAAATTGGTGAAAACCAACAGATGATAACGATGACAACTTTAATCCATGTCTCAAAATAACAAAATTGAATTATTGAGTGCATATAAAAACCATGTTAATCTAACAATTTAACCGACCTCTATAAGCGATTCTTGGGTCCGACTCATATTATCCACTATGATAGGGCACCCCATAGTTTGACGACCCAATTCCACCGACCAAATTGCACCACTTTCCAGAGTTACCTTTTTAAATAAAGTCACCATCCTTATCAAGCACCTACATAGTTTCCAAGGAAATAAACGATTATACTTGAATGGAAATTTTACAATCGTATTTTTTTTAACCGTTGGAAGAAGCAATTTATCGACTTGGAGAAAAAAAATAACCGCACGGATGGAAAATACATAAAGAAGCACAAGAATATCTGAATTACAATTGTAAATCCCTAGTATATTAGAATGTTAATGTAACATTTTAAAGCACCAAGAACACTAAGAATGGAGATGGAATACCAGCTAGTATTATCTCAAGGACTAGGAGGAAAATGCGTAATTATTAGCTTATACAAAGTCTCTTAAATATAGAACCTTTAGGAAATAAAACAAGAAATATTAAGATTAAATGTAGATATTATCCTACAACACCGTTGGCAAAGAAACGAATATGTGAGAATGGCACTTACGTTTTTGTAAATGTTCATCCCGGTTTTTGTCGACCTGCATGGTGGAAAATGTAGAATGATTAGCTTAAATGTGATTAAGCTAAGGAATCCTCCAATTGACCGTCCAGTAATATACTCGGATTCTTTATGCTCCTTTTTTTCCATCCCAATAATTGCACTCCTCTATCTCCATAGTTTGTTTTGCAACCCACACTGAAAAACTTCATTTTGAAACCAACAGTCGTAGAAGAAGGCTAAAAAAATGGCATGTGCCCAATAAATTTTTATTTTCTAGGTTCTTTTAAATGAGTAATTTCTAGGGCTATGATCCAATAATAATATAGAAAATTCTCATTTCAATCTTAAAAAAATATACAAATTGTAGAAACTTCGCACATATCAAATTTTTGTGTGTTCAATTTTTTTGTATGAACAAGATTAATGGTGCAATCGCAAAAACAATAGTCACTATCGTTAGGTGGGACTAAAAATATATCTACTAAATTGGCCTAAAACATTTTATAGATAAGAAACAAAGGAATCTCTCTTCATAACCAAATATCAATTTTGGAGTTCTAAAAAAAAATAGAAAAATCAATATGTTTTATTTCTTAAGGTTCAACCATATTCCTTCACAATCTGAATGGACATAATCCACGTTCACGTAAACGTTGACATCAAAATCAGCTATATCTTCTTCACTTACACATTTTGTTTCTTGAAAAGTCCACAACATGTGACAAATCTGCATACTCGGGTTCATATGATGCATTATTTCTCAATCCTTTTAGAGGACATGTTAACACTACATACCAGATCATCTCAACTCGGTTCTTGTACATAGAATACTTGTTTAGCTTGCGATGCTAGAATAAATGTATCATCTTGCCAATGATTTTGGATTAAAAAATTTCTTCATATTCACCATTGTAAAACCCAAATCATCAGGTTTTATCCCTCTCTTATTGTATACATCATTCCAATTACATTTGAACAATGTGTACTCCATATAAAAATATTCCAATGTAATTGTTTCTTCTACCACTCCATAAAATGTTGTGGTTTGAAGTATAGGGTTTGCATCTTTGGAACTTGACCTCATCATTGTTTGAGCTTCCATACACATGCCACTATTTTGGGTCGTTCTCTCATTCTCCATGCTTTTTCATGGAATCTATAACCATTGGTTAGGTATCCCTTGTACTTATTCATGAATTTCCCCGGGACCATGCACTAGCCATTTAAATGTATCGAACACATTTCCATCTCCCTCCACCCTTATAGTTTTAGATTTTTTAAATGTAGTTAGAATTCATACATTGAACCTCTAAAAAAAAATATTTAATTTCCCCGCATGATAATATTCCCGTGTAATGATTTTTTAAGTACACTTATAATATAAATAATATACTTACCTCGTTGTTTTAACCAGACTACTAAATTTATGGGTGTGGAGTTTCTGCAATAGATCTTCATCTCTTTTAATTTGGGTAATTGAGTTGGAAATCTCCATTTTGTGCATCCTAATTCAAAAAATTATGGAAAATAGATATGGTGGTTAATGTGTTTTGATTAAATATGAATTAAAAAAAAATTAAAGGTCAAATATGTTAAACCTTAAACAACATTAAACAAACAAAGAAAAAAAATTATAGGCCAAAGATGGAACTTACTCTATCCATAGATCAACTTCGTTTGTGTGAAATAGAACCCACCTATGGGCTTGTTCCCAACTAATGCCATCCAATTTTGAAGGAATTGGAGTAGATAATGGCTTTCCATCAAGGATAACTTCTTGAAACTTCCTCATCCCACACTTCATTTCAACCATGTGTGGATCCAGTAGGCTTCCATAATTTTCAAGTGTCCTCCACAAAACTTTATTGATTCCTCCGCAAGATAGCTTTCAACAATGCATCCTTTAGGCCTATTTTTGTTCTTAACATAACTCTTATATACTTTCATGTTCCTACAAAATTAAAAAACCAAAAAAAATTAAGTAATGTCAAAATATTTCAAAAAAAAATATTTGTTGTGCTTGATAAAAAGTAAAGTTTCACGTATCTCTCAAAGTCGTACATCCATCTATATGCAACTAGGGCCACAATATCGAAGCTCACGTACCAAATGTACATTCAAATGCAACATTATATAAAAGAATGAAGGAGCGAAGTACATTTCAAGAAAGCACAATGTCTCCACAATATCATTTTCCAAACTTATCAAGACTCTCTATCGAAACTGATTTTGCACGGATTTGCCTACAAAAGTAACAAAGCTTGCAAAGCGTCTTTTCGGACAACAATTGGTAACACATGACACAAAGCCACCGGGAGGAGTTTTTTTGCATTAGAACATGGAAACAATGTGCTTTCCTACCATGGAACTTAAGATCTTTCATAGATTTATGATTTTTTTGGATTAGAGTTGTAATCGTCCTGGCACCTTTAACATGAAAAGAACATGACATAGGGTCTATTTCTCTTTCCTTGAAAGATTATGTGGTGCAGGTGGAAGGAATATTTTTTTGTCCTTTAACATCCGGCCATAGTGATTTCCTCAAGCCCATTTTTTTGCAAGTCATCACGTGATTTTTTTTCCCATCTTTGGACTTCCCTTTTATATCCGTATGGGTTCCAAAAATTCTTTCACACACATTCTTCTCCACATGAATTAAATCTAAATTGTGGCATATTAGGAGTTTATGCATTCCAACACATCAAAAAGTATCAAAAAAATATTTAATATGGACAAAAATATAAACAGTCAATTCAACCAAGACATCTAATCACAATGAGGTCAACTAAGCAAGTTGTGTCCAATAATTAGGCATGGTTGATCATGGGTTTACATACCTCCCAATATGGTATATTGAATAGAATTGATTGTTTCTTCCACACCACAACATCAGTTTTTTCACCTGTTTTACTGTTACTTTTCCTTTTATTTGATTCAATATTCCTCCATATTGCTTCCTTTCGCTTTGTTTCCTTAAAAAAATATGACACTTTTACAATTGGAGGGGCATAACAATGCTCCTCCTTCCCATTAAACGGTGCCTTTTGTGAGCAAAACTTATGATGTTGAGGAATAAATCTCCTATGTCCCATGTACACACATTTCCTGCTACAAGTGAGGTACTCTGATTCTGTGTTCCTCCCACATATGGGACATGCATTATAGCCTTTTGTTGTGCAACCAACCATATTCCCATAAGTAGGAAAATCATGGATCACCCACATAAGAATTTCCTTCATGTTAAATGATGTCTTACTATAAGCATCATATGTCCATACCCCTTGGTCCCATAATTCCTTTAGTTCATCTACCAAGGGTTCCAAATACACATCAATGTCATTTCCTAGTTGCTTGGGACTAGGTATTAACAATGTTAGCATACAAAAATTCCTTTTTGTGCACAACCATGGTGGAAGGTTGTATGCAACTAACACTACAGGCCAAACACTGTATGTGCTGCTCAAGTCTCCAAAAGGATTAAATCCATCTACTGCCATTGCAAGTCGTACATTGCGAGCTTAGCTAGAAAAACTAGGCCATTTGTCATCAATAGTTTTCCATGCTGGGCTATCAATAGGGTGGCGCATTTGACCATCATTACTTGCATTCTCATGCTGCCACCTCATTTTTTGTGACATATCTATAGAGCTATAATGAAAATAAAAATCATTTATATAAAGTATTATCATATAATAACACTATGACAAATGGTAAAGATAATACAAGAAGGGGAAAACTTGAATAATGTTATAGTGTTCAAGATCATACCTATACATTCTTTTTAGCCTTGGTGCTATGGGAAAATATCTTAACACCTTGGCTGGAACAACTTTCCGCACCTTTTGAGATTGAGCATCCACCTTCCATCAAGATTTTCCACATGTTGGGAATTGATCTTTACTTTCATAAATTCCTTGATATAAAATGCAATCATTTGGACATGCATTTATCATATCATAGTTTAACCCCAATGATTTTATCAAATTTTTTGCAGTGTATGCAGAATCTGGAAATGTGTTATGTTTAGGAAGCACCTTTTTTTGCAATTTTAACATTTGGTCAAAACTTGTATCAGACCATCCACTCTTCACTTTCAGATTGTAGAATTATACAGTGGCTGACAATTTTGTGAAGTCAACACAACCTGGGTACAATGGCTTCTTGGCATCTTCGATAAGCTTCCTATATTCATTAACTTCATTTAGTACATTTTTTGATTCCAACCCCTCATTATCACAACTCTCATTGATGTTTTGATTAAGACATCGATTGACATCATTCACTATTTCAAGAATTTGATCACGGACAATGGTTGCATCATCATCATCAATTAGAGGTTCACTATCGTTCCTAAAAAATGTTTCATGCTCATCACCCTGATTATCATAATCATGTTCCAAAACATGTTCATAACCCTATTAATAATAAAATCAAAATTTATATTAATAATTTTATGGTTTTTATTAAAATTAGAATCAATAGCATTTGGTCAACCTAGTCAAATAGGACCCTTGACTAATATAAAATGGCTTACTAGTTGAGATGAAATATTCTCGAGAAATTCATGTGGCTCATTTTCAGAATGTTGACTGTCCTTGCCAATAATAGATGGAATCTAAACGAGACAAAGAAAAAAAATTGAAGTTTGCACATATAAAAATAAGTGATAGCTTTATTGTAAAACATATAAGAGTGAAACTAGATCAATTCAGAAAAATTTCAAGATACCTGATTGGGAATTCTCTCTCCATGGAAATACCAAATTCTATATTGTTCGATTATACCATCACAAATCAAGTGCTCTCGTACTTTATCAAATGTTTTTACTTTCACTATGCCACATTTATTACATGGAAATTTTGTGGACATCTTATTCCTTGATTGCTCCTCAGCAAACTTTAAGAATTCCTCAACCCCATCTCTATATTATTTTAGTGTTCTACAGATAACCAATTTACGATTCATATAAATTTAATTGAGAAAAAGTTACCACTTATACATTTTTGACATATCACGATGAATAATCAGATATACAAACTATACCTATTTTTCAATTTCATCCAATTTCTTTGGTCCATTTGATAATATGTTCCAAGGTCCTTTGAAATAGTGTCTGAAAAGAGATATATAAGTTGGTTGATACTAAATATAGATAAAAAGTGAACTAAAGATACATTAGTTAACTAATCGTCAAGAAATTCAGTTACAAGTGAAAAATAATTCTGTCTCTTAGATTTGACTGAGTAATTTGATAATTGACTTGATGAAATAATAAAGAAGAATATACATAAACACTATCACAAGTAATTATCATGAAGAGAATTTTATTAGACTACATCCCTAAAAGGTTCTCAACATGGTATCAGAGCTAAGGTGGCAGCCAAAGAAGGGCATATAAGTGGCACTTAAGGATTAGATCATAGTCAACAACAAGGCAGATATCTTTTGGATAGAGAAAAGTGATGGGCTCGATATCTATTACAATCATCAAAGAATAAGGGACTCGGTGAAGGAACAATGAAGTATAAACTCTATATTAATCTCAAAAAACACTTCAGTAATCCAATTCAGGGATCAATTTAGAGATAAGGCAGAGAAACAAGAAGAGGTCGAGGATAGTTAAGGATTTTTCTGTTTGGGAATAAAAACTCGGACTTGAATTAACTATCATCTGAATAAGAATTTCAAATTTTTCTCTAAACTTTCAGTGATTAATTACAGTGATATACCGAAGGAAAAACAAAGATAGAAAGGCTGAGGAAATCAAAGATTAAAAATTGTCTTGGGCTATTTTTTTTTAATATTATTTCTAGCTCAAATTAAGGATAGTCAAACAATGAACTTGAGCTCAGATTGGTGAAAGAATTAACCTGTGGCATATAATACTTTTCAACATTCATTAGTAGGGAAATGTGGGGAAATTAAGGCTTGCCCTGCAAGCACATATATTAAAGTCTTGGATCTATGATTAGTACTTCATACTGTTAGCTGTAAAAGAGGAAGACATTCTATAATTGTCCTTCTTGGAGCAATACCCTTAGTAATTTGAAGTAGAAATCCCAACCTCTGTGGAAAAAATCATACTCTGGCCAGTAACAAAAATTTGTGGTAAAGATTTCAGGTTGCAATTTGGAGCAACCCTCTTGCATATTTTAAGTAGAGTTTTAAAAAAGTTTTAAGTAGAGCTTGAAGTCCTTTTACAATAGTTTTGAGCATTCTCATTGATCAATACTTGAAGATACCTTGAAGGAAAACTTGAAGTACTATTGAAGGAAGAATTGAAAGAAATCTTGGAAGAAATTTGGAGCAGTATTAAAGACTATTTTTGTAACCAGTACTGAAGGTTGCATTAGAAGCGCCATCGAAGGCACTATTGGAATACTAAATTTTTTTGAAACAACAGTCATCTTTGGATCATAGTTTGGTGCAGAATTCTTGGTGGAATTGATATACATATTAAAATAGATTTGGAGGCACCTTTTGAGAAACTTAAGAGGAGTGTCGGTGGAAATCACAATCATAGTCATGAATTTTGATTTCAAAAAGAAGGATTCTCATTGATATGTATATACAATGAAGCAATACGTTAAAGGATCTTGAAATAGCTGATCTACCAAAGATCTGAGGTATCTACAACTGATATAAGTATTCGGTTTGAAGGGAACTTTAAGTCGCAGGCCTTGAAGACCTAAAATAACAGTCCAATCACAAGCTCCAGGAAAACCTATTTGATAAACTTTACTAATATAAAGTAGTAATAAAAAACAAATATCATCATGGAAACATATTTCTGGGATGTGATATAGATGAATTAGGCCAAGTGAATGAAGCTCTTCATTCCTGAGAAATTGATATAGGATGACTCAAGGGAAAAAGGGTGTAAGGTATGTATATATATTTATATGGTAACATTGGATGTTGTAAAGTCATGTCATATGATTGCAGGTAATGAATTTCTGTATTATGAAGTATGCTCTGTGGAGGAGTATCTCTCAGTGCACGAACAGATGAAATCAACATAATATGTCCTCATGGAATATGAGGTGGTTGTATATGAACTAGAAACTAGAAAGGGTGTAAGTCCCTAGGATTGTGCAGAGAGGAATGAGATCATGAAATGCAACCATGTCGAGACGCAGTTATCATCCGAAATCCAAGAAGATGTGACTAAGAGATCTCCTGGGATGATATGTAAAATCTGACAAAAGTCTGGTAAAAGGAGCCTTGATAAAACATATCATTACGAGATGTGTCAATCTGTATGAAGGATGTTGATACCCACAGAAATATGCCATGGTGAAAGATCATCACTAAGGTAAATTTTGTGTTAAAAGTTAATATGTATATGTTTATCTGAATTAACTTGTGTAGGGCTGCTAATCATAAGAAAAGATGCATGATCCTTGGAGATGATTCAAAGGAAAGGAGCATGGCATAACAGTGGACTAGATAAGGAAGTCTGATGAATCACTTTCTGATAGCTAACATGACTCACGATGAAAGTTATGGATGATCTGTGCCCTATAAAGCTAAAAGGTTGGAGTTTCCTCAATATCAAAATCCATGACATCGACGATAGGAATTATTCATGAGAAACTAAGTGTCTCACCATTATTGTTGGAGGTCCCTAATTAAGAGGGACTTTCAATTTATTCTACTTATGTGATTGGTTGAACTGGAATATAATATATAATTAAATGTCTTAAAGAGCATGACACACACCCCCAAAGATGCCTATATAATGGAGAAACTTGGAGTTCATTAGACACACATTGTGTGGAGGATTTTCTTCTCTCTTGATAGCGATGGAGTTGTGTTCTTGGTACTGCGTATTTATGTAGTGTTCTTTTTTTGGGTTGTTCTAGGGTTATGTGTGACATGCTTGGCTGAATGACCTATTGGAGACTTTCTTGGTAGAAGCATCCCATTGATCATTGTAATGCCACCATTCATTATCTCTGTTTTGGCTTGTCTTCCATTGATCTATTAATATGTTCTATCTCCTTCAATATTGTGTGCCCTAATCTAAAATGGCATAGAACATTTTCAAAAATTAACATGGTATCGGAGCTTTATGGGGAAGATAATGCCCAAGTTATGTTGAATTGCAAATATCCGATCTATTGATCCATTGTGCAACATAATCACAAGTGAATAGCTCGTGGAGGAGAGACTAAGTCTCTGTCTTAGCCACATCAAATGAAGTTCAAGAACAGGGAGGCATAGGTGATTGTTTTAGGGTCAATTTAGGAGGGTCAATTGAATTTTCAGAGGATCGAGGCAGGAAATACGTCTCTATGGACTATTGCATGGGTGGTTTTTCTCTAAACAAGAGTGCTGCAGGCCTGTGAGGCTTCACTGAAGCCTGCCGCAGAGAATAAGGAGGGTCGAGGACTGATTAAGGGCTAGAAACAACTTAGACCTACAACTAAGTGTCATGACCTTTAAGGAAGAGATATACGCAGCTCTAAGGAGAATTTTTGAGCCAAATGTAAAGGGTGTTAGGGACTTTGGTTAGTGCCCTAACCAGTCCAAATTTGTAGTGTGGATCAGACCCTAAAATAGGGAGCTAAAGTATCCATTTTGGGTGCATCTTGATGTATGTTGGATCCTAGTTTAGGGTCATATTTGCATCAGTTATCTAGCAACATGTGGAAGCCAAGGAAGAAGACCACTCACTCATAGGAGGACAATCGCTAGATCTAAAGCAATTTCTGGGCATATTTAAGGGTTTAAATATCGTTTGAAAGTCCTGAAGGACAGAAGAAGGAAGTCGCCTTCTCTGAGCAGACTTGGGCATGATTTGAAGTTGTGGTGCTAGGCCATAGGGAATAACACACAACTGGGTCAAATTAGAGGTTTTTCAAAGAGTGGAAAGCAACCTAATGAGGCAGTATGGCATTTAAGAACCCATCCTAGGTAAACCGCAACCGTAGAAGGGTTTGTTTGCTGACTATGTGATGAAACTGGGGTTGCATTACGTGCCCCATCTAACAGTGCAAACTGTATTACAGCAGTGTCTTTTGGAGGTGTGTTGGGTCCATGATTTGTGGGGCAGTGTTTTGATCATGTGCTTGTCATCTTTATGATGTGTGAAGGTGACAAGGTGACTTAGACTTGTTGTCATAAAGGACCTTGTACAACAGACGGTGGACACACTTGGAAATTCATGATTAGATCATTAGTAAGTATTCTTATGAGGGCAGTGGGACTGGAGATATCTAAAATTGGTACGATGATAGAATGGAAACATATGTTGCTATATTAGAGAGTCGTTGGTGCAAAGGACAGTCCATTTTTTGACAAGGTATGTGCCAAATACCTATTATGGATTGGACGCCTTTTTGTTGCAAATGAGATATTATTCTGGGCATGCAGAACAAATCTATAGATTGCATGAATTGTATGTCTAACAACGCTCAAACTAGAAAACAAAACTTGTTATGCAAGATTCAACTGTTCAGGAACTGTCTAGCAAGTTTTTCTAGTCAACAAGGCAACATATTAAAATTTCATTGAAGGCCTAATGGCTTGGAAGTTCTGTGTACTCAGAACTGAATGATGCCCTAATTCATACAACATTACTAAGGGACAATCAGCGTAGGGGAGAAACTCTAGGGTGAAGGCAAGCCACATTGATAGTATTGATTGTTAGCAGGTGTTGAGAGGGTTGACATGGACTATAGCTAAGCCCTAACCATATTGCAGAATACAACAGGGTACCAACACATTAGAAGTTATGTTTTTGTGTTAAATTGTTGGTCCTAGTTTGGACAGTTCAAAAATTTTAGTACAGCATGCGAAAGCGAGAAAGGGAGGGCTAACGTGTTGGTTAGAAGCCCTAACCAGTGTAATGATTGGTGATAGGATCAAATTCATATGCAACCTATGGGAGCCATGTGTTGGGGTCTCTTGGGTGTTAAGAAAGCCCAACTAGGAGAATATATCGCAATGAAGTAATGGGTGTGCTAGGACAGGACTATTAGAGAACTCTCTTGGCAGCCACGAGGAGGATTTCCTAAGTGTGAGGATGTCCTAGATAGAGGTAGATGCTACAAAAAGTATTGTTCACTCGTGTTCTACTGGAGGGCAACATGAGATTGGGCCAAGTGTGAATGTGGATTGTGCATTTATGGTATGTTGGAGGACAGTGTGATAGTACCCATGTTGGGGCACGGTGTGCACCATCTTCATGGACCTCGGTGGTTACTAGAGGTCAAGGGTTTGATCAACCAGGAGAATTTTTTTGTAGCCCTAGAATTTTGTGTGGAGGACTTTTATAGTAGATTATGGGCAGTCCTCCTAGCTCGTGTTGATTGTTGGATATAGACATCTTGCAGTGATAGGTGGTATCCCTTCATGCCCTATGTTGACCTTCATCGGTGCAGCACAGGAAAACCATAGTGGTTTGAAGTCCCTAAGTAACTTAGGGGAAGCAATGAGAATATTGAGAGTTGTTCACAAATGGAGTTGTGAAAAATTTGATAAGAGTCTGGATGTGTTGTGCCCTTGATGGACTAAGGCACAGCTAGTGAGAAAATTGGTAGCAAAGCTTTAGTGGCTGGATGCACTTGGAGCATTGATAGAGTCAAGATCTGTAGATCGGGAGCCGAAGGAATCAGCTGGTACAAGGCCTGACTGAGAAGAGATGAGAGAGAATGCGACAGCGACATGGTCAGAGTATCTTGTTGAGGGCAGATTGGTTTTCGATGGACTGACACCAAACCCAGTTTTGTATCTTGTATCAATGGGTGTATGAAGGACATTATCCTTGGTATGGGAGCCCTATACTATTGTATCATATGTTGATTAATATAAAGAATTTGGGTTAAAAATTGTAAGATTTTTTCTATATTTTGTGCATCGGTGGATTTACTACTATTTATATTTTGTTGTGCAAAGAAGTATCATTGTGATTATTGTTTTGGTAGCATGAAATATTTTAAGACACTATCCTAGACCCAAGATCATGGAAAAACAACATGGTATCAGAGATTATCTGAGCTACTTTAAGGGATAGTGAATGAGAGTGTGCTCATCGAAGAAACTCAGAGGGAGTTGTGGGTGTCTAGATCAAGGAGCAAAAGGTTTAGCTAAAGAAGAGACTAGGTCGGCTTGATGTTATTAAGCCATGTGAAAACTTGTCAAGCCAATGTGGACACCCAAATGAAGCCCTTATATTGCGTATAAATAGAAGGTGAGAGAGGCTAAGATAACATCCAAGCGAAAAAATTTAGGATTAAAACACCTTCTGATGTAAGCCACAGCTTGAAGAAGAGAAGACTGAAGCCTAAAATGATTGTTTTGAGGTCAGATTATAAGACATAATAGGTTCGAGGAGTAGCTGCATAAATAAATTGATAATAGGGTTGTTTTGGTACCAAAATGGGTGGCATATTTATTGTCTAAGAGAGTCTCGGGCACTCTAGCTATTATAGGGATAATTCATGTCTCTATTAGGCTTGTTGGAGGGGCCGTAAGGACTAATTCCTACAACAAAAGTAAGGGACAATCAGTGTATGGGAGAAACTCTAAGGAGTGCCTGGTCTTTCTAAGCACAAAAACATATGTTATTGATTTTATAAAATCTTGTCAACCCTACCGCTTCCTTCTACATAATTCAGTATACAAGTTTAAATCTATTGAAATTTTAACAATAAAAATCATAGATATCAGGAAAATACCTTTCGAACTTATAAA
Source organism: Pinus albicaulis (assembly GCA_034641835.2). Lineage (NCBI taxonomy): Eukaryota > Viridiplantae > Streptophyta > Pinopsida > Pinales > Pinaceae > Pinus > Pinus albicaulis. The sequence continues at coordinate 216,909,481 of CM076580.1, read as the reverse complement.
TACACACTCTCCCTCTCTGAGTTCTCGAAGGTTGCAATTTTATCTCCATATGCTGGCAACAAAACACATGTTTTCTGCTCTGAATTGCAGGGAAACCCCCAAATCAGGAGAAGAATATCTCAATTAAAGCTAGAAAAAGAGCTAAACTAGATTTGATATAATAAAATCACTTTAAAAATATAATTGAATCTAGAGTGTAGCGAATAATAAAAGGGTATGGAATCTCCGCAAAATCCATAAATATTGTTAAAGATCACCGAACTTTATCCCGAACCTGGCCCAGGGATAATACCTGCCCGAAATTAAATTTTAAGAAGCCGCCCAAAATTAAATTTTAAGAGATACCAAAATCTTATAAAGCAATTTCTATAGTAGTTTTGATTTTCATAAAGTTCTAATTTTATTTAATCAGAAGGAGGTTAGCTAGTATTTTTATTTGAGCAAAGAAGGTCATTTCACATCTAGGAATAAATTTTAATAGGTCCATTTAGAGTTTAGACTAGCAGCCAAATTAGATTTTAATAGGTAGTAAAAAATTATAAAGCAATTGCTATGGTGGATTTGGTTTTCATTAAGTTTTATTTTTATTTCAAGAATAGGAGTTCATTTCAAATAGAAGTTATTTTAATATTTAATGATGTTGAAGACCCATAAAGTAATAATGTTAGTTTAATGTTAGTTTAATTAGAGCATGAATAAAAACTATAGTAGGGAATATAGCTTTTACACGCGAGCTCATGCGTGCTGCTTGATCTAGGTTGGTGTTCAAAATTCTGGCTGGACCCTCCGCCACCATGCCCCCCCAGAGTTCAATATTGGTAGGGAACCACCCCCTACTGCTCCTCAAAATGATGTGCAGCCTCCTCATGATGAATCTGCAATCACTCTTGTCTCTTTGGTTTCCTCAATGGGACCTCCGCGATCACACCCAACTGTGACAAAATTTGTGAAAAACTCGATGGAATACCAGAAACCACTCTGCCTCCAACACTCCCACACAGAGAAGCCCTCTAATGGGAGCTTGCTCCTTTTCATTTACAACTACTTAAGTGAGAGAACACTACAAGCTCCATCTCAACATGATGAAGTGTATATATTGTGAGTAATTCAAAATGAGGGTATTCAAATTATCCAATTCTGTACATTTTGTATACATGATACTAATAGCATTACTCATAAACACATATCCTCATAACTAGTACCTAGTTCTCTAAGAATCAATTAATGTTTCTAATATGCTCAGTTAGAGATGAAGGATTCTCCTAGGAGGTCAATTTTCTAGTTTGGGGTGTTGTACTTTTAGTGGTTAAGGGGTTAGTAGTTAAGATGTTTAGGGGTGAAGAGTTAGGGTTAAGGGTCACAGGTTAAGAGGATAAGTATTTATGGCTTAGGAGGTTCATGGATTAATATAGGCTAGGGGTTAATGTCATAAGATTTAATGAATGAAGGGGTTTATGGGTTATGATTTATGAGTGCAAGGGTTAAGGGAATATGGATTGGGGGTTAAGGGGATAGGGAATTTAGTGGTTATGGGTTAAGGGCTTATGTTTTGTGATAATTGGACTCCTAATCCCCTTATCACCACTATTTGGGGTTCCCCTATCAATTTCTCTCGCTTCCTTCCCTCTAGGTCCCCTAGGCCCTATGAAATTAGGTCCTAAGCCCCCTTCTCATTCTCTAATGCTAGGATTATAGATCTTAGTAAACCATGCTTGCACCTCTGACTTCTACACATACATGCTACCCTTGTGTCCCCTTGGCCCGTTCAAGACACCATAAGATACCCCACCCCCCAAAGAAACCTTGTGGTTATGTCATTCCACTTTTCCTAATGTTATGATCCCCCAAATTTGGTCTCAATTCCCCTACAAGTACACCCTTGGGCCCCCTTGGCTAAGGGAGTAAACGTATTAGGGGTTATGGGTTGTGATAAGGGAGCCCCTAATCCACTTATCACAACTATAAATAGGCTTATGAACACCATCAATATCTATTGTAGGTGTTGTGATGAAAGCAATAATGAATACAAAAGTTGTGGTCAATAGGACAGGGAAAAAGTATGCCAGAAACATAGTAGGAAATTTTGGAAAAAAGGCTTTAAGTAATCAGGACTGCGCTCCCACTCTTATCTCCTTAACCCTACTACTTCTTTAAACTCTTTAAACCCTCCTTGTAATGGGAGCTTGCTTCTTTTCATTTACAACTCCTTACGTGAGAGAACACTACAAGCTCCATCTCAACGTGATGAAGTGTAAATATTGTGAGTAATTCAAATCGAGGCTTTGCAAATTATCCAATTGTCTACATTTGGTATACATGATAATAATGGCATTACCCACAAACACATATCCTCGTAACCAGTACCTAGTTCTCTAAGAATCAATTAATGTTTCTAATATGCTCAATTAGAGATGAAGGATTCTCCTAGGAGGTCAATTTGCTGGTTTGGGGTGTTGTTTTCGGCCTTGGATACTTAGTGGTTAAGGGCTTCAAGGGTCAAGCGTTAAGGGCCAAAGGGATTTAGGGTCAGAGGATTTAGCGGTTAAGGACTCAATATTTAGGATATTTAGGTGTTAGTGGTTAAGGGGTTAGTAGTTAAGGTGTTTAGGGGTTAAGGGTCACAGGTTAAGAGGATAAGGATTTATGGCTTAGGAGGTTCATGGATTAATATAGGTTAGGGGTTAATGTCATAAGATTTAATGAATGAAGGGGTTTATGGGTTATGATTTATGAGTGCAGGGGTTAAGGGAATATGGATTGGGGGTTAAGGGGATAGGGAATTTAGTGGTTATGGGTTAAGGGCTTATGTTTTTCGTGATAATTGGACTCCTAATCCCCTTATCACCACTATTTTGGGTTCCCCTATCAATTGCTCTCGTTGCCTTCCCTCTAGGTCCCCTAGGCCCTATGAAATTAGGTCCTAAGCCCCCTTCTCATTCTCTAATGCTAGGATTATAGATCTTAGTAAACCATGCTTGCACCTATGACTTCTACACATACATGCTACCCTTGTGTCCCCTTGGCCCGTTCAATACACCATAAGATACCCCCCCCCCCCTAGAAACTTTTTGGTTATGTCATTCCACTTTTCCTAATGTTATGACCCCCCAAATTTGGTCTCAATGCCCCTACAAGTACACCCTTGGTCTCCCTTGGCTCATAGAGTAAACGCATTAGGGGTAATGGGTTGTGATAAGGGATCCCCTAATCCACTTATCACAACTAGAAATAGGCTTATGAACACCATCAATATCTATTGTAGGTGTTGCGATGAAAGAAATAATGAATACAAAATTTGTGGTCAATAGGACAAGAATCATCAAGATGTTGAACCATACAATGTAAAGATGGTTTTCAATGCTAGCTAGTGATCTAGTCACATAAAAGAGTCCCCCATAAATTTGTGCTTTGGGACACCCCTAGGATTCAATAATTAATCTAAAGTGAGAGGATTCGTTGCTAAGGTGACAATGGAAACGACCTTGGGTTGACGCAAAATGACACTTAGTGATCCTTACAAAACTAGGGTGTCGGTTTCATCATCAACAAGAGGCACAATTGACAAGTGGAAACATCTCACATTTAAAGGCACCAAGCAACAAATATTTATGCATTTTTTTCCACCGAGGGTACCTTAATTCACATTTCCTAAGGCACAAATCACATATTTGGATGAATTTTGGATAACTTGTCATATTCCACTAGCTTCGTGCATGAAGAGGAGCTCCAATGCTTTAAGAATATTTTGGGGGATTTCATGGCATAGTCAAGGGTCTCATGTATAAAAGAAGAACATCATAGCTAGTTGTTTAGTTTTTCTTTCACACATTGAGAGACATGATTCATGTATTTTAAGGTGTGTTTTATTGTTGAGTTCACATATTTGGAAGCACAATTTCAGAAGTGGAAACATCTCAAGGGTGTTGTAAGAGTAAAAAATATTTAGAATTCCTACCATACTTATTATGATTTAGATTTCACACTAACATTTTCCGGAGTATCCTACCTTTTTTTTTAATAATTTGGTTTAAATTGAGAATAAAACTCATTACTATTCAATGAAATTATGATTTAGAGTTCCCACCAATATTTTTAAGAGTTTCTAATTTCCATTTTGTTTAAATTGTTTATGTAACTCATTCTTATTCAATGAAATCACTATTTAGATTTCTTGCCATTTTTATTAGGAATTAGATTTCCCCACCATTTTTATTAAGATTTAGATTTCCCGTCAATATTTCGACCAATATTTTTAGGGTTTTTTACTATTTAAATTGAGAATAGAACTCATTCCTATTCAATAAAATTTTGTTTGAAGATGCGTTTGAGTGTGCCTTAGATAAAATTGGAGTCACTAAGAAGTAAGCATGCCATGACTACAAGGAGAGGAAATGAAAAGAGGTAAATTTATATTTTATAATAACGAATTATTTTAAGTTGTTCTTTTGTGACTTTAGATTGATTTTAACTTTAAAGGAAAATTTATATTTTATAACCCTGAATTATTTGCAGTTAATTTTTATGATTTTAAATAAATTTCTATGTTTATTTTAGAAATTCTAGATTTAAAAAATTCAAAAATTGAAGCCACAAGTGTTTGGACGTTTGAGCTGTCTTTTTTTTTTCTCTGTTTGAAACAAGTGTGCATGAATATTTTAGAAAATATGGATTTAAAAAATTCAAAAAATTGAAGCGGCAAGTGTCTTGACATTTTAGCTGTCTCATTATTTTCTCTGTCTGAAATAGGTGTGCATGTATATTTTAGAAAATCTAGATTTAAAAAATTCAAAAATTGAAGCCGCAAGTGTTTGGACGTTTTAGCTGTCTCTTTTTTTTCTCTGGCTGAAACAGGTGTGCATGATTAATTTCCCAAGACGACACATTATATTCACTTTAACACTGAAATAAAACTTCAAGTACAGAGAGAGAGGCATTTGTTAATCTTAAGACCTATCATTTATACAATCATTCATTCATTTAGACAAGCACTAAGACTCGATAGTCATTCATTCGTTTAGACAGACAGCCTAATTCATTCATTTATATGGCAAGAATTAAAGGGAAGGAGGACTTGAAGGTGTTTATTTATGTAGCAATCAGACTAATGCCTTTCTGAATTAATTGGACAGATAACAAATCATCACCTATCCACATTCGAGGAAATGTAACTAAAGACGTTCACTCCTAAACGATGAAGGGGATGTCACCCACCTCATTACTTGCCTATCAGAATAAATTGATATTTTTTTTAAGAAAACAGATTTAAAAATTTCAGAAATAGAAGTGGTTGGTATAATTTGGTATTTAGCAATGTGACATTACTTTACGTCTAAAATAGGTGTGCAATCAACATTTCGTTGTTGTCTATGTGCAATGCTAGATGTTGTGTCCGTCAAAAATTATTTTTTATGTGATCCTAAGAAGAATTTACACAGCCTAGCTAGCAGGATCCATCAAAAATTCATTTTTTGTGTTATACCCTCTACAGATGCATTGAGAGATTTCTCCACCAACAAATCTAGCTGTTTGTGTTAATCTCATAGGAATTTCCATAGCCTAGCTAGATGGATCCATCAATAATTTTCCTTTCTGTGTGACACTCTGGCATATGCACTATTTATATATGTTAATTTTTATTTTTTTGTTTTTTTCAAATGTACATTCTACTGCATTCTACAAATGCACTATTTATATATTTTAATTTTATTTGTATTTTTTTTTTTTTTTTTTAAATGGACATTATACTATAAATGGGAGCTTCGTTGGTTGGTTGGTAATGCAGGGGTGTTGAATTTCCTTCCGCCCAGGTATGAGTCTCTCTTGTGGTAGCATTTTCACACCCAAATTTATAACAGATCCATGGTTAATGTGGACCTGCGTTAATTTATATAGTTCTTAAAGTCCCTAAATTATAAACAAAAGCCCAACAACATCAAGAATTTGGACTGCTTTGAATCTCTTATATAATTGGATTGCTTACGATAACCCATTGAATTTGATAATTTTGTATATGGTAGACTTTTCCTTTTCCATTTTGAACTAAAAGCCCAGTATGTTAGCGTGCAGTTGTCTCTTCTACTACTATTCAAATACCTGTGTAGTTTATTCTTCTACTATTGTTCAACTACCAATTCCATCTTGTTTTATCCATGTATAGCCCTCATTCCTAAAATATTTCACTTAGAATTAAAATTTTAATTCTTATTTAATGATGCTCGATGACACAAAAAGTCTCTTTACAATAATTTATGCTACAAATTTTATGTAGAAGCCGAAAAGGTAGTCACATGAAGATGAATATAAAAAGATTCTAGAGAAACTGGGGTTTATTCCTGAAAAGTATGAGCCTCTATTGTTTAGTTTCCATTTTTGGAGTTCATAGAATGATAACCACAATGGCTTTGGGAGTTTTATTGACATGCACATGGCTTCCATTGCTTCAACATACCATTCAAGTGTTTCACTCAACATGATTACCGTTAGATGCTTTTCTATCTTTCTTTTTTTATATTGGACTTCTGTAATGGTTCTTTCAGCCTAGCTGTTCACATAGCAATTGTTTTTAACCTTTTTTATCCTAGTTATTTACATGGAAATAGTTTATTTCTTATCTTTAGGAAAAATAGCTCCTCAATTATTGTTATATGTGAACCCATTCACACCACCCTGCAATTTCTTCTCTAGAAATGGTAATGTCGTTGTGCCTTTAGACTATAAAACTTTACAACTCATACTTCTCTTTAAGAACATAAATGAAATTCAAATTTTATGATTTGAATTGAACTCTTATGAAATGGCAAGGATTTGCTAATAAAATGGTTTTTTTGTTATGCAGTCTATCTGCGGATATCCATACCGAGGTAAGAAATTATTTTTCGTTTTGGACGGAATGTTTTTTTAACAATTATTGTGTTTTCTTTTCTACTTAAAAATTTGTCTTACTAAATTTTATTAAGTGTCACAATCTATATGTGTAGGTATCCAATAGGAATGAAAGACATCGTAAGAGATCACTTTTAACAGTGAGTAAAACCACAAAGTCAAGCCACATTACAAAAAAATGACAACATTCGATGTGGCATCATCAAAAAACACCCACAAAAGACCAGGATCCATTTCCCCATTACAACGTGAATCTAGTTGCTTTAGTGTAAAAACCAATTCTAATGCACATATTCTTAAGAAAAATGTGGATGAACCATTGGAAGGTATGATCATTTTTCAACTTTATATTTCTTACATAAATACTTCAAGATTTTATGTTAAGATATTCATATTGTTATTGTCTCAAAAGGTGTGATTTGTTTTCCAGAAAATTCTTAGCACGTACCATCACAACAACTCTATGGTTTGGAGCAAGAACCATAAAAACTAGATCTGATATGGAACAAGAAAAACCACAACAAGTGCATGTCTTGGAAGGGGAAGATCCAAGAATTGAAGCCCATAGTACAAAAAATGTGAAAAGGAAGGGTAGGGGACCAACGCAATGCCTCTTTGGAAACATTACAGAGGCCTCTGCATTGCCTGAAATTCAATTTAATGAGAGGGGAAAACTTGTTGGTCCACAGTCAGAGAAATTCTCTTCCTTTTTAGGTCTCCTTGCAAGATAGATTTTAGGCATCAAACACATGGAATGGAAACAAGTGCTTGAAGCACTTAAAAAAGACATATGGAGTGCAATCAATGTGAGTATCAACCAAATTACTATTGGATTTTTTTATAAATTTCATTGGTGTATGTGAATGTGTGCATGATAAGTTTAATTTCAAATAAGTATTTGTATTTAATAATTCATTGTTTATCTATTTTAGTGTACCTACCAAATAGATTTTTCAGTGGAGAAATGATGTTATAAAGCAATATCTCAGTGCTTGAGAACTTATAGATATAATTTTTATAAAAATTATTATTTGAAATACAACACAGATGAGGAGAGGATGACAAATGTTCCTATCGAAGTAAATGAAACTGATTGGATTGAATTTGTTAGAATATGATCTGACCCTAAATTCAAGGTAAAAATGAATGACAAATCTACTTGTTATCATTAAATGACATTTGAATTTGAATCCTTGCATATAATCAATTTCAATCTAAGCACCCATTTTTTATTGAGTTACAGGAGAAGGCAAAAGTCAATCAAGAAAATAGGGCATTAGAGCCAGAGACCCACACTTCTGGCCGTAGAGGTTGCTATAGAGTTGAACATGACCTTATAAGTTGTAACCAAATCTATTTTTTGTTCGCAATTACCAATTGTAAATATAATTATCTAGACCGTTGTAATTTTTGTGACTAGAATCAAACTTGAAATCAAAATGATGCACCTGTAACTAGGGCTGATGTGTGGATGAAATGTCATACAAAGAAGGATGGAACTCCAATGTCATCATTTAGTGCAGAGAGAATAGTAAGTTCCCGACCTATTCTTGTATCTATTTAATTTTTTTCTTTTTAAAATATTAATGATGTTTCTTACATGTATTTTTTGAAATGTTGTCTTTGCTAGAAAAAAATTGAATCGATACAAAATGGTTCAGTGTCACGTGCATATGCAACAAATGAAGATGCCATTGCAATAGTTTTGGGGCTTGAGAGGAGGGGTCGTGTACGTGGATTTGGCTATGGGGTTACTCCAACTAATTTGTTTGGAAAAGAGCGTGTTTACAAGAGTCAATTACATGATACAAAAGAAAAATTGAAAGAAAAAGACAAGGAACTTGGAATATTGAAGGTAACTGTTGAATAATTAATGCAATGGAAAGCTCCCACGAAGGCAGGAAAAGAAAATGGTCGAGTTAATCCAGAACCAACCAACAATGTAAGAATTACGTGTAGGCTATTTAATTGTTGATGTATTCCATCTTTGAAGATTGAAATTTTAAAAGAACAATGCTAATATGAACATGATTGTATTGTTGTAGATGTGTAATTAATGAAATATTTTTTTTGTAGCTTAAGCGTTCAACTTCTAATTTCATGGTATCACATTCAAACTATTTATTTTTTAGCAGAGTTCCTTAAGTCCTAGTTAGGCTTCGCTAGAAAAAACTCCATTGACTTCAGGACAACCTATTCTTGACCCAATTGGTGACTCAATAACACGAGTAAGTTTTATACTTGTTTATTTTCTTTTTTAATATTGTATTTTTATTCTATGGAATCTTACAAGAATTTGTTTATTTTCAGGGTCAACCGCAATTACTACCTTCAAATACAGTATTGAAGGGGAAAAAATGTTTACTTACATATTTTAATGGTCAAGTGAAGTTTGCAAAGGGTTACATAAAAAACACTGAACCAAATTTTTTCATGCCCAATGGAGAAGTGTTAGGAGAAGGATATTATTTTGTGTGCCCAAAATCAATCTTGGTTGATTCAGATTGTGAAATTAAGCTTAAATGTAGAAGTAGTTGATGTGAGTATTTAGCAGATGCACTTAACAATTTTATATGTTGGAAGAGCAGTGACATTGAATTGATCAATGATTGAGAGATAAAAATTACTTGGTAAATTATTATCCCAACCATTTGAGGATGCTGGATGCAGAATATGATAGCTTACTTGTGATTAATATCATGGTTAACATGTTGGATACATGATTACTATTATACTTCTTTAAGCCATATGTTTTTTACATCAGATGTACTGCAATGTTCTTGCTACTGTTTGGTTATTGTTTGTAAGCTGGATATATAAACCTTATCATGCTAGATATATACTTTCTTATCATGCTCTGTAAATGTTGTTTAAGTGTTGCAAGCTTTGTGTGATTTTTTCTGATAGCCAGAATCCTTTTCAATTAAGGCTTAAACAACTATGAAACCATTTAAATTATCCATCCTGCATGATCAATAAAGTTATGTGTATGAGGACACTTCTAAATCTACATCTTGCACTTGCTAATGATAGATATTTGCATTTGAGAATAGGGGTAAGTTGAAAATTTCCCTGAAAATGATTTAGTTCAGTGGTCTTCTCATATGCCATGGTTTCCTCTTTGTATTTTTTGTAATTTCATACCAATATTTAACTTCTGAAATATGTACTAAATGAGGAACATGATTGAGGATCTAGTATATTCCTTGATTTCAGAGCGTCCTTGCAATCCACACACTATAGTGTATATAAGGCTCCTCTAATTGTTGGAAATTTGACACAAACGAAGAAAATTAGAATAGTAACAAAATTACATATTGTCATAACACATATTTATAGTAAGAAAATTTTAGCAATTGTTATAACACATATTTATGAAGCCTTATTTTGTTTTTATTTCTGAAACTGAAAGTTCTCTGTAAGTTCCATCCACGTTTGATGTTTGTTTTATCTTGATGAGAAACAATCTTTTTTCTCAAGGATTTATGGGCATGTAGTCTTTAACTGTAAGCCAAAAATGGACAAGGAAAGCTGCAATGATGTGATCCCCCATGTATATTTCCTACCCTGGATATACAATTCTTCATGTTCTGGTGCAAAAATGGAATTCCTCATGTTCCCATGAGACCATTTGATGTAAACCAGAATTATTGATTGGTCATTGAAAGAAATACCTACAAGATTTACATGTTACCTTAATATAACGTGCAGTATCTAGATTTAGTGTGTGAAGATCCAGACCATCATGGTATGTTTCAAAAAGTTTCATGGTAATGTAACCATCCTTCTACATGCCACTTTGTTCAGAGACATGTTCATACTCAATGCAACCTCTTCTATCATAAAATGAGCATGTCTTTCACACAAGTTCAGTGAAAATCTCACAAAAGCATCAACTTCACATTTCCTATAGCACACATGCTCATTACCACACAGATGTTCATCAAACCCTCCATGATGCATTCTTTTAGGAAAATATCTCCCAAGATAAGTGTGTTTTCCATGATACTCAATCTCAATTTTATCACACAAGGACTTTTGCATCTTGGGAGAGAACACTTCATCCTACAAATTTTGAGGTGACTTACAGTTATGAAGACCTTCATTTCCAACCTTCAAGACACAAGATTTTCTGCATCTAGATGATTTGTCAAAACAAGAACAGATCTCCATATATGTATGATTTTTCTTTTTGCATTCATGACCTGCCAAATTTCAAGAATCCTCCATTTGGTTTCTTTGGTGTAATTCGAGAGAGTAATCTCACTGTCTACCAACCAATGCCCCACTAAAATGTCCTAAAATTAAAACTGCTAAAAAATACCATTTTTACCACCTCTTTGTGTCAATTATCATTCAAGACAATGTTAACCTTAGAAGTACTGTAATAAGATCAACTATCATTTCATCTATATTCAACCTAGTGTATTAATGTTATAACAATTTATACATAGCAGTCCTAGTTATACTGCTTAGTCATGATAGGTTAAGTCAAAGTTACGACATCACATGAATATCTAAGTGTTAACTCACCATCCCATGTGTAATTATATCATGTTAATAGGACATATTACTATCAATGTCTAGCTACTGTAATCTTAGGATATTATTATACTAATGCTGCTACTAACCTGAGATCAACATATCAATGCCCAAAACACTTCTGAAGTCTAAATTCCAAAGTTCTATCTTACATTATGGTCTATGTGTAATTTCAATGTCAATGGAGGTTGAATGTATCAATGTTAAGACCAATACATCGTGGAAATATGTCAATGTATCAAAATTTGTCAAATATGATATCTCAGTCAAGTATACTCAAATTTCAAGGTCATATCAGTGTAGGGTAGATAGGTTCACTGTCTATGTGTACTAATGTCCATAAATTTGATGCACAAATCAATATTCAGGGTCACATAAGGTAAGTGTTATGGCACTATGTTTTGGTTCATAATTGCAATGAGAGGTTTGTCAAAAATATGTACAAAATATAATTCAAAGTCAGTGATTGGGTTACTACTTTTGGCTCTTGAATTTATTCAACCTATGCACAATGAGATTGCAACGTGAATTACTATCATATGTTGACAACTATAGGATTACTATGTTTTTTCACTGTAATGTGTATCATTGTGTCAATTCAGTGCATACGTGAGGTATGTTGTCAAATTGAAAGCACTCTAACCGTTGACAAGGTGAATTCATATAGGGTTTTATTATGACAAGAACAACACCTAATATTTATATGAAACAAATTCATTTCACAACACCAAGTTAGAGACTATTTCAAACTTATGTTCACATATTTCTCTTGGCTTATTTCAGTTCTGTTGATGCCAACTCTTAGCTTAATTACTTGACCTTAAAACTATAAAAATAAATAATCAAAAAAAACATTTGTCAAGCTCTTGTCAATATATAGTTCTAGAATCACCTTTGAAAAATATGCCCCCCTTTTATTCTAGGCTAATGGTGTAATTACCTTACTGATCCATTAGTTGATTGATATCCGTATTAATGTGATACATATATAATAGTTACAACCACATATAGAGTCTCCCTATTTCAGTTTTGTGAGGGCCAGAACTGCCTCTAGCTGCAATTTTTGTACACAAATTTTCCTAGATAATTCTGCAGTGTTGCAGCAAAGCCAAATTTCAATGTAATCTCACTGTCTACCAACCAATGCCCAACTAAAATGTCCTGAAATTAAAACTGCCAAAAAATACCATTTTTACCTCCTCTTTGTGTCAATTATCATTCAAGACAATGTTATCCTTAGAATTACTATAATAAGATAAACTATCATTTCGTCTTTATTCAACCTAGTGTATTAATGTTATAACAAGTTATACATAGCAGTCCTAGTTATACTGCTTAGTCATGAAAGGTTAAGTCAAAGTTATGACATCACATTAATATCTAAGTGTTAAATCACCTTCCCATGTGTTATTATATCATGTCAATAGGACATGTTACTATCAATGTCTAGATGCTGCAATCTTAGGATATTCTTATACTAATGCTGCTACTAACCTGAGGTCAACATATCAATGCCCAAAACACTTGTGAAGTCTAAATGCCAAAGGTATATCTTACATTGTGGTCTATGTGTAATTTCAATTTCAATGGAGGTTGAATGTATCAATGTTAAGACCAATACATCGTCGCAATATGTCAATGTATCAAGCCTCGTTAAATATGATATCTCAGTCAAGTATACTCAAATTTCAAGCTCATATCAGTGTAGGGTAGATAGGTTCACTGTATATTTGTACTAATGTATAAAAATTTGATGCAAAAATCAATATTTCAGGGCCACATAAGGTAATTGTTATAGCACTACGTTTTGGTTCATAATTGCAATGAGAGGTTTGCCAACAATATGTACAAAATATAATTCAAAGTCAGTGATTGGGTTACTACATTTGGTTCTTGAATGTATTCGACCTATGCACAATGAGATTGTAGCGAGAATTACTATCATATGTTGATAACTGTAGGATCACTATGTTTTTTCATTGTAATGTGTATCATTGTGTCAATTCAGTGCAATACATGACGTATGTTGTCAAATGGAAAGCACTCTAACCGTTGACAAGGTAAATTCATATAGGGTTTTATTATGACAATAACAACACCTAATATTTATATGAAACAAATTCATTTCACAACACCAAGTTAGAGACTATTTGAAACTTATGTTCACACCTTTCTCTTGGTTTATTTCATTTTTGTTGATTCCAACTCTTATCTTAATTACTTGAACTTAAAACTATAGCAACTATGTAATCAAACAAAACCTTTGTCAAGGTCTTGTCAATATATAGTTCTAGAATCACCTTTGAAAAATATGCCCCCCTTTTATTCTAGGCTAATGGTGTAATTACCTTAGTGATCCATTAGTTGATTGATATCCCTATTAATGTGAGTAATGATAGTGATCCTACGTATGAAGAGAAACAAAATTGACATCACAACAAAATACAACTTTTACTTTCACAATCAAAGTCAACTCCTTAAATCTACTCAAATGCTGAGATCTAAAAGGGGAAGAATCCTCCTGAAAAGTTCTTTCACATCAAATTTTAAGGTAATTGTGATGTAACTAGGGCTTCTATGATTATCAGAAGTGCATGAAGATAAATAAATCATATTACTCTCTTCTCTCACTGTGTTATTCTTAGTCTCTTTAAGTTGAAAATAAATATTTCATCCATTTCTCTTTTCTTAGCATGAATCTCTTCTTAACATTCATGCTAGATTTTTTATATAGGATGAGTAATGGAAATAGGTTGAAAAGATAATTTCTCTAAACATGAAATATATATTGCAGAATATGCCAATAGAAAACCACCATTAACAAGGAATTTTTTCTATTTTCCAAATTTGATTCTAAAATATATTTAATAAAAGTACTTCTCACATGTTATAGCATTTCCAGAACCTAACATGGTACAAAATCAAATTTTTTCCTCTTTTTTATGTTGCTTACTACGCTGCTTAAATTAATATAAAATGTGAATAGCACAAATAATATACAACCAGCACAAGACTACTTAAGGCCAAGAGAAAAGCCATTAGCTTTGAGTGTGCCTTAAGTGCATAACCTACTAAAGACTCTTTTTAAATCTAAACAATAGACTCATCTCACTGATAAGTTCTCTGAACAAAAGCATCCCAAAAAGTTCTCCAGCTATCCTAGTAAACCTGTTGATAATTGAGCATGCACCCAAAATGGCTAGCAAAACCAACAAAAATGCAGTCCACACACATACCGTGTGTATAATCAGTAGAGTAATTGTAGTTATTTAACGTGAATGCACACTTATTTGCATAAATATCTATTTTTCTTAATAAAAAAACTATAAAAATAGGTCGTACTGCAGGTATCAAACATTCTACTATTTGCAATTTAGAACGAATTTGTAACTTGTTGACACAAGGTCATCAAATTTGAAGTGCATACCACCCTGTCCAAGCCAGAAACAATTTTGGGCCTAAGTATTCTCTATATTTGGAAAATTTGTACATGAATGTATACATAAGCACAGTAGGTTCTGCCACCACAAGAATTAACAAAGGCTGACCTCTGAAAATAGAATGGATGATACCACATATTGCAGTGGATGACAGTGTTTGAACTGCAGTTAGGATTCCATCTGCAGTGCATTTTGATACTTAGTTTTTAATAGCATTTATCAGTAAAGCCTCAAGAAAGAAAAAAATGAAGCTTTTATTAATCCTATTGCTATTTTTTTCCCATATTTTATGTGAAATTATTGACCAATTTCAATGGAAGATTCATCTGAATAAATAAAGTGATTGGAAAATTTAAAGAATGGATTTTTTCAAGGGATGAATGTTAATATGCCTGCAATGAATGCTTGTTAGCCAATACTATTACATGAAAACTATTCCTTTCATATATTATTAGTTATGCCACAAGGACAACTTGACTCGTATTAGACTTCCTATGGAGGAATTCAACTGTAGATGCAGCAATATGGAGTGCACATATGGTAGATTTCAATGAGGTCTATTACTTTCATAGACGATCAATAATCTTCAAATCCCTTTCCCACAAAAAACTTGCATCTCCTTACGATATAGATATAGTGGAATGAAGTTTGCCTCTGTCAAAGTGTAGATCCAACCAAGGCCCCTAATTGATATATGGACCTTGAATGTACATGAAGCTACAAAAGCCTTTCCAACAACCTCCTAGTAATTTAGAATAAAATTATTTTTCTAAGATATATCTTGAGTGCTTTAGTGGAGTTTATCTCTAATGCCAAAACGTCCTCAAGTGTGCCACCTTTTTTCTTAGAATCATTTTCAAAAGACCAGTTAAAGCATACTGCAATGATTCTTAGAATCACTTCTCTTGTATTTCCAAGAGATATCAAAGAGTCCTTAAGTGTAGTTTATCTATAATGCCAAAAGCTCCTCAAGTGTTTCACCATTTTTTTTAAATTTTTTTCAAAAGGTCATTTCTTAAAGCATACTACAATGCTTAGAATCATTTTCAAAAGGTAATTGGGTCATAGTATGGAATGTGCACATCCAATGGGCTATTTAAGCATACTGCAATTCTCGTAGTCATTTTCAAAAGGTAATTGGGTCATAGTATGGAATGTGAACTTACAATGGGCTATTTATGAATATTTGTGTGCATAACTACCCTTGTAGATAGGTTGGATATCTCTTGACGACATTTTAACCAATTTCCATCACGGATTTTGGGGCTTTAAAGGGTATTTTAGGGTTGGGATCTCTTAATAAGCAGGGTTCAGGGTTTAAAGCCTTCACATTTTTGGTATAATGCGTTTAAATTTTTAGGGTCTAAGATTTAAGATGTAGGATGAACTAGCTCAAGGACATTGGATACTGGACTTGTTATGCTATCAGGTTGATGTTATACTCTGTGATTGAGTTGGATATTCTAGAATTTTTGCAAAACTAGAAGAGATAGTTGGGAAATATTGTGATTTGAGTTGTCATTTGATTCACATATTTCTAGGTTTTATCAGCATTACAGACCTTTGAGAAAAATGAAGTGTTAACATATAAGGTGAGCTAATTGTTACAGCTAAAATTCAGCATGTATAGATTTTCACACTAATAAAATTTTAGTATGATAATGTAGTTTCCTTTTGGCTGGTAGCAAGTGCTGATGCTGGAGGAAACTCTTCCCTCAAATGAAATAAGCCTGCATGAGCAACACAGTGCTATGCGACTCGATATAGGAAACATGTCATATGAGGTTTCTCCATACAATTTGTTAACTGTATATAGACAGATGGATATTAAATGTGAAGGACTTGATTTTTTTTATCAGGAAATATGACATTTTTCCTCCCCTTTTTTATTCAGGAATTGTTAGCTCTAGAGGAGAAGATTGGCTATGTTAGCACAAGACTTAGTGAGGAGACTATTTCCAAGTGTTTAGAGAAAAGCTTGTACTCCTCAAAAACATATTATTCTTCTCAGAGTATGGATATTGAAGTCAAATGCAACATTTTCTACGTATTTATAATATCTGTGGGGATATTATCAAAGAATGAAGTAGGCTTGGACTTTAAAATTTGTTTGTAGATTTATAGGTTTAGTTGCTAGTTTTAAAGTGTAAAATTTTCTCCCTCTTCAGATTCAAAAACATATGGAAACCCTTGCTTCTGAGAGTATGAAAATGATGGTATGAATTGTTTATATAGGAAGAGTATGAAGAAAGAGATGATCTGGGCAGTTCAAAGTGCAGTCACAGTTATCACGAGGCTTGCTTCAAGTAGTGATTGCTTCAGAAAAACAAGTGTCCAGTCTGCAATATTTCTATCATTTCATAGCTGGAAAATTCTGGTTTGCTGCATTTTTTTCTGTTTTTGTTAGGAAAATCTTAGGAACAGTGCTTTGATGAAGCAACAAGCCCTTCCCTTAATATTCTTTCCTCGGGCTGGTATTTAAAATTTTAGAAAATCTTGTACATGTAAATATCCTTTGTGAAACTTGCATTCTCATGACTATTCCTTTGATAATGTTCTTTTGTTTTTCTGGAAAATTATGCTTATAATATTCCTTCTATAGATATGGCTAGCATTAACCATATGCAACTTCCCCTTTGTTAGGAGCTTTTTCAAACTATTAACCATATGCAAATTTGTCAGAATGTGGTCCGACACTACCAACTCCCTAATGAACTTGGAATCTTAGGAAATTGTACTGAATATCAATGTGTTTGAAATGGTCATGACACATTGGATTTTCATAGAGCTTGATGTAACTTTGATTCTCACAAGAGACAATATTAGGCTTCAAAAATTGATTGGTTGACTCTACAATCAAGTTGCAAATCTAGATAGCTTCATAATAAGTATATGAAACTTCCATATACTTTGCTTCAGTGGAATTGAATGCAATTTTTGCTTGCTTCTTGTTGATTTGATAAAAATGATTTATAAAATGATAATAATAATGTTTAAAATGAGCCTTCTGATGGTATACTTATACACATTGATTGTTCACGAGGTGTAGGGGTATGTTTATAACATCACTGCCCTTGAAAGTTTTTTCATGAAAGCAGAGTAATTAGAATTTTCTTTAGTTAAGCATATTTTTCTGGTGGAATGAAGTTTATCAGATATCTATTTATACTTTGTATAGGTTTGAATTTTTTTTCCTTTGGGTGTTAGTGAGGTTCCTTTGTATTTTTTGCATCATAGTCTAAAGTATTTTGACCTGATTTTTTAACATGAAAGCTTTATGCTTATTCGCAATATAATTGAAATACATGCATGATCAAGAAACTTTTATGGTTAATTAAATTACTAATTAGGTACTAATGAAAGAGGATATTGCTAAGAGGGCTTGCCTGGGTGACTCTGGGAGCAACGTGGAGGTGGTCAAACAAAACTCTTCTAAGTTACAAATCTAAAGAAAAAAAACTGGTGATGTATATGTGGTTTCTCAACCTAGGTTGTATGGAAAGTCTTGGCAAAGAGTGTTTACCTTTCCCTGTCTTCTAGAAAGTAGGTTGTCTGGTCACAGAATAAGATCACTACATGTAGGTGATAGTTCTATAGTAAGATCTCAGCCTTATCATCAGAATGGCTAACATAGAGGATCAGGTTTGAATACAGGATATAATTTGATGAATTTGGAGATTTAGAGTTAAAGAAAAAATTGTGGTGATGATTGTATGGGTGCTAATTTGTATGGTTTTCCATTTTTATGATTTTATTTGTTGTGATTTCTACCATGCTACCTATTTTCTTTCCTGTTGCCCTAGAATTTTAACTTTTTCGATGTATATCTCTCTATTTTTTCTTTCCCCATTTGAAATATCATTCTTATTTGGTAGGTTTTTTCTTCAATATGGTGTGAATATTTTTCCATCACACAGCTTTTGTGGAATTTGTCTACACAAATAGCTTGTAAGGCCCATTCATCAGGGTATTTTATGAAATGAAATGATTATCGATGATCACCAACTAATGGTACCTACAAATATTTACTCTAAAACTTCTACAGTTTTCCTGTGCCAACAATTATACAACATTTTAACCTCATGAACTAGTCTCCTCTATTCTCTTAGCTGATGCTATAAGCACTTATTGTTGTTTTCAAAGATTTTACTCTCTAGTCCCATTGAACTATTTCAGTTATTTGTGGACATTGATCTATTTTCATTTCATTTCTTCAATTTTTCTGACTGTTATGCATTACCTTTGGCCAGTGACTTGTTTCTTACCTATGATTTTTCTGCATAAGCATTCTAGCTAGCCAGAGCAGTAGGGGCAGTAGGAGCCACTCAGTCTAGCCAAAGCCCAGCAGGGGCAGCAGGAGCCACGCAAGGCTAACACAGGCCCAATCAGGGCAATGCAGGGGCAGTGTAAGCCCTTCAAGTGTGACGTAGGCCCTTACTGAGTAGCAAAGAGGTCAACATAGGCTATTCATGCTAATGTAGAGGGATTTAGAGCAGTGTATTATTGCCATTTTTATTTCTCTGTTGGGTGAACAAGTTTTGGTGCCCAGGATTGTTGTGCTTAGATTTTGTATAATAATGAAAACCCTCTAGAGCTAGCTGCACCAGTTTTCCCGCATTGGGTTATTTCCTGGGACAGTTGTCCAAAAAATCTGTGTGTCACTTTGTCTATGAGCATGTTATTCAATATTTGATTTGTATGTGTAGGTTGATAGTTGTATTTACTATTTACTTTGCTAATTTATTAAATATTTTAGAAATTAACTTGTAACTTGATTCGAGTAGGAGATGTAAATCAAGATACTGCAGTAGGGTTTCTTATATTAAGAAATTTTCACATTCCTTAGGTCTAGCCCCATTAGGTCACCTAGGGCAACAATTTCCTAGGAATTTAGCTAGAGGAAAACTTCTATCTCCTAGAGCTAGCTGCGTTGTTGGGTGCCCTCACTCTCCTCATAACTTGGGCCAATACCGACAGTGGAATCTCTGGATACCTCAAGCTCTAGCTCTAAGATAAATTTTTGCTTAGGTGGTCGCAAGGATAGAACCTAGTAGGATCAATTTGACCTATCGAAGTAAAAACTCTTGTCAGATCCTTTCCCCTCACCTTGTCTAGGATAGGAACATCATTGGTTGCTAAATTCCATCCCCGAACTTGGGCTGGGTCCACTTGGCCCCACGTGGTCTCGTTTGGTGTCAAAGTCCTTTCATCAAGGACTATTTGGGAATCCAAGTTCCCAAAGGATTTTAGGGATTGGGAGCTTCCTTCATAAGTCTTTTTCTTCTCCCTTAACCCTTCAATCCCCCTCTTCTCTCCCTAGAAGATAAATTCACTTTCTTAAAAGGAAAGAAAGTCCCACTCTTTATTTTATCTTAAGGAAAGGGTTTTGAGGGTCACTTCCCACCTATTAATTGACCTATACTCTACAAGTGACTTCCTAAACTAGCGGGACTCCACCCATCAATGAAATTCCATGAAGCGCACAGAGCCTTAGTTATGGTGACAATGGGCTAAGCCTCCATCATTTCCCTTGTCCTACCAGTTTCCCTCTTAGGAACCCCTTTTAGGTCGACTACTAGATTGAGTGGTAACAAGTTGTTCACAATTCGATTTGTGAAAAACTCTTTGGTACGCCCACTTTTGCCATATTACACCTCCAATATGAGAAGTCCAAGGCTATGGAGGGTGCTTTTCTTCTCTCTAAATAAATCCTCTACAATATAGTGAACTAGGGCTAGTTGGTTGGCCCACTTGACTGCTACTTCATTCCTTCAAAGTCTACACATCCTTAGGCCCTATACACCTACCCTACTACCAATTTTGTTGTCCTTCACCAGAACAAGAGTCAGGGCTCTTCTTTGATAGTAACCTAACAACACTCCAACTGTACTTGGACTACCATCAATCAGCCAAACCACAGTCAATTCTTTTTACTGATCTAGGGCCCACAATATTGTCTTCATCTAGGGCTCTTCAAATCTACCACCTAACAAGGGTTTGAGTCCTCTCAAGATCATTGTTCTTGTGTATCAAAAATTTGATCTTTGTTGTCCAATATATGAGAAAATATGAACTACTCCTCTTATCATACTTCTATCAATCTGTAGATGACTGAACTAGGGTCACTAATCAGCCACTAACAGTCCATTTACTAATTTTTTATAGGTTTCTTCAGATATTTGTCTAAAACTCTATGGAAAGTCCACCAAAATCAACTCCTCTGCATGTCAATCTATTCTTCATATGGCACATTTCTTCTGCATGCTCAATCTTCTGCTCAAGTTCCACCCTCCTTTGGATCTATTGTCTCCACACATACTGAATATGCAAACCATCTTCCATATCTGTGGTCTTTATTGCAAAAATAAACCTCGCTCTAAGCGTCACAACCCGTCTTCTTCTATGCAAATTTCTCACAGTCTTAAGGGCATACCATATGAACTAAACATGCCAGGAAACTTTCCTAACTAGGGAATTATACTTATGTACTTCTAATTGTTGTAGAACAAACCCTATCCACACATAGAAAAATTATGACTCTTGCCTCCATAAGAGACTCAACCTAGCTCATATTGATCCATATATTCTGGGAATATCTTTGAATAAATCTTGACATGAAATTAAAATCTCAATGTTGACCCTCAAACTAGGGTTAAATTAGTCAATATTACGCCTGCATCGACTTCTGTTATGGCTCTAAATTACAGTGCAAGCCATCCTCCATTTATGTTGGTCTTTATCACAGGCCTTGTGGCGTACTAACCACCACAAGGCAAGATGGTATCAACCCTCTCTTCTATTTCATGTATAAAATCTAACCAACGGGATTCAATCTGATCTTGTAATGTACTAAAACAAGATACTGAATCCTTCCTACAATTTCTGGAAACAACACATGATTACACAATCACATATAAGTAAGAGAAACAAGTTATCAATCGTACAAAACAAGATGTATTTGGGGAAGCAACTACTCAAAACCCTCTATCTCTATTTTTCATTAAGTCGAGGAATCATGAAACAATACAATGCTTAATCTCTCTTGAGATTCTCCACCACTGTGCCAATTGTCTCCTGTTGATCTAGAAAAAAATGGTCTAATACTTAGCCAATTCTCAGCCTGCCTTGCTTATGCAATTCCTATGGAATTATCTCCATATTAATTATGAAAATCATCCATCCTTGGTTGCGCAATCCATCATGGCATCCCAATGACTTTATAATTGCACATGGAAAAATTTTTATAAATACAATTGATAGTTATGTTCCTATGAACTGTGTTACAATAAGGATGAAGGGTCTTTTTTATTATTTAAAAATAAGATAAAACCCTAAACAACCAAAAACCTAACCAGAGGAGATGTAACACCAAGATTTTATGGGCCCCATTGGGGTTAGTTGGGTAGCCAACTTTCCGAGGTTGCAAGTTGGTCATATGATATTCGTTTGATGCACATGATACCTCGTCAGAAAGATCTCTCCAAGGACTACAACTTTTCATGTGATTTCTACAAAATTGTTAAACATTTCATGCCCAAAAAACGTCGTTTGGGGCCTCAAAATGGCTCTGAAAGTTTAGGACCCGAAAAACTGACAAAAATAGTAAATTATGCTATAATTAAGGAAACTAAAAAACTAAAAGAGACAATGGTGAGGGCGCAAGTCGAATAGGCGGGTGGCCACCGATATCCACCTCGATCATCTTAACTCAAATTTCTTGAGCTAACTCAATCATCATGACTTAGTTAACTGAAACAAGTTTTTATGAGATGAAATTACAATTTACTGTCTAATTTGTTTAAGGGAAAAATAAATTAGATGCCTCACATTCCTCACTCCTGGTACATAAAAATTCCTCACCAGTATGGGTGCATTTTTTTTTTCCTTTCTAGTTTCCAATTTCACTGTTTCTTGTTGCAAATTTGAACACTCCCTCTCAACAAGAAGGAATTTAATCTATCCCCATCTAGTACCTTTGGAATGTTATGCATGCTACACTTCTCTAGTGTTGTTTGCACCTGAAAATCCTGAAACTGAATAGCCTCTGAAAAACTTACTCAGTATAATGCATCTGTCATTAGATTCTTCTGACCGCTGCTAGCTACTCCACCTGTCTAGTACTGGATTCTCTGCGTTGCTGATGACATCTACATATGTGCCCTTTGAACTATTGCTAACTCTGATTTTTGATCTAGTATTTGACATCTGTCACTCTGATTTTTGTCTTGCTGACATCTGAATACATCAATCTAACTGATCCTTCCTACTACTATTGCACTGTGGGCTCTTCGTAGCTAGGTTTGATCCATGAGACACGCCATCTCAATGGACCTTGCCCAAATTTATTATCTTGGGATTATGTCTACACATCACTGCACCTTACACCTCAAGGTATCGCTACTACCTCTTCCCATATGGCTCGAAATTTCCTCCTCATGGAGGTCTCTACTTGAGTGGACACTTCCACTCAGTGTCCTCTCTGCTTCTTTAATCGTGGAAGCTACTCCACAACCTTCTGAGACTGCTTCTCATGAGGATGCATGTTGAGAGGTAATTTATGCTCCCTTTAAACCACCAAGTCTCTAACTTCGGCATTTCTCCTCAAAGCTTTGCATGCATCTTGTACCTCAATCATGGAAAATTTTATGGGCTAATATTCGCAGGTGGGCTAATTTTTCATGGTTTTTCCAAAAAAATTATTCGCCAATTTCCATTTTTTGATAAAACTGGTTCGCCCAAATTTTATAATATAAAATTATTTTACCTTAAAAATAGCCAACATTATATATAATATATATATAAGATCATTATAAATTTGAATAATTTTACAAATACATCAATAAACATTTTATATTTTGCATATTAGGGACTAGTGAGATTCGCCAATTTTTTAAACTTCAAGATAATTTTCCATCCTTAAAATTATCCCTGACCTCAATTACATATAGGTTCTTGACTCACGCACAATGTAATTGTCTGGACGTTACAAAAATTTTCTAAAAAAGAGTTGATTTTAAATCGATGATATCTCCCTCATCTAAGCATCGATTCGACCGATTTTGTTTTTCCATTTGGGTAGATTTTCACAAGGAATCCAAATATTCTATATTTTTTTGAAAATTTTACACCAAAATATTAAAATATTCTCTGCAAACTCGCCACCCAAAAAATTCCTACCATGATACCATGTAGAAAATC
This sequence comes from Pinus albicaulis, assembly GCA_034641835.2. Classification (NCBI taxonomy): domain Eukaryota; kingdom Viridiplantae; phylum Streptophyta; class Pinopsida; order Pinales; family Pinaceae; genus Pinus; species Pinus albicaulis. The sequence continues at coordinate 216,885,419 of CM076580.1, read as the reverse complement.
TAACCAAGGAGATTCAATCTAATCTTGTAATCTACTAAAACAAGATATTGAATCCTTCCTACAATTTGTGGAAACAAAACACGATCACGTAATCACATATAAGTAAGAGAAATAAACTATCAGTCGCACAACAACATGATGTATTTGGGGAAAGAAACTGCTCAAAACCCCTCTATCTATATTGTGTATTAAGTCAACGAATCATGAAACAATACATTAATGCTTAATCTCTCATGAGATTCTCCAACACTCAGTCAATTTTCTCCCGTTGATCTAGGAAAACTCAGTCTAGTACTTATCCAATTCTCATCCTTACTTCAGGCTATCTTGCTCATGCAATTCCTAGGGAATTAACTCCTTATTAATTAGGAAAATAATTATTCCTTGATTATGAAATCCATCATCGAATCCCAATGACTTTATAATTTCACATGGGAAATTTTCTCTGAATACAACTGATATTTATGTTCCCTTTAAACTCTGACTCAATTAGGTATTCCTTGAAACTGACATGCATGCAACTATTAATATCGAATTATCAGTTATATGATTGATTACTCATTGTGAATTAAATCTAATTTAATTCACTGGACCTCTCACTAGGTCATCACTCATTTAGAACTAGTTAAACTGATTCTAATTCATTTAATTGAGTTAATTACACTTGCACCCCACTAATGCATCAACTTCAACTGGACCCCAAAAATATTAGAATCCCTCTAGATGCCTCATCTTATACCCTCAAGTACTTGAATTTCTTGAGCAAACTCAGTCATCATGACTTAAATAACTGACACAAGTTGTTATGAGATGAAATTACAATATAATTTCCAATTTATTTAAGGGAAAAATAAATTATACGCCCCACATTCCTCACTCCTGGTGCATCAAAATTCCTCACCAGTGTGGGTGCATCTTCTTTTGTCCTTTCTGGTTTGCAATCTCACTGTTCCTTGTTGCAAATTTCAATATTTCAGGATTTGATACGACCTTCACTCAAATACACCATTGAAATCACATGCCCAAATTCTCATGAGAAACCTCTCTTAAGCTCGATCTACCATAACAGAACCAACAATATGCCATCCTACTTCCTAGCGCAAACCGACCCTTAAGGTATGCAACATTCTTCTAAACCCTCACATGATGATCTTGCTCTTGGAGTATGATCATGACCTCCCTTTAGCAACCCTTACTCGCCCTCGTACTCAACCTACTTTTGGACTACATCTCTCTTCACCCCCTTGATGTGCCAGATAGTGCGAATACATGTCAAACATTCTAATATGTGCCAAGTGATAAGGCATGCCAAGATGTGCAAGGGTGTGTCAATGAGTGTTAGTGACTGTCAAGACAACAAAAGGGAGAAAAAAGTTAAACTACAAGGAAATGAGAAAATAAGAGGGTTTATAAGTCATCAATTTACCTTTTCCACGAGGGGCATGCTAGGCACACCAACACTAGGTAGCAATAGGTGCTAAGTGCGAAGTCTTAGTGCATTCTAAGTGCCAAGTATTCCATTGTTTCTTCTCATCTACTTTCCAACAATTGATAATCACAAATAAATTTAATATTAAACCATGCCAAATCATACCAAGGCAGCTCAACGTATTCCATACATGCTAAGACTTTCCAAGCGCCAACACATGGCAAGTGCCAATATGTGTCATGGACTAGTGTTATGCATGTTATGAAGTGGAAGGGAATGTTGAAGAGTGCTAAGGTGTGCTAGAGAGTGCTAATGCATGTTGATGAGTGTTAAGGGTTACTATGAAAAAACATTAAGGGAGCACTAGGTAAAAATTCATGGAAGTTAATGAATATGAGGAACGTGTGCCAGAGACTAGTGTTAATGAGTGTTAGTTGTCATGCCAAGGAGGGACTGACAAGGTATGCTAAGCATTGGTAAGGCATGCTAGGGAATATCAAGGCATGCCGCAATTTCTGTGGGTGTGATACCATATCATGTGCCAATTTATAGTGCCAAGATATTCCAATACATGCCAGGTGCTAAGGATGTACAACTTGACGGGGTTATAGGTCAATATGTGTCAAGGCAACAAAAGGAAGAACCAATAAGAGGGTTAATAAGTCAAGACTTTATCTTTTTCAAAAGGGGAATGCTAGTCACACTAATAATAGGTCCTAATACATGCCAAGTGGCATTGTGTGCCCAATGTTAATGTATGTCAATGCATTCAACCAAGGTGTTCCAGGGCATGCTAGGGACTACATGCATGCCAACACATGCTAGGAGAGTTACATGTTGTGTTAGTGCATGCCACCATGTGCTTGGGCGTTAGTGTCATGACAATATGTTCTAGGTACAAAGATGTTCCAAGACATGCAAGGTGCTAAGAAATGTTAGTGTGTGCCAAAGCATTAATTTAAGGTGTGCCTGCAGATTGGGGAGGATCGTTAGGTCTTCCCCATTAATAGAATTGTCAAAGCTTGATTATGTATTAAATAATTTGGTTTCCTACACACAACAATGTTGAACTTTAGCTAAAGGAATTCTTAGATAGTAAACTTAATATATATGAAGCATGTGTTGACTCATAGGAAATCTCTATTTGACTAGTTATTACTTGAGGGAAATGATACACACTAATTACTTCTAAAAAATTGACTAACCCTAACCACTATGGCTTTGGACATATTATAAAAAATACTCCACGATAATGTTATTAAATCATTAACTTTTGACAAAAAAATATATTAAAAGACACATAGCATCATCAAAAACTCATTGGAATGATCAATGATGATGGACATTTTTTGACCGTCACCAAAAGTAAAAAAAAGAGCATTAGTGAGGGTCATTAAAAGTTTGTCACTAGAAGTGTCACCAAAGAGAGAATTAGTGATGGGCCTTTAACGACCCTCACCAAAAGTGTCATTCAAAATGTCTTTGGTGACGGACCATAAAGGACCATCACTATATACACTTACGTTGATGGTTTTAACATCATATTTCATGAAATAGGTGTAACCGCACTCATTTCCATTTTTGGTAGTATAAAAGTAATTCCGATTTTTGAAAAAGTGGTGATGCAGAATCACCTCTCTTTTTTTTGGAGCACATTTTCGACACTCTAATATTTTTATTTATGAAGCATGAATATTTGTTTTAAAATGTTAGTGATTTTCATGCTAATTTTGAAACGTATTGATGCAACATCAACTTTTTTTTTTTAGAGCGGTGATTTTCATGCTAATTTTGAAGCGTATTGATGCAACATCAACCTTTTTTTTTTAGAGTGGTGATTTTAATGTTGGTAATAAAACACAAAACTTAGATAAAAAATATCTATATAAAAACAATAAAAATGTTAAAAAAAAAAAATTAACTCGTAGAAACAAAAAATTTAAACAAAAATAAATAAATAAAACAAAAAAAAACAAAAATATTCGAAAATTATATCAAAAGAAATGACAAGATTTGAAAAAAAAAACACATAATTTAAAGAAAGAAAACAAAAATTAACCAAAAAACTTTATAAAAAAAAAACATCAAAAACATTTTTTTCTAAGTTATTAAAAAAAAGCATATAATTAAAAAAAAAATTAAATAGAAAAATTAAAAATAATTTAAATTACAAAATTAAAATTTAGATAAAAAAAAATAAAATACGAAAAAAGAAAAAATTAAATTAAAAATTTAAATTAAAAAAAAATAATAATGAGAAGAAAAAAAAACAAATTTTAAAATTAAACAAACAAAATTTAAAAAAAAAAAAAAATTTAAAATTGAAAAAGAAAATTAAAATAAAAGCATTACAACAACAAAGAAAATAAAAAACCGATTGCGAAAATAATTAAAAAACAAATATCCATAAATTCACTGTTTTTTTTTTAATGAAACAATTTATAAAATTTAAAAATGAAAAACTAAATAAACTAAAGATTAAAAAAATTAATTAATTAATTAAATTAAAATTTAATAAATAAATTTTAAATTTTTAAAAATAATTAATCTAAAATATTAAATTTAAAAAGAAAATTAAAAAAAAACAACAAAAATTAAAGCAAATTAAATTTAAAATAAAAATTTGAATTAAAAAAAAATTAAATATTTTGAATTTAAAAAGTAAATAAATATATAAATAATCAAATTAAAAAAATATATATATTAAAAAAAAAAAAGGCAACGTTTTGATCGCGGTGGCGCCGCCACGAGTTTTTCCTCTCACTATAGGCAGGAGTGCCTACTACCGCTGCTAAGCTGTATGAAGTGAGGCTGTGATTTTGTTCCACCTCCGCCTACCAAGATGCTGATTCTCTGGACCGCTTCCTACCAACAAGCCCATTTCTCCGGGCCTTCTACGGGATATCGATTTATGTATACTACGATAAAAAAATCTTTCTTCTTTTTTTTTTTTTTTTAAGATTTCTTTTTTGATTTTTTTTTTTTTTAAATTAAAAAAAAATTTATTTTTTTAATTTAAATTTTATATTTGAAATTTAATTTGTTTTAATTTTTTGTTTTTTGTTTTTTTTTTTAATTTTATTCATTTTTTTGTTTTTATTTTATTTTTTTCTAAATTTTGTTAATAATTTTTATTAAATTTTGTATTTTTTTATATTTAATTGATTTTTTTAATTTAATTTTTTCATTTTTTTTTATTATTATTTAATTTTATGTTATTTTTTTCATTTAATTTTTTAAAATTTACTAAATTTTGTATTTACTTATTTATTTCTTTGAATTTAATATTTTATTTTTTATTCTTTTATTTTGATTATTATTTTCTTAATTACATAAAAATTTTACATATTTTTTTTTATTTCAATTAAAATTGTGTATTTAAAATTAGATTTTTTTTTTTAATTAAACTTAATATTTTCTAATTAATTTGTTTTTTTTTTCATTTTTTATTTAATAGATTTTTTTTAATTTATTTTTTTCAATTTTTCAATTTTAATTGATTTTTAATTCTTTTTAATTTTTATTTTAACAATGTTTTTTTTTTCCTTTTTCTTTATATTTAAAATTTATTTTTTATTTCAAAATTATTTGTTTATTCATTTATTTATTAAAATTTAATATTATTTTTTAAATTTAATTTGTTATTTTAATATTAACATTTTTTTAATTTAATAAAATCTAATATATATATATATATATATATATATATATATATATATATATATATATATATATAGATATATATATATTATTTTTTATAATTTAAATTTAGTTTATTTTTTAAAATCTATTTGTTTTTTTAATATATATTTTTTTAAATTTAATATTTCTATTGTATTTTATTTTTCATTTTTTATTTTTAATTAATTTTTCATCTTTTTACTTTTAATTTCAATAATTTTATTTTTATTTTTTTTAATAAATTTATTAAAATTTAATGTATTTCTTTAATTTTTTATTTTTTTTTTAAATTTAATAAACATTTTCTTTTTCTTTTTAAATTTAATTTCTATATTTAATTTTTTATAATTTCTTTCTTTTTCTAACTTGTTTTTTTTTTATTTAATAGTTTTATTTTGTTTTTATTTTAATTTTTTTTATTTCTATATATTTTGAAATTTTATTTTTTTTATTTTTTTTCTTAAATTTTAGGTTTTTTTAATGTTTGAATTAAAATTGATATTTTTTTTTTATTTTTACTTTTTTATTCCTATATATTTTTAAATTTTAAGCTTTAAAATGTTTTTATTTTTTAATTTTTTTTTTCTTTTCTTAAATTTTATGTTTTTTTTAATGTTTGAATTTTATAAATTAAAAAATGTTATTTCTATTTTTTTAAATGTCAAAAATATGACACAACTTTTTTTTTGTTATTCCAGCATCAACTGGTTTTGTTTTGAGGGTGTTTTTTCAATCCTTTTTTCAAGAAACAATTTTGTTTTTAGCATAATCTTATAAAATGTTCAAATTTGATCTTCAAAAAAACCAAGTGTGTTCTGGAATACACTTTTTTTGTTTTTGGGGTGTTTTTTCATGTTTTTTGATTCTTTTTGGGCTAGAGTTCTCGTTTTGAGCTCAGGTTACCTATTTCATCGGTAACAGTGTTTTTTTAATGATCAATGATGACGAACATTTTTTGACCGTCACCAAAAGTAACAAAAAGAGCATTGGTGAGGGTCATTAAAATTTCGTCACTAGAAGTGTCACCAAAGAGAGAATTAGTGATGGGCATTTAACAACCCTCACCAAAAGTTTCATTGAAAATGTCTTTGGTGACGGACTATAAAGGACCATCACTATATACACTTACAGTGAAGGTTTTTTAAGGACCATCACCATATGTGACATTCGTGACAGACCTTAAAGGTCCATCAGAAGCATGACCCTCACCAATGTGTTTTTTTCTTGTAGTGTCATCATCCAAATTTGACTTCATGGGAGTACAGGTGGTAGAAGATGTAATAAATATTAGATAAGGCTGTTAGGAGCGTATTAAAGAGTTTTAGTCCTATTAGAAATAGGACTTTTCATCAGGATTATAGCTGTCAATTTGTAATAAATATCATGTTTATGATTAGAAAAGGTGTCAAAATCTATGAGTTCTATGTATCTAGTGGAGAAGAAGGAATCCTATTTTGTAAATGTTCTATAAAGAGCATAAGATCGAAATCCAAGAGGTTGGACATTTTTATTAGCAAAGACTGTGTTTTGTATGTAATGGTTTTTTCAACTTAATATAGAGTTCTATTTAGACAACTCAAGATTCATAAGGAGTTCTTGTCCATTATTGTTCTAATTGAATTCTTCAATATTTATATCTGCAGTGGTGTTTGTTTATGATACTTAGAATTCATTCATAATTATCTAACTTCCTTCATATACAAACTAACCGTGTGTTTCACTGTTCTATATGCTTGACTCCCTGATTTCAACTCCAAATGCCTTGACTTCCATGTTAAATAGACTGTGATGTTTTTGTTGAAGTTATCTTGACTCCATAGCCCAATTAATGTTTTCTAATGTGATTTACAACTAGTTATATCATCTATCTATTTTACCTTAGATTTAGTCATCTACTTATTTATAAAAAATCATAAACTTTTGAGAGAGCCCTGTCAGGTTGATGAGGCTAAGCCTCAGCCAAAAGATTGGTCTGAAATAGTTTCACAATGTTTACTTGATGAGCAGCCCATCATGCCTGATTTTGTGATAACAGTCTCTAATAACCACTTCCTGCATTAAGAATCCTATCAAATAATTTCCTCCTGGAGCTCCATTTCTTAGCACTCCCTCTTAGCAAGGAGGGGATTATGTACCAATCCAATTTTGAGTCAGAATATTATCTGGTATGAAGTGATCTAATTTATATGTGCTTTGATCTATCACGCAACACAAAATTTTGAAAGAGTTTGATAAAATATTGTTTATTAATGTAAATTATTGTGGGGTAAAACTATTAATTAAATGATCATGCACACAACTTGTAAAGTAAGATGGCATCACAACCAATAATAATAATTTCTATGTATTCTACCTTAGTTGAGTTTACTAATAAAAAAATAGTCTTCCTATTAATATAGGACATGATTATTGATACTAATCTAGAGTAACATCCTAAAGTGCTATTCTTATCTGTTGCACCACCTACCCCATATATGTTTAAATACCATTACAAATTCGCTTCATCACTTCAAGAAATTTAGGTCCATACTCCATTTTCCCTCAAATGTTTGAGAAGATGCTTTGCTGCTATCCAATGCTCATGTCTCATATCCATCACAAAAAAATTCAATGTGTTCATTAAAAACATGCATATGGTCTAGTGTTGACTAAATAGATCAAGGAACTTGTTAGTCGCTTATACAATGTAGTATCCATCAACATTGAATTTTAAATTTTCATCTTTTTTAGTTTAGCGATCACAGGTGTTTCCATAGGTTTCTAATCCTTAATATTTGAAATATCCTTAGGATTTCAACTGCATACTTATATTGCATAAGGGAAATCTCCCTTAATTTCTATCAAACATCCAAACCTAATAAATAACACATCATTTAGATGCCCTTCAACTTAAACTTAGTTATCATGTTGTAACCACCCCATCCCACATTTACCAACTTTTACAAGTTCTCAAGGGTAAACATGAGTTGAGCGTTACAATAACATGACCCAACGTCCAATTTCTAGTTATCGAAGTTTGGTATACTAACTCGAAACATATTTCCATCCCTCACGGACACCCGATCACCCAGGTGTTTGATAAAAACCACTAGTGATCAATCTGTGAGTTGGAAATTTCTCTTCTCAGGCTTTACACACCAACTAGGGGCTTGACATATTGTGCATGTGATTCGAAGAGGCCAACCGTATGCATACACTTTCCTCCATGCAGTTATAACTGAATTTCTACATTTCAGAGGGTATAGTTGCGATATCAGTGCCATGTTTTCAAGGCTAGCCTACGTGTCACAACCTAGAGCTACCCATAACTCTTCAGAACTCATTCTATAATGACAAAGTATGTACAATGAATAATAAACCTATAATTTGATCAAAACATGCCAACTAGATGATAAAAAATTCGTCGAAGACATGGTAAACATGGTAACTACAATTCATGAATACATATTTGATCATGATCTTCTTAACATCATCATAGGATCATCAAGAAGGCTCAATTCCCTCTCATGCTAGATGAAACAACACTCGTTATCCCATGCATACATTAACTTTTCATTAAATTATCAATTCATGAATAAGATCCATATTAAAAGCACATCATTCAACCTTTCCTATAACCAACATATAACCAGAATGGAATCCATGAAAAACCCACCATAATATAAATATAATAACCAATGGATGTGCTCATCAATCACAATAATAAAATTACTCATATTAACATACGCAAATTCCAACCAAGTTGAGGACTTCCACGTACCACCTGACCATAGATTGGGTTGAACGGAATCTCTCTTTCATCCAATCAACCTCATGCCATATTACAAGCATGAATGTGGTATGAAATGGGTTAAACCAAAATATAACCAACAATGGACTATAGAGACCAAACGACCTCAACCCACAACCACAGTGATTTCACCTAAATTGGTCTAGAAATCAGTAATAGAAAAACAATCTTGGATGCCTCCAACTTCCTTCACTAGCTCTAGAGGAATTTTCCTATCTTCACCCATATATCAAGCATTCCAGGAGAAATTCCATCTCCACCCTTGACCTTTGGGAAGATTCTTAGGACCAACTCAAATAGGATCCAATTGTACTGACCACCTAAAGCTTAATCCAATAGAGAAATCACTACATCATGGTTATTTAGGAAATGGTAAGGCAAGGTTGGAACCGTTATTAATCCAGGAAAATCCCATGTAGATGATGATAAAACAACCGAAGAACCACATGCATGTACCATGAAAGGAAATAACACATGTAAAATTTTACCTACCATGAAATCTAACTATATCTATTCATCCAACCTTCTTTTCTGCTTCCCAAAATTCCTTTAATTATCATTTTCTTGCTTCTCTCCAAGTCCAAGTGAATGCTAGGATTCTCCAAGAATTCTCTAAGTGTGTAAAAGTGTAAGAAAACTAGAATGAACAATATATGAGACAAACACTCTAAAAAAATATGTGAATTGTTTCTGTGATTCCTTTCTATCATTGATGTCTAGTCTCTTCCTTTCATTTTTCCCTTTTTCTTCAATTTCACTCTAATTTCCCTTATGTGCATATTGTTGTCTCTTCACCTTTGTTTTTTTCTTTTTTCCTTTATTTAATTAATTAAATGCCATTTATTGTCTCTTTTAATTTTTTAATGCCTTTCCCAATTTCCATAACCATTAATAAACCACAAGCGATTTCCACCATAATGTTTTCCCGCCATTCATCTTAGAATATGTGTCTCATGACCTTGGTTTTGTTTTATTTACATGGAAAATAAACCCAAGTTGTTACAAACCCCTCCCCCTTAGGGGAACACTGTCCTTAGTATTCTATGATGCTTATGACTAGTAAAACGTACTTCTTATGGATAGTTATAAATACAACTTGTTGTAGTATTTATAATATACTAAATTGGTGAGAACATGATGACCATATTCGTTATGGGAGCTTTATAAAACAAATCTATGCAATATTCACAACACACACACACACACACACACACACACACACACACACACATATATATAGATAACCAAAACACATATACTAAACACATATTCTCAACCAGCAAATAAGGAAGGATACATATCCCACATCTAATGAAATGTCACCCATGTAAGCCCCTATTGGTAGTAGTGAAAGTTTGTAGGCCACTAGTTGAATCCTCTCAAGGATCTCAAAAGGCCCGCAATACTGAGGTACCAACTTGGCACATGACCCAATCCTCAAGGAGCTCCTCTTAGGATTGATGCACAAGTACCCATCCTCCCCAATTTGAAACTCCTTGAATGCTCTATGTTGATATATGTAACTCTTCTTCCTATCATGTACTTTCTTTAAATTAATTTTAATAGCACACATCTCCTACTCCATCTCAACCAACATATTTACTCCAATCAACTCCATGTTCATTGAATCAATCCATCCTCTACCCATATAGATCCTCAAATACACTCATCTTTAAGGATTCCTGATACCCATTATTATATGTGAAACTTATTGGTGGAAGATACTCCTACCACTTCCTTTGATGACGCATGACATAGATCATTAATGCATCCTTAAGAATCCTGTTAACTCTCTTTGCCTATCCATCTATCTATGGATCATAAGTTGTAATAAAAGCGAACTTAGTGCCCAATCCTAAAAGAAACTCCTTAAAGAATATATAAGTGAATTTAGTATATTTTTATGATATAATATTCTTGGAAACTCCATGCAACCTCACAATCTCTATAATGAAAATATAATATACCTGACTAGCTGAATTAGTAAAATTCAAGGCAATGAAATGAGATACCTTTCTCAACCTGTCAGGCACAACCATGATGAAATACTTCTTCCTCGATTTCGTCAAAAATATTATAATGAGGTAATGGAAATTACATCCCATTTCCATTATGGAATTCAAATAGGACATAATAAGCCATCTGAATGTTTACATTAAAATTTCTCCTTTTAATAGTCCAAACACTTTGCTACAAACTTGACCACCTCTTTCTTCAAATTCATCTAATAATAGAACCTCTTAATAGTTTTCAAAGTTTTATAATATCCTAGGTGGCTTGAATATTTCTTAAAATGAAAATTTCTCAAGATAATATTTTTCAACTCACCGTTATTGTACACATAGATAATGCTCCTCAATTTGACTAAGCCATTTGTTGTGAGGTGATACTCCTCTTCCCCATCACCTGTTGTAACCTATGCTTCAGTTGTTGGTACTTCTCATCATGTTGTCTTGCATGAAATATTTGTCTCATGACCTTGGTTTTGTTATATTTACATGGAAAATGAACCCAAGTTGTTACAAACCCCTCCCCCTTAGGGGAACACTGTCCTTAGTGTTCTATGATGCTTATGACTAGTAAAACGTACTTCTGATGGATAGTTATAAATAAAACTCATTGTAGTATTTATAATATACTAAATTGGTGAGAACATGATCACCATATTCGTTATGGGAGCTTTATAAAACAACTCTATGCAATATTCACAACACACACACACACACACACACACACACACACACACACACACACACATATATATATAACCAAAACACATATACTAAACACATATTCTCAACCAGCAAATAAGGAAGGATACAAATCCCACATCTAATGAACTGTCACCCATGTAAGCCACTATTGGTAGTAGTGAAAGTTTGTAGGCCACTAGTTGAATCCTCTCAAGGATCTCGAAAGGCCCGCAATACTGAGGTACCAACTTGGCACATGACCCAATCCTCAAGGAGCTCCTCTTAGGCTTGATGAACAAGTACCCATCCTCCCCAGTTTGAAACTCCTTGAATGCTCTATGTTGATATATGTAACTCTTCTTCCTATCATGTACTTTCTTTAAATTAATTTTAATAGCATGCATCTCCTACTCCATCTCAACCAACATATTTACTCCAATCAACACCATGTTCATTGAATCAATCCATCCTCTACCCATATAGATCCTCAAATACACTCATCTTTAAGGATTCCTGATACCCATTATTATATGTGAAACTTATTGGTGGAAGATACTCCTCCCACTTCCTTTGATGACGCATGACATAGATCATTAATGCATCCTTAAGAATCCTGTTAACTCTCTCTGCCTGTCCATCTATCTATGGATCATAAATTGTAATAAAAGCGAACTTAGTGCCCAATCCTAAAAGAAACTCCTTAAAAAACATATAAGTGAATTTAGTATATTTTTATGATATAATATTCTTTGAAACTCCATGCAACCTCACAATCTCTGTAATGAAAATATAATATACCTGACTAGCTGAATTAGTAAAATTCAAGGCAATGAAATGAGCTACCTTTCTCAACCTATCAGGCACAACCATGATGAAATACTTCTTCCTTGATTTCCTCAAAAATATTATAATGAAGTAATGGAAATTACATCCCATTTCCATTATGGAATTCGAATAGGACACAATAAGCCATCTGAATGTCTACATTAAACTTTCTCCTTTTAATAGTCCAAACACTTTGCTACAAACTTGACCACCTCTTTCTTCAAATTCATCTAATAATAGAACTTCTTAATAGTTGTCAAAGTTTTATAATATCCTAGGTGCATTTAATATTTCTTAAAATGAAAATCGCTCAAGATAAGCTTTTTCCACTCACCGTTATTGTACACATAGATCATGCTCCTCAATTTGACTAAGCCATTTGTTGTGAGGTGATACTCCTCTTCCCCATCACCTGTTGTAACCTATGATTCAGTTGTTGGTACTTCTCATCATGTTGTCTTGCATGAAATATTTGTCTCATGACCTTGGTTTTGTTTTGTTTACATGGAAAATGAACCCAAGTTGTTACAAACCCCTCCCCCTTAGGGGAACACTATCCTTAGTGTTCTATGATGCTTATGACTAGTAAAACGTACTTCTTATGGATAGTTATAAATACAACTCGTTGTAGTATTTATAATATACTAAATTGGTGAGAACATGATCACCATATTCGTTATGGGAGCTTTATCAAACAACTCTATGCAATATTCACAACACACACACACACACACACACACACACACACACACACACACACACACACACACACATACACACACACACACACACATAGAGCTATATATATATATATATATATCTATATATAACCAAAACACATATACTAAACACATATTCTCAACCAAAAAATAACGAAGGATACAAATCCCACATCTAATGAACTGTCACCCATGTAAGCCACGACTGGTAGTAGTGAAAGTTTGTAGACAACTAGTTGAAACCTCTCAAGGATATCAAAAGTCCCGCAATATTGAGGTACCAACTTGGCACATGACCCAATCCTCAAGGAGCTCCTCTTAGGCTTGATGCACAAGTACCCATCCTCCCCAATTTGAAACTCCTTGAATGCTCTATTTTGATATATGTAACTCTTCTTCCTATCATGTACTTTCTTTAAATTAATTTTAATAGCACGCATCTCCTACTCCATCTCAACCAACATATTTACTCCAATCAACACCATGTTCATTGAATCAATCCATCCTCTACCCATATAGATCCTCAAATACACTCATCTTTAAGGATTCCTGATACCCATTATTATATGTGAAACTTATTGGTGTAAGATACTCCTCCCACTTCATTTGATGACGCGTGACATAGATCATTAATGCATCCTTAAGAATCATGTTAACTCTCTCTGCCTGTCCATCTATCTATGGATCATAAGTTGTAATAAAAGCAAACTTAGTGCCCAATCCTAAAAGAAACTCCTTAAAAAATATATAAGTGAATTTAGTATATTTTTATGATATAATATTCTTGGAAACTCCATGCAACCTCACAATCTCTGTAATGAAAATATAATATACCTGACTAGCTGAATTAGTAAAATTCAAGGCAATGAAATGAGCTACCTTTCTCAACCTATCAGGCACAACCATGATGAAATACTTCTTCCTCGATTTCCTCAAAAATATTATAATGAAGTAATGGAAATTACATCCCATTTCCATTATGGAATTCGAATAGGACACAATAAGCCATCTGAATGTTTACATTAAACTTTCTCCTTTTAATAGTCAAAACACTTTGCTACAAACTTAACCACCTCTTTCTTCAAATTCTTCTAATAATAGAACCTCTTAATAGTTGTCAAAGTTTTATAATATCCTAGGTGGCTTGAATATTGCTTAAAATGAAAATCGCTCAAGATAATCTTTTTCAACTCACCGTTATTGTACACATAGATCATGCTCCTCAATTTGACTAAGACATTTGTTGTGAGGTGATACTCCTCTTCCCCATCACCTGTTGTAACCTATGCTTCAGTTGTTGGTACTTCTCATCATGTTGTCTTCCATGAAATATTTGTCTCATGACCTTGGTTTTGTTTTATTTACATGGAAAATGAGCCCAAGTTGTTACAAACCCCTCCCCCTTAGGGGAACACTGTCCTTAGTGTTCTATTATGCTTATGACTAGTAAAACGTACTTCTTATGGATAGTTATAAATACAACTCGTTGTATTATTTATAATATACTAAATTGGTGAGAACATGATCACCATATTCGTTATGGGAGCTTTATAAAACAACTCTATGCAATATTCACAACACACACACACACACACACACATATACTATGCAACCAAACACATCCTAGCACATATTCTAAACAAATAGTAAGGAAGGATACAATCCCATCTAATGAGCTGTCATATGTAATCCACTAATGGTAGTAATGAAAATTTGTGTCCATAGTTGAATCTCTGAAGGTCTCAAAAGGCACCTGGTATCTTGAGGTACCAACAGCACATATTTAATCCTCAGCTCCTCTTGAAGCCAGTATGCACAAGTACCCATCCTCCCCAATTTGAAACTCCTTGAATTCTCTATGTTGATATACTGTGTGCTCTTCTTCCTATCACATGTACTTTCCTTAAATTAAATTTAATAGCATCTCCTACTCCATCTCAACCAACATATTTACTCCAATCAACACCATGTTCATTGAATCAATCCATCCTCTACCCATATAGATCCTCAAATACACTCATCTTTAAGGATTCCTGATACCCATTATTATATGTGAAACTTATTGGTGTAAGATACTCCTCCCACTTCATTTGATGACGCGTGACATAGATCATTAATGCATCCTTAAGAATCATGTTAACTCTCTCTGCCTGTCCATCTATCTATGGATCATAAGTTGTAATAAAAGCAAACTTAGTGCCCAATCCTAAAAGAAACTCCTTAAAAAATATATAAGTGAATTTAGTATATTTTTATGATATAATATTCTTGGAAACTCCATGCAACCTCACAATCTCTGTAATGAAAATATAATATACCTGACTAGCTGAATTAGTAAAATTCAAGGCAATGAAATGAGCTACCTTTCTCAACCTATCAGGCACAACCATGATGAAATACTTCTTCCTCGATTTCCTCAAAAATATTATAATGAAGTAATGGAAATTACATCCCATTTCCATTATGGAATTCGAATAGGACACAATAAGCCATCTGAATGTTTACATTAAACTTTCTCCTTTTAATAGTCAAAACACTTTGCTACAAACTTAACCACCTCTTTCTTCAAATTCTTCTAATAATAGAACCTCTTAATAGTTGTCAAAGTTTTATAATATCCTAGGTGGCTTGAATATTGCTTAAAATGAAAATCGCTCAAGATAATCTTTTTCAACTCACCGTTATTGTACACATAGATCATGCTCCTCAATTTGACTAAGACATTTGTTGTGAGGTGATACTCCTCTTCCCCATCACCTGTTGTAACCTATGCTTCAGTTGTTGGTACTTCTCATCATGTTGTCTTCCATGAAATATTTGTCTCATGACCTTGGTTTTGTTTTATTTACATGGAAAATGAGCCCAAGTTGTTACAAACCCCTCCCCCTTAGGGGAACACTGTCCTTAGTGTTCTATGATGCTTATGAATAGTAAAACGTACTTATTATGGATAGTTATAAATACAACTCGTTGTATTATTTATAATATACTAAATTGGTGAGAACATGATCACCATATTCGTTATGGGAGCTTTATAAAACAACTCTATGCAATATTCACAACACACACACACACACACACACACACACACACACACACACACACACATATATATATAACCAAAACACATATACTAAACACATATTCTCAACCAGCAAATAAGGAAGGATACAAATCCCACATCTAATGAACTGTCACCCATGTAATCCACTATTGGTAGTAGTGAAAGTTTGTAGGCCACTAGTTGAATCCTCTCAAGGATCTCAAAAGGCCTGCAATACTGAGGTACCAACTTGGCACATGACCCAATCCTCAAGAAGCTCCTCTTAGGCTTGATGCACAAGTACCCATCCTCCCCAATTTGAAACTCCTTGAATTCTCTATGTTGATATATGTAACTCTTCTTCCTATCATGTACTTTCCTTAAATTAATTTTAATAGCACGCATCTCCTACTCCATCTCAACCAACATATTTACTCCAATCAACACCATGTTCATTGAATCAATCCATCCTCTACCCATATAGATCCTCAAATACACTCATCTTTAAGGATTCCTGATACCCATTATTATATGTGAAACTTATTGGTGGAAGATACTCCTCCCACTTCCTTTGATGACGCGTGACATAGATCATTAATGCATCCTTAAGAATCCTGTTAACTCTCTCTGCCTGTCCATCTATCTATGGATCATAAGTTGTAATAAAAGCTAACTTAGTGCCCAATCCTAAAAGAAACTCCTTAAAAAATATATAAGTGAATTTAGTATATTTTTATGATATAATATTCTTGGAAACTCCATGCAACCTCACAATCTCTGTAATGAAAATATAATATACCTGACTAGCTAAATTAGTAAAATTCAAGGTAATGAAATGAGCTACCTTTCTCAACCTGTCAGGCACAACCATGATGAAATACTTCTTCCTCGATTTCCTCAAAAATATTATAATGAAGTAATGGAAATTACATCCCATTTCCATTATGGAATTTGAATAGAACACAATAAGCCATCTGAATTTTTACATTAAACTTTCTCCTTTTAATAGTCCAAACACTTTGCTACAAGCTTGACCACCTCTTTCTTCAAATTCATCTAATAATAGAACCTCTTAATAGTTGTCAAAGTTTTATAATATCCTAGGTGGCTTGAATATTGCCCAAAATGAAAATTGCTCAAGATAAGCTTTTTCATCTTACCGTTATTGTACACATAGATCATGCTCCTCAATTTGACTAAGCCATTTGTTGTGAGGTGATACTCCTCTTCCCCATCACCTGTTGTAACCTATGCTTTAGTTTTTGGTACTTCTCATCATGTTGTCTTGCATGAAATATTTTCTCTTACAAATATGTACCATAAGAGATCATAGCTAAAATTTTATTCACATTCACCCTCGTACTAAGAGCATCTGCAACTCGATTCTCCTTCCCCTTGATGTACCTAATCTCAAAATAAAACTCACTAAGAGTAGAAAACCATATCACTTGCATTGCATTCAGATTGGATTGGTAAAACAAGTACCTCATCCATTATGATCAGTCATTATAAAAATCCTCCTACCAAGGAGATATTGTCTCCCCACATTCAATGCGTGAATGATAGCTTCCAACTCAATATCATTAGTGATATAGTCTTACTTGTGCTCATTTAGCTTCCTTGATTAATAGGAAATAACTTCCCTTCCTACATTAGGACTCCACCAAGTCCTTCCTTGCAAGAATGTGTATAAAGCATAAACTCCTTATCAGGATCTATAATCTTCAATTTTGGAGAATTTCTAAGAAAATTATTCAACTAATCAAAAGTAGTTGCACACTCCTCGGTCCATTCAAAATTCATCCATTTCCTTTGTAAAGATGTAATAGGATAGCCAATATTTGATAAGTTCCTAATAAATTTCCTATAATAACATACTACTCCCATGAATTATTTGGCCTCATCAACATTCCTAGGAGTTGACCACTCCATGAGATATTTAATCTTTTTTGGGTCCACTGTGTAAGATCAGTTGATTATGAACTAGGTCTGTAACTCAAGTTACCCCCCAAAAGGTGTTTTTAAAAATTAATTTGTAATTATGTATAAGTACACCATATATATATATATATATATATATATATCGAAAATAGATCCATATTATTTCTATATGTTCAAAATACATTACATAGACTTTATATCATGCTTTTGTCTTTTCATAATTCATGAAAACAAAAAAAATTAATCATCACATAAAGTATAAGTATTCAAAAAATGAATAATAAGTTATCTTACCTAGAAACATTCACATAAATTATTAAGTCTTCAAAAATTAAAGCACAACTCATCATATCCTAAACATTATTTCATGTAACACAAAGTTCAGATGTTAACATTTGATCCATAGATTTGCAACATCTTTCTTTGGAACAATAACCTATATTTTAAACATTCATTTTTTCCATTTTATTAAATGATCACATCATTAGGATTCATATCTATTTCCTCTTCTCTATAACCTATTTATTGACGTCAGAGATTCTTAATCCTGATGGAAAGAAATATTCCTTTTCTTTTGGCTCATATAATGTTACCCCACTAAAATAATTTCTTTTTAAATCTCTAATACTATAACTTGAATATATTTCTAGTTTCAAATCCATTTATCTTACTTCCTAATTAGTTATCTTATTTAAAGCAAAAAACTAAATTAACCTCTTTATGTACTCCGAAAATTTTCTTCAATATTATAGCTTTAGGTGCAAAATCTTCCAAGGGAATTTATATATATCCTTGAAGGAAAAATCCAACATAATCCTTATTTCATTTTCTAAAACATGCTATACAATTTCAATTAATTAATAATACGATAATATTTATATTACTTTAAAAAATAAGGTGATGCAATTGAATCTCAAACTTAGTAAAATAAATTAAGTACTTAATAAATTACATATAATTTCAATTACTTAATAATAAGGTAATATTTATATTACTTTAAAAGCATTAAAAATAAGGTGATGCCATTGAATCTCAATACTTTGTAAAACAAATTCAATACTTACTATTCAAACAACATCCCTGTCAAAAAAGGATACATACACCATAGTATGGTGTCCATAAGAACTTGGCCACAATTACCAAAAATCAATACTATTTGAACTAAAGATCCTTATTGTTACTTTTCCATATTGCATGAAACAAAATCAAAGGATATCTTTCCAAACTACAAAAAGACTCAAAGTATTAATTTTCGACGACAATCCAAAAAAGAAAAACAAAGTGTTCTTTCAAAGTACATAATGCAAACGGAACATATCATATGCATATAAAGTTTACCAAGGGTATAAAAAAATACCAATGTTAACCTCTTTCAAAAAATATTTGGGACCAATACTTTTGGCAATAATGAAAACTTCAAACTATATATTACAAAGGAAACAGAGTGTTCTTTCAAACTAGATAATGTAAATGGAAATGTCATAAAATATTATTTGCCAAGAATGAATATAAATATTACCAAGGTTATTAAATATTACCAGGGTTAAATTCTTTCCAAAAATATTTGGACCAATACTTTCCATGGTAATGAAGACTTTAAATTACATATTAGAAAGGGAGGAATCATTAACTTTCTTCTTTCAAACAAATGGATAATCATAAAATATGTTTTTCCAAGAATGCATATAAATATTACCAAGGTTATAAAATATTACCAATGTTAACCTCTTTCAGAAACTACTTGGGACCAATACATTTCGCAATAATTAAAAATTCATACCACATATTACAAAGGCAGGAATCATTAACTCGGTTTCCAAAGGGAGGAATCATTAACTATGTTCTTTCAAACTACATAATGCAAATGGATAATCATGAAAAATAATTTGCAAAGAATGCATATAAATATTACCAAGTTTATAAAGTATTACCAATGTTCCAAAGGGAGGAATCATTAACTCTATTCTTTCAAACTACATAATGCAAATGGATAATCATGAAATATAATTTGCGAAGAATGCATATAAATATTACCAAGTTTATAAAGTACTACCAATGTTAACAAAAACTATTTGGGACCAATATATTAGGCAGTAATGGAAAACTCAGACTACATATTACAAAGGGATGAACCATTAACTCTGTTTTCCAAGAGTTTTTATATATTAAAAGTTACAAGGGATTACCACACTAGTTTATCTACTTAAGATTTTAGAGTAAAGGTTACAAAATAATACCACACTAGTTTTTCTTACTCATTAACCAAAGTAAATGTAACAGACCAATATATACACCCATCAAACTAAATCTTTATCCACCTTTTCATTTAATTATACGATACTCTAAATTAGCACACTGACATTAGTAAAAAAAAAATTAACCAGAGATATATGTTTTTCTTTTTGAAAAATTAATAAGAATTACATTTGAAATAATACTTTATTTTCTGCAAAAATAATAAATGTTATATTTCAAGAGAAATTTCTTTCCTGCAAAGAGAATAATTGTTATATTTCTAGGAAAAAATAAAGCACAAACAATGCCTAGTGCCTCCAAAATAATGACTACTAACTCTGAAACAAGAATTTTTCATAAAATCAAAACACTAGCTACTAACTGTGAAACAAGACTTTTGCATAAAACTATTATTAGATGGAATAAAATATATAACCTTAAAGGAAACCGACTAAGAGAATGGGGATTTCAGAGAAATTTATGTTCAACATATTCTTTCATTAACATAAATATACAAAGTAATAAGCAGATAACAACAAATTGAAAATAAGAATACGTAAATTTATAATGAATATCGGATATAGAAACTACAATTAAAACTACCATGTTGACTGCACGCAACCCATTCAAATGAAGAATTACTAATTGGAGTTGTTATTCACCGATCAGTTAAAAATATATATATATATATATATATATATATATTCTTGGAGTTATGTGATTTCAACATATGTATAACCAAAATAAATAAATGGTAAACTATGATTTTAGAGGTAAACTAGCTACATTTTCATTCAAGAAAGGTTAATTAAAGAAAAATATAACAAACTCTAAATTTTACCTGATACAGCTCACCAACTCCAACCTGATGCTCAGTATTTCTATTTTGTTTAGTAGCTCAGCTCTCCAACTCCAACAAACCATTCACATTTACCACCCAACCATATCCAAAGGAAACCTTTTTCATTGGAACCCCCTAGCTCTATGAGCTCACAAACAATACCAACTTTAACAATAGTGAGAAATTTTGGGCAAACTAAGGAAGATATAGTATCTTCCTCTCACACCGCTGATAAATTAATGATATTTTAATTTAGCAATTTGGTAGTCATTTTGGCAGAATTTCCCTACTTTTTCTCCTCTCCCCCCATGGGGAAAAATCTTTCAATATTTATAAGCATTGAGTTGAGTGAGACCTCACTCCTCATGAAAAAATTAACCTATTTTTAGTTTATTATAACTCATATTATTCATCACCCTCCCTTGAGGTGGCAACCTCTCATTTTTTTTTTATTAATTATTGAATTACTTTAATTATCTAATATTCATCCCCCCATGTGTCATTTTTAGAAAAATTCCTATTATTTATTTTTCAAAAATATGTAATTAATATTTTTGTATTAAAATAAATTTTAATTTAAATGACCCTCTAAAGTGCGTAAATTGGAGTTAGTTTAACTAAAATTTTTAATTGTATTAATTCACCCGGTTGATGTAATCTCATAAGTGGTGTTTTCCAGCCAGAGAATAGGGATTCCACACCCCCATTGTGCACCTCTCTTGAATTTTTAGGAATTTGCGCCCTTGCCCTATGCCTAGGACTCCAGGTCCTAGTAGAATCAAAACTCCACACCATAATCTATTCAAAAGGTCCAAGACTCTTTGTCTTGTTCTTTTGAAAGTTAGGACTTTGTGCCCTAATATTCCTCATATATTCTCATTTATTTCTCTTTGAAGGTTGATGCTACATGGTTTTCCTCAAGGTACTGATTGTGAGCTCATATGCATCTGATGATTTTTTGGCAAGGCCTTATTTTCCGAGACCTACACATAACAACATCATATATTAAAAGCATAAACAAAATTTATAATGAATTTTATTCAATCACATTTTACCCAAATGTATACATGACCTCCATAGTCATCTGAGCATCCTTCTTGGCATTAACTAAGTTCCCTACCAAATCCTGATAAGTGCAAGGTCAAACATGTATAATCATATACATCATATATCATCAAAAAATTTATAGTCCCTTAACTACTCCACATAGTAGTGTTTATTCTTGTCTCACAATCATAGTCCATCATTCCTGTCATGCACAAAATTCAATATAGGATGTCAAAAGATGAACATCGTTAATATGTACTTAACCAAAATCAGCATTACACACTTAACCATAGCTATTACCATAAGCGTGCAACAACCATGTGACCCAAGCTAGGTTTATAGTGTACAAGCATATACTTAAGTCTGACATATATAATATTTATACACTCCATCAAAATCACCCTGTGGGTGTCACCAAAACTAACTAACCAAGAAGGGACACTACACACTGATATCCCTTCCTTGGAAAAAATATGTCCAAAGTAATGAATATGAGACTAAAAGAAACTATACTTGCTCATATTGGCATACATATGTTCCTCTCTAAAAAATCTCAACATTGTTTCGAAGTGTTAAGCATGCCTTTATTTCTTGGAATATACTATTATATCATCAACATCTACTTTCAAAACATTTCTAGGTAATGTCATAACACATTGTTTATCAAACACATGAAGGTGGCTAGAGCATTGCTAAGGCCAAAAGGAACCACCACAAACTCATAGTGTCCACAAATTGTGTGAAATGTAGTCTTGTAGACATATTCTTATTTAACGTACACCTAATGACATCTTGATATCATATGAATATTTGACAACATCGTTGATCCCTTCAACTTATTAAACAAGTCATCAATCCTCAGAAATGGATAATTATTATTGAGAGTCATTTTGTTCAACTATTAGTAATCAAGGCACAATATGAGAGTACCATCCTTCTTCCTTATGAAAAACAACGGTGCACGCCACGGAGACACACTTGGCCTTATGTATCCCTTATCAAGCATTTTTTTAAGATACAACTTCAGTTCCACCATATTTAGAGTGATCATCCTGTATGGTGCCTTAGATGTTGGTGTTGTTTCTAGTGATAACTCAATATAGAAATCCACATCCCTATGAGGTATTGAATCTAGAATATCTACAGGAAACACATATTACAACTACTGCAAACAGGATGCCTCTTTAGGAATTCATCATCCTCGACATCCTTCCTTTTATCATTATAAACATGTATTGCCAAAAATAATAATTGTTTCTTGTGGCTATGCCTAGCTTGTATAGTTGTAACCATTATCATTGATGCAACCTTATTCTCTCCTTGCAGTAAGATTCTCCTTTCACCATCATCATCTAGGCACTCAATATTCTCTTCATAGAAGTCAACACTAGTCCTTTGAATTAATAGCCAAACCATGTCCTAAATAATGTTATATGGCTCCAAAGGTCGTACATTTAGATGTGTTGATGTAGGAATTCCATTGAGCTCAAGTGAACAAGATCTCACCCAATGATGAACTCTTCTCTTGGTAATTGTAGCTAGTTGTACCAACTACGATTTTTCATGCACTTATTTAGTCAAGAAACACTTATACACTAGGTCATGACCGATATAATTATAATTTTATCTAGGATCAATAAAAATAGAAATATTCTGATCACAATTCTTACCTTCCATATTGATAATGGATCCCTAATGATCTTCCTACATTTTATCTACTGCTACATAAATCTGAGGAATTCTCTAACCAACATCACCAAGTTTTTGTGCCTCCTAAGCACTATAGATGCGAGGTATACCACCCTGATACAATGGAAAATCCCTCCTTCCATGTTCTCAACCACAATTCCAACACCTTAAATGATTTCTGCCACCATCCTTGTTCTTCTCCTCAGGCTAAAACCCATGTCCTCTCTCAACTTCATTGAACCTCTTGTAAGGTGTCATTTTTTCCTTGTCACCTGCATCCTAAGGTATTCCTTGATTCTTAAGCCATTTTCCTTTTGTGTTCTCATTACCTTTCTAGTAATGTTTAAACTTAGGCTTGTGCTTCAACGACTCATAACAATTCTTTAGATTTCTAATGGCTTCCTTCAGTGACTAAGGCTCATAAAACTCAATTTGGTATTCGAATTATACTAGAAACCCATTGACTGTATGTTTTTGTAATATTCCAAAATTTTCCTATAATAAATTGGAATATTAAATTTTGCTATTTTCACTTAGGAGTTGAATAATAGGGTGAGAAGGCTCATTGATAATGAAAACATGGATAAAATCCCTCTTAGTATGAAAAGGGATCATCAGTGGAACCAGATTTCACACCCTCATGTGTGAAAGGAGACATTTGCAAGAAGGCTAGGTCAAGTTGGACCAAGTCAAATAGAGTAGAGGTATGAGTTGTAGAGCATCTTGTGGGATAGCGTAGTGAAAGAGGAGGGAAGTTTCCTTGATGGAGGAAACCCTAAAGAGTGGGACCCATGGATAAGGAGCTCTCATTGTTTAAAAGGAGGGCAAGGCAGCCATTGTTTCTCATGCATATGATTATTGATCTCTTGTCTATTTAGACTATTTGTAGTCTCCAGATGTTTAGCTGAGTTGCAATGTTGTTTAGCACGATGGATTCATATTTAGGATTCCTTCTCCTTTTGAGAGGCCTCTTGAGGGATTTCACTTCATTTCTCCACATCTAGGCTCAAGGCCAAATCCACTTCCTTCAGCTACAACGTTAGTTCTGCTCAAGTGTAACGTTGTGTTGTAAGGTGTTGCAGTGGAGGATCCCACAACACCATTCCTTGGCTTGTTTTTCAGAGGAGGGAGCCTTCTTTCCTTTGGGATATCAATGAGGAAGGATTGAGAGTTCAATTCAAATCTTGGCACTTTGCCAACACATTCTATTCCACCTACAATGCAGTATCCCTCAGTGACTACGTCATTTTCAAAGCATACTTGCAGTGAGGGTTTGCAGTGTTGATTGGAGGGTGAGATCTTCAGTGTTAGGACCATCCTTTCACTTAGAAGATCCATTGGAGGAGTTTTACTTCATATTGTGTATAATCTTTAGCTATCTCCATCTAGTTGTAGCTGCTACCCTGAACTCCAGCATTTTGCCATTTTTGTATATTTCAGCCAATCCTTCTCAGGATTGTTGTATTATTGTTTTCAAGGGTTGAGATCTTGCTCCCCCTCATTTCTTGAGCCTTAAATTGTTGTATTTTCATATTATGATTTAGTTTCTCTTATAAAATACATCCTCTTATCCTGAATAAATTCATGTGTAGCAGTGTTTAGCTATTTTCATGTACATGTACCTTTTGAGGCTACATTGCTTTGCTTGAGTGACTCTTTCCTCAAGGATTTGTATAAAATTTCTCCTTTAATATATTTTTTTTGGCTATCTGCATATTCATGTGCCCAATATTATAAAAATAACATTGTTGTTCCATATCTTGTTCAAGAATTGTTGCAGTGCCTTCATCGGGCACTTTTTCAAGACAACTAGGTGTGGGAGACTTGTTTAACCCACCTAGAGGGATTTCTTTTGAGCCTCCTCTTGGATTTTGGTATTAGATACATTAATATAAGGGATCCAGGTCTTGGTTTTGAATCCTGTGGCAGCCATTCCCATTTTGGGGATATTACAGTGGTATCAAAGCATAGTCTTGGTTCAGCTAGTGAGTCTCAGCCAAGAATATCAGAATCATGAAGAAGATGATATTACTCTCATTGGTGTTTAGAAATAAGAAGAGCCTCTCCAAATAGGAGGAGCAAAAAGAATAGGAAGGACCATGCACTTCCTATTCTCATGAAGAAGAAGATAAGCATGAAGGACACTTGGATCATCAGATTCTGAGTGATTACCTTGTTGAGTACAAATCTCAACCTAGTGCCTTGAAGGAGACTCTAGCTTTTCCACCATTCATCTAGTTGAAAGAAGAGAATATACCCTGCAGCAAAAGAGAAATCAAACGCAATAGATTTATGGTGTCTACCTTTGATGGGTTATCTACAACAAGAGCTTGGGTGAGGAAGCTGGAAGAATTTTTCCTGCTACATCATGTAGTGCATGAAGAAGCTGTCAAGATCTCAACGCTGCACCTAGAAGGTGAAGCCCACATTTTGTGGTTCATCCAACTGAGCCATGCAGGAGTGCTTACTCTTGCTAAGGTTTCTCAAGAACTGATCAAGGAGTTTGACAATATAAGAATAGAAGAGAAAGAGCCCTCACCGCCACTTGAGGATTTTTTTCCTAACGTTGTTACACTCATGGAGGAGCAGCCACATACATATACAAATGGGGTAGCCACTTCATTGGAGGAAGTAACTCTTGTAGCCCTACAAGAGATTCCCAAATCTCATCAAGGTATGAAGGAATTTCCACTATCTAATGTTGCAGCAAATTCTTTCGATAGTTGTGGAAATTTGTTTTTGCATGACCAAGGGTCAAATCCCATTGCTACTCTAGAGAAACATGGTTGCACTGCGTCGTGAAAATGGTTTAAGGAGGAGATGAACCATCATCCTCATGCACCTTTTTCGAGTTGCACATAATCCTCGAGGTTGGGGTGTGAAATTTTGAAGGATGAAAAAAACCATGACACTCCTATGGAAGACCATGAAACCATCCTTGAGTTGAAGTATGAGACAACCACTGAATCCTTGGAGATATTAATAGCACTGTCAAACCATGATGGAGGGAAGATGTTACCTTCATCATATTTTGATCCTTGTGGATTTAACATAGTCATGGGTGAGAGACCTTCTGTAGGAGGTCTCCAAAGAGCTACATTCCAGACCTTCATGGGATGCAAAGATGAAGATTTTGTTTGGAAGGGTGGTATCCCTCATGAGAGGAGTACCAAGGGGAAGAGAAGGAGGATACATCCACAAGTGATTGAGTGGATGTGGTTGATGAGAAAGGAGCTGGGAGGCTACTTGAAATTATATGACACCGGGCAGTAGGAGACTTGGCTGCGCTGGCTCCTCTTGAAGGAGTTTGGCCATCAATTGGAATTTTCTATTCCTAAGAGGATGGGGAGGGACAAGAGTTTGTAGGATGCTTGCATCATTAGGCAGCATGGAGTATGGATACATGGTGTTGATGTGATACAAATATCATTTATTATGTCTCCATCACCTGAGTTGTATGATGGGAGCATAAGGATGAAGCCAGCACTTGGGTTGCTTGAGTTGGGCTTGAGAGAGTAAGGGAAAATTTGCTCTCACATGTTGTGTGATGTTGCAAGAGTAGAAGAGGGCACTCTCATGGTGAAAAGGGGCTACTCCTTGGCCTTGGATGTTTTATAAGCACTTCCATCTTGGGATGTATTCCATATTTGTAGAAGCATTACTAGAGGAGTCTTTGATAAGGAGCATGTCGCAGAACAAAGCTTTGTTTTGATAGGAGCCTATCTGCATGAGCTCACATCATTGTCACTTTGGAGCAGGGACTTATGTATGGAGTGTCCCTAAGATCACTTCACATTGGATGCACTTGGTGAACAAGGAGGAGGTGATGATTATAGAGTAATGGATAGAGACATCTATCACTATGACACATTCTTCTTGACTTGGATTTCCAAGCATGAGAGGGATGATCTTCTTGCAGCACATGGTTCATTCATCTTCATAGCATGCCAAAACACTATGGACGACTCACTCATGGATCCATGTACCATATTACTTCTGGCATATGGTAAGAAGTTTTTTTTTACATGTATTTACTTCCATAATCTTACCATTACTTTGCAGTGCATTGCTCCACAAGAGGGCAAGTTTTTCACGTTGCTCCATGATCATTTTTAGGCCCAACTTTATGATGGAGGCAACCATCCTTTATGTGGCCTTGGGAAAAAAATTTATCATCACATGTATGTTCAGTTGTTGCACCGAAACATTTACCATATAAATACATGCATGATCGACCACGTAAAAATAAACATTTTTCCTTGTACTTTTCTAGAGCAGCAGTTTGCAAAACTGCGTTGTACATACTTAGGAGACTGTTGGTATCTTCAAGCACCACAAGAAGCCATCAATATTTCCTTCATCCTTGTATTGATCATGTATTCATTTGCTGATATTGTTTCTATTCTTGTTGAGAGAATGATTGGGAGATTGACACATGAGTTGGATGTGTCCTTGAGGGGAGAAGATTCCCACATTTTCTGCACTACATGTTCTAATGAGAGCATGGGAGGAGATATGGCCACCACAACCACATATTTTTTCTCTTTTGAGGTGGGCTAGGAGTTTGATAGCCATACATTGTATAACCATGGGCAAATATTTGATCATGTATTGTTGACACATTCAACCATTTACTATTCATTAGTATATGTGATGATTCTTGTATGTTACTTGCCATACTATTTTCTAATGTTACAGTGGATGACACTATGCTGTGTCCTTTTGAGAAATTTTTTGTATCATGTATCATCATGTAAAACCTTCAGCAAACTTCTCATTTGGATTTTCTATGATGATCATGTCCTATTCATCATGGTTGAAATATTTTGGGCTAGTTTGTTCTTTAATGTTGGAGGGGAAATCCTTGAAGGATTCATCTTCATTTTGCCACTTGAGGGCAATACTTTTGTAGCTCAATATTAGAACATACTCTACACTTATCACGATTGGAGAGAAGGAAGCATGGGTTAGGCTATGATTCTTACCATGTTCATATTTTCATCCCACCTTCATTTCCGGAGCTTGAGGTGGACGGAGATTTTCAGGAGTTGCCATGTTGGGAGGTGACTCATTTTGTCTGGATGATTTCTTGGGGATGGAGGATCTATTTGGGGAAGATGTTTTCCCAACATGTTTTAGTGTCCATTCCTTGGGGGAAACTTCTCAGTCCTATCCTTGCAGTTTCTTGAGGAAAAGAAACATTTGGGAGGGGAGGACTCTAATATTCCAAAATTTACCTACAATAAATTGGAATATTAAATTTTTCTATTTTCACTTAGGAGTTGAATAATTGGGTGACAAGGCCCATTCATAAAAAAAAACATAGATAAAATACCTCTTATTATGAAATGGGATCATCTGTGGAACTATATTTCATACCCTCACGTGTGAAAGTATACATTTGCAAGAAGGCTAGGTCAAGTTTGACCAAGTCAAACAGTGCAGAGGTATGAGGTGGAGAGTATCTTGTGGGAGAACGCAGTGAAAGAGGAGGGAAGTTTCCTTGATGGAGGAAACCATAAAGAGTTCGACCCATGGAGAAGGAGCTCTCATTGTTTAAAAGGAGGGCAAGGCATCCGTTGTTTCTCATGCATATTATTATTGATCTCTTGTCTATTTAGACTATTTGCAATCTCCGGCTATTTAGATGAGTTGAAATTCTATTTAGCACGAGTGATTCCTGTTTAGGGTTCCTTATCCTTCTTGAGAGGCCCCTTGAGTGATTTCACTTCATTTCTCCACATACAGGCTCAAGGCCAAAGCCACTTCCTTCAGCTACATATTTATTTATGCTCAAGTGTAATGTTGTGTTGCAGGGTGTTGCAGTGGAGGATCCCACAACACCATTCCTTGGCTTGTTTTTCAGAGGAGGGAGCCTTCTCTCCTTTGGGATATCAGTGAGGAAGGATTAAGAGCTCAATTTAGATCTTGGCACTTCGCCAACACATTATATTCCACATACAACGCAGTATCCCTCAGTGACTGTGTTATTTTCAGAGCACACTTGTAGTGAGGGTTTACAGTGTTGATTGGAGGGTGAGATATTCAGTGTTATGATCAGCCTTTCACTTATAATATCCATTGGATTAGGTTTACTTCATATTGTGTATCATATTCATCCATCTCCATCCAGTTCCAGTTTTAAGTTGCAGTTGCTACCCTGCAACTCCGGCATTTTTCCATTTTTGTATATTTGATTCAATCCTTCTCAGGATTGTTGTATTATTTTTTTCAGGGGTTGAGAGCTTTCCCCCCCCTCATTTATTGAGCCCTACATTGTTTTATCTTCATATTATGATGCAAATTCTCTTATAAATTGCGTCCTCTTAGCCTGTAGAAATTCATGTGTAGCAGCGTTTAACTATTTTCATGTACATGTCCCTTTTGAGGCTACATTGATTTTCTTGAGTGACTCTTTCCTCAAGGATTTTTATAAAATTACTGCTATAATATACATTTGTTAGATATCTACATATTCATGTGCCCAGGCTTATAAAATTAACGTTGTTTTTCCACATCTTGTTCAAGAATTGTTGCAGTCCCTTCATCAGGCACTTTTTCAAGACAAATAGGTGTGGTACTTCTATTTAACCCACCTAGATGGATTTATTTTGAGCCTCCTCTTTGATTTAGGTGTTAGATACATTGATATAAGGGATCCAGGTCTTTGTTTCAAATCCTGTAGCAGCCATTATTGGAAGAAAATGTGTTTTCCAGTCATGCCTTGCTAGTAGATCCCACTTTGGGGATATTACAGTTTTAACATTGTACAAAAATTATCGGAAAACAAGCTGTTCAAGAAAAAAATAAAAAATAGAAAGAGAAAAATACATAAAATAGATATACATAGATATTTTCCCCTGGATCCCAAAATCGGGACTACTAGTTTGATTTTTCATTATATTCCTTTTAATGTTACAACACATATATATACATGCCAAAGAATTCATAAACCCCATTACATTAACCCTGGATTAGAACATAAATGTAATTCCCCTGACCAGATCTACAAAATACCATGAGTAGAAAAAAATTCATGCCCAAAACCATGTGAAAACCCATGCACCAAACCATAGGCAGGTCTAACCATCTTATTATAGGTCAATTTGGCATCATTCAAAATGACTTGGTTAACTGGAAATCTTCTCCAGGACCAACGAATAGGGCCTATCATCCCCTATCATTTTAGTTGCTACATGCCATAAGACAAAGAACAAGACAAATCATCCATGACTTTCATCTGCAAAGGTTTCCAAGATTTGAAGTTTATAATATATCATATGAAAGCTCATCAATGCTACTTCTAAAGGGACTAAGTGTGTTGCATATGTAGGTAGCCCCATTCAAGGATGCTTTGTAAAGCACTTCCTAAAACTCATAGGTGTGGGTTACATTGGGGGAAAAATTCTTATTGTTCCGGAATCTCCACTTGGCTAGTGCCTTCTAGAAGACTTCACATGTGTCAAACTTCAAATCCATGTGTCCATTTGACCTATACAAGATTGGGAACATGCCTTTCCTATTATTAGAAAGTCATTGATTTTAAAACTACCTTCAGCTCCTCTATAAATTTAGCACAGATCCTACTACTTGGTAAGGAAGAATTTGAGTAGAGAAATGTTGGTGGAATTTCAATTGAGGAGTTGATTTTTGTACCATGATTCTAGAGATATTTTCATTGTGATGAGGGTGGGATGCTACTGAATATGCTCACTTAAAATCAATCACAGGGTTGTAACCTCCCCTTCTATCCATTATTAAATATTGTTTCTTGATTTCCCACATATGTATTTGTATAAGCTTATGTTTTCCATAATATGAATTCTTATCTGATGTATATGGTTTATGTTTCATTGATTTAACTAAATAACTTGAATATACATTTGTATGATTGATATATTTTTCTATTTAGTGTTCATCTTTGCAGGAAATATTTTCAGACATCTAGCTTGGATTTGAAGCTACAACAAGAGAGACAGAAGGAGAATAGGAATCGCTTGGACTCCAAGTAATTTATTTTATCTATTATGTGTGTCTATTTACAGTTATGAAAAGTAGTCACAAAGTCTTTAATTTGTTGTTCTAGATAAGCACATTTCTAGGGAATAATTTTTTATCTGTAATTCATAATTCCAAATAACAAATTGGAAACTCCGCTCGGGAGTTTACCCTTCTTCCTAGATGTATTTTCCTCTGCTTTTATGTGTTTATTCACTCAGTAGCATTTTCTCAGAAATACTAGGCCTTTTGAAATCCAAATTTTCATTAGAAGTGTGTTAAACAATTGTGTTTTTAATTGTACATTGCGCTCAACGCATTATTGGACATGACATAATGCTTTGCATAGCACTATCTCCATTTCAGGGGTGCTTTGCAACGCATTGTCTCCCCTTAAAGACTACGTTGACCCCAAAGACCATCCAAATTCCATTAATTTTGTGATTTCATTTTTTTTCTCAGTTTTGTTCTTTGCTGTGTTTTGAAAAGCATGAAGCCTAAAATTGACCAGTGAAATTATCTACCTCTTCCTCCTTTGAAAGAATATTTTGTTCAATGTTTGTTTAAACCATTTTTCTTTATCATTGACGAATTAATTTTTAAAGTATTTTCATTGCTGCATTAGATCCAATTTCTTTTGAAAAGGAAATTGTCGTAAATTATTTGTTTCCCGATAGGAGAAATTGTTGTTCAATTCCTCATTTTTCCTTCAAAAGAGAAATTGTTGTTCTATTCTTCATTTCTCAAAATTAAAAGGCATTTGCTTTTATTGATTAGGTGCACTTAGTTTCTTTTATACATTTATAACATTAAAGGGACTCAAAATAAAAACCTACATTTGTATGTAGTGGGTTGTGTGCTTTGCAAAAGGAACAATTAGGAATACTGCATTTAGTTTGTGCTCTTTGATTTGTTTGCTCTCAAATTGATTGCTCATTCACTCTAGTAGCTATGATTTTCATTAAAAACCTAAAAGTTGAATATTTCTTATCATTCTTAGTTTGGATTTTAGGAATTTCCAATACATCATTGCGGTGAACCTTTAAAGTAAAATTGATAAACTAGATCAACTTAAAATTTATCTCAATTAACCTAACAAAGCATTGGAACCATAATGATAACATTTAGAAGGTTTATTCTAGAGACGTGTTCCAGCATTGTAAAACATAGAAACTTTTGTTAACTTATCTGCAACACATTCTGAGTGCGATACCTCACTCCACGTATGTAAGTATATCATAGCTCGTTCATGTACTTTTAGGTATATTGGGCGGTTTTACAGTACCAAAAGTATAAAAGGGTGCTCTCACTGTGCGGTTTCCAATTAGATAACGCTACTAAAAACTTGGGCCTCAACATACCTCTGCGTATATTTGGGAGGGAAAATTTTAGGTGCTATCCATCCATAGTGAACCAAGTTAGCCACCTTGTAAATTGTAATACACTGAACACAACATTTAGGGAGATTTCCTGCCCGTACTTCTTGGTTCACTAGGAGGTATTCTGCAGTTCACATTTTCTTGGTAAACCTTTTTCCTAGCATTACCCTTTTATTTTGTTTATTTTTTCGGTTAAAATAAATCAGCAATCATCGAAAAAAAAAATCCTTTCCCTCATCGTTCGCTTATATTAGCATTGAAACCACCTTTATCACCAGAAGTTACTCCTGCTCGGCGAAGGCGACCACACTCTACCAAATCAAGTAAAATTGGTACCTCTAGTGAAGCATCATCTTTCCATATACCAGAGTTAGCTCAACTTGTTTCTACACATCCCGATTCTTCTACTGTTGTCGAGATGGAGTCTTCATAGTTACCCATGGTCACAATCCATCCAATTAGTGAGACCATACCTCTTGGACCCAGCATTGTTCAATCAGAAGTTGATCCAGATCCTGTCTCTTATTTTACATAACATTTGAATCCTGAAGTCGAACAACCAGAATTTTTTCCTACCTTGGTCATTCCAAAAATTTCTATAGCTATTGTTTCTCCCATATCACACAGTCAACCACCTGAAATATAATTTGGGCCTAACAGTGAAATAATTCCACCTGGTTTAATTGCGATTGAAGAAATCCCACGAGACAAAACACCTTTAACTCCAACCCATTTTGGGGAGGACGTTTACCTGTACGAGTCTTTTCCTCGATCGTCACCATCTGCTTTAGTTGATCCTGCTCCTATTCAAACTCCGGTCAATCCAAAAGGGTATATATTTGATCAAGTAACCATCCCTGATCCAACATCTTCGATTGGGCCATCTGTTCCAATTATGTCAGTACCTACCCTTGCTACCCCATTGATGTTCACAACTTCACCAGAGTCATATTTTCATGGTGGCCTTACGGTCCCATCAAGTTACAAATCATTATCTGGAATTTTCTCTGGTGCATCTTCAAAACCATGGACTTTACCAATTCCATCGTCCAGTATTCTAACTGGTAATCCTATAGTGAGTACTGAAAGGCTTGATTCTTTATACACATCATCAGGGTGATATCAAGCTGGTCCTTCTGGGTCTATTCCTTCATGTACCATATCAATTGGACTCCCAACATTTGGAGAACAATATTTTTTGTCCTATTATCCTCCTAATGTTGTGGGTCAACCTTTGGTCACCCAATATGATAGTAATCCGTCACCTTTTGGTCAACCTAATATCGAAATGAATGCCTATCAGTGGAAGCCCACTCTGCATATCCAAGCACAAACGGTTGTAAATTTGCATCAACTAGTTCAACCTATTGTTAGTGTCAGTATTTTCATACTACCATCAGTGATCAAATTTACACTTTTGCATTTGCATATTAGGAGTCCCATACCATAAATTTTCATCATTCCATTAGGTCATGGATTCATTGATGGTAGTGGTTTTTCATAAGTTTTCCCTTATGTTAAACTTGTTGATTCTCCTCTCTATGGTATTTAGTCATGATTCACTTTCACTCCCAATCCATATTATTAGGTCATAGGGTTGGTCTCATTAGGTTCTAGGGTCTCATCCTGGTCAAATAAATGAGTCAAGTGTCAATAAATATCAGCAAGGTCATGAGGAGGTCAAATAAACTCAAAGGCGCAGCATCTGAGAAGATCAAGGAATTTTTCTATTGAGCTTGATGTAATTTTCACCTCAAAACCATGTTTCAAGGTGAAAACATGGTGCTTTACTTTTATTATCATATTTCATGTAATTTTATGTCTTCATATGTAATAAGTTCCACTTTAGAAAGCCTCTTTCTCCACAAAGCCACCTCCATGCCTTTCAAAGGTGCTTTCTAGAGAATTTCAGTATAAAATCATGTTCGAAGTGTTTCCACCAAAAAGTGCCTGGAAAGAGCTTTCCAATGGTATATTACACTCTCAAAACTGACTCCTGGATCGAAAATTATGCCTAAGTGAACAAAAGTCCCCAATAGCGTAACCTTACCCCTTTTCCCATTTTTCCCTTACACTTTAATTCATATCATTTTAAAGTTTTTCATTATAAAATCCCTTTTCTTTTAATCCGATCGCACCCCTCTTTCTGATCCAATCGTGACATATCAATATCATATCTCGATTAACCCACTCCAATCATATCTAGACCGTTGATCTAATCAACGATCTGACGGCCCACATGTAATTTCACCACCGATCGCATCATAGTTTTGAACCGTCCCCGCACACTTAATTCTTCCGATGTGATTGACTCCCGACCTGCTCCATTGATTGCATCTGCACTGTCGATACGCCCATCTGATCAAACAGCTCACAATGTCGTCGCACCATTGCAAGTGACCATTCCCACAGTTCAAATCCCGCTCCACTCCTCCGCCAATCTGCGATTGTGATTGGTTGGGTCCCACCATAGGCCTTTCGGCCCCACTGCAATGAAAAAATGATTTTTCCTTAGTAAATCCGATTAATTGGTTTTCAAGGATTTCTTAAGTGTTTCATCACAATCAAACGATCCCAAAACACTTTGCCTCTGCTCCCCTTCCCCCTTACGATTGCGATTCCCTTTTGGGTCCCACCTAAGTCTTCCACCATTTTTGAAAGAAAAGGGCTTTTTCCTTGTGTTAATTCATTTTTTCCATTTCACTTAAACCTTTTTTAATCCCAAAGTCTTCGCCCATCGCAATCGGTGATTTCCATAAGTTTAAACCCACTCCCCTTCCAATCCCTGATTGTGATTGCGATTTACTCCCCCGGTCCCACCATAAACCCTTCCACCCATTCCCAAATGAAAAAATGGTTTTTCCTTTTGTAAAGGTTGATAGTTCGATTATTTAAGTTTTAAAGGGATTTCTTAAAGTCCCTCATTGCATCGAAATTTTTCCAATATTTTCATCACATCGCAAGTTCTTACGACATACTCCCACTCGCCTTCTCGTCCCGATTTGTGATTGCGATTTCCCCTTTCCCATATACACTATCACATCGCATGTTTTCCAATGCACTATCCCAATACACCATCCCCTTCCCTCTTCTGATTTCGATTGCGATTTGTGATCGCATCTTGGGCCCACCTCCCTTTCCCTTTTTTATTTTCACCCAAAAGGGGACTTTTCTTCATTCAAACAGATAATATGGTTTTTCATGGTTTCAAAGGCATTTTTTCTGAAAATTGGTTTTTCTTCAAGAGAATAAAAATAGAGACAAATAGTCTAAGGCCGTGAGCTAATGATAAATCAGAGACATATACAACAACTATAAAAAAGGGATATGTTCTTCAGATTTCCTATTTTCATTCATTCGATGCAACAACAACCTTCCAGAAGTTCAAAATGTATTTTTTCCCCTCTTTTTTAGGGGAAGATTGTTGGTTCTCTTCTTAAGTTCGGATTTCATTTTATGGGTTGGTGAAACAGCTCCCTTTTTCTGTAGATCTACTACCCTCATTTCTGTCTATTTAATGTAATTCTTCATCATTTGAAAAAAAAAAATATAAAGTGTGGAATTAGTTTGGAAATCTCTGAGGACACTCTACACTCCAGGTGTAACAGTTTGACAGGGAATTAATAAATAAATGCAGATCTGATTTGCGGGATCCCTATGGTATGAATTTTAGCATTTGTTCTTTCCTTCGTGTTCATCTATAGATTTTTTATGTTTACCATTCATTCATTCATATCTTTGGTTGAATGTTTTCAAGATAGATATGTAGAATCCATTGTGTAATGCTTTTCCATGGGAAATCATTCAATACTCTATGTTTTCTTCTGTTTGAAAAGGATCCATCTCCTATGCCCTTTCAGCTCCTCACCAATCTTACGATTCCATCATTGTTTAAAAATTAATTGCCAAAATTCCTACCTACCTTGCCCCATGAAATACCCTGTATCTCTTATTTAATTCCCCAGTTTCAAACTACTGCATTCGTTCCATACAACCCTTAAATTTATAAAAACATTTCCAATTATTATACCTAGCCTAATATCAGTTTATTGTTATATTTCATTGAATATTTTTGTTAGAGAGATCCCTCTCTTGATCTTGTAGGGCTAGGTACAAGGCTAGGTGTGGTTTGAGGTTACCCTAATTTTCCTTCTTTTAGCCTAAGGTTCAAATTAGGTGCTAACATTTCTGGTGACCATACTGGGTAAATATTTAAAAAAAAATATTCATTACCCCAGTAATATCTCCAAAATAAATTCCTAGACTCTGGATGATGATATTCAGAGTTTTCTAGGCTGAAATAAAATATTGTAAAGTAGAAATTTGACCACATTGGCTTCAAGAAGATACACAAGGGCCAATCCTGATCCAAATCCTCCCCTTGTTTTTGAAAATCCTAATCTTATTCGAAGGATAATCAGAAGACAAGAAGGGTCACTAAGTTCTAGACCTATTTTTAGATCTCATTCCTGGCCCAGTGAGTGGCTGTTTGTAGAAGATCTTTATTTTGATGAGTGTTTTGAGCTTTCTTTGTTCAGAAGTAAATCTGAAACTACACTTGATGACACAGTTTTAGATCCAGAATTTCTTGTAGATATTTAAGTTCAAAGGGAAAACACATCGATTGATGATTATATTTTGAATTCCCCTCATACATATATCACTGTAACCAATATCCCTGAGTCTTCAGAGTCATCAAGAACATCATTTCCTCCCCCTAATTCATCAATAAATTCTCATCTTTCAACTCCTCCATTAACACCTCCCTTGAATCCTAGTAGCACAAACATTGTTGTAAATCCTCCACTAGTCACGGCTGCCTAGTATGTACCCCTGGTTTTACCTTAGAACCTGAATGATATGCCTGCTAATTATCAAATTAAAATTCCTATCTTTGATGCCACTCAAAGCATCACAGCCCAGCAGCATGTTGATAAGATGAATGCATTTTTTGATCTTCATGAGGTAGAGACAGAGAATGTAACCACAAGATTGTTTGTCCAATGCTTTGGAGGTGAAGTTCTAAAATGGTTCAGAGCCTTACCAGCAGGATCTATCCATACTTTGCAAGAGTTACATAGGCAATTCTTAGACCGATGGGAGGTAAACAAGAACCCACTCCAAATCTTGTCTGAATATGAAAATATTAAAACAAATGTGGGTGAAATTGTACAGGATTACTGTGTGAGATTTAATGATGTATATAATGCTATTCCAACCAACCTAAAACCCCCTATGGGATTAGCCTTTCTCAAGTTTCTGGATGGTTTCGATGCTGATATGGCATATCAGCTACGTGAAATAGATCCTACCACACTTGAAGACATGCAGAAGATAGAAGTGAGTGTAGAAGCCAATATGTTGGCCAAAAGAGTGTGGAAAAGGGCTGAAAAGAGGGTGACTGTGAAAGAAGAGGCATCTCCTTCAGACAGTAAGATGGACACTTTGATCTGAACAGTGGAGAAGATGGTTGATCGATTAAATTTTTCAAATAGACCCGAAGCACAAATCAAGAATCCTAATTTCATAGGACATCAGCAGCTACAATTCAGAATTAAGCAGAGAGAACAGAGAGCGCAGGAGCAAGAAATGCCACAACAGCAGATCATAACTCCATTACAGCAAAATTATGTTCAGGGAATGGAGGCAAACGATGACGATGATCTAGTGGTGGAAGCCAATCATTTCTTCACTGCCGATGGTGCGCCAATCTCTCACAGAATATGAATAATATACAACGATTATAGACATTCAAAAATATGAAGATCTCATATTGGCTAATGATGAAGTGTTAGAGGAAGAGTCTGATAATTATCAAAGAGGATACATGAATGCTCTATCAACACAATAGAAGGAGTGCTCTTTGAGGAGAAGAAATGTGCCGATCAATCCCATTCAGAAAAGAAAAGAGCTGCAATCAAAAAATGATTCTTCAAATACTCAAAGAAAAGGGAAAGAGCTTGTTGATCCTTCCTCCAGCAAGGCATCTTCAGCAACCAAAATTGTGAACGAAAAGAACCAGCATAACACAGCAAAGGATCAAGTAGAGAATAAATATACTCCCATTAAAGAGGTAGAATGAGTTCCTTCTTTTAATTTGGAAAATGAAATTTTTAAGCTAAAGGTGTCCATGCCCTTGACTGAGTTGGTGAAAAACAACACTTATAAACATCAGGTGTTTAGAATTTTCCAAATAGACTCTGTATCAAACATGGTAAATGTTGAACATGATTATCCTGAACTCATTCTCGATCTAGCCATAGAAGATCAATCTAAAGAAAGTGAAGTCCCCCCCTTCTACCCGAGTCTTAGATTACATGAGTTCATTTTACATAATTCTATGTTGGACTCTAGAGCCTCGCACAATTTGATGCCCAAAGCCATTATGGGCAAGTTGGGACTTGATATTACCTGCAAATACCATGATTTGTATTCTTTCGACTCTGGTAGGGTCCATCGTGTTGGTCTTATTAAAGATTCGGTGGTATCTTTAGATCAAATCCCAGCTAAGAATGTTTTGATGGATGTAGTTTTTTCCGATGTTCCACCACGATTTGGAATTCTTCTATCGAAGTCTTGGGGTGGAAAACTTAAAGGAACAATGCAGCTTGACTTCTCTTATGCCACCATTCCTGTGTTTGGTCAGTTGAGAAAACTATATAGGGAGAAGAAAATGAAATACATGATCACTAGCAAAGAGAAGCTGGTTAATCATTCCATTAATGTAGTCCACACATATTTAGAGTCATTTTTATTATATTCAGATGGTGGTTTGAATGATGAAAATTTTCAGTTGGTACAAGTGGATGAGATACCTGAAATTTCAGAAAATTTTAGGTAAGTATTTAGACAGGAAAAAGATAAAGCAACAAGAATTTCTAAGCTTCCTTCCTACCACCAGCAAAAATATAGTGAGCTGCAGAAAGAGGTAGAAATTAGTCAAGATAAAGTAGAGAAAGAAACAAAATATCAGCATCTACAAGAAGAAGAAGAAGGCCTTTGGAGCATGGACTTTGATGGAGCTGTTGGTAAGGACGGTGCTGGTATAGGAATATGGATTCAGAGCCCTGTTTTCCAACCTGAAAAGGTTCCTAGTAATGTTAGAGTATGTGCTTACAAGTTGGCTTTTGACTACTCTAACAATGAAGTAGAGTATGAAGCTTTGACTTCAGGTTTGAAAATTTTGAAGAAGTTAAATGCAAAGAGGATTTCTATCTATGGAGACTCAGAGTTGATAATAAAACAGGTAAAAGGAGAGTACCAAGCAAAGCATCCATGATTGAGGGCCTATAGAAATGTAGTCCTAAATATATTGAGGACATTTTTTGAGTACACTTTGACAAAAAAACCCTGAATGCAGAATCTTATTGTAGATTCTCTTGCCACTACTGCAAGCAATTTGAAGATTCCAATGACCTCTAGCAACAAGTTTGAAATTTATGTCAAACATAGGCCTGCCATCCCAGACAATCTAAGGTATTGGAAAGTGTTTTGGGATGAAAATGAAATCAACGCTTTTTTGCAGAATGAAGGAAAATTAAAGGATACTCCCATAGAAGGTGATTATAATGTTGATGATCAAGAAATTGAAGCAAATCAGATGGACATATTGCAGCTGAAAGATAATGTGATTCCTAGAGGTCTCATACCTTTGGAGGAGATTTTTGATCAATATTATGTTTCAAAGAAACCAAGGAGTTGAAGATTTTAATCTTGGAACAGCTGACAAGCCTAAGCTGGTGAAGTTATCAAAGGCGTTGACCCTGAGGTAAAGGAAAAGTATGTTAAATTTCTCTCTGAATTTTCTGATGTGTTTGTGTGGGATTATTCGAATTTGAAGGTGTATGACAAAAACATAATTCAACATAGTATTCCCATCAAGCTAGATCAGAAGCCATTTAGACATAAGCTTAGAAGAATCAACCCAAAGCTGCTTCCATCCATTGAAAAAGAGGTAAACAGATTGTATGAGTTGGTATCATT
This sequence comes from Pinus albicaulis, assembly GCA_034641835.2. NCBI lineage: Eukaryota > Viridiplantae > Streptophyta > Pinopsida > Pinales > Pinaceae > Pinus > Pinus albicaulis. The sequence continues at coordinate 216,844,126 of CM076580.1, read as the reverse complement.
GTCCCAATTAGATTTTCTAATTGGATTTAAAATTTGGTCCTAGTACATAAGAAGATATGAGAGATAAGGTTGTGTATAGATTTCTAAAATTTGAATAAAGCATCCTTAAAGGATAACTATCCACTTCCGAAGATGGACCATATTCTACAGAGAGTAGTTAGAGCATCAAGGATGTCACTACTTTATGGCTACTTAGGCTATAATCAGACCTTGGTGCATGAGAAAGACCAAGACAAAACTGCCTTCACAACACCCTGGGGAACTTTCCAGTATGCCAAAAATTCCATTTGGATTGAAGAATGCTAGAGCCACTTTCTAGTGAACAATGGACATTGCTTTCGCCAATGAAAAGGATGTTTTTCTTGTTTTTTATTTGGATTTTCTGACAGTGTTTTCTGGTTCTAATGATGAGCATTTGCACCACTTGAGGGTTGTTTTGCAGTGATGCAGAAAGTTTGGGATTTCTCTCAATCCAAAGAAAAGTCTGTTTGCTATGGATGAAGGCAAACTGTTGGGGCACATCATTTCTAAAGATGGTATCCACATCGATCCTTCAAGAGTGGAGGAAATTCAACACATAGACCTCCCACGTAATAAAAGGGAGATTCAGGAATTTAATGGTAAGATGAACTTCTTGAGCAGATTTATACCCAATTTGGCTGAACATTTAAGAGAAATTACTAATATGTTGAAAAAGGATAGCACTATCAAATGGATTGAGGAGGCTATCAAGTCATTTAATTTGGTAAAGTTTGCTCTGTCCAATGCCCCAGTCTTGATTAGTCATGACTATAACCAAAATTGCATTATATTCTCATTTGCATCGGAGCATACTATGGATGCGGTATTGATGCAAAAGAGAGATCATATTGAAAAACCAATTGCCTTTTTTCAGTAGGACTATTCGAGATGCCGCCTTGTGGTATAATATCATTGAGAAACAAGCATTGGCCCTTATAAAAGCATTGAAGGATTTTAGAGTATACATTCTATTAGTATGAATCTTTCGTCATAAAAGACCACTTTAGCTATGCATAACCAATAGCCCTAACATCAATTATGGCTGCCAAATATCTTTAAATCTGCAAACAGGTGATCCAAATAATGCTGCACAAATCTAAATCTAAGCATAAAAGACATTAAGCAGATAAAGTAAAATGTGGCTCCATGCATCCAATAGTCAAGACAATAACGATGTATTTGAAAGAATTTTTACATTATATTGAAAAGGGGCACCTGAGAGGAAAACAAGAAAGGTGTTTTTCGCTTCTCCTCAATGGTATGGGTTCTTGATAGTCCTCAGCATTTCAGAGCTAAAATATCTCTCTCTTGTTGGTGTAGAAAACCCAAAGAAACATAGAACTCAATGGGAGCTCAAAAGGAAAAAATGGAGAAAATGTGACCAAGTGTATAGATCCAGAGTGATATAATAGGCAACAAAAGGTGACTAATGAATGGGGAAAACCCTTCTATTTATAACAAAATATTAGGGTGATCTAGAAACTTGGTGCATGAATAAAATATTATTAATCAAATTCTAGAACCACCCTTTAGGAATATTTTATTATATTTGTTGGAGGGAAAAGGATTTTTGACTTGGGTCAATTCCTTTATTTATAAATAATAAATAAATAAATGATTTATTTACTATTTTAAAGAAATGGTGGGAATATAATTAAATAAATAATTATTTATTTAATTATTTATAAATGATTTAGTCAAATTTAACTAGGAATATTATTTAAATAGGATTTAAATAACTTATTCCTAGGAAATAATCAAATAAATAAGGATTTATTTAATTTATTTCCTTTTTTTGGGTTAAATATGACCAGGAAATATAAACAAATATAGATTTTTTTATTATTTCCTTTTGGGGTTTCCTGTTTAGACCATAAACAACTTAATAAAGATGTTTTACTAAGTTATTTCACATAGTGAAATAAATTTTACTTAGGGTAAAATTGGTCTTAAATGGTGCACTTGGGTTCATCTAATGATAGTAGGTTAGATGACCAAAAAATGGTATCACAGATTTCCCCTCAACGTGCGAGTGTTAGGAGCAAATAGTATGACCAAAGTACGTTGTAAGAACTCAATCACTAGACATCAAGAGGCAAGTCAGAGAAAGAAATGTAAGGTTGTCTAATGTGCTAAAGGACTAGACCCTGAGGAGACAAGACTTATAGGTGCAACAAGTCTCTAATTTATGAAGTGGTACCTATGCTAAAGGCGGCGGGGGAGGCATACCTATGCCCGCTGAGACAAAGTACAAAAGAATAGTATATCCAGTAAACAAGGAACTGAACTATAAAGTACATGCTGGCATAAATACAAGCCAGAAATAAAGAGTAATGAATCCCACATACACGTTGTGCCTGGAATAATCATCAGGACTTATAGAATAATATTTTAGTACATGAGATACAAATACAACCTAGATGCCCCCTATACACGGGGAAGGGCTTGCAAAATCTGACTGATACATGCAAAACGAAAAGGCGCTGCAAGGGGCTGAGGCTGACATCATCAAATGGAGGGAGCTACATCAAAGGCTGAAATGAAGAAGTCATCCGGGCATGTGGGGGGATACCTACAGGGCCACCCCCTCATGAGGGTTGAGACATCTCACACATACCTGGGAATCACCAATAGTTGCTGCTGCATCACTGGACCACCAAGTATATGGATCGCGATCATTCTGAAAGGAGCTTGAACCAAGGTACACCGCCCTCTAGACCTAGCTTCTGGAGTAAATGAGTTGATGTTGACAGAAGGAGGTCTGCCATAGGTGAGGCAATAAGGGATCCCCCACTCAGGCATGAGAGAAAATAGTAGAGCGACTAAGAGATGAACACTAATGATGATGATGAAATGATGAAAGGTCCAAAGGGGACCCTAAAAACATGAGTACAAAATGGTATCTCATGATGGAAATCGACACAAACAAGAATAAATATGGAGGCAAAGCAGTGCCCCAAGGAAAAGTGTTGTAAGTGAGGAAATATGATTTGGAGGAGAAGGGAAGTAAGACTTCGTGGACAACATGTGTCATGGTGAAGTAGTGAATAATGAAAACAAACATATGTTGGCTATCTACAAGAAAATAAGACATGCATTTCGAGTGGGAAATGCTAAGGGTAATATCTCTTAAGATAGAGTGCATTGTGAGGATTAGGAAGGGGGTGGCCTTCAAATTCCTCTAAAAGATATGCCCCCTTCCCAAGATCTTTACTGATGATGTAAGGACCTAGCCATAATGAGTCAAACTTCCGATGACTGAGGGTATCGTGGCCCTGTTCGTATACTAGAATGAGGTCACCTTCATGAAACGTGCGAGGGTGGACTTTTCGGTCATACTGAGCTTTGGTGCACTTTTTGGCTGCTTCAAGAGTTTGCAATTCAACACGATGGTCTTTAGAGGTGTGCTCAAGCATGATAAGTTGTTGTTCTAGAGGTTGGGTATCAGGGAGAAGTTTGACGGCCAAATGAAGGGAAGGAATTTCACACTCGATTGGTAAGACTGCCTCCTCACCAAAGACAAGGTGGAAAGGAGTGAAACCGGTGGTGGTTTTAACAGAAGTATGATAAGCCCACAAAGTATGGAAGAGCATAAGATTCCAATTGGTTTTCTTCTTATTCACCATTCGTTGAAGCATGGTCTTAATAATTTTGTTGACCGCTTCAACTTGGCCATTCCCTTTGGGGTAACAGCCTATAGGAGGATGAATATTGGTGCTCAAAACCTAATAGTAAGGATAGATCATGCCAAATATCATCTTCAAAATGTCGGCCATGGTCAGAGATGAATTGTTTTGGAACTCCAAATCGAGCAATGACGTGGTTGAAGAAAAAGAGGGCGGTGGTGGCTACCATATTGTTGAATATTGGCATAGCTTCATCCCATTTTGTGAAATAGTCAACTGCCATGATGATATATTTGTGGTTACCAGCAGATGGAGGTCGACATTCCATGAATTCGATGGCCCATTTATAGAAAGGACTAGCTGTGATGATGAGATGTAGGGGAGGGGGGGGAGCTCGTGCCTTAGGGGTGAAATGTTGGCAATTGGAATAGTGTTTGACTACTTCAATGCAATTGCTGAAGAGAGAAGGCCAAAAATACCCAGCGCCCATAATTTTTTGGGCGGTGGCGAGGCCGGAGAGGTGGCCGCCACAAGCGTCGCTATGACAAGCATTGAGGACTTGCTCGGCTTCGGCATGTGTGAGGCAACGATGAAGGACAATATCTACTCCACGACAATAAATGTCGTCACCAATCAGAAGGTATCGAGGGGCTTGGTGTTGGATACGTCGTCGAGCATCATGATCAAGATGAAGGGTGAACTTTTGGTTTCACATGTAATGAAGGATGTCACCATACCAGGGATCATCGATGGTGATGGAAAATAAATATTCATCAGTAAGAGCATCATTAATTGGAGGGTCTTGCATTCTGATAGGTAAATCATAAATGAGTTCAGCGAGGGCTAAACCTTCCTTGCTTTTTGGGGGTGACAAACTCAAGGTCGAATTCTTGGAGGATAACGACCCAACAAGCGTATTTCCTACTGAGGATGCGTCAACTCAATAGGAAAGCCATGGGGTTGGAATTAGTCACAACCTTGGTGGAACGCATGAGGATATAATGGCGTAGTTTTTGGACCGAGAACACGAAAGCTAGCACTAATTTCTCTTCATGGGAATAGGACACAGGGGGACCGGCAAGGTTCTTACTGACATAATATATCACATTTTCAACACCGTTATCATCTTCCTGGATAAGGACACCAGCAACCGAATAGGTGGAGGCGAGGATATATAGGATGAAGTCCCAGTCAAAGTCAGGAGGATGGATCAACAGAGTAGATGTGAGAGCGTGCTTGAGGGCATCAAAAGACTCTTGAGCGTAGGTATCCCAAATGAAGGGGGTGTGAGATCGAAGGATTCTAAGGAAGCCATGCGTAGTAGTGGCATAGTCAGGCACGAATCGGAGAAGAAAGTTAGCTTTACCTTAGAGACTTTGAAGCTGGCGTAAGGTACACGGAATAGGAAGTTCAAGAATGGCTTGAACCTTCAAAGAATCTAGAGTGATCCCGTCTTTAGATACTATGAAGCCGAGGAGATGACTGGCGAGAATGCAAAAGATGCATTTCAATGGGTTAAGGTGAATATTATACTTGCGACATCGAAGAAAAATGGTACGCAGATCATGGAGGTGTTGCACCCGATGTTTAGAACGGGTAGTGAGGTCGTCTAAATAGGTAAGGATAATATGAGCTAAGTCATGGAAAAAATAAGACATCGCTCATTGAAAAGTGGCGGTGGAATTTTTAAGGCCAAATGGCATGACTTGGTATGAAAAAGTGCCCCACAAACTAATGAATGTGGTTTGAAGTTGATCAACACGATGGATAACGATTTGGTTGTATCCATAACATGCTCCATAAAGGATAGCATCTCATGCCCCGCACACTCATAAATGATTTGGTCAATAAATGGTGTGGGGAAGTTGTCTTTGGGACAAGCTTTGTTCAGTTCGTGAAAGTCAGTGCAGACTCGAACAGTGCCTTGTTTTTTGAGGACGGGAACAGGGTTGGACACCCAAGTGGTGTACTCAATGGGATAGATGAAACCATCTTGTCTAAGCTTATCGATCTCGGCTTTGATGGCTTCACGTCTAGAGGGATGAATGGGTCTCAACTTTTTATGGACTGGAGTGGCATCGGGCCATGTGTCTATATGATGTTCGACAATGGAAAAATCGAGTCTGAGCATTCCTGAATAGGACCAGGCGAAGATATCACAGAATTCTTTGAAGAGTTTAGTGTAGGCTCCAATTTTGTCCGGAGTGCATTAGGTGCCCATGGTGATATGTTCTTTGATTCCTTGTTTAATAGAGATGTCTATTTTTATGGTAGGGGAGATATTGGCCATATTACCTTCTTCAGAAGCGTCAGGTGCAGGAATGGGATTTTTAAACCAATCGACCTTAATGGGAATGAAGTATTTATATTTGACAGCATATTGGTCATGGGATTTATGTGGGAGGAAATATGCATGATGGTGCGTATCGTCCCATGGAAAATTAGGGTTGGTCATGGCTTCCATGATGTCTTCATTGGACTGGAAGATGGGAAGAGTGGATGGAAGAGATTGACCTGATGAGGTAGAAAGATGAGACTCTTGATTGCTATGGGAAGGGCTCACATGTGCAATGTCATGTGAGGTGACAGAGTGAGAAGTTGAGTGATCAGGTGAAACGTCGGGGAAAGGTACTAAGGGGTCGGTTTCCGAGAATCACGGTGATGAGGAAAGGTAAGAAATGGTGGCTAAAGTTTCTGTCATTTCAATATCAGGATGGGAAATGTTAATGGGGGTAGACAGGTCGTCTGGTGCGATTCAAGAAGGTCTATGGTGAACCATGGCTTTGAATTGGCGGTATGCGGCTAAAGAGGAATGATACTCATCAAGGCGGGGACGGAGGTGGGTATAATGTCCATGGAAATCACACAAGGAACAACGGTGATTGGTGTGCAAGTTTTTAAGTTTTGGGATGGAATCCAATATGGTGACAAAGACCTCTAGGATGTCTAATTCCGGAAATGTCTCATTAACCATGGTCTTGAGATATGGTAATTCAGGACAGGTATGGGTGGCGTAACCAACAACATCACACAAAGCACACTGGATGGTATTCATTGGAGGTTGAGGAGGGGCAGGGTTTTTCGGGGTAGGCTTGTCCTTAGATTCCCCCTTGCGAGTTTTTCCATTCTTACTCGAAGCGGTCGCAATAGAAGGTGGTTCCTGTTGAGGTGACTGAGGTAACAGTGCAGTGAGAGAAATCATGGGGATTGGTTGAACTGGGTCAAAGTAATATATGGTTTAGGTTGACCCCATAGGGTAGTGGCTGGAGGGTCAAGATACCAGATGGGGATACCTAGGGTCAAGTTGGGGAGGAACAGGGTGGCCAATATAGGGACCGAATAAGCTCCGAGAGGGGGAGCCAGGAAAGGTATTTGACCAGCATGGAAATGGCCAGGAGGAATGGTGCCAAGGGGGTTGATATCGAGTGGAATCGAACTAGGAGGATTGTGTGTAGAAGAAGGTTCAGGAGGAAGAAGGTTGGCTAGTGGGGGCGAAGGGCTAGGAGCTGGTTGAGGTTGAGGTTGCTGACTAGCCAAAGTGGGCTCCGTAAGGTCAGCCCAAGATGATTGCATCATGCAAACGTTTTCCAAGCTAGGATCAGATACAGGAGGAGGGTCCAGAAAGGTTCCAAGCAAGGAAGAGTCTTTATAGACGCCGGGGGAAACACTGGTCAAAGAATCGAAGGTTGGCTTAGTGGTGACAACAGAGATGGTGGACTCAGGGGAGGTCTGAGATTTTGGTTATGATATGTTAATTGGTCGATGGGGACAATCTTTCCATTATGAGGGAAAAACATCTTGCGGTAGACTGCAGATGGGATGACAGACATGGCATAGGTGTAACTACGCCCCTAAAGGATGTTATAGTCAAGAGGGGCATCGATAACTTCAACGTCGACACAAATAGTCTTGTCTGCAAGGGTGATAGGACATTTATGGAAAAGGCCAATGGGCTGGGAGGCATGGCCATCCCACGCACGAAGGGTGATTGTGGAAGGGGGTAGCTGAGGAGATCCAATTTGTTTCCAAACCGAAGCAGAGATCACATAGGTAGATGCCCCCTCATCAATAATACACCGAGCGACGTTGGCATTTTGGATTTTGACTGGGATTTGGAAAGCAACAGAAGTAGGAAGGCGGGAATGGTCTGACTGATGGGCATAAAAAACAATCAATTGGTCATCAGCAGGATCTACAGCACCCATGGCAGATAGTAGAGCCTTCTTTTGGGAAGGACACGACTGGAGGAGTTCTAGTGTTGAAATGGTGGCAGGAGATTGTGCCAGATCATCTACTATACTATATGAATGGGAAGCCCGACCAGAGGCAGTATTTCAGCGTAATGGGCCCTTAGGAATCTTGGTAGGAACCTCAGCTTTGGGCAGAGGGATTTGCTAGGTACCATTGGGTGTCGACAGAGGCTCTGTAGGACCTGCAGATGGGGACTTAGAGATAGACAGAACGGGAGGTGTGGAGTACTGACGAGACTAAGTTTGAAGGTTGAGGTCGATGGTGAGAGGTTGGTCAGAGGCCATCATGAGAATCTGGTAATCGGAGGAACCAGAAGCGGAAGGTTGAGTGGTTACCGGGGCATGAGGTGGTTGAGTGGCCACGAATCCTTGTTGAGGGAAAGGATTGGTAAACACAGTAGGTTGAGAATTAGCCAGATTGGGAGGGATAGTAACAGAGGAATGTTGTCCCCGCACAGTGGCCTGAGACTCCCACATCTACCACATCTGTGGTAATAGGGGACAATCGTGACTATAATGTCCATAAACACCACAACATGAATAGGGCTTATTAGTGTGAAGTGGCCTATCTGGCTTAGGATGAGAGCCCTGTGGTTGGTTAGTAGTGTTAGGATCAAGAATCGAAGGATTGGATCCACAATTACCAGGGGAACATTGATTGCCTTTCCTCTTTCTTTGGAAAGGAAGAGAATTGGTTGTGCCTTGCTGTGCAAATACTTTCCCTAGAGGGGGTAGTAAGTGCTGCAGCAGGGGTTGATAAGGCAAGGGGGTGACAGGTCCAAATTTTGGAGGAGCTAGGACACCAGGCTACAGATAAGGATAAGGGTTAGGATGGGAAACATTGAGGTAAGAAAGAGTGGGGGTAAAAGGAGGAGGCATGCCGTATCCTAGATACATGCTACCTGGAGGGGGAAAAGTGCCAAAGGTGTTGGCCCCTCCTAGAAGGAAACCATACATCATTAGAGGCTAAGTAGAGGTATGTGAAAGAGCTCCAATGATACCATCGGCAGAGTGGGATTCCCCCGGGGCGTTAGCGCTGCCGGGCTTGGGGAGGTCAGGAAGGACAGTATAAACATAACTAGATTGAGCATAAATAAGGTCATATTTCAAGGCTATTTGGAGGGTGGCTTCTTCGGTTTGAGGGAAATGGGAGGTGACATATTTTCCAATGGGAGGTAAGAGAGAGCGAAGGAACCAGTCCATATAAAATCAATCTTAAAAGGGAGGAGCGCGACATGGGCAGAGGGATTTGCAAGGGACCATTGAGTGTCGACATAGGCTATGTAGGACCTGCAGATGGGGACTCAGAGATAGAGGGAACGAGAGGTGTGGATTACTGAAAAGACCGAGTTTGAAGGTTGAGGTCGATGGTGAGAGGTTGGTCAGAGGCCATCATGAGAATATGATAATTAGAGGAACTAGAAGGGGAAGTTTGAGTGGTTACCGAGGCATGAGGTGGTTGAGTGGCCACGAATCCTTGTTGAGGGAAAGGATTGGTAAACACAGTGGGTTGAGAAGTAGCCAGATTGGGAGGGATAGTAAGGGAGGAATGTTGTCCCCGCACAGTCGCCTGAGACTCCCACATCTTCTGCATCTGTGGTAATAGGGGACAATCGTGAGTGTAATGTCCATAAACACTGCAACATGAACATGGCTTATTGGTGTGAAGCGGCCTGTATGGCTTGGGCTGAGAGCCCTGTGGTTGGTTGGTAGTGTTAGGATCAAGACTCGAACGATTGGATCCATGATTACTAGGGGTAGATTGATTGCCTTTCCTCTTTCTTTGGGAAGGAAGAGAATTGGTCGCGCCCTACTACGCAAATACTTTCCCTAGAGGGGGTAGTAAGTGCTCCAGCGGGGTTTGAGAAGGTAAGGGGGTGAGAGGTCCAAATGCTAGAGGAGTTGGGACACCAGGCTGTGGGTAAGGATAAGGGTTAGGATGGGAAAAATTGAGGTAAGCAAGACTGGGGGAAAAAGGAGGAGGCATGTTGTATCCTAGATACATGCTACCTGGAGGGGGAAAAGTGTCGGAGGTGCTGGCCCCTCCTGGAGGGAAACCATAGCTCATTAGAGGCTGAGCAGAGGTATGTGAAAGAGCTCCAATGATACCATCGGCAGAGTGGGATACCCCCAGGGCATTAGCGCCGCCAGTCTTGGGGAGGTCAGGAAGGACGGTATAAACATAACCCGATTGAGCATAAATAAGGTCATATTTCAAGGCTATTTTGAGGGCAGCTTCTTTTGTTTGAGGGAAATGGGAGGTGACATCTTTTCCAATGGGAGGTAAGAGAGAGCGAAGGAACCAGTCCATATAAACCCGATCTTAAAAGGGAGGAGTGCAACATAAGCTTCTTCGTCGCCACCATTCCTGGACATGAGCAGAAAGGCGGGTCGAAGAGGATTGACAGAAGGAATTTAAAAGCTCGGTACAAGTGTCGTATCAAAGAGGTATCTAGAAATAAGATAAAAAGGCTTGGGCAATGGTCGCAAAAGTGGTATGGGAGGAGGTGGCCTACTCAACATACCATTTAGAAGCTTCATCTGTAAGCGTGCGTTGGAATAATCGAAGATGGATGGAGTCATCAGTAATGGAATTGGAGGAACACCACATATGGAAAGATCAGATATGGTTGGAGGGATATTCACTAGCAAGACCTTTGAACTTGGGAATGTCGGAGGGGAGCTTGGTTGGCATAGCAGGCCAACTAACATCGTGGTGGATAGGATCATTGATCAACTGATTGATGTCGGGGAGACTAAGGCCGGCCATATAAGGGAGCAATGGGGTAGTCAAGGTAGGTCTTGTAGTGGTTCCTCTAGAAACGGACCCAGCAGTAAAACTACGGTTGCTGCTGGCGCTAGGCCTTGAACTAGACATGATGAAGGTAACAGTGGAAGAACCAGGAGTAGGGGGAGAACCCAAACAATCAGAAGAAGATTCAGAGTGTGGAATTGGGGGAGGACTTACTCGATGACGATGGGGAGGAGGAAGTCAACCAACCGGAAATTGAGGGTGAAGGCCAAGAAGTCTCCGGGAGAAGCGCCTTGGGGGCGTAATGATGACGGGAAGAAGAAAAAAAGACAAGGGCGGGCAGGGACAAAATCGAGGGAGGTTAAGGGCAGAGAGGTGTAGTGACAATTGATTTTAAATTCTTTTCTAGGTGGTGTTAACCAGGGTCTTCTTCACTTAGGGTCAGTGGCATGTGTTGATTTTAATTTTTAAACCCAGACGTTTTGAGAGTAAAAGAAAAAGTGTGCTGCATAACTGAAAATAAAACTGTAAATAATAGTATATAATGCTGAAATAAAAGAAAATTTGACAGCTAACAATGCATCGATCTAACCCAAGAAGGCGGGTCTCTCAAAAATGTTTTAAAAGAGGGAAAAATCTAGTAAAAACACACGAAAAAGAGGCTGATAGATCTAAGGTTAGGAGGGATAGGGATCTAAAGGATAAATCTGTTGGAAAGAGGTGCAGAGAAAATCGAAGAGGCAGAGGCAAGGTTGCTATAACAAAAGGGGAAATCAGCTAAAAGGAGGAGGGATGAAGAGGTGGCCCGAGAGGTAAACCCAAACAAAACTATATGAGATGATTTGAAAGGGATAAGAGCTCATCTAAAGGGATCTAAAATTGAAGTATCAGATTTTAAAATAAGAAGGCTGAAACTCTGAAAATTCAGACGTCTGAAACCACTAAAACTCGCCCACCAAAAGTGGAGGGTAATAAAGCCCTAAGGGGCAATATTCCCACTTAGTTTAGTGAAACAGATCAGAAATAGGTCTAAACGGGCAGAGATAGAGGTTGGAAAACCCTGACAGAAGCTTCAGACAAACCCAGAAAAGTTGCTGGAAAAGTGCAGAAAGAAGTGTAGGTCGTAGGTTTTGATATTTTTTCAGTCCAGGTCACAGGTTTGGGACAGAAAAGTGTGTCCTCAGGTCCAGGTCATAGTTTTTGGGCTGATAAGTGCGACCTGCAGATCCAGGTCTTGCGGCGGTAGATTTCAGAAAAAAATGTTTTCTGAGCTACGGCTGATGTCTGTTACCTGTGCAATAGGGCCAGAAACACACGGAAGTTAAAAATTTTAATGTTTGAGGCTTTTAGAGGTGAAAATCACCATAAAAATCGGAAAAACAGGAAACTGAAGAGAAACCCTAGGGTTTGAAATCGCTGGATATGCAGGAATATATAAAACGATAACGGTCGGAAAAGAAAACCTATGTGGAGTCAATTATTAGTATGAATATTTCTTCGTAAAAGACCACTTTAGCTGTAACGCATAAAAAATAGCCCTAACATCAATTATGGCTGCCAAATATCTATAAATCTACAAACAGGTGATCCAAATAATGATGCACAAATCTAGATCTAAGCATAAAAGACATTAAGCAGATAAAGTAAAATGTGGCTCCATGCATCCAATAGACAAGACAAGAACGATGTATTTGAAAGAATTTTTATATTATATTGAAAAGGGGCACCTTAAAGGAAAACAAGAAAGGTGTTTTCCAGTTATCCTCAATGGGATGGGTTCTTGATAGTCCTCAGCATTTTAGATCTAAAATCTCTCTCTCTTGTTTGTCTAGAAAAACTAGACAAACATAGAATTCAATGGGAGCTCACAAGGCAAAAATGGAGAAAATGTGACCTAGTGTATAGATCCAGAGTGATCTAATAGGCAACAAAAGGTGACTAATGAATGGGGAAAACCCTTCTATTTATAACAAAATATTAGGGTGATCTAGAAACTTGGTGCATGAATAAAATATTATTAATCAAATTCTAGAACCACCCTTTAGGAATATTTTATTATATTTGTTGGAGGGAAAAGGATTTTTGACTTGGGTCAATTCCTTTATTTATAAATAATAAATAAATAAATGATTTAGGTACTATTTTAAGGAAATGGTGGGAATATAAATAAATAAATAATGATTTATTTAATTATTTATAAATGATTTAGTCAAATTTAACTAGGAATATTATTTAAATAGGATTTAAATAACTTATTCCTAGGAAATAATCAAATAAATAAGGATTTATTTAATTGATTTCCTTGTTTTGGGTTAAATATGACCAGGAAATATAGAAAAATATATATTTGTTTATTATTTCCTTTTGGGGTTTCCTATTTAGACCATAAACAACTTAATAATGGTGTTTTACTAAGTTATTTCACATAGTGAAAGCAATTTTACTTAGGGTAAAATTGGTCTTAAATGGTGTACTTGGGTTCATCTAATGATAGTAGGTTAGATGACCAAAAAATGGTGTAACACATTCTGCATTCACATACTATAAGATATGTTCCTAATGCAACAGTAAAAGATGTCCTGATGCAAACTGATCCATAGGGGAGAAGAGGTAAGTGGATAGCAGCAATGTTGGAATATGATTTGGAGATTAAACCCACAAAGTTGATCAAATGACAAGGCTTGGAAAAATTAATGGCCCAATCAAACCTGCGTTCCCTGGATATAAATCTCATAACAACAATCTCAGAGGATGGCGATGAAGGTTTGCTTGTTCAAGTTTCAGAATTTTTTATACAATCCCCATGGTATTCAAACATATTTTATGTTCTTCATCATCTTTCACCACCTCCAGGGATGTCTAAAAGAAAAGGTAGATCATTGAAACTTAAGTCTGCTAAATTCTGTATTTTAAACAGTGCTCTTTATTGGAAAGATCCAGGAGGTATTCTACTTAATTTTTTGGTTGAAGATGAAGCTCAGCAGGTGATGCATGATTTTCAAAAAGGTGATTGTGGTGATCATCTGGTTTGGAAAACTACGACTAACAAAGTATTGAGAGCGGGATATTATTGACCCACTTTATTTTCATATTTGTACAAAACAGTGATGAGCTGCCATGAGTGTCAAATTTTCCAAGGGAAAAGGAAACTGCTTCCTCTTCCTTCAAAACTAGTTTCAGTAAATGCTCCCTTTCAACAGTGGGGACTCGATTTCATAAGGGAAATCCATCCTGCATCATCACAACATCATCGATGGATCTTGACAGGTACAGATTAATTCACCAAATGGATCGAGGCCGTTCCGGCAAGGCAAGCCACTAATACGGAAATCATTCAATTTTTATAATCAAATATGTTGTCTCGTTTTGGTTGCCCTCACAAAATCATAACAGATAACGCAGCAGCGTTCAAATCTAAGAAGATGGTGGAATTCTGTGACAAGTAAAATATTATGTTGGGCCATTAGACAACATAACCCACAAGGCAACGGCCTGGCAGAATCATCAAATAAGTCTCTGATAAACATAATCAAGAAAATGTTGGAGGCAAACAAAAGGAACTGGCATCGAAAGCTCATCAACGCATTATGGGCAGATAGAGTCAGCAGCAAGAAATTCATAGGTATGTCACCATTTGAATTGGTTTATGGTATTGATGTTGTTTTTATCACATCACTTATAGTTCCAGTCATGATATTATTACAAGAGGTTGGCAGTGAAGAAGATGATAATCAACGAAGAATCAATCAAATGATCCACCTTCAGCAAACAAGGGAAGAAGTGTCTCAGGACGCTATTCAGTTACAGGAGAAGATAAAGAAAGTCCATGACCGTAAGACCAAAGTAGAAAGGTTTTGAGTTGAACGACGTGGTGTTGAGATGAGATGCATGAAATGAGGACAAAGGGAAGCATGGTAATTTCGACAACCTGTGGAAAGGACCATACAAGATTTCAGCATACAAGGGACATAATTATTTCTTGCTCTTAGAGATGGATGGCCTAGATTTCCCTGGAGGACTAGTGAATGGTAGGCTTTTGAAGCACTACCACTGTTGAAGAGAATGGATCAAAAACTATGCCACAATTATTATATATACTATCTTATTTTTGGTCAGATTTCAAGTACACAGTCATTGAAGTTTGGGGCCTTAGGTGAAGGCTATAAAACTTGAATTATATGTGTAAATTTTGGTTTTATTTAAGTTTTAAGTCACATTTCGAGTCAGATTCAGTCTGTATTGGGTCAATTTTCAATATTTTGATCATATTTTCCCAATGGATAAGGGTACCTGGTCTACGATGTTCTTGGCACCTCCAAGGAGCTACCATCCCCATTGGAGCCAATGTTAGTGTTAGTCCTGCCATACTGCCATCAGTGATCAAATTTACTCTTTTGCATTTGCATATTAGGAGTCCCATACCATAAATTTTCATCATTCCATTAGGTCATGGATTCATTGATGGTAGTGGTCTTTTATCAGTATTCCCTCATGTGAAACTTGTTGATACTCCTCTTTATGGTCTTTAGTCATGATTCATTTTCACTCCCAATCCATATTATTAGGTCATAGGGTTGGTCTCATTAGGTTCCAGGGTCTCATCATGGTCAAATAAAGGAGTCAAGTGTTAATAAATATCATCAAGGTCATGAGGAGGTCAAATAAACTCAAAGGCACAGCATCTGATAAGATCAAGGAATTTTTCTATTGAGATTGATGTAATTTTCACCTCAAAACCATGTTTTGAGGTGAAAACATGGTACTTTACTTTTATTATCATCTTTTATGTAATTTTACGTCTTCATATGTAATAAGTTCCACTTTAGAAAGCTGTTATCTCCACAAAGCCACCTCCCTGCCTTTCAAAGGTGTTTTCCATAGAATTTCAGTATAAAATCATGTTCCAAGTGTGTCCATCAGAAAAATCTCGAAAAGAGATTTCCAA
Organism: Pinus albicaulis; assembly: GCA_034641835.2. Classification (NCBI taxonomy): domain Eukaryota; kingdom Viridiplantae; phylum Streptophyta; class Pinopsida; order Pinales; family Pinaceae; genus Pinus; species Pinus albicaulis. Next base: position 216,828,532 of record CM076580.1, on the reverse strand, counting down.
TGGTATATTATACTCTAAAAAACGACTCCTGGATCGAAAATTATTCCTAAGTGAACAAAAGTCCCCAATAGCCTAACCTTACCCCTTTTCCCATTTGTTCCTTACATTTTATTTCATATCATTTTAAAGTTTTTCATTATAAAATCCCTTTTCTTTTGATCCGATCATAGCCCTCTTTCCGATCCAATCACAACATATCAATCACATATCCCGATTAACCCACTCTGATCACATCTGGAACGTTGATCTGATAAGCAATCTGATGGCCCACATGTAATCGCACCACCGATTGCATCGCAGTTTCACACTATCCCCACGCCCTTAATTCTTCTGATGCGATTGACTCCCGACCCACTCCCCTGATTGCATCTGCATCGTCGATCCACCCATCTGATGAAATGGCTCACAATGCCGTGCACCATCACAAGTGGCCATTCCCACACTTTAACTCCCAGTACACTCCTCAACCGATCTGCGATTGCGATTGGCTGGGTCCCAGCATAGGCCTTTCTGCCCCGCTCCAATGGAAATATGGTTTTTCCTTTGTAAATCTAATTAATTGATTTTAACGGATTTCTTAAGTGTTTCATCACAATCGACGAATCCCAAAACACTTTGCCTCTACTCCTCTTCCCCCTTGTGATTGCGATTCCCCTTTGGGTCCCACATAAGTCTTGCTTTTTCCTTGTGTTAATTCATTTTTTCCATTTCACTTAAACTTTTTTTTATCCCAAATTCCTCAACCATCGCAATCAGCGATTTCCATAATTTTAAACCCACTACCCGTCTGATCCCCGATTGTGATTGCAATTTACTCCCCCGGTCCCACCATAAACACTTCTGCCCATTGCCAAATGAAAAAATGGTTTTTCCTTTTGTAAAGGGTGATAGTTCGATTATTTAAGTTTTAAAGGTATTTCTTAAAAACCCTCATTGCATCAAATTTTTTCCACTATTTTCATCGCACTCCAAGTTTTTACGACATACTCCCGCTCTCCTTCTCATCCCACTTTGTGATTGTGATTTCCCCTTTCCCCTATACACTATCACATCACATGTTTTCCATCGCACTATCCCAATACACCATCCCCTTCCCTCTTCCAATTGCTATTTTGATTTGCGATCGCATCTTGGGCCCACCTCCCTTTCCCTTTATTCTTTTTTCCCAAAAGGATACTTTTCTTCATTCAAATGGCTAATATGGTTTTTCATGGTTTCAAAGGCATTTTCTCTGAAAGTTGGTTTTTCTTCAAGAGAGTAAAAACAGAGAAAAACAGTCGAAGGCCATGAGCTAATGATAAATCAGAGACATTTACAACAACTATAAAATAGGGATCTGTTCTTCAAATTTCTTATTTTTATTCATTCGATGCAACAACAACCTTCTAGATGTTCAAAATGTATTGTTTCCCTCTTTTTAAAGGGAAGATTGTTGATTCTCTTCCTAAGTTCAAATTTCAGTTTATGGGCTGGTGAAATACCTCCATTTTTCTGTGAATCTACTCCCCTCATTTCTGTCTATTTAATGTAATTATTCATCATTTGAAATATATATATATATATATATATATATATATATATATATATATATATATATATATATATATATATATATATATGTATGTATGTATGTATATATATATGTATGTATGTATGTATATATGTATGTATGTATGTATATATATATATATATATATGTATATATGTGTAAAAGTGTAGAATTGAGTTTGAAATCTCTGAGGGCGCTGTAACTCCAGTGTAATAATTTGAAAGGGAATTGTTAGTCTTATTTGTCTAATTTGTGAGATCACATAATGCTCGAATTTTACTTGTCATTCTTTCCTTCGTGTTCATCTATAAATTTTTTATGTTTACCATTCATTCATTCATATCTCTGGTTGAATGTTTTCAAGATAGATAGGTAGAATCCATTTTGTAATGCTCTACCTTGGGAAATCATTCAATACTCTATGTTTTCTTCTGTTTGAAAAGGATCCGTCTCCTATGCCATTTTTAGATCCTCACTAGTCTTACCATTCCATCATTATTTAAAACTTAATTGCCAAAATTCTTGCCTACCTTGCCCCATGAAATACCTTGTATCTCTGATTTAACTCCCTAGTTTCAAACTGCCTCATTTGTTCCATACAACCCTTAAATTTATAAAAAAATTTACAATTATTATACCTAGCCTAATATCAGTTTATTTTTATATTTCATTGAATATTTTCCCCGGAGAGAGCCCTCTCTAGACCTTGTAGGTTTAGCTACAAGGCTGAGCGTGGTTTGATGTTACCCTGATTTGCCTTCTTTCAGCCTAAGGTTCAAATTAGGTGCTAGCACCTGTTACACCCACATCACTTCTACTTGTTAGTACATCTTTACCCCTATTAAAAAATAAAAATTTTGTACAAAAACCTTATCAAGAAGGTCCTTCAACTCAATACTGTAATATTCCAAATCTGGAATTTTCTGCTCCATCGAGAATATCTTAAGATATTCCAATTTCTTCTTTAGTGAGACATCACAAATCCATTTCAGAGATTGAATGTTGGGGAATTTACCAGATATGACTCCTTCCAAAGAAGGGAGAGATCCTGAGGCTAGCTAGCCCTTCACAGACTCTGTCTATGGATATACAATATTCCACCTCGGGAATTTCTGCTACAGGGTCCTTGAGGACGCTGTATAAGGAAGCTTCTGCATAAATAAGACAAAACACTACTGGGATGCCTTAGAAAACACATCATTAAACTCCTATGTATAATATGAGCTCAAAGAAATTATTCTAGATGGGTTATTCAAATCTCCCCAATCTAGGTCTCTAAAAAATGCTCAATGAAAGAGCTTACAACAATATATGATCATAACCATGAAACTCTGCAAATCTGAATACATCATGAGAGGGAAATGATATGCAGCCAACAATATGATATTATTTAGAAAACATACAAGAAATAGAAGAGAGAACAACCCCTCATACAATAGAACCAAACTCCAATGAATATATAATGAAATACCGGAGTTGCTGCAACTACACAGAATGCCGGAAGACCATGAATACACAGTCTTTAAGAGTGAAGTAGCTTTTGAACATGTATGAAATACAAATGTGGCTGAAAGGTACAATAAAATATCCCAAGAACAAAGAATGGGCTGAAATACAAGATTTCTAGCCAATCTATGAAGATTGCTAAAAATGCCAAAGAAACCTAAAATATGACAATTGGGTTGTCACTGCAACTGATACCAAATAAGAATGAGGTTGTGGCTGATCTGAAATATGATTTCCATCCTATTATAGCCTAAATCTGCCTCAGGTTGAAAGAAGGCAGAGTTCAGGGTAACATCAAACCACGCTCAGTCTGGTAGCTAGCCCTACCAAATCAAGAGAGGGATCTCTCTGGGTCAATCTCAGCAAAAATAATCAATAGGGCTTGTGATGACTTGAAATAAAGGATAATTTTAGGCTAGGTATATAAGTAAAGGATTTTTATTTGATTTTGGGGGTTTTTGTTGGAATCAAAGGGAAAGGCAGTTTTGGGTTTAGGGATGAGGCCTAGTTTTTGCAGAGTTCTGAAGGGGGCAAGGAAGGAAATTGTTTTGATGCTTTGAATTGAATGAATGGATAGTTTTAAACTGGTGAGGAGATTAAGAGGGAAAGAGGATTTCAAGAATCCTCTTCAAATAGATGAAAACATGGATAATTAAACAAAACTGAGGGCAGAGCAAAGCAATCTAATGAATTCCACCTTTATAACTCATTTGTTTAATTTAAGAAGAAAGGAGAAGGGAAATGATACACATAAACATCAATGAACTTACAATGACATATAGAAACACACCATCGAAACAGAGAGCCACATGGATCCCAAAGAGTGCTGCAAACCCTGGTCTATTCCTTTGCCAAAATTGTAGAGATGAAATGTACAATGAAGTGCCAAGCAATCCCAAGTGTCCAACCCTGAAAATGACTGAACAACTACAAGATATAGACATGCCTAACTCATCCCCATGCCTCTAGGGGTCGAGCTCATAATTCTAGGATCTTTTTCAACCATATCTAAACTAAGAAATGGAAAATAGGTAATGAAACAACTTGCCTCTATATGATAGGAAACTGATTCATTCACTGACATTTCACTTTTTGGTGAAGTAATATACTAAGATGAGTAAAAATGTGCAAAAATTACATCAAATTCATGAAATTACATCAATTTACATCAATAATTACATGAAAAAGTCAAACTAGCGAAAACTAGGCGAAAATCTGAGCTGCTGAGTGAAAAATAGGCCAAATTTCCCAATGCGCCGCACATGAAATCTCTATGCAGAGCACAACTTTGAGGCTGATTTTGAGGGCCTTTCTGAAGTCAAAATTGAGTGAAGGATAGCTCGTTGGAAAGCCCTACCTATCTAATTTCCAACCCAAGTATAATTTTTGAATTTGATTTCCATTTGCCCCTCCAAAAAACAAATCTCCCAACACTGCTTCCTGTGTGTGCAAAAAGTGGCAGAAAGGCCATTTTTGAGGTGTTTTTGACCCTTTAGGCAACCCAAAACTTGTCAAAATCCTTAGGTAATGGGTAGGCATGCATACTTTTTATTAAAAATTTAGAAATGCAAAGTTTTCATCAAAATGAGCTGCCAATTATAAGCGCGTGCCAAGTGGCGCTACGCGTCGGGCAGAAAAATCTGTGTTAAGGCCAAAAAATTCAAAATTGACAAAAAGTTTCCCAAATTTCTTGAAGTTTGGGCTGAATGTCCACAATCAAGCACTATGTTGGGCCAAAGAAGCTTCGGCCAAAATTTGGAGTCTATCATGCCTTTTACGACGCTTTAGTGCCCTCTTTAGTCTTGCTTTCAGGATCTTGATCCTCGCTTTGCAAAAATGATTTCGCACCCAATAATGGTTCTTCATGTGTATGAGCATGTTATTTTCCTTTTTGGACTTTTCCAACAGCTTCTCAAGATTAATATTGACCCTCTCAAGCCAAGTCTCTCGATTAGTCTCAATCTCCCGCTCAATGGGTGTCATCTCGGTTTGGCTTCTTCAGGCAGCTTGTCGGTTCTCACGGATGTTTTGCAACTCCATGACTGTTTGCTGATATTCCAAATGTTTTTTTTGCTGATCCAAGTAATTTATGTTCCACTGGGCTATTTCCAATTTGACGGTTAATGTGTCTATCTCCGCCTTCTGCTCCTGAATTGTCTCTCTCAACTTTGATCTTGGAGAGCTCAAATCCTCATCAATAAGTATGAAATCAGTATCCTGGCCTTCTGAAGGGCCCTCATCCTGCATAGGCCTCTTACCTATGTCTTGTACCTGTACCTGTGCTGTTGATGATAGCAACGAGACCCCTTCCACCCCAGGTGGAGATAATACTCGTCGAGCTGCTGCAAATAATACTCTGGTGCCTGTCCGATAAGTAACAAACATAGGCACACTAATAGGCTTTGTCTCGTGACCTTCAGGCTGATGTGAAGGTTCACCTAGATCATGAAAAACCTCCAAAGGAACCTGAGGTGCTGTGAAGAAATCACGGGAAATGAAATCCTCCCATGAAATGCCTTGCAATCCAAGTTATGTACAACCACGATCTTGATGAGTGCATAGTGATAAATACTGTTGTACTGCTGCTCAGGAGTTTTCTTCTGCACAAGCATGGTCATCCTCTCGATATTCTGGCACATGAAATAAGGAATTTTCATCATCCTCACTCTGGTTAAATGCATCAATAACCTGATGTGGTAGGCATAGAGGCGTGAAAACCGGCCCTCACAACTGAAATATCTGATAATGAGTTTCATCAGAGGCACATAGGATTCCTTTAGGAACCAGAATGGAAACATCCCGCTAAGTTGCCTCACAAAGTTAGGCCTGATGTATGGTTCATAATTCACTCTGTCCACCTGCTGTCTTTTGTTCCATTTTTCACCCACATTCGGTATCCCGGTTGCTTGAGAGATGGTTTCCGGTGTCAAAGTGAAATTTACACCAGCAAGAGTTACCTGAACATCATGTAAATGCAATACAAACAAACCAGCCAACTCCTGATGATGATGAATCCTAGCAATCATCTCACAATACTGATAGCATTACTGCTCTCGAAAACATGCCATGGAAAGTGGGCAAGCCTGCAATTGAGTCAATGAGGTGGGCCCTTCTCTCACATTTTTTCCACCTTTACGAGGCCTTATAGGTGCATGTAGCTCAGTGGTAGAATAACTATCTTTTTCATATGATGTATCAGTGTCTATCTCCATGATGTCCATGCAAGGTATATGTTGGCTTATATGAGATGAAAATAAGAATTTGGTGTTTTATTTCAATTTCCAAATATATGTCAAAGGGGAGGGACTGTAGGAGAAATAGGATAGTGGGAACAATGGGGTTTAATCAAGTGCAATTTACCTTTTGGAATTTTGACAAATGTAAAGACAATGGACAACCACTTGACTGTTTGGGAAACTTGGGGTTTCGGAATTTTTTTAAGTGAGATGGGAAAGGGAGAGTGATAGGAAATGAAATGAATTAGGGATAGGGATATGGGGCTTAGGAGTAAGTGAACTTTAGAGATGTAGGGAGATGGGAAATGGATTTCATTTGATAGTATAATAGTGAGAGGGAGGAATAAATAGTGAGGAATGAAAAAGTTTGGCACCAAAACAAATTTTAAAACTTCAACTTCAAAACCCTAACGAGGCACTTCAACAAGAGGATAGGGTTTATAGTTTTGGCATTCAAATTCTCCAAAATGCATTTTCAAATACTTGTAAATGAATACTACAGTCTCACATGAACTTACTTGGACAAATTAGAGCGAGCGATTTGGAAATTTTTGGAGGCAATGGCAAAAATTTGGGTGTCGGCCCTGTGCGCTACAACAATGGCCCAGTGCGCCGCGACCGTTGTATGCACTGCGCTAGAACAAAAATGCACAGTGGTGAGCATCCCTATGTGTCGCGCTCAACCAATGCGCTGCGACCACCGCCCAATGCGTTGCAATAGTAAACTTCACCCACAGTCCTCCCTTCAAACACTGTTTCACCCTCCATGATTTTTCTTTGGCTCTTTGATGACTTTGGCGTGCAAATGAAGTTTTGAATTTGAAAAAATCTTATATATACAAAGGATTTTGATTTTTGATTTGGAAAACCCACTTTGTAAAGTCTGAAAACTTTGGCACTTTTCACATAAACTCTGTTTTTCTTGCTTTTTGAGTTTTGAGCTTAATGATGAATCTCTTGTCTGTTTTTGTAGGGATAGCTGGCATGGGGTCTTGGCAAAGGTGACCAGGGTTGTGCATGGAGTACTTAAAACTAAAAGACTTTCAAATTACACTTCATTTATTACAAAAGGATAAAATAGACAATTTTTCTTCAAAACAAAGTTTTGAATAAAAATCATTATCAAACATTATGATGATGAAAATTTTTGCAATGAAAACCTATTTCGAACCTCCCTCATGTGCCTGCTAACATTATGAGTCATTTTGAATACTAAATTAATGAAACCCTAGACCTAATGAGACTTAAAACCCTAAAATGACTCTTTGCTAACCGGGAGACCAAAAATGACTGTAAATGAATTTGATGAACAGACACGGACCAACAGGTACATGACATGAGGGATATGAGTGACAAGACCCTACCGTTAGATGATCGATGCTCCTAATGGAATGCAGCTAACTAAACTGAATGAGACACCTAAAATGAAATGCAACAAGAGAAATTTGATCTCTCATGGAGGGATGAAGATACCGACTCTAACACCTCCTCTAATCATGTCTTCAATACAAAGGGTTGATGCCTTTGTCTGAAAAAAATCCTCCTTGAATCTCCAGAAACCCCTCTCTCACTGCCTCCTCCAAAATAACATAGTTTCCTCCATGGACTATGCAGTGGGAGATGATGGAATTTTGGCCCATGCCAACAGATCTGAAATGAAGCTTAGGAATCCTCCTTGCAGCTCCTCCAATGAGTGGTTCACTCCTCCTCTGAAGAAAACAAGACAAGAGAGACTCCATGAGTTCCTCTCTTGCTGCACCCAACAACACAACATCCTCTCTGCTGTAGAATTAATGCTGTAGAAGATGAATGTAGATATGTCCAATGCTGGATTGAGGAAATGTAGCTCAATACTCATCCCTCCTTGAGGAAGAGGTGGGGATTCCTGACCGGGAACACCCTAGTGCCTGAGGGCACCATCACCCTGCTAAATAGCCCGGGGATGCAAGCTTGAAGACCCAAGTATGAAAATCTAAACCATAGCATGTCCAAATGGGCTACCATCTCCTCCTTATAAAAAAAAGGAACTCTTCTCCCCCAAGGTCCCACCAATTAGGGTTTCCACCCTCATGTGAATCTCTTCCCTCCAAAACTGCACAGCTTCTCTAGGAAGCCTCTTCCTCCGGCAGCACTGTTGAATTTAGTCAAAGGTGACTAATCAAGTGATTTGGGTTCCATTCACACCCTTGGTGTTTATTTCAGCTGATTTATTCTCCTCCTTTTCACATGAGGAGTGTTATTTCTTTATCTAAAAGGTCCTAAGGTGTCTCCTTGCCCATTTTATTAAACAAAAATAAAATGTGCAACTATAATGTTCCATTTTAGCTTGAGGCTAAAATTGGGAACATTACAGTCCTCCCCTCCCACATGTTGCTTGCCCTTAAGCAACTGCATAGAGAGAAAAAAAATCCCCCCCCTTCTTCTCTTGTGGCCTCTTCATCAATGGTCCCACCACTGTTCAAACATGATGCAATAAATATGCCCTCCAATGCTCTCTCCCAAGTATGCAAACTGAAATGATGCTCCTCATGGAAAGATAGAAGGTGTAGTGGAATCCTTCCTACTATGCTAAGGACTCCTTAAGGTAGGAGTGATGATATGTATGGGAAAAATTGTCTTCCAGTGATGATCCTTTCATCCATGCAATCATCCAAATCTCAACCCCCAGTTTCAGCAATGTGTTGGGGTTGAATGGAGAGTTGTGCTTGTGCTTCTCATGATGGCCCTCTATCCATTTGAAGTATTCATGGGGTTTCCTCTATCCTTGGGCTAAAATGTTATGGCCTCCAAGAATGGCCCAAGCCACCCCATCAAGAAAAATCAGCCATGAAATGCCTCTGCAAATTCTCCAAGTGGTTCCTCCCACAAGAAGAATCAAGTAGAAATGTGGCAATCATGGTTTTCCCATGGTATCTCTTGCAAGATAAAACATATGAAATGGGGAGAATCATGCTCCCAGTGGGTTGTACATAAAAAAATCTCCAAATAATGCTCCCCATGAGTGTACGAACATCAGAAATACAATGGAGCAATATGCAATAAAAAAAAGTTATCATAGGACAACCAGAGAGCGGTTCATAGTTCCACTCATGGAACCTACGTAGTGCCTCTTGGCTTGCCTCAACATCACAATTAACAAGTGTTGTACTAGCCACTTGCTTTTGGCCACAACATCTCATCATAAGATAAAACATGGGAATACAAATTGGTGTCAATGTTGCACACCGAGAAACATGTGGCTTCCCCCAAAAACCATCATAAGAATAGCCAAAATCAAGGCTACAAGTAGCTGCAAGTATATCACATCAGATGCAAGAAGGGATAATCCTCCTTGTGACAATATGCTACTCATATGAAGTAAAGAGGTACCAAATGGGAAAGTATACCTTCTCTACAATGTACTTGGGATCTTGAGCTGAAATGGATCATCTGAATGCTCTCCCTCTCATCCAATGAGTAAGGGAATGGTTGTGCAAACCTCTCCAAAGTCAACCGGGCTATGCATATATCCATACACTAATGTATATCATGTTGAATGCCCTCCAAGTGAACTCCTCTAGCAAGGAAAAGTATGCATCCAAGTGCATAGCTAGGAAGTCCTCATGTGCTGCATGCAAAAATCTGTCCTTGAAACTAGAAAATATAGTCAAGAAGATCCTGCCATAACAATAGATAATCATATCACCAACCATGTATCTGTCATCATCCTCCTGGTCATCAAGAATCATGCATGCACCAAGATCCTAGGAACACTCAACTAAAAGCTGAGTCCTTCAACATGGATCAATCCTCCACATAGACAACACCAATAATCTACAATAAAGTGCTTCATCATGCTGTTGCCTTCTACCTTGACATCCCCTCATGCCAAAGTCATCCTCCAAGTTTATGCCATGCCATCATGCAGCTACTCATGCTCAAATAGAAATGATGACCTCTAAAAATGAGCCTCCCATGAGAGACTATCACCTCCAAAGAATCTCCCAATCCAGGGAAATATAAGCATGAGTGGCCTCCATCTACTCCAATGCATGAAAGATTCCTTTCTCAAAGGAATTATCCTCTCTCTCACCAAATCTATGGAGCATTCATCTAGCATCATGAATATGCTATCCTCCATCCATACAACAACTCTATTTGCATAGTGAAACTGGTGAGAATTGGTGGTACTAAAAATGAGAGAGTGTATCCCTCCTCCTTATGGTCATCCCCAAAATCTCTGCGCTGTAATGGACTCCTATAATGTCTCCACCCCTTCAAAATCCAATGAGTGGTGAACCAAGTAGCATGATGCCTCTCATCATCTCTAGATCAAATGGTCTCTCAAGTGGAAACCTCCAAAAAGTGAGACATCAAGATATGAAGTGGATTGTATATGAGGGGAATGAAAGGTCCTCTCTCTCTACTACGCAGTGCAGTCCTTCTCCTATGTGAAGAAAATATCTGAAGTAGATAAGGGTGAATTCCCATCATCCCTTCATGTTGATCCCCTTGATATTCTTCTTCTTCCAATGGTGCAGCACTGTAGGTTCTTCTAAGCACCTCCTCCCTACCAACATGTGAGTGTGTCTCCTCCTCAATGAGAGGCCTTGGATTTCCTTAGAGAAAAATATCTCCACACTCTCACAAATGGCAGAGTGCCCTTCATACAATGGGGGTCTTGCCTCTAGAAAGTCATTCTCCTTATTTCTTCCCCTCTAGAAAGATGGAATGATCTTTGTTTCATGGTCCCCCTTCATGCATGCAAAGTGTTTGAAGTTTGGTCACACCATGTTTCACATTATTTTTCATCAATCCCCTTTGCAAAACTCTTTGTGACTATAACATATGATCTCTCATTTTCATGAGAACATGAAACAGAACTCTGAAACCAATCATCATGAATCATACCTTTGAGTTTGTAGCGCTGCTCCTCCAAAGGTCTCAACTCTATCCATCCATCCTTCTTGCAGTAGCTATGGGAAATGTGGTGCACTGTAGATATGTATGTGTGGCTGAATTCTCAAACCCTTCATGAAAATATCTAGGGCTTTTATCATTCAAAAACACTCTTAGAAAATTTCTCCAAATTTTCCCTTTCATCAAGATCTTCAATAGTCTCCTCAATGGTTTGGAAAAGAAGAAGGGAAACCTCCTCTTCCTTCATTCCTCTTTCCTCGTTTCCTTTGTCAATATCCTCTCCTTGTAGATAAGCTCCTTTTGCTGATGGCATTATATCTCGGGTACAGGCTGAGCCAAGATCATGCTCTGACACCACTATAATATCGCAAATGGGGAAATTTTTGCACCATCGAGAATATCTTAAGATATTCCATTTTCCTTCTTCAGTGAGCTATCACAAGTCCATTTCCGGGATTGAATGTTGGGGAGTTTATAGCATATGTCTCCTTCCAAATAAGGTAGAGATCCTGAGACTAGCTGGGCCTTCACAGACTCTGTCTATGGATATGCAATATTCCACCTCGGGAATTTCTGCTACAGGGTCCTTGAGAACGCTGTATAAGGAAGCTACTACATAAATAAGACAACCCACTCCTGGGATGCCTTAGAAATCACATCATACAACTCCTATGCATAATATGAGCTCAAATAAGTGATTTTAGATGGGTTATTCAGATCTCCCTTATCTAGGTCTCTAAAATAATGCTCAATGAAAGAGCTTATAGAAATATATGATCATAACCATGAAACTCTGCAAATCTAAGTACATAATTAGAGGGAAATGATATGAAGTGAAAATACAATATTATTCAGTAAATATACAAGAAATAGAAGAGGGAAGAGCCCCTCATACAATAGAACGAAACTCCAATGAATATAGAATTAAATACCGGAGTTGCTGCAACTACACAGAATTCCGGAAGACCATGACTGCACAGTCTCTAAGAGTGAAGCAGCTTTTGAAAATTTAGGAAATAAAAAAGTGGCTTAAAGGTATAATAAAATATCCCAAGAACAAATAATGGGATGAAATACAAGATTTCTAGCCAATCTATGAAGATTTCTAGAAATGTCGGAGAAACCCAAAATGTGACAAATGGGTTGTCACTGCAACTAATACCAAATATGAATGAGGTTGTGGCTAATATAAAATATGATTACCCTCCTCTAATCATGTCTTCAATACAAAGGGTTGATCCCTTTGTCTAAAAAAAATCCTTCCTGAAGCTCCAGAAACCCCTCTCTCACTGCCTCTTCCAAAATAACATAGTTTCCTCCATGGACTGCGCAATTGGAGATGATGGAATGTTGGCCCATGCCAAAAGATCTGAAATGAAGCTCGGGAATCCTCCTTTCATCTCCTCCAATGAGTGGATCACTCCTCCACTGAATAAAACAAGACAAGAGAGACTCCATGAGTTCCTCTCTTGCTGCACCCAACAACACAACGTCCTCTCTGTTGCAGAAATAACATTGTACAAGATGAATGTAGTTGTGGCCAATTCCAGATTGAGGAAATGTAGCTCAATCCTCATCCTTCCTTGATGAAGAGGTAGGGATTCTTGACCGGCAACACCCTAGTGCCCGAGGGCACCATCACCCTGCTAAAGAGCCTGGGGATGCAAGCTTGCAAACCCAAGTCTGGAACTTTAAACCATAACATGTCCAAATGGGCTGCCATCTCCTCCTTATAAAAAAAAGGAACTGTTCTTTACCAAGGTCCCAACAATTAGGGTTTCCACCCTTACGTGAATCTCTTCCCTCCAAAACTACGCATCTTCTCTAGGAAGCCTCTTCCTCCTTAGGCAACGCTGTTGACTTTATTCAAAGGTGACTAATCAAGTGAGTTGGGTTCGATTCAAACCCTTGGTGTTTATGTCAGCTGATTTATTCTCCTCCTCTCTACCTCCATTAAAATAATGCAGTTTCCTCCATGGACTGTGCAGTGGGGGATGATGGATGTGTGGCCTCATGCCACTAATCTGAAATCAAGCCCAGGAATCCTCTTTGCATCTCCTCCAATGAATATATCACTCCTCCACTAAAGAAACAACTCAAGAGAGACTCCATGAGTTCCTCCTTTGCTGCACCCAATAACACAATGTCCTCTCTGCTACAGAGATAACGCTGTAGAAGATGAATGTAGTTGTGGCCAATGCTGGATTGAGGAAATGTAGCTCAATCCTCAACATTCCTTGAGGAAGAGGTAGGGATTCATGACCAGGAATACCCTAGTGCCTGAGGGCACCATCACCCTGCTAAACAGCCCGAGGATACAAGCCTTTGCAGACCCAAGTCTAAAATTCCAAAACATAACATGTCCAAATGGGTTGCCATATCCTCCTTATAAACAAAAGGAACTCTTCTCCAACAAGGTCCCACAAATTACAGTTTCCACCCTCATGTGAATCTCTTCCCTCCAAAACTACGCGGCTTCTCTAGGAAGCGTTTTCCTCCTTGGGCAACGCTGTTGACTTTAGTCAAAGGTGACTAATCAAGTGAGTTGGGTTCCATTCAAACCCTTGATTTTTATGTCAGCTTCTTTATTCTCCCCCTTTTCACATGAGGAGTGTTATTTCTTCATCTAAAATGGCCTAAGGTGTCTCCTTTCCCATTTTATTAAACAAAAATAAAATTTGCAACTATAATGTTCCATTTTAGCTTAAGGTTGAAATTGGGAAGTGTTAGCCCCCTATGAATTTTTTGACAAGCAAACAGGGGGCTAAATTGTTTTTGAGCCTTCAAGGAATGCATCTCCCCTGAAGACACATCATCCTTGAAGTCTCCTGTTCCTTTTCCGTTGATAAAATCCCCTCTGCTGATCCCCATTATCAAGCCTCTCTGATTGCAAAAGCCATGCTCCAAACGACCTATTTTTATCCCTTGTTCCCTGTAGAATGCCCATTTTAACCTTTGTTTTCCCCTTGTCCAATTCCCCTCTAATCCCCTAAATCTTCCCAAAATCCCCTTTTTCTTACCCCCAAATTTCCCCCCTAAACGTTATAAACCATCCTCATGCCCCTCTAAACCATGCATAATACCCCTCGTTTGCATTATTTCTCCCTCTTTCCCATACCATTACCTTTCCCTGGCCTTAAAATGCATTAAAAATGGCCCAAAAAGCCATATTCTCCATAATATGGGTCTTAGCCCCTTTCAGGCCAGCCCCCTCGACCTTTCTCCATGTGGCCCGGGCGCCAAGACCAGGCGCCAAGGCAGAAAGCGCTTAGCGCAAATATGTGTCGGGCGCATTTCGAACCATCAATCTGTATAGATCAGACGCTCATCGCTTTTCCCCACCACGTCCATTGTTCACAGTCCACCTCTGTGATTGCTCCATCGCCGTTCATTTACCTGCAGATCAACGGTCCAGAATGAACTTGCTGCCTGTGGTCCCCGCACCCACTCACTGTAAAAAACCACCGGTTTCTATCGCACCACCTTTCGGAGGTAGGTGGTAATCTCCGATCGGCCAGCGATTCCATACATCATCCAATGTGTGGCACCGGTATAACTGGAAAACCACCTGCTCATCGCGCGTTAACATTTGGCACAGGATACAGAGCGATATGCATATCAGTCGTCCAATCTACGATCACCCATCTAACGGTTGTCGCTTCACGAAGATGTGCAGAGTTTAACCAAAGGCATCTGTACCCCTGGCCCACTGTTCGTCGCCCTCCGCCACATCCCCAGCTATTGATCTCCTCCTAAGATCAGATGGCCCAAATTTATTCTCACCCTTGCCGTTGACTGTCTCGTCATCGCTCGATCCCACCACGTCACCATTCCACGTGCCTCACTGTACATTTTCCCCTCCCATTATATATATTCATTAAAAAGGTCAAAATTAAGGTTTTCACATTAAATTTCTCTTCATTCCTCCAACCTTCCCACCAGAGAACTTCTCCACCATTCCTCTGCATTTTTTCTCATTCGCCCGTAGTCCCACTTTCATCCTCGCAGTCATCCACATCATCCGACCCCATACATTGTTTTCTTAACAGTTTTCATGTTTTTGTAGGGTTACAAAGAGGTGGAAAACTGCCATGGTTCATATGTACTATTGTAATGGTGTGTTGCGCAGAGAAATTTGAATTTGGAAGCTGGTACTACAATGGAAATGCCCGGAAAGGTAGCAGCGACATAAATATTATCCAAGGACAGTTCAGTCTTCGCGAAAAGCCTATCCGGCACCATTAAAACCCAAATTTTGCAGATTGAGACATTTATGAAGCGGAAGGGAAATACCAGCTAATAATGAAGCATTTCAATGTGCAGTATTGAGGATTTTAAGCCTTAATCCAGAGTTATAAAGGCAGAGTACCAGATAGAAAATCCCGAGGATC
Source organism: Pinus albicaulis (assembly GCA_034641835.2). Taxonomy (NCBI): domain Eukaryota; kingdom Viridiplantae; phylum Streptophyta; class Pinopsida; order Pinales; family Pinaceae; genus Pinus; species Pinus albicaulis. Next base: position 216,812,951 of record CM076580.1, on the reverse strand, counting down.
ACACAGGAGGTCCAGCGCGTAGAAAATAATGTAATCAGGTTCTCAAATCAACAGAATGTTGCTTCTTGAGCAAGTACACGGTACATATTATTGTTTCAGTATACATTATGTCCAAGCGAGGTTTCCACCCTCCCCCTATAGCAGTCCTATGCTATCAGAAGCATTTGTTGCACAGTATGGCAGATCTTAGCGTCTTGATTCTATGTTTTTGTTTAACTCACCAGAAGTACTACAGAGTACTACATCCAAAGTACATCAGAGACATATCGGAGTAAATGGACGCCTGGAGAAGACCACTCTTTCACCTAAAAGAGTGCCCGAGATAAACACATAGAATTTATACAGAGTGGTCTTCGGCCTCCTCCCTCTTCTGAGTTTTTAATGCTTTATTTAGTGTTCCACCTACCTTCTCTGCTCCGCTTTAGCTATAAATTCACAAAGAAACGCATTGTAAAGGTTGTTGATCAGCTATCAGAGAATTACAAGTAGTTTATTTTGAGACATAGTCTCTGTGTAAAGTTGTAAGATAGGCTGAGGAAGATGTTTTCAGACTGAGTATTTAGCTATTGGAAATGTTGTACTTGACTGGTAATGCTATTTAATATGACAAGTACATTTCTTTGGATCCTGATCTAAAGCAGCGCTGATGTTTTCCTATCTCTATGTTTTAATTCATTTCATTTCGTTTCTACTGGCTTGCATCAGAATATTGGCATAGGATTTACCCTTGTTAGGTACCCTATGTTTCTTCTCTCCTTGCCTTCGATATTTTCTACTAAATATGTCATCTAAGAATTGATTTTAGTTAATTTAACCAGTGTAGTGGATGTTATTTCCTGGTCTCTGATGTATAAATTGAATGAATCAGTTTTTAGATGTTTTGGTTGGGATTTAGCTGGAAGATTTGGGAACACTAGGGATCAGAGTTAGCCCTATCCACTAGGATCCTTGTGCGACCAGCTGGTCTTTAAATTTGTGTTCTAAACCTTTACTGTTCCTCCTCTCTTACCATTCCATACCACGCTATCATCTTTAAGATCAAAATTTTTAGATGACTAGCCCAGTTGAAAGCCTGCCTATTGAGTAGCAAGCAAATCCTTTCCTGACTCCATTTCCTAATGGTTTTGAAAGCTCCCTGGAATACTTCACCTTTTCCTAAAGTCCTCTTTCCTCATCCTTGTCTTACATTGAACCCTTCTTTCCTGATAGCCACCAACTAAACAAACAATAAAAAAAACAACCTTGTGCCTATAACTAGCCTAACATCTTAAACATTGAGCTTCAAAGACATAAAACCTTCGCTCATATAGAGAGATCCCTCTCTGGACCCAGGAGGGCTAGATCCTAGGGTCTAAAAGTGGTTTGATGTTGTCTCATCTTTTGGTATTACCAACCTTTCCAAAACATGGGAACCCCAACAGGAACATTACAAATACCCTCTAGTATTGGGTCCACATAATCCAAATCCTTTAGTTAATTTACAACAACCTGCACCCAGAATCATTTATTCACAAGCTGCTTTACCATATTATGGGATGTCACAGCCACAACCCGATTATACCTATCAACTGAATCCAAGTTATTGTAATTTGGGTTATAAAATTGGTGGACATATCCCTTGGCAACCTCAGGTGAAAAAGCCTCAAACTTCATTTCAACAAGCATCATATCCAGGTTTTGGTCAACAAACTCCTCAAGAATTTTCTTTTCAAAACAACCCCTATCTGGGTTACCAGCAGCAGATTCCTTATGGTGGTGCTCAAAGGCCTATTTCTCAAGCAATTCCATCTTACCCTAGCTATGCTCAACCTGACCTTAATACACAGTTTCCCTTTGTTGCAAATTTAGAGTTACTATATTTAAAATGGTTAATCAATGATGCAATCAACTATGCTCCTTGGTGGTCGATGATACCTCACAAATTACCCTAGGATATTCCAAAGTTCAATGGAAACCCTGGAGAAGATCCATTGACTCATGTCATGACTTATCATTTATGGTGTTCATCAAACTCCATGAATGATGATTCTTTTTTACTACATATTTTTCAGCGTATTCTCACAGGTCCAACTACAAAATGGTACATAGAGTCACATATATATTATTTTGATAATTTCACTTCCATAGCTACTATATTTTTGACTCATTTGCAGTTACCCATATGATGTGAAACTGGAACGGAACTCTTGACCAATTTCAAATAGACTAATGCTACTCAAATTTCTGATCATATTCATGAGTGGCGTCGTCGTTGTAGAATGATTAAGACATTTGTTCTTGATAAGCTTCTAGCTTAGTGGTTCATCAAGTCCCTGTTACCATCTATAACTGAGGATGTGGCTAATGGTGGCGTCATCATAGAAGGGGAATTTATTGCTCGTGCCCAATATTTAGACTTGATTTATACTCAGTCTGGCATGCTCTATGAAAAAATTCCTAGTGCGCCGAGATCTAATTTTACTGTTGCTCCTCAATTAAAGGACTCTCATGCCAGAGACGACTTGATTGGTACTACAAGCACACATCATAATACTACATCTGATCGTACTACTTCTTCCGAAATTAATGTTGTGTCATTTGACAAAGGAAAAAGTGACATGAACCCAGAAGTAAGAAAAAGGGTAAATCTAAGAAAAAACAAAATTCTAACCCGCAGGAAAGATCATCTAAAAAATCATCTGGACCTAGGAAACCTCGTTATCCATGCATAATCTATAATGAGGAACAAATTTTTAGGTATTTTCCTCACGTTGAAGTCTCAAAAATCATTAATACTTCTCGTGCGTCAGTTGTGTTGATAGACCCATTTCCAAATCCAGACACAAATTTGGTGTATACAGATCCAGCTTCTAGTTCCCGAGTGCTTAGGTTATCTGTCACAAAATATTCAACAGATATTTTGGTGTCAAGGTATAATAAAGACTATGGTAGTCAGGCCACTGATCAACCTACTACCTCGACTACGAATCCATCTACGAAAACAGTACCTTCTACTGTTATTCCTGAATTGACGATCAAGCCACCAAAGGGAGTAATTAACAGATCGACATATAATCCTCGAACAAGAGTTGTACAAAACTATAATATAGTTGAAGATTTGGGTAAATCCCCTTATGCTATGTCTACTCTTGAGGTATTACAAAATTTTCCCTCCAAAAAACAGGCTTTATTATCGTCTATTGTTGGAATTGATCCGAATGATTCTAACCTTGTCATCTTTAATCATACGGGCTATGTGCCACAGCTACCATCAGAATTGACATTATCCATACAAGCAAATGTTCTCAATCACCTTGTTCATTGTAAATTATTGATAAGGGAGAATCTACGTGCATTGTATCTCTAAATTGTTGGAAGTCACTTGGCTCGTCATGCTTATCACAATCATCAATGACATTGAAGGCTTTTGATGGACATACATATAAACCTTGGGGTATTATTAATAACCTGCTTGAAATAGGGGGAAAAACAGTGAAGGTTGATGTCAAAGTTGTTTATGGACCACTTGAATACAATATTCTACTTAGAAGGCCATGGGTATATGCAATGACTGCAATTGTTTCTACATATTTTACAATGATTTCCTTTCCATATAAAGGTTCTATCACAATCATTAATCATCTATCCTTATTTACCTCCGCTTTGTAGGTAACCAGAAGTGTTATGTTTGTTCACGCACCCCAACTAGAACTTCAGAACATTGGTGTAGGACTCTTAAAGGATTCCACTCTCATGGGAACCTTTTCATTACTGCCACCTATGACATCGGTAGAAATTGCAAGTATAGAGACCTACTACATCATCTCTTCCACTCTATCTGGCTTAAGGGAGAGCACAGTTGATTTTGAAATTGTTACATTGGATGAGTTTCTGCCACCCAACCCTATTGAGCTGGCATAGAAATCAATCTATCTAGCTTGGGCAGCGAATCCGAAATTAGCGTCGCCAATTGTTTGGGTTGATCGTTCCTTAGATTTTCGTACTCCTTCTGATCCATTTTCTTCAATGTTCTTGACAGATGACAATATTTTGGAAGCTATGATGTCAGAAGGAGAACCATGGGAAGATTATCATCTTCGTTCCCATCTTCCTGATTATGAAGAAAATCATCTTAGTGAACTATATCACCCATCAATCCAAAATTTATTTTCGAATTATTTACCTATTAATGCAATCGATTCTGAGCGAAATTTGTCAAATATTGAAGAAACCATTTCTATCGATATTTCGACCAAACCTGGTGTTGTAGAAAATATTCATGTCAGTGTATCTTGTTCTCCATCAGAAATTGAATCATATCGCTCTCTATTTCGTGAATTCCATGATGTATTTTCTTTGTCTTACAAGGAAATTCTAGGCATAGATATTATTATTTTTGAACACATTATTAATATGTATCATGATTTCAAACCGGTGCATCAACGACTTCATCCTGTTCATCCAAAGAAAGCCGCTACCATTAAAGTAGAAGTTGAAAAATTTTTGCGTGCTAGTTTCATTTACCCTATTCCACTAGCTGAGTGGGTTTCCAACATCATTCCTGTCATGAAAAAGAAAGGAAGCATTAGAGTGTGTGTTGATTATCGGGATGTCAATATTTATTTTCCATAAGACAACTATCCTACTCCCTTTATCGACTAGATTATTGACGATTGTGCTGGATGCGGAATATTTTCGTTCATGGATGGATTTTCCAGCTACAATCAAATCAATATCTTCCTAGAGGATCAACATAAGACAAAATTCATTTTTCCCTGGGGCACATTCTCTTATAGGAAACTTCTATTTGGTTTAAATAACGTTGGGGAAACTTTTCAGAGAGAAATGGATTGTGATTTCAATGACATCAAGCTCATTGTTCAACCATATCTAGATGATTTACCAACACATTCATGAAATCAGACTAATCACCCGATGCATTTGAGAGCCATATTTTTATGATGTGGACACTACAAAATTCGACTCAATCCACATAAATGTGTGTTTTGTGTTGTTTCTGGTCATTTTATTGGATTCTTTGTCTCAAAATAAGCAATTAGAATTGACCCATTGAAGGTGCAGGCCATTCTTGATTTACCTGCACCATAAAATTTACTTCAGATAAAAAAAACTTAAAGGAAAGGATAACTTCCTAATAATTTTCATTCCAAGCTATGCTAAAATGGCTAAAGGGTTTACTCAACTCTTGAAAAATGGTGTTCCCATCCATTGGGACCTAGTTGCGCAAGCTTCTTTTGATGTTGTCAAGGATACTCTTGTCCGAGCGTTATTAATTTATCCCCTTAATTATCAAAACGATTATTTCCTATATATCGTCGCGGCTAAAATGACCATTTATATGGTTTTGGTCCAAGTAGAAGATGTAATTGAACATCTGATATATTATTTGAGTTGTAATGTCAATTATATGGAAGTTAAGTATTCATACGTATAAAATCTTGCCTTGGCAGCTGATCAAGCTATCCAAATATTTCACCACTATATCCTGCTCTGAAAAACTACTATCATTTCAGATTGCAACCCCATGACTTATATCTTATCATGTCAATTGCTGGGGGGGAATTATTCAAAATGGATTTTAATTTTGGAGGAATTTGATTTGGAATTCATTAAATCCAAGTCAAAGAAGTCTTTAGTTTTGGCAGAGCTTCTCTATGACCCTCCCTCTCATAGTACTGCAACTATGTCGGAACCATAAATTCCTAACGAGTCTCTATTTCTGATTGGATCATACGATCCTTAGTATGGAGATTTCATATTTTATCTCCAAACTCAAACATTTTGGCCTGATACCTCTCGCTCTCAACAGTGACATATTGAATACGAAGCCAAATATTATCTGATCGTCGACGATACACTTATTGTCGTGGTGTCAATAAAATTTTAATAAGGTGCCTCACTCATGAGGAGTAAGAAAAAGGTTTTAAATGATTGTCATTTTGGAGCTTGTGGTGGACATTTATCTCAATACACTATCGTGTAGAAGATACTCCATGCCAGTTAACTTTAGCCTGCGATATTTTGCGACTGTATTATCACGGTTAGATATTGTCATGTGTGCTAGATTTTTTATCGTAAAATCCACAAACTGCTAGTGCCAATGCATCATGTTGTTTCTGTGGGACCATTTTCGCAATGGGGTATTGACTTCATGACCTGTAACCCTCGTTCATCCGGGGGACATGCTTATATTATTGTCGGAGTCGACTAATTTAGCAAATGGGCCGAAGCAATGCCTACATTCAACAAAACATGACAAACAACTGCATTATTTGTTCTTTAATCATGTTATTGCACGGTTTGGGGTCACACAGGCTATAGTTACAGATCATGGGAAGCATTTTCACAACCAGATGATGAATGAATTAACTGCCAAGTTAGGATTGCCACATGATAATTATACTCCTTATTATCCATAATCAAATGGACAAGTTGAGGCTATCAACAAGATTCTTAAACATATTCTTCAACGAATGATAGGATTTTGTAAAATAAATTTCCATTTGATCCTATACTCTGCCTTGTGGGTGTATCGAACCTCAGTGAGAAACATGACTAGATTTACTCCTTTTCAATTGGTGTATGGTCAGGAAGCTATCTTTCCTATCCAATGTGAAATAATATCATTAAAAATCATAATCGAATTGTTACCTGACACCTTAGAAGAAGAAGCTTGTCTCCTTAACCTCATCCATATTCATGAAATGTGTCGTGAAGCTCAATTGGCCAAGGATGCGCGTAAGAGACGTATAAATGCGCAATACGACAAAAATGTCTAGCTTCACATTTTCTCAGAGGGTGACTTGGTCCTAATTTATGATGAATAAGTTGATGTAATAGCTACAGGAAATTTTAAGCCATTATGGCATGGCCCCTATATTGTCAAAATATTTCTTGCGAAGGGCGCATATGAGTTGGTTGATTACAATGGAATTCTGTTGGCACAACCTAGAAATGGGTTGTATTTGAAATGTTACTATGCTTAATCATGAGCGTAGTAATATTTTGTATTATATTGTATATATATGTTGTTGATTTTCATTCACTATCTTATTTTGTTTTTAGAGTTTTCTTGACTTTAGTAATCCGCTTTACATTTCACCGCAGATGTTTAAATCTTTGAAACCATTTGTTGGATATGCTAATGGTGCTATTCATAGTACATGGAATATATCCTCTATAGCATGGGCCATTTTCACTCTGAAAGATGAGTTAGTGAGTTTTCAAGGGATTTGTATCGGTAGATCGATGAAAAATATCACTGAGTATAGCGCATTGATCGAACTTCTCTTTGATGCCATTTCATTTGGTATTAACCACATTATCATAAGGTTAGACTCACAACTTGTGGTACTACAACTTACTAGTGTTTATACTGTATGAAATCCAACATTTCTTAGATTATTCCTAAGAGTGTGACTTTTGGAAAGACACTTCGATTTTACTCAATATCAACACATTTCCAAAAATTTGAACACATTAACTGATTCATTGGCTAATCAAGTTTCAGACATACATTTGCAACATATGTAAAGAAAACATTAACATAATTGAATAGGAATGCACAATAAACATAGGAAAACACTAAAATCATATAGATATATAGTTATAGGTTTTAAAAAAAATTTGTGCCCAAGACACATTGGTCATCTGACCTCAAAATGTATACAAAATGTCAAAAGTAAACTAGCAGTGCTCATGGTAACATGCTATAGATCTAGCTATCATACGCAGTAATCGCATCCAATGGTTAGGAACACCTATAGTATGATGCTGTAGTCGCATGGATGACTCCTTGATCCAGAAATCTGGAATCCTGAAGGTCAACCCCTCTATGTGCTACTGAAGCTCAGCTAGAGTCTTAGCCATATCAAGATCCTGAAGGACTTCTCTCCCGACAACCCTCTTTGCTGGCACATCTGCTTCATGCTCTGGTTGCTCCACCGGTTGAACTCAACCAACATCTACATTACATCAAACATTTATTTTACTCTTGGGAAAACATAAAAATACAAAAAAAAATTATAAACCTTAGAAAAATAAAAAGAAACATGGTCAAAACATTCTTACCTATTGCACCCCACTAAGCGCCTTCTGGTAATGATAAATATGGATCTCATTGGAAATCAACACCTATGTATGCATACTCATCGATGGCAACAATATGTTTCCTGAACCAGGCAAAGGACGAATTTGAGAACATAATGGTCGATTGGCCTGCATTCCTACCCATGAGTTCTACCCATCTATGCATCCGCGGATCTCTAGGATTAGACACATCTAGTGTCACATGTTGTGGATGAATCAGTGGAATCCATTATAAGGAAAATTATATGAGGATTGAACCATAACCGAAGTTATTCTTCCTTCCTCCCTTTGCCTTGTTCAATTTGTTAGAGTCGGTATCTTCATCCCTCCGTCAGAGATCAAATTTCTCTTGTTGCATTTCATTTTAGGTGTCTCATTCAGTTCAGTCAGTTGCATTCCATTAGGAGCATGGATCATCTGACGGAAGGGTATTTTCTCTCATATCCCTCATGTCATGTACCTGCTGGTCCGTGTCTGTTTATCGAAATCATTCACAGTCATTTACAGTCATGTTTGCTCTCTTGGTAAACAAAGAGTCATTTTAGGGGTTTAGTCTCATTAAGTCTAGGGTTTCATTAATTTAGTCTTCAGAATGTCTAATAATGTCAGCAGGCACATGAGGGAGTTTTGAAATAAGTTTTCATTGCAAAAATTTCATCGTCATAATGCTTGATAATGATTCTTCTTCAAAACTCTGTTTTTAAGAAAAATCGTCAATTTCGTCTTTTGTAATAAATGTAATGTAATTCTCAAAGTTGTTTCATTTGTGAAGTACTTCAGGCGTAGACCTGGTCACCTTTTCTAAAATCCCATGCCAACTATCCCTGCAAAGAGAGACAAGATATTCATCATTCAGCTCAAAAATCACAAACAAAACAAAAACAGAGTTTATTCAAAAAGTGTCAAAATTTAGACTTTAGAAAGTGGGTTTTTTTTAAATCAAAAATCAAAGTCTATCATATATAAGATATTTTTGGTGTTTCAAACAATCCATTTGCAAGCAAAGTCATCAAAAATCGAAGAGAAATTGTGGTAGAGCGAAAAAAGTGTTTGGAAGGCCGAATTGTTGGTGAGTTTACCGTCGCGATGCATTGGGCAACCTGTGCAACGCACATAACGGTCACGATGCATAGGACCATTTTTCACCATGACGGTTAGAACGGTCGCAACGCACACAGAGAGCGTGGTGCACTGGGTTGTGCGCGCGACGCATTGACCCGAAAAACAAAAATTTGTTGCCATCTCTCTCAAATTTCAAAACAAAATGGTCCCCTCCACTCCAAGTAAGTTCAAGTGATCTTTCAATTGTCGTAAATCAATGTTTGGTTTTTTTTGAAAGAGGGAATATGAGAATTTAAATGTCAAACTATAAACCCTATCCTCATGTTGAAATTTCTTCCATAGGGTTTTGAAATTGGTGTTTTAGAAAGTAATTTTGGTGCCAAATATTTCACTCCCCTCTTTGTTTATCCCTTCCCTCACTGTAATCCTATCATTACAGCTCATCACTTATTCCCTTATATCCCAAGCCACTCATACCATTTCATTCCCATTATCCCTATTCTCATTTGCAAAATTTCCCCAAATCCCAAAAATTCCAGTGGTTGTCCATTCTCCCTAAGTTTTTCAAATTAAAAGCTTTCAAAAAGGCAAATTCCACCTGACAAGACCTCATTGTCCCCATTGCCCTATATCTCCTACAGTCCCTCCCCTTTGACACACATTTGGCAACTAAAAAAACACTCCAAATTCTCATTTTCCTCTCATACAGGCCAAACATAGACCTTGAAACACCATGGAGACAGACACTGATACATCATATGACAGAGATACTGATTCTACCACTGAGCTACATGCACCTAGAAGGCATCGTAAAGGTGGAAAACATGTGAGATAAGAGCCCACCTCATTGACTCAATTGTAGGCTTGCCCACTTGCCATGGCATGTTTTCGAGAGCAGTCATGCTATCAGTATTGTGAGATGATTTCTAGGATTCATAATCATCAGAATTTGGCTCGTTTTTTTGTATTGCATTTACATGATGGTTAGGTAACTCTTGCTGGTGTAAATTTCACTTTGACACCGGAAATAATCTCTCAAGCAACTGGAATACCGAATGTGGGTGAACAGTGGAAAAAAAGACAACAGGTGGACAGAGTGCATTATGAACCATACATCAGGCCTAGTTATGTGAGGCAGCTCAGTAGATTATTCCCATTCCGGTTCCTAAAGGAATCCTATGAGCCTCTGATGAAACTCATTATCAAATACTTCAGTTGTGAGGGACGGTTTTCACGCCTCTATGCCTACCACATCAGATTATTGATGCATTTCACCAGAGTGAGGATGATGAACATACCTTATTTCATGTGCTGGAATATCAAGAGAATGACCACTCTTGTGCAGAAGAAAACTCTCGAGCAACAGTACAACAGTATTTATCACTATGCTCTCATCAAAATCGTGGTTGTAGATCAGCTTGGATTGCAGGGCATTTCATGGGAGGATTTCATTTCCTGTGATTTCTTCACAACACCTCAAGTTCCTCTGAAGGTTGTTCATGATCCGGGCGAACCTTCACATCAGCCTGAAGGTCACGAGAGAGAGCCTATCAGTGTGCCAGTGTTTTTTAATTATCAGAGAGGCACTAGAGTATTATTTGCAGCAACCCGACGAGTACTATCTACACCTGGGGTGGAAGGGGTCTCATTTCTGTCATTAGCAGCACAGGTACAGGTATAGGATAGAGGTAAGAGGTCCATGCAAGATGAGGGCCTTTCAGGAGGCCAGGATACTGATTTCATATTGATTTATGAGGATTTGGGCTCTCTAAGCTCAAAGTTGAGAGAGATCATTCAGGAGTAGAAGGCGGAGATTGAAACCTTGACCGACAAGTTACAGAGAGCCCAATGGATGATAAACTACCTAGAGTAGTGAAAAAAATAGTTATAAGACTAGCAAAGAATCATGGATTTGGAAAACATCTGTGAAAACTGGCAAGTTGCCCGAAGAAGCCAAGACGAGATGACACCCATTGAGCGTGAGACTGAGGCTGATAGAGATACTTGGCTTGAGAGGGTCAATATTCATCTTGAGAAGCTATTGGATAATGAGAAAAATGAAAATAACATGCTCAAGCACATGAAGAACCACTATTGGGCACGAAATCACGTTTGCAAAGCGGGGATCAAGATCTTGAAGGCAAGGCTAAGGAGGGCACTAAAATGTCGTAAAAGGCATGATAGACTCCAAATTTTGGCCAAAGCTTCATTTCCCCAGCATAGTGCTTGATGGTGGGAATTCAACCCAAATTTCAAGAAATTTGGGAAAAATTTTGTCAATTTTCAATTTTTTGGGCCTAAACACAGATTTTCCTGCCCGACGCGTAACGCCACTTGGCGTGCGCTTATAATTGGCAGCTCTTACTGAGGAAAAAATTGCATTTCTAGATTTTTCATCAAATTTTATGCATGCCTATGGATTACCTAAGGATTTCATCAAGTTCTGGGTCGCCTAAAGGGTCAAAAACACCTCAAAAATGGCCTTTCTGCCACTTTTTGCACACACAGGAAGCAGTGTTGGGAGATTGGATTTTTGGAGGGTCAAATGGAAACCAAATTTAGAAATTCCACTTGGGTTGAAAATTAGACAGGAAGGGATTTCCAACAAGATATACTACACTCAATTTTGACTTCAGGAAGGCCCTCACAATCAGCCTCAAACTTGTGCTAAGCATAGAGATTTCAGGTGCGGGGCATAGGGAAATTTGGCCTATTTTTCACTTAGCCGCTCATATTTTCGCCTATTTTGGGTTAGTTTGAATTTTTCATGTAACTCTTGATGTACCTTGATGTAATTTCATGACCATGATGTAATTTTTTCACATTTTTACTCTACTTAGTAGATTCATTCACCAAAAAGTGAAATGTAGGTGAATGAATTAGTTTCCTATCATATAGAAGCAAGTTGTTTCATTGCCTATTTTCCAGTTCCTAGTTTAGATATGGTTCAAAAACCTCCTAGAATGATGATCTTGACCCCTAGAGTCATTGGAATGAGTTAGGCTTGTCTATATCATGGATTTCTTCAGTCATTTTCAGGGTTGGACACTTGGGATTGCTTGGCACTTCATTCTATATTTCATCTCTGCAATTTTGACAAAGGAATAGACCAAGGTTTGCAGCACTCTTTGGGATCCATGTGGCTCTATGTTTTGATGGTGTTTTTATCTATGTTATTATAAGTTCACTGATGTTTATGTGTATCATTTCCCTTCTCCTTTCTTCTTAAATTAAACAAATGAGTGATAAAGGTAGAATTCATTAGATTGCTTTTCTCTACCTTCATTTTTGTTTAATTTTCCATGTTTTAATTTGTTTAAAGAGGATTCTTGAAAACTTCTTGCCCTCTTTATCTCCTCACCAGTCTGAACTATCCATTCATTCAATCGAAAGCATCAAAACAATTGCCCTCCTTTCCCCATTCAGAACTCTGTAAAAACTAGGCCTCATCCCCGAACCCAAAACTGCCTTTCCCTTTGCTTCCAACAAAACCCCCAAAATCAAAATCAAAATCATTTACTTATATACCTAGCCTAAAATCAGCCTTTATTTCAAGTCATATCAAGCCCCTTCGATTATTTTTGCTGAGATTTATTGGGAGAGAGCCCTCTCCTGTTCTGGTATGGCTAGCTACCAGACTGAGTGTGGTTTGATGTTACCCTGAACTCTGCCTTCTTTCAGCCTGAGGTAGATTTAGGCTATAACATAGTGGCGGCCATACTGGGGAATAAAATGGCTTGCTAGATAGTGTTATTTTTTTTATAAGCTACAAACGGAGCCTGAAGTTATTCCAGGTAGCCTTCGGAATGCTCTTGCTTTGCATTAGCGAAAGTAGATAAACCCTGCTTTATTCAATCTCCGGTCTAGTTTGTAAACATGACACTTGACTTGTAAATTGCCCCAGTACATAAGATTGTTCTGGAATTTTGGGTGATGATTCTAGAATTTGATAGGCTGAACAAATTGGTTTTGTCCCATTGATTTTGAAAATAATTTAACACACTAGCTTCCAGAAGACATACTAGAGAAAATCCGGATCCCGATCCACCTACAGTGTATGAAAATCCCAATTTGATTTCAAGAATTCTTCGTCGAGAAAGTCCTGTGATTCCTCTGTTTAAATCTCATTCATGTCCTGTTGTGTTTGAGTACCTTGAAGATCTAGAATTTGATCAACAATTTGAGTTGTCGTTGTTTGAGACTAAGTCTGAAAGTGATATTGGTTCTACTGTCATAAATCCAGAGTTTATCAAGTACCTTGAAATTGAACAAAATTCCATTTTGGCAACAAACATTCCCAAGTTTATAGAGTCTGCATCTGAAACTCTTGGGCCATCAGCAGTTACTTTTGATTCAGAAGTTCATACCCAGCCTCCTTTCATTCCTACCATTCACATGCAACCATCTATTTTTGATGAACAATCTACAATAGTATCGCCTCCATCAACACCTCATACATCAACTACTCCGACTCCTCCCATATTTCCAAATCTGGTTGTAAATCCACTAAGAGCAATGGTTGCTTGATTTGCACCTCTTGTGTTGCCTCAGAACTTAGATGACATGCCCGCTGATTATCAAAGTAAGATTCCATTGTTTGATGGCACTCTTCAAAGTGTTATTGCTCAGCAACATGTTGATAAAATGGCAGATTTCTTTGACTTCATGAAATTGATGCAGAGAATGTTACCATGAGACTATTTCTGCAAACTTTCGGAGGTGAAGTGAGAAAATGGTTCAGAGCTTTGCAGCCTAGGAGCATTGATACATTGGCTGAGCTTCAGAGACAACTTTTGGATTGGTGGGAAGTAAAGAAAGATCCTCTTCAGATCACTTCTGAATATACCAAGATCAAGTGCAATGTTGGTGAGTCTATCCAAGATTACTGTATTAGATTCAATGCAGTTTACAATGCAATTACTGATGATTTAAGGCCATCTAGGAGGTCATCTTTGCTTAAATTTCTGGATGGTTTTGATCTGGACATGGCCTATCAATTACGAGAAAGAGATCCAGCCACCTTGGAAGACATGCAGAAAATTGCAATGAGTGTTGAAGCTAATTTGAATGACAAGAGAGCTAGATTGAGAATTGAAAAGAAAGTAGTAATTAAGGAAGAGGCTTATACTTCAGATCAAGTACTTTGCAAGGTGGAAAATATGATTGAAATATTAACACTTGATAAGCCTGAACCACAGTTTAGAAATCATAACTTCCGTGGCCAGCAGCAACCACAAATCAGGATCAAACAATGAGAGCAACGAGCACAAGAAGCACCAGCAGTACAGCAGCAAGTAAAGACACCTTTACAACAGAATTTTGTTGGTCCGAAATCAAATGATGAAGATAATGTAATAGGAGAATAAAATCATTTTTTACACCTGATGATTTTCCAACCTTTATCACTGAAGATGAGGAGTATGCAGAAGATTCAACTGTACAAAAACACGGGGATTTTATTTTGGCAAATGAGACAGCTCTTGAAGAAGATTCAGATGAGTATCAGAGATGTTATATGAATTCTTTGTCCGCCCAGCAGTGTCAATATTCACTTAGAAACATAGATGTGCCTATCAATCTAATCCAAAAGAGAAAGGAAGTTTCAACAACAAATAATGATTCACCTATTGCACAAAAGAAGGGAAAAGAGGTAGCTGATCCCGCTACTAGCAAATCCACATCAGCAAATGACAGATCCAATCAGCCAATGGCATCAAGGGAGAAAGCTAAAAGGAAGGATGTTCCTGTCAAAGAGATAGAAAAAAATTCAGTCTTTAATTTAGAGAGTGAAATTGCTAAGTTAAAAGTTTCCATTCCTTTGACTTAATTGATGAAGAGCAGCAGTTATAAGGGTCAGGTATCTAAAATTCTGAATTTCGATCCAATGTCTAATATGGTGAATGTGGAAGATGATCAACCTGAGTTTATATTTGGACCAGCATTGGATGGTGAGTCTCCCGATAGTGATGTGCCTCCTTTTTATATCAGCCGTAGATTGCATTATTTTGTGTTACATAATGCCATGTTTGATTCCGGAGCATCTCATAATCTCATGCTGAGAGAAATCATGGAGAAATTTGGATTGGACATCACTAGGAAGTATCATGATCTTTATTCTTTCGATTCTAGCAGAGTAAGATGCATTGGGCTTATCAAAGATTTGGTGGTTAGTTTAGATGAGATTCCAACTAAGAATGTTTTGATGGATGTGGTTGTGGCAGATATTCCTCCTAGATTTTGCATGCTTCTTTCTAGATCTTAGGGAGCGAAACTGAAGGGAACATTGCAGCTTGATTTCTCCTATGCTACCATTAATGTGTTTTTTCAGATGAGAAGATTGTATCAGGACCAAAAGATGAATTATATGATCACCATCAAGGAGAAACCGGTAAATCATCCTATTAATTATGTACATACAAATTTAGAGTCATTTGTTTTGTATTCAGATAGTTTCAATGATGTAAATAGTCAGTTAGTTGAAGCAGAGGACATTCCAGAAATCACCGAAAATTTCAGAGAGGTTTTGAAGAAAGAGAGACAAGAACTTGAGAGTTTCGTTGAGCAATCAACCTTCTGACAGCAGCTAAAAGTTGATGGACAACAAACAGAAATAACAGAGAAAATAGAATTTCAGCACTTAGAAGAAGATGAAGATGGTTTGCGGACCATGGATTTTGATGGTGCAGTAGGAAGTGTTGGTGTTGGAATTGGCATTTGGGTACGCAACCCTTTTTCCGCCCCAAAAAAGGTATCGAGTAATGTAAGGTTCTGCTCTTATAAACTATCTTTTGATTGTTCAAATAATGAGGCAGAATACGAAGCTTTGATTGTTGGTCTGAAAATTCTTAGAAAGTTGAATGCTCAGAGGATTGCAGTATATGGAGACTCCGAGTTGGTGATTAAGCAAGTGAAAGGTGAATACCAAGCTAAGCATCCTCGAATGCGGGCTTACCGAAATGTTGTTCTTGATATCTTGAAATTGTTTTCAGACTATACTTTGAATTGTGTCCCTCTTATTTAGAATGGTATTGCAGATGCACTTGCAAAGGCAGCAAGTAATTTGAATATTCTGATAAACTCAAGTAACAAATTTGAAATTCATGTGAAGCATCGTCTGACTGTCCCGGACAATCAGAGGTATTGGAAAGTATTCCAAAATGATGACGAGATTGATGAATTTTTGCAAAAAAAAGGTAAATTCAAATATAATTCAATTGATATGGAGCATGATGATGGTGAGGCTGATGTGCAAGTAAGTCAGATGGAATTTTTGTAGCTGAAGGATAATTTCATTCGTAAAGGCTTAATACCTTTAGAGGAGCTCTTCGATCAAGATGAAATAGCTAAAAAACCAACCTTGCGGCCAACCGAAAAGGGAGTTGAAGATGTGAAAATTGGATCAGCTGAGAATTCAAAGATGGTGAAATTGTCCAAATCATTGCCACCAGAGGTAAAAGAAAAATATTTTAGTTTATTGTCTTCTTTTGCTGATGTATTTTCTTGGGACTATTCAAATTTGAAGATGTATGATACGAACATAATTCAGCACACCATTCCAATTAAGCCAAATCAAAAGCCCTTCGGGCAGAAGTTGAGAAGGATAAATCCAAAGTTGTTGCCTTCAATTGAGAAGGAAGTGAATCAATTATACAAAGATAGTATCATTGTTCCTATAATATTTTCAGATTGGATTTCCAATTTGGTGCCCGTACGCAAGAAGACAGGTGAGATTCGTTTGTGCATTGATTTTAGGAATCTAAATAAGGTTTCTTTGAAAGACAATTATCCATTGCCCAAAATGGATCACATACTTCAGCGAGTAGTTGGAGCATCTCGTATGTCACTAGTTGATGGTTATTCCGGGTATAACCAAATTCTGGTCCATGAGGATGATAGAGACAAAAAAGTGTTCACCACTCCATGGGGAACTTTCCATCATGCTAAAATGCCTTTTGTTTTGAAGAATGCTGGTGCAACATTTCAGCGAGCAATGGATATGGAATTTGCAAATGAGAAAGATGTTTTTCTAGTTGTATATCTTGATAATCTGACAGTCTTTTCCAATTCTGATGAAGAGCACCTTTACCATCTAAAGATTTTTTTTCAGCGATGCAGAAAGTGTGGTCTGTCACTCAATCCGAAGAAGAGTTTGTTTGCCATGGATGAGGGCAAACTTCTTGGTCACATAATATCAAAATATGGCATTTGTATTGATCCAGCTCGAGTTGAAGCTATTCAGCAAATTGACCTTCCCCCAAACAAAAATGAGATTTAGTCCTTCAATGGTAAGATGAATTTCTTACACCGCTTTGTGCCTAATCTTGCTAAACATCTAAGAGAGATTACAAACATGCTTAAGAAAGACAATGTAGTGAAGTGGACCTAGGAGGCGGTAAAGTCTTTCAATTTAGTGAAGTTGGTTCTTTCTTCAGCTCTGGTTTTGATCAGCTCAGACTATACTTAGGATTTTATTTTGTTTTCATTTGCCTCAGAGCATACTATGGCAGCAGTATCGATGCAGAAGAGAGATGAGCATGAAAAACAAATTGCATTTTTCAGCCAAACCATAAGAGATGCAGCCTTAAAGTATAACATCATTGAAAAAAAAGCTCTTGCTTTAGTGAAAGCACTAAAATATTTTCGAGTATATATTCTCCATTCTCATATTCTTGCTTATGTTCCTAATGATGCTGTTAAGGATGTTTTAGTGCAAATAGATCTGGAAGGGAGACGAGGAAAATGGATTGTTGCCTTGTTGGAGTATGATATGGAGATAAAGCCTACAAAACTTATCGAAGGACAAGGGCTGGCTAAGCTAATGGCTGAGTCAAATTTGCATGCCTTGGACATCAATCTCATTGCTACTATGTCCGAGGAGAATGAGGAAAGTTCATCAGTTCAGGTATTAGAAATCTTTGTGCTTTCTCCTTGGTATTCAGATATTGTATATGTGCTTCAAAATTTGTCACCACCACCTGGCATGGCTAGAAACAAAAGTATAACTCTGAAATTGAAGGCTGCTAAGTTTTGTATTTTGAATAATTCACTCTATTGGAAAGATCCCAGTGGTGTTTTGCTGAATTTTTTGGTTCAAGAAGAAGCAAAGCAGGTTATGGAGGATTTTCATAAGGGAGATTGCGGGGGTCACCTTTTTTGGAAAACAACGACCAACAATATTTTGAGAGTGGGATATTATTGGCCGACACTTTTTGCTGATGTGTATAAGACTGTCAAAAGTTGTCATGAATGTCATATTTTTTAAGGGAGGCAGAAATTGCAGCCTTTGCCGCTTAAACCCATTGAGGTAAATGCTCCTTTTCAGCAATGGGGTTTGGATTTCATTGGTGAGATCCATCCTAATTCTTCATCTCAGTACAGGTGGATCCTCACAGCGACAGATTATTTCACGAAATGGATTGAATAAATTCCCACCAGGAAAGATACAGATTTGATAATAATTTCATTCGTCGAAAATAATATTTTTTCTCGTTTTGGTTGCCTGAATAAGTTAATTACTGATAACGCGGTAGGTTTCAAATCAAAAAGGATGGTTTAGTTTTGTAACAAGTATCACATCATTTTGGGACACTCAACCGCTTATCATCCACAAGGTAATGGATTGGCGGAGTCTTCGAACAAATATTTGGTCAACATCATTAAAAAGTTGCTGGAAATAAACAAGAAAAGTTGGCATAAGAATTTGGTTAATGCACTTTGGGCAGATCGAGTGAGTTAGAATAAATCCATTGGTATGTCCCATTTTGAGTTAGTATATGGAGTTGACATGGTGTTTCCTACCTCTCTCGTAGTTCCAGTGGTCAAAATTCTACAGGAAGATGGAAGTGAAGATGTTCATATGCAAAGAAGAATAAATCAAATGATCCATTTTTAGTAGACGAGAGAATAATTTTTTCAAAACACATTCAAGATGCAAGAGAGAATTAAGAAAATATATGACATAAAAGCCAAAGCAGACAAATTTCAGTTGAAAGAAGTGGTGCTGAAATGGGATGCAAGAAATGAGGAAAAGGGTAAGCATGGTAAGTTCGAAAATCTCTGGAAAGGACCCCTTAAATTTTTTGCATATCGGGGTGAGAATGCTTTTCTTCTGAAAGAGATGAATGGGGAAGATTGTCCGGGAGGGCCAGTCAATGGTCAGCTGCTCAAGCGGTATCATTTCTGAAATGTTTTCTGTTGTTTTCATTGTCACTGTACATACCGTTTATTTCAGTTTCATTGCAATTGTGTGCTGTGATATTTTCTTTAGTTTGGGGCCTGAAGTGAAGGCTATAACTATGAAGATTTATTTTAGCTTTGGTTTGAGTTTGTCGAGTCAGGTTTTTCAGTTATTTGGTTTCAAAATTGAGTCATTTTGAGTTAAATTTTCAGTCAATAAATGAGTCAAGATTCTTGTGTTGATTTGTCGAAGTTATGGACTCCATAGCCCAATGGACGAAGGCACTGCCTACTCTCCCAGAAATTTGTAGTTCTTGGCACCTCTAAGGAGCTACCATCCCCATTGGAGCCGATGTTAGAGTCAGTATCTTCATCCTTCCGTGAGAGATCAAATTTCTCTTGTTGCATTTCATTTTAGGCGTCTCATTTAGTTCACTCAGCTACATTCCATTAGGAGCATGGATCATCTGACGGAAGGGTATTTTCTCTCATATCCCTCATGTCATGTACCTACTGGTCCATGTCTGTTTATCTAAATCATTCACAGTCATTTACAGTCATGTTTGGTCTCTTGGTCAACAAAGAGTCATTTTAGGGTTTTAGTCTCATTAAGTCTAGGGTTTCATTAATTTAGTCTTTAGAATGTCTAATAATATGAGCAGGCACATGAGGGAGGTTCGAAATGAGTTTTCATTGCAAAAATTTCATCGTCATAATGCTCGATAATGATTCTTCTTCAAAACTCTATATTGAAGAAAAATCATCAATTTCATCTTTTGTAATAAATGTAATGTAATTCTCAAAGTTGTTTCAGTTGTGAAGCACTTCAGGCGCAACCCTGGTCACCTTTTATAAAATCCCATGCCAACTATCCCTGCAAAGACAGGCAAGAGATTCATCATTCAGCTCAAAAATTACAAAGGAAACAAAAACAAAGTTTATTCACAAAGTGTCAAAATTCAGACTTTAGAAAGTGGGTTTTTTTTAAATCAAAAATCAAAGTCTATCATATATAAGATATTTTTGGTGTTTCAAATAATCCATTTGCAATAAAATTCATCAAAGAGCCAAGAGAAATTGTGGTAGAGAGAAACAAGTGTTTAGAAGGCCGAACTGTTGGAGAGTTTACCGTCGTGACGCACTGGGCAACCTGCACGACGCACATAACGGTCGCGGTGCATAGGACAATTTTTCACCGTGAATATTAGAACGGTCATGACGCACACAGAGAGCGGGGCGCACTGGGTTGTGCGCATGGTGCATTGGCCCGAAAAACAAAAATTTGTTGCTATATCTCTCAAATTTAAAAACGAAACAGTCCCTTCCGCTCCAAGTAAGTTCAAGTCATCTTGCAATTGCCATAAATCAGTGTTTGGTGTTGTTTGAAAGAGGGAATATGAGAATTTAAATGTCAAACTATAAACCCTATCCTCATGTTGAAATTTCTTCCCTGGGGTTTTGAAATTGGTGTTTTAAAAAGTAATTTTTGTGCCAAATATTTCATTACCCTCTTTGTTTATCCCTTCCCTCACTGTAATCCTATCATTACAGTTCATCCCTTATTCCCTTATATCCCAAGCCAATCATACCATTTCATTCCCATTATCCCTATTCTCATTTGCAAAATTTCCCAAAATCCCAAAAAATCCAGTGGCTGTCCATTTTCCCTAAGTTTGTCAAATTAAAAGATTCAAAAACGCAAATTCCACTTGACAATACCCCATTGTCCCCATTTCCCTATATCTCCTACAGTCCCTCCCCTTTGACACACATTTGGCAACTAAAAAAGAGCTCCAACTTCTCATTTTCCTCTCATACAAGCCAAACATAGACCTTGAAACACCATAGAGACAGACACTGATACATAATATGACAGAGATACTGATTCTACCACTAAGCTACATGCACCTAGAAGGCCTCGTAAAGGTGGCAAACATGTGAGAGAAGAGCCCACCTCATTTACTCAATTGCAGGCTTGCCCACTTACCGTGGCATGTTTTCGAGAGTAGTCATGCTATCAGTATTGTGAGATGATTGCTAAGATTCATCATCATCAAGAGTTGGCTCGTTTGTTTGTGTTGCATTTACATGATGGTCAAGTAACTCTTGCTGGTGTAAATTTCACTTTGACACCAGAAACCATCTCTCAAGCAATTGGAATACCGAATGTGGGTGAACAGTGGAACAAAATATAGCAGGTGGACAGAGTGCACTATGAACCATACATCAGGCCTAGCTATGTGAGGTAGCTCAGCAGAGTATTCCCATTTCGGTTCCTAAAGGAATCCTATGCACCTCTGATGAAACTCGTTATCAGATACTTCAGTTGTGAGGGCCGGTTTTCATGCCTCTATGCCTACCACATCAGATTATAGATGCATTTCACTAGAGTGATAATGATGAACATACCTTATTTCATGTGCCAGAATATCAAGAGAATGACCACTCTTGTGTAGAAGAAAACTCCCGAGCTGCAGTACAACAGTATTTATCACTATGCACTCATCAAGATCGTGGTTGTACATCATCTTGGATTGTAGGGCATTTCATTAGAGGATTTCATTTCCTGTGATTTCTTCACAGCACCAAAGGTTCCTCCGGAGGTTTTTCATGAGCTGAGTGAACCTTCACATCAGCCTGAAGGTCACGAGACAGAGCCTATCAGTGTGCCAGTGTTTGTTACTTATCAGAGAGGCACTAAAGTATTATTTGCAGCAGCCCGACGAGTACTATCTCCACCTGGGGTGGAAGGGGTATCGTTTCCATCATCAGCAGCATAGGTGTAGGTACAGGATATAGGTAAGAGGCCCATGTAGGATGAGGGCCCTTCAGGAGGCCAGGATACTGATTTCATATTGATTGATGAGGATTTGAGCTCTCCAAGCTCAAAGTTGAGAGAGATCATTCAGGAGCAGAAGGCAGAGATTGACACCTTGAACGAAAAGTTACAGAGAGCGCAATGGATCATACACTACCTAGAGCAATGAAACAAACATTTATAATACCATCAAACAATCATGGAGTTTCAAAACATCCCTGAAAACTGGCAAGCTGCCCGAAGAAGCCAAGACGAGATGACACCCATTGAGCGTGAGATTGAGGTTGATAGAGAGACTTTTCTTGAGAGGGTCAATATTCATCTTGAGAAGCTATTGGAGAAGGTGAAAAGGGAAAATAGCATGCTCAGGCACATGAAGAACCACTATTGGGTGCGAAATCACGTCTGCAAAGCGAGGATCAAGATCCTGAAGGCAAGGCTAAGGAGGGCACTAAAACGTTGTAAAAGGCACGATAGACTCCAAATTTTGGTCGAAGCTTCATTGGCCCAGAATAGTGCTTGATGGTGGGAATTTAGCACAAATTTCAAGAAATTTTGGAAAAATTTTGTCAATTTTGAATTTTTTGGGCCTAAACACAGATTTTCCTACCCGATGCGTAGCGCCACTTGGCGCGCACTTATAATTGGCAGATATTATGGAGGAAAACTTTTCTTTTTTGTATTTTTCATCAATATTTATGCATGCCTATGGATTACCTAAGGATTTCGTCAGGTTCTGGGTTGCCTAAAGGGTCAAAAACACCTCAAAAATGGCCTTTCTGCCACTTTTTTCACACACAGGAAGCAGGGTTGGGAGATTGGATTTTTGGAGGGGAAAATGGCAACCAAATTCCAAAATTCCACTTGGGTTGGAAAGTAGAAAGGTATGGATTTCCAACGGGCTATCCTACACTCAATTTGGACCTCGATAAGGTCCTCAAAATTAGCCTCACACTTGTGCTACGCATAGAGATTTCAGGCGCGGCGCATAGGGAAATTTGGCCTATTTTTCACTCAGCAGCTCATATTTTCACCTAGTTTTGACTAGTTTGACTTTTTCGTGTAACTCTTGATGTACCTTGATGTAATTTCATGACCATGATGTAATTTTGGCACATTTTTACTCATCTTAGTAGATTCATTCACCAAAAAGTGAAATGTAGGTGAATGAATCGGTTTCCTATCATATAGAGGCAAGTTGTTTCATTACCTATTTTCCAGTTCCTTGTTTAGATATGGTTGAAATAGCTCCTAGAATGATGAGCTCTACCCCTAGAGGCATGGAAGTTAGTTATGCTTGTCTATATCATGTAGTTCTTCAGTCATTTTCAGGGTTGGACACTTGGGATTGCTTGGCACTTCATTTGACATTTCATCTCTGCAATTTTGGCAAAGGAATAGACCAGGGTTTGCAAAACTCTTTGGGATCCATGTGGGTCTGTGATTTGATGGTGTTTTTCTCTATGTGATTTTAAGTTCACTGATGTTTATTTGTATCATTTCCCTTCTCCTTTATTCTTAAATTAAACAAATGAGTGATAAAGGTGGAATTAATTAGATTTCTTTGATCTGCATTCAGTTTTGTTTAATTTTCCATGTTTTCATCTGTTTGAAGAGGATTCTTGAAAAATTCTTGCCCTCTTCAGCTCCTCACCGGTCTAAACTATCCATTCATTCAATCCAAAGCATCAAAACAATTTCATTTCTTGCCCCATTCAGAGCTCTGCAAAAAATAGGCCTCATCCTCGAACCCAAAACTACCTTTCCCTTTGTTTCCAACAAAACCCCCAAAATAAAAATCAAAATCCTTTACTTATATACCTAGCCTAAAATCAGCCTTTATTTCAAGTCATATCAAGCCCCTTCGATTATTTTTTCTAATATTGACCCGGAGAGAGCCCTCTCCTGTTTTGGTAGGGCTAGCTACCAGACTAGGCATGGTTTGATGTTACCCTAAAATCTGCCTTCTTTCAGCCTGAGGTAGATTTAGGATATAAAACAAACTTTCTTTTATCTGAGAAAGTATAGCTTTAGACCAGTTGAATATTGTTGGCTCTATACACTCTAGTGTATATTGCATATACGATCTATTTACTACATGTAGTGTAACGGTGCCAGCAAGTTTTGTGATCGTGAAAAGGATAGTTCTCAAAGGAAAATCTCTAACATCCCAGATGTTTATATTTCCATATTTTCTTGGCTCTTCCCCTGGATAACAATGTTACAAAAGATAATCTCTCACTGTCTCTCCTCCAAGAATAGAGCCTAAGAGTGAAATAGGAAAGCCTCTCCTCGACAAACCTATAAAAAAGTACACATCCTCGACTGTTATGGGAACCATCTAGTTATTAATATGAAATGCCTCGATAGTTGGATCCCATGGTCGAACTAATAACTCCAAGAGTTCTATTTGTTGCCTCATCCGTAACAAGCTGAAGTACTTTAGTAGTCCACAATCTCTTAGGACTCTTATTGTACCCGAATAATTTAGGACAATCATATCCTGTTCTTCATGCTCTCTTTCCCTCCATGTAATCGTCATTGTAATATGATGGAAACCTGAAATACAACCATAAGAACCGTTAGATTCCATTCAATGCAAAACATTGGGAAAATTTTAGGCATAATGAAAAAAACAAAAATATATATTGCGCCCAATGCAGGCCCTAACAAGAGATAGTGGGTTGTGTATTCAAGTAACCTTCAATTTATTTGCTATGCAACACAGGTTTTGATATCCAAGGGTATGTTGCCCTCTTTTGGGGAAGAATTTACCCTAGGCACCTCAAAACCCTAAAAATTTGCAGAAATTGGGAATGAAATGATTACTAAAGGAAAGAGGAGGTTCATGGCATTAACCTAGATCAAATGGAAATGAAATCCGTCCATAGAAATTATTTCAATAAACACCTAAATTTCGAGGGAAAAATCAGGTCCAGAGATCCAAAATACAAATGGTAACTATGGAATTGTAAAAATGAATAGTAAAAGTGCTTTTAATAGTCATTTAATTATTTTCAAATTACATTTATTTCTACGAATATAGTTTTATTATATTTTTTATCATGAAACACGTATTTTTAATCCATTTAGTGTTGTTTTGAACAGATCTTACAATTGATGAACAAGTTAGTCATGTAGATTTATTTCAAGAATGATTTGACCACAAAGCATACTTTTTCTCCTTATTTTTCGAGATTTGTTAAAAATGAAAAAGGATTTTAGGAACACTTTTATCTCTTTTTCAAGCTTCGATAACAATGAAAAAGGAACCCTTGGAGTCTTCCTTCAGCTCTTTTCAGACTTCGATAATGTGAAAATATTGTCAAGCACTTGTCTTTTCGACCTCATAAAAGTAAATGAATTGATATCTACTCAGTATAAGTTTCACCCTTTTTCGGACTGAGATATATTATTTACGAAAAAGGAATACCTTGGTTGAACATGACTAAAGAGCTTTTCTCAGATATTATTTACAAATTTTCAGATTTGAGCGACAATTTTACGAAAAATTAATTATCGAGTTTTATTTCGTCCTCTTTTTCAAACTCTCTAAATATGAAAAAGGACCGGGCTATCACTGTTGTTAAGATCGTTAAAACATAAAATAGTGATGGGCTTGTCGATCATGGAAAGAATTGAGTTTCACTCATCACTAGCCTCATTAAATTATTAAATAGCAATACATTATTTGCATGAAGGGTTGAATTATAGATCAAGCAAACGTTATCCTCCTCAAGCTTTTTTTAAAAAAAAAAAGAGGTACTGGTCAACAAATGACCGGGGAAAATTTGGTAAAGTGAACATAAGTTTTTATGATAGCATGTCTCTCTTGAACATGACACTTCACTCCATCACCATGACTATTTGGGTTGGGTAATATTCTTGACGATTCATTCATACCTATGGTTAATCATACTTTCACTTCAGTTTTGGGTCAATGCTGCCAACTCATCTCAGTGTCACCGATATGTTCAAGCGAAGTGATCCAGTGAATACTCATCCTTCTGCAATACCATAAAATTTCATTCTCATGACCATCATCCCTGAAAATTTCTATATAAATTCATACCTTTCTCTCCAAAATT
Organism: Pinus albicaulis; assembly: GCA_034641835.2. Taxonomy (NCBI): domain Eukaryota; kingdom Viridiplantae; phylum Streptophyta; class Pinopsida; order Pinales; family Pinaceae; genus Pinus; species Pinus albicaulis. The sequence continues at coordinate 216,786,719 of CM076580.1, read as the reverse complement.
AGTAACTCCTGTTTTCAAATAAGGTAGCTTCCTATTGGCGACAAATCATTATGAAGGAAGTTCACTTAGAAACATCTGATTCCAGTACCATGAGGCTTGTTACAGCATCGACAAGATCCTCGCTTTCGAATTAATCACATCATTAGGATTAGGTCTCAAGGAGTGGAAGAACATCAAGTTGTAGCCTGGTGAGCATTTAGTTAGCTTTGATGTTGTGTCCTTATTCACCAAGATCCCCATCCAAGAATTCGTTGACGTCATTAAATAAATCTCTGATGAGAACACCTCTAAATTGGTTAGCCTCTACCTCACCTCGAATTTCTTCAGTTTTCAAGGTGAGTTTTATGATCAAACTTGTGGTGTTGCGATGGGCTATGTGCTTTCCCCCATTGTTGCTAACTTTTTTATGGAGGATTTTGAATCTAAGGCCCTCGCCTCTGGTAAATTGCACCGTAGGAAGTGGAATAGGTTCATGGATGATGCTTGTGTCATCTCGCCCCATGGTCGAGAGAAATTCGATCTGTTCGTTGGGCACCTTAACTCTCTATCTGATTCCATCAAGTTCGCGATGGAAATGGAGGTTGATGGTTGCCTCCCTTTCCTTGATATCCTTCTCTCAAGGAATGAAGATGGCTCCATTTCTCATAGGGTTTTTCACAAGAAGAATCACACAAAAAAATATCTTCATGCTAGATCCCATCATTTTCATGCTTATAAATTTGGTGTCTTGTGTACTCTTGTGACTCGTGCTCTTAGAATATATAATGAAAATTCCTTGGAATCAAAGAAATCCCATCTTCTTGATGTTTTCGAAAATAATGGTAATAGTAGATCTCAAGGTCTTAAAGCCTTTCAAAAGGCATATAAAAGATTGAGTGGAAAATCTACTCTGGTGGATCCTATTTCTAAGGTCCATCTCCCATTTATACAGGGGACAACAGATAAAATTGCCTATATCCTTAAGAGAAATAATATCTCTGCTTCTTTCAAACCTCTCTACACTATTAGAAATTCTCTTAGGTCTGTTAAAGACCCTATCGACCCTAAAGACATGAAAGGGGTTTTCTTGATACCTTGTTCTTGTGGAACTCCCTATATAGGATAAATAGGTCGATCCATTAGGCAGAGAATCTGGGAGAATGCTGCGGATATTAGACATAATCAGTCCCGTACCTCAGCTCTTACTGAACATGTGGAAAAATCCTGTCACCATGTTTGTATTAAAGACTCAAAAGTCATTGCTAAGGTTGATCACTTCCACCATGGGAAATTAAGGGAGGTGATCAAAATTGAATGACATGCTAAGAATCTCAATGTGATGATGGTTGGAATTAAGTAGGATTTTGACCGCGGTTCTGGCCAGGTAATCTTTTTTATTTTATGTTTTATTTCATTCATTTTATATTTATTTTATTTTATTTTTGTTGTTTAATTTATTGATTTATTTTTATATTATTTATTTATTTACTTTTATTTATTTATGTTTATTTTTATTTTTATTTATTTATTTAATTTTTCTTTTTCTTTTTTTTTTACTTTATAAAAAAATTTGCCCCTCCCTAAGGTAATTCTATTTATTTATTATTTTTATATTTTTACTTTTTATTATTTATTATTTAATTTATTTAATTTATTGGAATATTTAATTAACTTATTTTATTTTATTAAATTAAATTTTACCCTCCCTATTACCTTTTATATTTAGTTTAATAATTTAAAAACCCCCATTTTTAAAATTTTATTGAATTTATTTGGTATTTTATTTTATTTATTTAAAAATTTCCACCCTAATCTTTCTTAGGTAGCTTTGTTTTGTATTATTTTATTTAAAAAAATAATTAATTATATAATTAAAAATTCCCCCCTATTACCTATTATATTTATTTTTTAAGTAATTAATAATTAACATATTTGTAATTAATTTTTATTTAATCAATTTATTTATTTTTAGCTAAATAATTTTCTAACATCTAGTTTTCAACGGCTATTTCCGGGAAATGATGCATCTCCACTATTTGTTCATGGAGGTCGATCAGTCTCTCCACCTATCCCGAGGATGAACCACATTCATTGGTTCGAAACATTGACCCAATCCTAATGATGCGATTAATCCGAAAGTTATTTTATGTACATTATGGATCACAAAAGTCTTAGATCTAAGATCCTCACTTCGGGACTTTTGACTGAAAGATTTTGTTTGTCGTTTGACATCAAATCAACTATTCATGACTTACGAAATGTACTATAGTACCTTTAGGGAGATTGACATTAATGGTGGTTCTCTTGCGTTTGTTAACAACTCACATCATTGGCTGGTAATCAAACGATGTCTTTCCATGTACGACTACAAATCATGTATTTGCATGGCTACACTTGTACCCAAATGATCGAGTGAACGAGATAAGAAGATCCCAGATCTAGTTTTAGTCATCCAGGTTGCGATTTCAGGATTTTTGTACACATCATCTATATGATGACCTTACATACAAATCGTCATCCGAACATGGGTCTATATGTGTAGGCATGTATTTATTGGGAAACATTCCAATGTAGACGAGTTTCTGAATAATGTAGATGTTATTAGATTTTTTATGTGTAGAACATGGGAATACCTACCCTCAGAAATTATGATCAAGAGGATATATCATGATGTAATGTATTATAATATTGATGCAGGTCGCCACTCTGCTTCATCTCTAGCCCATCACAGTGTAAAGCATCTCAATCAAAATATTTTTATTATTATTCTGACTTCATGCTTTAGGGGGGAATTTTTTATAGGTCAATCTGGGCATCATTCCCAATGACCTAGTTAAATGGACATCATCTCTAGGACAATGAATAGGGTGTATCATCCCCTATCATTTCAGTTGCTACATGCCCTAAGACAAAGAACAAGACAAATCATCCATGACTTTCATCTGCAAAGGTTTCCAAGTTTTGAATTTTATAATATACCATACGAGAGCTCAGCAATGTTGCCTCTGAAGGGACTAAGTGTGTTGCATATGCCTGTAGCCCCATTCAAGGATGATCTACAAACCACTTCCTGACAGTCATAGGTGCGTTAGTCACATTGGGAGAGAAATTCTCATTGTTCCGGAATCTCCACTTAGCCAGTGCCTTCTAGAAGAGTTCACATATGTCAAACCTTGAATCCATGTGTCCATTTCACCTGTACAGATTGGGAACATGCCTTTCCTATTATTAGAAATTCATTGATTGTAAAACTACCTTCAGCTCCTCTATAAATTAAGCACATATCCTAGTGCTTGGTAAGGAAGAATTTGAGTAGAGAAATGCTGGTGGAATTTCAATTCAGGAGTTGATTTGTGTAACATGCTACTAGAGAGATTTTCATTTTGACGAGGTTGGGATGCTACTGGAGATGGTCACCTCAAATCAATCACTGGGTTGTAACCTCCCCTTCTATCCATTAATAAATATTGATGCATACTTTCCCACATATGTATCTATATAAGCTCATGTTTTCCATATTATGAATTCTTATCTGATGTATATGGTTTATATTTCATTGATTTAACTAAATAACTTGAATACACATATGTATTATTGACATATTTTGCTGTTTAGTGTTTATCTTTGCAGGAAATATTTTTCGGACATCTAGCTTGGATTTGAAGCTACAACAAGAGAAACAGAAGGAGAATAGGAAGTGCTTGGACTCCAATTAAATTCTTTGATCTGTTCTATGTGTCTATTTACAGTTAGGAAAATTAGTCACAAAGTCTTTAATCCATTGTTCTAGATAAGCACCTTCCTAGGGAAGAATGTTTTATCTGTAATTCATAATTCCACATAACACACGTAATATAGGGTCCTAAGCTAGTCCTAAAAGAATATAACACACACCCAACATTATCCAACTTTTTGTTTTCTTTCCACAAGGGGCCACCGGAAAGATTAATCATTGGTTTAGCACTGCAACACCCATTGTTTATCTACACCAAGAGAACTTTTTAGTTATTACAGATTTCGTCAATGCATATGCAACATTCTTCAAATTGTCCACCTTTACTAGCAACACCATTTTTTCCTCAACCATATATCTTACAAAACGATATTGAACATCAAAATAATCACTTTTGCTATCACAATCTATCCTTATAGCTTGTTGCACCAACCCCATACTTGAACAAAATCTATGCAACCAAACTGCTTCCTTAATGTCATGAGTGGCTTCCATGTATTCAACCTTTGTAGTTGAAAGAGCTACTACAGAATATTTTTTACTCACCCAACTAACTGCACGTCCAAATAGGTTAAAAACATACCCACTTGTAGATATCCTTTAATCTAAATCTCAAGCCAAGTATACATCAACAAAACCACGACTGTCTAAAAATTTATCCAATAATGGTTTTCCTTGGTAGCATAGACCATAATCACTAGTTCCACACAAATATCTGAAAAAATTATTTACTATTGTCTAATACTCCTCCCCCCGTTTTGACATAAACCTACTCAATACCCCCAATTCATGTGTGACGTCTGGTCTAGTACATACCATTGCATACATCAGGCTACTTACTAAAATTGTATATGGAACACAGGACATATCCTCCTCTTCTTCTTGTATATTGGGAAACTGTTAAAAAGATAATTTTACACCTACAGGAATAGGAACCTTCATTATTTTACTATATTTCATATTGAACCTCGGAAAATTGTCTCAAAATACTTCCTTTGGTTTAACCAGAGCTTCCTCTTCGCCCAATCACATTTAATTTCCATGGCCAAAATATATTTTTCAACACCAAGATCCTTCATGTCGAATTTGGATAAAAATTGGGTCTTGATATCCTAAATAATTTATTTCTCATTTCAAACCAAGAATATATCATCTACATACAAGACAAAATAAATAACATGGTCACCAATTAATTTAAAATGCACACAATGATCCTCTTTTCTTTTGGTGAAGCCAAGTCCTCATATATATATATATATATATATATATATATATATCAAATTTATGATACCACATCCTTGGTGACTATTTTAACCCATAAAAATACCTTTTTAACCCACATGCAGGTTCTTTATTACCCTTAACAACAAAGCCTTCATGTAGATTTCCTCTTCCAGATTCTCGTGAAGAAATGTTGTCTTTACATCCATCTATTCTACCTCAAAATAAAATGTAAAAGAAATAGATAAAAGTAATATAATAGAAGTTACCTTGGCAATAGGAGATAAAATATCACCAAAATCAATTCCCTTCACCTGGGAATAACCTTTTTCTACCAACCGAGATTTGTATTTATCCACCTTGCCTTCTATATTTGTCTTATTCCTAAACACCCAATTTTATTCCAATAGGCTTCCTTCTAGCCGACAAATCCACGAGATACCATGCCTCATTTTTGTGTAAGGATTCCATTTCATCAACCATGGCCTCCTTCTAAATTTTTCCATCCTCTGAATCCACTGCCTCCCTAATAGTTTTGGGATCATCATTAGTGATAGATAAAAAAAAAATTGAAAAGAAGGTAGATGGAACATACCTTTCTAGTTTCCTTATTTCTTGAATTGATCTTCTCATAGGTGGAGATTTTAGCTCTTCCTCTTCTGAATCTTATAATGATTTAGAGTCTGATTCTTCCTCCTTTAGCTCAAACTATATCTTCTTAGGTTCCTTGTTATGAAACCAACTCCAAAAATAGAAGAAAACAAAGATCAACAACTTAGAAATACGCCACTTCGAGGGAGAAACCTCCTTTTCATTACATAAATGAGCAATTATTGGATGATAAAATGAAAAAAAATCCTTTCTATATAGAGGATTCCAATGGCTCACAATATAATCATGGTCGCCCTAACAATAATAATGTAAGGGCACAATAATAACAATATGGGATTACAGGGGTACAACAATAACAATAAGGGGGATACACTAACAACAATAAGGGACCACACAAGTAATATAGTGACCTAAGATGCCCCTATCCTTCAAAAAAGTGTTCTCCTCAACACTTTAGTACCTTTGGATGCTTCTATATAAAATTATCATCCTCCCATGTAGAATCTTCAGTGAGTAAGTTCTTCTACTTGATGAGATACACTAAAATTGATCGATTTCGTAGCTGTCGAGTTCTTTTTTCTGTGACTTCTTCAGGTTCCAATATGTTTTTTCCTTCCTCATCAAGTTCTGGCAATATTTATTGAACTGGAAGTTTGTCACCTATAACCTTCTTTAAGCATGAAACATGTAAAACTCGATGCACTCAAGAAGAAGCGGGAACCTACAATTTATATGCCATAGTACCAATATTTTAAAACACCTTGTAATAACCATAGTACTTTGGTTATTATCTATTATCCTTCTTAGCTTGCTTGAGGGACATTTGTTTGTATGGTTGTACCCATAAAAATACCCAGTCTCTACCTCAAAACTTCTCTTGCTATGATGTTCATATGCATATTGTTTCATTCGATTTTGTGCCAAATTTAGGTTATCCTCTAAGAGTTGGAGAACTTTTTTTTGATGCTCGATGTGATATTCCACTGCTTGAACCTTAGAATTTTCTCTTAAAGATGATGTGATGGACAGTGGATGATATCCACAAAGTGCCATAAATTGGGTCATTTTTGCTGCAGTATGGAAGTAAGTGCTATACCACCATTCAACTAGAGGTAACCACTTGACCCATTGTGTTTGTTTATCAAATAGAAAACAACGAATATATCCTTCCAAAAATTTCTTCACTATCTCAGTTTTCCCATCTATTGGGGATGATAAGATGAAATATGAGCTAGTTGAGTGCCCAAAAAGGAAAATAATTCTAGCCAAAAATTTCCAATAAAAATGGGATCTCTCTCACTTACAATAATATTTGGGTTTGTATGTAGCTTTTGAATTGTTTCCATAAATGCAGTAGTGTAATGTCCCTATATTACTAGTATAGTCCCTTATTGTTGTTAGTGTAACCCCATTATTGTTATTATTGTACACTTGTAACCCCCATATTGTTATTATTGTGCCCTTAAATTATTATTGTTAGGTCAGCTAGGATTACATTCTGGCCCAATGGACTCCTATATATAGAAAGGAGGCTTTGTAATTTGTATCATCCAAGAATTGTTGATTCATGTAATGTATTGGAGGTTTCCCCCTAGAAGTGGCTTATATATAAGGCATCGATAGATCTTTTCTTCTATTTTTGGAGCTGGATTCACAACATTTGGTACTAGAGCTTTGGATTCTAAGGTTTTCACTGCTCCAAACCGGTAATCGTGAAATTTTTACTATAATTTTTTTTCTACGAAGGTTCAGAAGTTGAAATTTTAAGAGTGAAAAGCTGAAATCGTAAGGAACATCTTCATAAAATTTTAGAGCTTGGTTCGCAATATTTTCAGAGATATGATCTATGGAAGTAAGGGATTTTTGCAGGCTCCTGAATTTAACTTAAATAGGTCACTGTGGCATGTGTGCTATAAATTTTGTTCTATGAAGTTTCAGAAGCTGAAATTGTTAGAGAAAGAATCTACAATCCTAAGGAACATCGTCGCAAAATTTTGGAGCTTGGTTCACAATATTTTCAGCAATATGATCTGTTGAAGTTAGGTCATTTTCAGGCTTTCGAATTTCATCTCAAAGAGGTTATTATGGGAAAATATTCATAACTCTCTCTCTGAGCATCGGATTGGAATGTTGTAAAAAATTTGCCGCAAGCGCATAAAATTTAGTTTCATTTCTATCAATTTCAGAGCCAGAGGAGGGAACATTGAGAGGTGGCAAGTTGTGCAAGTTCGCTCTATTGAACCAGTCCATAATTGGGTCATTGTGGGAGATTGGACATAACTTTTCCTTGAAGAATCCAAATCAGGTCAGAACTATGACATTTGAAAGAAGCTGCAGAGGGATACTACAAGGCTTAATTTCATGTATTAAGGATCTACAATTAAAGATATAATTCAATTTCAATATAGAGCTCCTCAAAAGCAAGTAAAAGGTATGTATATTTTTTTTCCTGAATTGCATAAGTCTTGTTTGAAGAATCAAATTGAATTGATTTCAAGGGCATATTGTAGAATATATATCAGTATTAGATTCTAAAATGGCCCCTAAAAAGAATTCAACACCCATTAAGCCTTTAGAAGGCTCTACTATGACTCACGAAGATGAATAATGGCAACATGACATATCAAATTTACAAGAGAAAGTGCAACAAATTTCGATCTCACAAAGAGCAACAAAAAATGACATGGAAGTTTTGAAGAAAGACGTGGAAACTAAGATGGATGGTTTGAAGAAAGGCATGGAATCTAAGATGGATGGTTTGAAGAATGGCAATGAAGCTAAGATAGATGGAATGGAAACTAAGATATATGGCATGGAAGCTCGCTTGGAATCTAAGATGGATGACATGGAAGCTAAGATCGATGAAAAAATGGAAAACATGAAGAATGATCTAAAAGCAGACATGGAAGGTTTGACAAAGTTGATACAAAAAATGTTTCCTAATCATGAAAATATAGTAGAGGAAACTCATGATGAGAAAAAAATAAATTCTAATCATGATTTCATAAACTCTAATGTTGTCGAGAAGAAGCACCATATTCCAAAAATGGATATGAGGAAGTTTGATGGAAAGGATCCTGTAACATGGATACTACATATGGAGCAATATTTTGATCTCAATAATGTACAAAACACACAAAAGGTACATATTGCAACTTTACATTTAGAAAAAAATACATTTGTATGGTATCGATGGCTTTTCTCCCGTAAAAAAATTGTCACTTGGTCTATTTTTATGGAGGAACTGATAGCACATTATGAGGATACAAAGAGAAACACTTTCTTTAGCCAATTGGTAAATCTCAAACAAAAGGGTTTAGTGGGGGAGCACATTGAGGACATCCAAAAATTGAATATAATGGTAGCTAATATTCTAGAGGAACATATGATTGATCTCTTCATAGGTATTTTAAAGGATAACATCCAACATGAAGTTCGCTTTTTGGAACCTAATTCATTGGAGAAGGCATTCGGGTTGGCAAGAAAAATTGAATGTAAAATTATGGCGAAAAGTAAGCCTATCACTCGTTTCTATAAAGAGGGAAGTGTTGCTACTCCTAGATTTCAACAACCTACAAGGATGACACCACAAAAATTGGAAGAAAAAAGAGAAAAATGGCTTTGCTACAATTGTAATAGCAAATACACTAAAGGTCATAAGTGTGCTGAGAAGAAATTATTTTTCATGGATTGTGAAGAGGAAGAAGAAAATGAACAAGAAGAGTATATACACTAGGAACTAACCCTAGATGAGGAAGAAATGAGTCCAACCATATCGTGTAATGCATTGGAAGGAATTACCACTCCTCAAACTCTCAAGATATAAGGACATATCAAGAAGAAAAAGGTAACAGTGTTGATTGATTCAGGTAGTACCCATAATTTAATTCATTGTAAGGTAGCCAAGGAATTGAATTGTTTTCTATACCCAGCACCAGAATGTCAAGCGATGGTTGCAAATGAAGGAACTATAAATTGCTCTGGAAAATTCCATAACATCAAGCTAACCATGGGGGAAGATGTATTGAATATTCCAATGCTTTCAATTCCTATGGGAGGTGCTGATGTTGTACTAGGAGTACAATGGTTACAATCTTTGGGGACAATAGCTTTTAATTTTCAAGAACTTTTCTTGAAATTTTTTTCAAAAGGAGAGGAATTAAAATTACGGGGTATTGAAGGGAATCCAGGAAATATAATAAGCTCTAATTTCATGAAAAAGTTTATAAATAAAGAACAATGAGGCATAATTGCACAATCATGGTCAGTAAAAGTTCCAACATCAAAATCATCTATTTTTTCAGATCTCCAAAACTCTTGGACAATCATTCCAAGGTTTTTGAAAATCCCAAAGGACTCCCACCTATTCATGATCATGATCATGCTATTCATTTGATCCCAGGAAATGTTCCTCCAAACATCATGCCTTATAGATACCTTATGTCTAAAAGAGATAAATTGAACGTATGATTGCAGAAATGTTAGAGGCGGGTGTAATTCAACCTAGTCAAAGTTATTTCTCTGCTCCTATAGTATTGGGAGACAAGAAGGATGGATCATGGTGCATGTGTCCCGATTATAGGGAGCTCAATAAGCTTACCATTAAAGATAAATTTTCCAGTCTTGTGATTGATGAATTATTGGATGAATTACATGCAGAAATTTATTTTACCAAGTTGGATCTTCATTCAGGATATCATCAAATTAGAAAGAAGATTGAATATATTCCAAAAACATCATTTCAAACTCATGAGGTTCATTATGAATTTTTTTTCATGCCTTTTGGCCTTACCAATTCACCTTCTACATTTAAAGGGTTGATGAATTCCATTTTCAAACCCTTCCTTAGAAAATTTATGCTAGTATTTTTTGATGATATACTAATCTACAATAGGTCTTGGAAGGATCATGTTCAACATGTTGACATGGTGCTTAAACTATTGAAGGAGAAATAATTATATGTAAAAACATCCAAATTTTTCTTTGGAGTACAAGAGGTGGAATATCTGGGTCATATTGTATCTCGCGAGGGTGTTAAGGTAGACCCTAAAAAAATTAAAGCCATTAAGGAATGGAAAGTCCCCACAACCATAAAGTAGTTGTGAGGATTTCTCAGGTTAGCAGGGTATTATCGCAAGTTTGTTAAGAATTATGGGAGAATAGCAGCACCCATAACAACATTATTGAAGAAAGATGCATTTTCATGGACTCCTGAAGCAACTAGGGCCTTTGAACATCTTAAAGAGGAAATGTGCCTAGCACCAGTATTAGCTACGCCAAACTTCACAAAAAAATTTATTGTGGAATGTAATGCCTCAGGAAATGGAATTGGTGCTATTTTTATGTAAGACAGAAGACCCATTGATTTTGAAAGTCGTCCAATCAAAGGAAAGTATTATAGAAACCTATTTATGAGAAGGAAATGTTAGCAATGCTGCATGCACTAAAGAAATGCAGAACTTACCTAATGGGAAGACACTTCAAGGTAAAAACTGATCATGATAGTCTTAAATTTTTTTTGGAACAAATACTATCTTCAGAAGAGCAACAATAATGGGTCACAAAGATGTTGAGTTATGACTTTGAAATAATCTACAAAAAATGGAAGCTAAATGTTGTTGCAGATGCACTCTCAAGAAAGAATGAAGAGGTGGAAGCATTGCTTTGTGCCATTTCTATTATCCAACCAGATTGGATAACCGAAGCAAGAAATGAATGGAAGAATGATGAAGAAGTGTGGACATTGATTCAAAAGTTGTAGCAAGATCCTAGTACATCTGATACATTTAGTTGGAAAAATTATTCCTTATGGTACAAATATCGCTTATATCTTTGTAATAATTCCAAAATAAAACAAAAAGTTCATTTGGAATTGCACACTTCTCCTTTAGGAGGACACTCAAAATTTTTAAAAAATTACCATAGGTTAAAGAAATAATTTTTTTGGGATGGCCTTAAATATGATATTCAAATGTTTGTGGCAGAATTTTTGGTTTGCCAACATAATAAAGTTGAGACAATTAAGACCCCGGGTCTTCTAAAACCTTTATCCATTCCAAGTCAACATTGGGACAAGATTTCAATGTATTTTATCACAAGTTTACCTAAGTCCAAAGGAAAGAGTGGCATCATGGTGGTATTTGATACAATTACCAAGTGTGCACACTTTTGTGCATTATCTCATCCATTTAAAGCAAGCATAGTTGCTACTACATTTATGGACACAATTGAAAAGCTACATGGAATCCCAAGGGTTATTGTGAGCGACAAAGATCCCATTTTTACTGGAAATTTTTGGACGGAGTTATTTTCTTGTTTGGGTACTCAATTAGCTCAGAGCTCATCTTATCATCCTCAATCTGATGGTCAAACTGAGATAGTAAATAAATTTTTCGAAGGATATCTTCACTGAATGGTGGTATAACACTTCCTTCCGTACTGCAACAAAAATGAGCCCATTTATGGCACTTTATGCATATCATTCACCATCCATCACATCATATTTAAGAGAAAATTTGAAGGTTCAAGCAGTGGAATATCACATCGAGCATCAACAAGAAGTTCTCCAACTCTTAAAGGACAACCTGAATTTGGCACAAAATAATGAAACAAAAAGCAGATCAACATCGCAGCGAGAGAAGTTTTGATGTAGGAGACTGGGTATTTGTATGGCTACAACCATACAAAAAAATGTCCCTCAAGCAAGCTAAGGAGGATAATAAATTATCGCCAAAGTACTATGGTCCTTACAAGGTGTTGCAAAAGATTGGTATTATGGTATACAAATTGGAGCTTCTTGCTTCTTCACGAGTGCATCCAATTTTCCATGTTTCATGCTTAAAGAAGGTTATAGTTGAAAATCTTCTAGTTCAAACAATATTTCCAAAACTTGATGAGGAAGGAAAAATCATATCAGAACCTGAAGCAGTCACAAAAACCAGAACTCGATAGCTACGGAATCGATCAATTTCAGAGTATCTTATCAAGTGCAAGAACTTACCCAATGAAGATTCTACATGGGAGGATGAGAATTTTATACAGAAGCACCCAGAGCTACTCGAGCATTGAAGACAACACTTTTTTGAAGGAGAGGGGCATGTTAGGTCCCTATTTTACTAGTATAGTCCCTTATTGTTGTTATTGTGCCCTTAAATTTTTACTATTAGGTCGGCTAGGATTAAATTGTGGCCCCATGGACTCCTATATATAGAAAAAAGGTTTTATAATTTGTATCATCCAAGAATTTTTCATTCATGTAATGTATTGGAGGTTTCCCCCCTGAATTGGCTTATTTCTAAGGCGTTGATAGCTCTTTTCTTCATTTTTGGAGCTCGTTTCACAACAAGTAGCAACTATACTTTCTTTAAATGGATGATATAATGGACAAAAGTGTGCATACTTGGTAATTCTATGAGCTACCACCATGATTACACTCTTTCCTTCAAAGTTAGGTAAAACTGTGATAAAATCCATTGAAATCTCCTCCCATTGTTCACTTGGAATGGAAAAAGGCGGTAGAATATTCGAGGTCTTAATTGTCTCAACTTTATTTTGCTGGAAAACCAAACATTATACCAAAAAATTTTGAATCTCAGATTTAAGGCCATCCCAAAAAATTCATTTCTTCACCCCGTGGTAAGTTTTTAAAAATATTGACATCCTCCTAAGGGAGAAGTGTGCAATTCCAAAAGAATCTTTTGTTTTAGTTGGGAATTATTATAGATATATAAGTGATATTTGCACCATAAGTAATCATTTCTCCAGCTAAATGTATTAGATGTACTAGAGTCTTGTTGTAACTTTTGAATGAGTGTCCACACTTCTTTGTGCTTCTTCCATTCATCCCTTGCTTCGGTTATCCAATCTGGTTGGGTAATAGAAATGGCACAAAGAAATGCTTCCACCTCTTCATCCTTTATAGAGAGTGCATCTGCAACAACATTTAGGTTCCATTTTTTTTAGATGATTTCAAAGCCATAACCCAACATATTTGTGAATGCTTTTTGTTGTTCTTCTAAATATAGTTTTTATTCCAAAAAGTATTTAAGACTATGATGATCATTTTTTACATTGAAGTGTCTTCCCATTAGGTAGGGTTGCCATTTCTTTAGTGCATGTAGTATTGCCAACATTTCACTCTCATAAATATCTTTCTATAAATACTTTCCTTTTATTTGACGACTTTCAAAATAAATGGGTCTTCCTTCTTTCATTAAAACAACACCAATTCTATTTCTTGTGGTATCACATTCCACAATAAAGGTTTTTGTGAATTTTGGCATAGCTAAGAACGGTGCTAGGCACATTGTCTCTTTAACATTTCCAAAGGTGTTAGTTTCTTTAGTATTCCATGAAAATTCATATTTCTTCAATAATTTTGTTAGAGGTGTTGCTATTCTCCCATAATTCTTAACAAACTTTTGATAATACCCTCTTAACCCCAAAAATCCTCACAACTTCTTTAGGGTTGTGGGTAATTTCCATTCCTTAATGGATTTAGTTTTGTTAGGGTTTACCTTAACACCCTCGTAAGATACAATATGACCTATATATTCCACCTCTTGTACTCCAATGAAACATTTGGATATTTTTACATATAATTGTTTCTCCTCCAATAATTTGAGCACCATGTCAACATGTTGAACATGATCATTACAAGACATCCTATAGATTAGTATATCATCAAAAAATACTAACACAAATTTTGTAAGGAAGGATTTGAAAATGGAATTCATCAACCCTTGAAATGTAGAAGGTGCATTGGTAAGGCCAACAGGCATGACCAAAAATTCATAATGACACTCATGAGTTCAAAATTATTTTTTCGGAATATCTTCGTTCTTCATTATAATTTGATGATATTGTGAACGAAGATCCAACTTGGTAAAATACATTTCTCCATGTAATTCATCCAATAATTCATCCATCATGGGAATGGGAAATTTATCGTTAACAGTGAGCTTATTGAGCTACCTATAATCCCAACACATGCACCATGATCCATCCTTCTTGTGCACCAATACTACTCAAGAAAACAAAGAAATTTGACTCAGTCTAATTATATCAACCTCTAACATTTCTTCTATGATACGTTCAATTTCACTCTTTTGGACATAAGGATATCTGTAAGGCATGATGTTTGGAGGAACACTTCCTGGAATCAAATGAATAGCATGATCATGGTCATGAATAGGTGGGATTCCTTTGGGAGTTTCAAACACCTTGGAATGATTGTCCATGAATTTTTGGAGATCTGGAGAAATATATGATTTTGATGTTGGAAGTTCTAGTGGGCATAATTTTGCAATTACGCCTCATTGTTCTTTTTTTAGAAGCTTTGTCATGACAGTAGAGATTATTATCCTTCTAGTCTTCCCTACGATACCCCATAATTCAGATTTATTTCCTTTCGAAAAAAATTTCAAGAGAATTTCTTAAAAATTAAAAGCTACCATCCCCAAAGATTGCAACCATTGTACTCCTAGTACAACATCAGCACCTCCCATTGGAATGGAAAGAATTGGAGAGTTCAATAAATATTTCCCCATGGTTAGCTTTATATTATGGAATTTTTCATAGAAAATTATAGTTCCTCAATTTGCAACCATCACTTGACATTCTGGTTCTTGGTATAGGAAGCAATTCAATTCATTGGCCACCTTACAATGAATAAAATTATGGGTATTGCCCGAGTCAATCAACACTATTAAATTTTTATTCTTGATATGTCCTTCTATATTGACAGTTTGAGGAGTGGTAATTCATGCCAATGCAATACAGGATATGGTTGAACTCATTTTGTCTTTCTCTAGGGCTGGTTCTTTGTGTATATCCTCTTCTTTTGAAGTTTCTTGTTCACTTTCTTCCTTCTCTTCACAATATATGTAAAATAATTTCTTCTCAGCACACTTATGACCTTTAGTGTATTTTCTATCACAACTATAGAAAATCCATTTTGCTCTTTTTTATTCCAATTGTTGTGGTCTCAACCTTGTAGGTTGTGGAAGTCTAGTAGACGTAACACTTCCATCTTTATAGATGTGAGTGGTAGGCTTCCTTGTCACCATAATTTTACTTTCATTTTTCCTTGCCAATGTGAATTCCTTCTCGCATGAATCAGGTTGCCAAATGAAAACCTCATGTTGGATGTTATCCTTTAAAGTCCCTATGAAAACATCAATTTTTGTGAAACCAGCTCCAAAAGTACAAGAAAGGAGATACCAACACCCTATAAATAAGCCACTTCGTGTGGGCAACCTCCAGTGCATTACATGAATGAAAATTTCTTGGATGATACAAATGAGAAAACCTCCTTTCTATATATAGGAGTCCATGGGGCCACAATGTAATCCTAATGGGGCCATAATGTAATCCTAGCTGGCCTAACAATAATAATGTAAAGGCACAATAATAACAGTATGGGGGTTATAGGGGTACAAAAATAACAATAAGGTGGTTACACTAATAACAATAAGGGACTATACTAGTAATGTTTGGACCTAACATACTCCTCTCCTTCAAAAAAGTGTTGTCATCAGTGCTTGAGTAGCTCTGGGTGATTTTGTATAAAATTCACATCCTCCAATGTAGAATCTTTAGTGGGTAAGTTCTTCCATTCGATGATATACTCTGAAATCAATCGATTTCGTAGCTGTTGAGTTCTTGTTTCCATGATTGCTTCAGTTTCCAATATGGTTTTTCCATCCTTAATAAGTTCTAGAAATATCGTTTGAACTGGAAATTTTTCCCCTATAACCTCTTTTAAGCTTGAAACATGGAAAACTGGATGCACTTGCAAAGAAGCAGGAAGCTCCAATTTGTATGCCATAGTACCAATCTTTTGCAACACCTTTCAAGGACCATAATACTTTGGAAATAATTTATTATCCTTCTTAGATTGCTTGAGGGACATTTGTTTATATGGTTGTAGTAATAAAAATACCCAGTCTCCCACATCAAAACTTCTCTCATTTTGATGTTGATCTGCCTGTTGTTTCATTTGATTTTGTCCCAAATTTAGGTTATCCTTTAAGAGTTGGAGAACTTCTTGTTGATGCTCGATGTGATCCTCCACTGCTTGAACACTAGAATTTTCCCACAAAGAAGATGTGATGGACCATGGATGATATCCATAAAGTGCCATAAATGGGGTCATTTTTGCTACAGTATGGAAGGAAGTATTATACCACCATTTACTGAGAGGTAACCACTTGATCCATTATGCTTTCTTATCATATACAAAAAAACGAAGATATCCTTCCTAACATTTATTCACTATCTATGTTTGACCATAGGATTGGGGATGATAAGATTAGCTATGAGCTATTTTAGTACCGAAACAAGAAAATTATTCCGTCCAAACATGTACTATTCGCAATTAACCCAAGCTAATGGGAATATACAATTTTGTTTCAATGTTTTGTTTCATGAATAAAAATGTGAAGGAGGATCAATAAAACTCCTAATCAGTGAAATAAATCAATGCCACATGTGAACATGGATCAGTCTGGGCTATTTACATAAGCAAACTTAGGTGTGGAAGAGACTGGAGCACTTGACCAAGTCAACCAGGAACAAATCAACAACATTGTCTAGATACATTAATTATCCTAGAGACACAGCACAGTTTTAGTTGGAGGCTTCTCATGTGAATGCGGCTAAATCATTGAGATGGTTTAGGGTTTGACAATAATTTCATCCTATAAAAGGAAGAGGAGGAAAAAAGAAGAATTTTGTTGATTTTGTATATTTCTGAATATAGTGTCTGCTTAGACATATATCATTCTCTACTGTTTCGCTGAGGATAGTGTTGTTTAGCACTAGGGTGTTCCTGTTCGGGAATCCCACCTCTTCCATTGAGGAGTTCTTGGAAGAGTCTTGCTGATCTCATCCACTATAAGGCATTTTTCCAAGCTCATCTTCCAACTACAACATAGATCCTATTGAGGGATTGGTTTTCCTTGCAAGCTGCAGCAAGTGGAGGCTAGATCTACTTAGATCTAGGCCATTCCAGGGCCTCTTTTCATTGGGAAAGTGTTGTATCCCATTGGCAAGAGAGTTCTGAACCTTTGGAGATGATATTTCAGATCGTGGCATCAGGCCAGCCTAATGCTTCAACCTACAACGCATTTTCCCTTCCAGGACTGCATTATTTGCAAGAAGGAAATTGCAGGGTGCTTTAACACACTTTTGAGGAGAGATCTCTGGTGTTGGGGTTCCACCCTTCACTATGGTGATCCATGGATTAGATTTATGATCCATGTTCTGTATAGATCTGATATTCTTCTATTGTAATCATCTTCAGAAATTTCTGAATACTACTGAAGATCTGCTGCTTTAGATCTCAGATCTACTGTCTGTTCTGCATGTTTTGATCAAAACCCCAAGGGAATCTTGTAAAGGATCCTTTCTAGTGTACAGATCTGAAATAGATCTAATATTTTGTACATAGATCTACTCTAGATCTAGAGTGTAATATACAGCTGCTACACCTCTAATAAATAATGTTGTCAAGCTAATTTCCATTCAATACATGTGTTGTAGCCCTCTTCTATTCTTGTCTTCTACATTATGTTGAATACTGTAAGGGCCTCATTATGGATCTGATTTATTTCTGTATCTATGAAATTTTATCCCTCTTATTTTTCTCCTAATCATGCTCTCTAAAACTGCATTATTTTCCTACAGTATTGATGCATATTTCTGCAGCCCTATTCTTGGGTGTTTTTAAGCTATACTAGTTTTGGTAGGTCGGTTTACCTCAACTAGTTTGATTTTATTTTCTCCCCTTTTGGATTTAGATGCTAGATCTCTAGATCTAAGGGATCCAAGGGCTGAAAACTCACTTTAGTGCACATGCTTCTGAAATGTGTGTTATTCCACCAATTATTGTTGAGTATTCCCATTTGGGGATATTATAGTGGTATCAGAGCAACTATCTTGGCATATCCTGTGAGTTGCTTTCTTGAAGAGCCAAGATGTCTTCATAAGATGAGGGGAACCTCACTGACATAGAGAAGAGGTACTTGAGAAGAATATAGAATAATTTTTATTACACCAATGATGATAAAGGCAAGGGAAAAGCCCTTGAATCTGGAAGTGATGAATATGGGAAGGAGTTTGCAAAAACCCTTCTAAAAGCCATGCAAGATCTTGCTATAGAGATCAAAGAGATGATAATGGACATGATCAAGGAATATCCTAGAAGATTTCATCCTTGAGAAATATCTGGCATGTCTCACCACTGGAATGGTCAACCAGTGAACTAGCCACAAGCTCCACAATGCTCTATTATGCCTACTTTCTTGGTTATGGAGAATGAAGGGCCTCATGAGTAAGCATCCCTTGAAGAATAATTTTAATAATATGAGTCTTAGAATCAGAGATTCAAGGACCACTTGAGTTTTCAAGTGTTTTGTCACCTCAAGGAAAAAATTAGACCA
The DNA here is from genome assembly GCA_034641835.2 of Pinus albicaulis. Taxonomy (NCBI): domain Eukaryota; kingdom Viridiplantae; phylum Streptophyta; class Pinopsida; order Pinales; family Pinaceae; genus Pinus; species Pinus albicaulis. The sequence goes on along the minus strand of CM076580.1, from coordinate 216,767,732 downwards.
AGGCATCAGTATAGAGATGGTGGATTCACTCAGAATCATGATCAACGTCACTCTATGGGAAAATTATTTTTACCCAAGTTTGATGGGTCATCCACTAGTTATGCCAAAGCATGGGTAAAAAAGCTGGATATCTACTTTCAGTTGAAAAAATTCCCTGAGATGGAAGCTATCAAGATTGCAGCACTACACTTTGAAGGTGAAGCACACAACTGGTGGTTCCATGGGTTTTCTACATTAGGCCATGCCAATGTGGCTGCCTATTCTGATTTTATCAGAAGACTAGTGGAGAGGTTTGATAGAAAGGATCCAGAAGCACCTTTCATGAGCCTTGAAAATTTGAAGTAGTCAGGTAATGCAGAGTCATATATCTCTGAGTTTCTGATATTATTTATTATGGTTCCTCATATGTCTGTAGCAAGGAGGGTGTACATGTTCATCGATGGCTTGGATGAACCGCTGCATGGGTTGGTTAAATCTACCAAGCCCATTACCTTGCATGATGCCATTGAGAGGGCTGGAGACCTTCAAGATGCCTTGCCAAAAGCAAAGGAAAACTTTCACACTAAGCCCTCTTTTCCTTCTAAAACAAAGGAAGAGAAATTTGCTCCTTCAAAGGAGAGCTCATACAAGAAGCCTCTTGATGATGAAGTCTGAAAATATCTAAGAATAAGGAAGCTATGATTCACTTTCCAAGAACCATGGGTACCTAGACATAGATGTGTTGCTGGTAAAGCACGTTATATAGAGGTCTTCTCAGATCTTGAATAATATGAATATGATGAGACAAGGAGGGCCCATAACACTGACAATGTTTGAGGGGATCCAACACCTTCAGGAGATGATAATGGAGAATTTTCTCCTATTGGAGGAAATTTTGCATCTTTGAGGGGAGTACCTAAGTACTTGACCTTAAGCTTTCAAGGGTCAATCATGAATGATAGGGTTTCTGTATTTATTGACAGTGGGGCTACCCACAATTTCATTGATGCCCATCTTGTGCAAAGGAGGGAAATACCCACTGATACTTTTGAGGGATTCTCTGTGTTGGTCCCAAGAGATAGAAAATGCAATGTGTGCATTATGTTCCATCACTTTCAGACCCCACAGGATCCTACACTTTGGTGGATCACTTCCTTGTAGTTGACATACTAAAAACCAATGTTATTTTCGGTGTTCAATGGTTGATTACATTGGGGAAAGTCACTGCTGATTGGGAGGCTTTAGAAATGGAATGGGTGGACAAGAAGAGTGGTGTGCTTCAAATAATAAAATGCATGCATACTTACCGCTCACACAACACTTCCGCATAAAATAAAGAGATGGATTTGTGCAGTGGAAGAAAGGACCTCACTGTCCCTTCTCTCATGTTCATGAGATTTTTGCAAGGGACACTCTCATCTAGTGGAAAAACACCTGGGATGCCACCTGATTCAGTTTTAGAGAGAGATATCTCACTACATGATGCTCAAAAATTAGTTCCAGCAGGTATGGGAGCATTATAAGACACATCTATAGTGCTAGAAGGCTTGGGAAAGCATAAGAAGGAGGGATATTTTCCTCTCTCATCATCCTCACCATCCTTCATTCATGATTCTGCGTTGTTGGAGGAGAAGAAGAGAAGGTATGTCCTTCCTACTTGTACCTTTGGCATAATAAATTTCAAAGAAGAGATCAGCAACATGGTAGGAATTCCTATTGATGCATCATCAACATTGTGTTTGGGTCCTGCGATTTCGCATATTGGCATACCAAATGACAAGGAAACATCAGAACCACTTTGGAATCCTAGGATCTAGCCCTGCTAGATTCAGAGAGAGATATATCTATATGTGTTTTAAAATGATATACTTTAAGGCTTATTATATGATGTTAGGCTAGTTAAGAAGCAGGAAGGATTTTTTTTTTTGGTTGGTTGGGGATCATTAACTGAGAAGGTCATGTGAAGTGTGAAGGAGGGAATAAATTGAAGGATATTTCAACATGGGAAGATAGGTCAAGAAACAGTGTCAATCCATTAGGCTATGGATTCATAAAAGGGTTTACTTGCACAACAAATATTCAAGGGTTTCCATAGGGCAAGTCATTTATATCAAAAGATCTTTTAAAGTTGAGTTTGTGGTATGAAACAGTAAGAAAGGCTATGAAAGAGGAAAAGTTATATTCGATTAAGAAAGCTAACTTCACTACACAAGAAAAGCCAATTAAAGTGACTGTTTTAAAGAAATAAAAAATGATAGGGCAAACCATATACTTCTTTGGTCAATACTCCTACTAAAGTCAACTTATAAGACAACAATCCAGTAATCTTCTTGACTACCTTTAGAAAGTAGAAAACAAATAAGTAAACAAAGGGCAACCTAAGATCAAGTAAGGACTTTTAACTTATCCTGCTTTCCTCATACTCTTAAGGGAAATCTTCAAAACAACAGTTTAAGACTAAACAAGGGATAGGGCTAACCATAAACTTCCTTTGTTAGGAATCTACTTAGCATGCAGTGAAAAGATCATTCATGAACAACATCTCAAGTTCTAATCAGCAAGACATGGGCTTACCAACATTCCTTGACTGGTTATACTCTATTGATTCATTCTCAAACACACATTTAGAAGAAAACATAAAGATAAAGCTTATCAATCAGAATTAGGGTACTTTAGAAGAAAATCCTAATCTATATTTCCTACTCTTTATTAGAGAATATGAACAAAGTGAAAAAAATAAGGAGCAACAGTGACAATAAGGAAAAACATCACTAATGATTTAGATTAGGATCCAGCGATTATTCTTGTCTATTTGATGTCCAGGACCAGTTACATACTCGAATCCAATGGCTTTCTACAGTCCGATAGTTCTCTTCCTAGCCTACTATATTACAACTACTCAACAATTCTTAATCAATAATAGTTTGACAATTAAAAATTTTCCAACCCTTTACAATGAATCTTAAATAAGTAATTATAGGTGAATGAGGAGGAGAAGTGGAGTAAATGGTCTCAATGGATCAATTAAGACAGAGTAGGGGTCCTTTCGAATGCTCCACTCTATTTAATAAATATCACATTAACTGCTTGGACCATTTTAGTAGTTTTTTCTATCTTTGAGGCATATATGACAAGCTGGTAATAACTCCAACGTGTGTCCCTTTGGAGATTTCTTTTGACTGCAGTAGTTTTTTTAGGCTTCTGGGACAAGTTAAGTGAAAGAGTGGGCTTTGAGGCTTTCCCATACTTTCACTATAACTACTCTGATAGTTGAAATGTCTCTATTTGTGGTAACTGCCAGTTTTGTCTTTGGTAGGTAAAATGCAGATCATGGTGGTGGTCAGACATTCTGACTGAATTGACTACTTTGATCTGACATGCACGAGGCCTTCTGTCTTGTGATTTTTCCTACCTGATTGTTTTGACTTTAATTGATTTGTCTTCAACTGCGCTTTATCCTTTAACTGTAGGTTAAGCCTTTGATCTTCCAACTTTTCACTTAATCCCTTTTAACTCTAATTATTTTGCTGATCTTTCTTTAATCTTCATTGCTCTTCACTTTATATCTTTTGTGTACAGGTGGTTGGGCTTCCATGCTGGGGGTTTTTCTCTTCACCAGTGTTCATGAGACACTAATAAAACATTAATAATCAACTTGTGAATCCCTTTCTACATTGATTTAGCCTCAAGATCGTCATCCTCAGCTTTTGCCACTAGTGTTTGGCTGTGGGAGGGCCTGCAACTTAAGGCCACCATTAAAATCTGCAACTAAACAATAAACAATTATAAAATCCTGCGTTTGTGGTTTAACTGCTTTCAGAGGCATTGGGATGGTGGAGGAGCAATGAAAAGGGAGGAGAACATGCAAAGAAGGGTTTCATGGCAGAAGGGCATAGAAACCAGGGTTTGAATTCAAATATGGGCACGAAATTAAATTATAAGCAGTTTTGCAGAAAACCATGAGTGGTTGTCACGTAGGGTCGAGGTGGCTAGTGGTAATGGGCCAAATGAACATGATACGGCTTGGTGGCTGGCACGTGTCCATCATAAAACTGCCTATTTCACGTTCAAAATGTACTATGGAGGGGTGTGGGAGAAATGAACACGAAAATGAATGCAGATCATCCGCTTCAGGGAGAACAACGGTGGCAATTGAAAGAAAGGACGATGAAATACTTTGCGTGGTCGGGTGGGACCTGCAGGATGACATGGGAGATCAGTAGCGGAATTCATACAGAGGCTCTTAGGGATACAGGGTAAAATCTCGGTCTGTGCCTCCATAGAAAACCTCAGCCATCAATCTAATATTTTCCACAGTTAAATGAGTCAACTGGTGGGGCACTCATGGTTTTAAATCATGCACTGAGAGTGCCTACGGGTAGGGTGGAAGACTGGTGATGACTATTGGATTGAAAAGAGAAACGACGGAGATAACTGTCGAGGAGAAATGCGTGGGGTAAAAGCAGAGGCACACTATCCATTGGATCAAAATGATCAACGATGGAGGATGCATCATGGAATCACACAAGGGCATGAATGGTGCAAGGGGAGGGGTGAACCGCGATGTGGCGATGAAGAAATGACCATCCGATCAAGATGATCGATGGTCCAGATGAAATTGAAGCATTGTAGAAATGCATGAATGGGGAAAAGGGATAGCGAAACGGCAAAACTGCGCCAACCGTTGGATCTGGGGGAGCCAGATCAATGGTCCAAAATACATCAGCAGGGAGGCTTTGGTAAGTGACAATCAGGAGGAAAACTGGTGGTGCGATGGAGCGAGAACCATTAGATCAGGGAGATCAATGGCTTGAATCTCGTCAGCTGGGAAATATAAGGATGGAGGAAGGAAAAGGGTCGTAGCGAAGTGCGATAGCACAAAATGGGCTAAAGACTTAAGCTGATGGTCACTGTTCCCGATTATATGGAGAAAAAGGCTAAGGATTTAAGCCCGCTAGGGCCTAATTCTGTCTTATGAAATGTTTGGGAAAATAAGGCCGAAATGGGGTTTTTGGGGATTTTCAGAGGTTCTAATAGATGTAAAGAAGGGCTTAAAACCAAATAAAATGGACTCAAGTGGTTTTAAAGGATTTTTAACGAAGTGGAGGGATTTTTATAGGAGAATATGAATGAAAGAGGGCGCAAGAGGGGTCCAAAAATAATTTTATTCATGATAACAACAGGGTTTTTGAAGGATTTTTGATGAAGATATCAGTGAGATGGATTCTTGGACAAGAGACACAACAAGGCTTCAAGAACACACATATTTTCTCCAAATTTGTTTCTTGAAGACTAATATACCTGTTTTAGCCATCTTTGAATATGTCAAAATTATGGATGGCTAATAGTGACTCCACTTGGGGATGGAAGCTTCTTGGATTTGTCAAGGACCTTAGAAACTTATCTCTGGAATGTAGATCAATGTCTTGCACTTTGACAATCATATTTCTTCTTTGATCATGCTGCTTTAAAAGATGATCAACATTACATCATAACAAATCAATTTCTCCCAAACAACTACCAACATAACCTACTTTCCTAACATTTTTCCTTCACCAGGGTGCAATTGTACTTGAAAACCCTTTGATATCCACATTTTATTATTTTATCAAAAGAAGGAAACTAATATAAATCTACCCTTATAACTTCCATGAGTCCAAGTTAAACAGTTGGACTCAAAAATTCTCTACCTAATCTACAATCTGTCAGGATTAAATTGTCTGACAGATCTTCGTTCTCTACATTCTAAAGCATAAATTGAAAACACAGCCAAACCAGGATTAAGCTGTCTGATTTGCTGTAGTGCCTATGGCATGAGAAACAAGCTACACATAGACTTATTTGCAGAAAATTGAAACAAAATTGTGAAGGCTTAAGATCTGAAAATTACAAGCATCCTTCTTTCTTTCTTTCAGCTCTGCTTTTGATATTTTTAGAGTTGTCTTCTTCTTCTTTACCTGGTTCAAGTTTTCACCATGTTAGAACTAGTATATTTCCTTTCTTTGGCTCAAGTTTTGAGCTTGTTAGAGCCATATTTTCTTTTGATTCTTTGGTTCAGATTTTGAGCATGTTTGAACCATTCTTTTCTATCCTAATCTAATCCACTAATAAGCCAATATTAAATAGTTTGGAAAATGTTCTTCACTAACCTATCAGTAGTAAATTGAAAGTCTATTTAGTCATGATTAGGCTGTATGACTAAATGGCAGTGCTCTCTTTTGGTAGTGGCATTTAGGCTTGCACACTTTCATATTTTTATTTTATTTTTTGGTATGGGGTTGTACCTTTCTTATTTTATATCAGCCCTCTTTTCCTTTTCTATTGTTTTTGTATTTTTTTTTTCTTTCTTTCAAAAATAAAATAAAGCAATGGTATTTTCACTGGAGAATGAAAAACTAAGATTTTCAACACAAATAATGCTTGAGCATCCTGCCATTGACAGGACCTCCAAAAAGGTATGTTCCATCCATCTCTTGAAGAAAAAATGTGTTATGAGCAATGGCAGATTGAATGATGTAAGGGCCTTGCCATAAATTTTCAAGCTTGCCATTTTTTCCCTTATCTTCTCTCTTGGAATACCATTTTAGTACTTTGTCACCAATTTTGAAATCACTTGCCTTTGTCCTCTTATCAAATAGCTTTTTTATACTCTCTTGTACTTTTTGTGCTCTGTTATAAACTTCCTCCCTGGTTTTCTGAATATGTATGGTCTGATTTATCCTCCTCATCATGCTATCTTCCTTTGATTATATTTCTTAGACCAAATTCATCACTGGCACTCCTAAACTGGTAGGAAAAACTGCATCTACCCATAAAATAGCTTATAGGGAGACATTCCAATTGATTTCTTTATTGTCAATCTATCTGCCCATAAAGCATGTACCAGCTTGTTGTGCCAGGACCTCTGATTTTCTTCTAGCAGCTTCTTTATTATGTTTATCATGCTCTTATTGGAAGACTCTGCCAACCCATTACCTTGAGGGTAATAAGATGTGGAATGACCAAGCACAATATGATATCTGTGACAGAAATCAACCATCTTCTTATAACTAAATGCAACAGCATTGTCAGTGATAATTTTCCTAGGATAGCCAAATCTAGATAGGATATGTTCTTCAAGGAATTTTATGATAACTGAGTCTGTGGCATTCCTAGAAGGGATGGCTTCTATCCATTTTGTGAAATAATCAGTGGCTATGAGTATCCATCTATGTTGGGTAGATGAGGCAGGATAGATTTCCCCAATGAATTCTAGGCCCCACTGTTGAAAAGGAGCTTCAACAGTGATTGGTTGCAAGGGTAAGGGAAGTAGTTTTCTATTTCCTTCAAATATTTGGCATTTGTAGCAGGAAACTATCATTTTTTTGATATCTTGAAAGAGGGTGGGCCAGTAATAACCAGCTCTAAGGATTTTATTAGCAGTGGTTTTCTAATAGAGGTGGCATCCACATTCTCCTTCATGAAACTCATGCTTGATCCTATCTGCATCAACCTCAAAAAAAAATTTAAGCAATAAACCATTGGCATCCTTCCCATATAAACATTTATCTAAAATGAAGTAATTAACAGCCTTCAACTTCAAGAATCTTGCCTTTGTTTTAGACAAACCAGGAGGGGCATTGAGATTAGTAAGCACATACAAAATATCATCATACCAAGATGAATTGAGGAAATGATCCTCAATAAGGGGGGTTGGTATTTCTTCCTACCAATCTAATGCATCTGCCATGTTTATATCAAGTGCTTTAAAGTTAGATTCATTCATTAATTGTGCTAGGCCTTGACCCTTGATGACTTTAGTGGGTTTAATTTCCAAATCATATTCCAGTATCACAACAATCCACTTTCCTCTTTTTCCATCAGGGTCTTGTGGAAAAATGTCTTTTACCACTACACGAGGCACAAATTCAATAATGTGAGAGTGTAAGATATAAACTCTAAAATCATTGAAGGCTTTGACCAAAGAATAGGCTTGTTTTTCCATGATATTATATTTCAGAGGTGCATCTCTTAATGCCTTGCTGAAAAATGCAATTGGTTGCTCTTTTCCTTCTGGATTTTTCTGTAATAGGACAGTGGCCATAGTATGTTTTGATGAAAATGAAAATATGAGGAAGTCCTTAGTGAAATCAAGACTGATAAGAACCTCTGCTTAGATAAGTGCATGTTTGACTAGTTCAAAGGATTTCTTTCCTTCTAAGGTCCATTTAACTCTGATCTCTTTCTTTAGCATGTTCTTCATGTTCCTAAGGAGTTCTACCAGGTTGGGTATGAACCTTCTTAAGAAATTAATATTTCCAATGAAAGATTGAAATTATTTGAGGCTTCTGGGGTGACTGATCTGCAATATACCTTCAACCATTTTTGGGTCTATTTTAATCCCTTTTTTAGATATGATATGACCAAGAATTGTACCTTCTTGGAGACCAAACAATGTCTTCATGGGATTCAAGGATAGCCCATACTTTCTACATTTCTCAAAGACATTTCTTAGGTGTACTAGGTGTTCCTCATCTATTTTGGAATAGGCTGTAATGTCATCTAAATAAATCACAATGAAGTGGCCTATTTCTTCCAAAAAAGCAATGTCCATGGCTCTTTGAAAGGTGGAACCTGCATTCATTAATCCAAAAGGCATTTTCACATACATGAAAGCACCCCAAAGAGTAGTGAAGGTTGTTTTAAGTTGATCATCAGGGAGTACCAATATTTGATTATATCCTAAAAATCCATCTAGCAAAGAAATCCTCTTCGAACCAACTACCCTTTGTAAGATGTGCTCCATTTCATGCAAGGGATAGTTTTCCTTTAATGAGGCTTTGTTCAAGTTCATAAAGTCAATACAGAGCCTTATTTATCCTGTTTTATTTCTTACAGCTACGAGATTTGATACCCACTCTGAGTATCTCACAGGGACAATAATTCAAGCCTCGTACATTTTCCTAATTTCTTTCTCAACCAGAGGTAACTGCATAGGGTTTATTCTGTGTAATTTTTTCCTAAATGGTTTATGGTTTTCTTTAATTGGTATCTTGGGATGAATGGTCTCTATGTCATATGTCCTTAAATCCCCATAGCTCCAAGAAAATACATCAGAAAACTCTTTAAAAAACTCAATATATTTTAGTTTCATGTGAGCTGGCAATGTTCTAGATAACTTAATAATTTTAGGCTTGTCTTTACTGCCTATATTGCATTCCTCAATATCAGATTCATTGGTTTCTATTGTTGGTTTCTTGGCAAAATTATTAAAATCAAACAAGTCTTTTAGAGGTGCTAGTCCTTTGGGTAAGCCTTTGTCTTTAGACTATAGCACCTCTATGTCTTCTCTTCCTGAGTTTATGTACTCTTCTATTTGATTTTCGAACTCTCTGGTTAGCATATTTATTTTTGTAATGGGAGAAGGTTCTTTTTCAATAGGCTATTCATCATTAAGACAATATTTATCATACTTTGAGTCTGAATTTGGAAATTCAAACTCATTTCTGAACTGCAGGAAGTCCTCTATCTATTTATCTTCCTCAAATACTTGCCAATACTTTTCATTTTCTGGGACAGCTGGTCTATATTTCACTTGGACCATGAACTATTTGTTTTCATAGGGTCTTTGACATGAAATGGTAGCACAAGCTAAACTATTGGCAAGAATTTTTTGGTTTCTAGGGACAAAAACAAGTTCATATTCCTCAAAAGTTTTCAGAAGGTCCATGGCATCATTTCTATAGGCTCTTAGTCTTGAATGTTTGGCAGTGTACTCTCCATTTATTTACCTAATGATTATTTCAGAATCTCCATGAACAACGACCCTCCTGGCTCCTAATTTCTTCAGTAACTATAGTCCTAAGAGGAGTGCTTCATACTCTGTAATCTAATTTCTGCATTGGAAGTTTAGCTTGTATGAATGGCTTTCAGCGTAATTATTCTCTTTGTTGTGAAGCCATACACCTAATCCTGCACCAGTTCTATTACAAGACCCATCAAAACTCATACTCCGAAAAGGGCTAGTTTCAAACTTTTTGTTTTCATTCCTATCCCTTTTGTGTTGTGTGTTCTGACTGTCATTATGCAGTTTTATGGTTTTTGCAGCATGTTTATGTTGGTATTGTTCCTTAAATTTTTCATGGAGTTGAGGCATTTCTTCTTAACTCTCATGATTTGCACTAAGCTGGTGGACAATGGGTTGTTCATACTCTCTGTTTTGTTGGCTGTAATTTTCAGATTTGGAAAATTGTTTGAGAGCCTCTCCCTTCCTATCCTTTCCTTCCATGTTTTCTATTATGTTGGGTGATTTCTCACTTTCCATCTCTAGTTCATCAAATATTTCATCATTGTAAAGAATGAATGAGTCTAGGTCTATATGGACATAATAAAGAGGGGAATTTTATGATTTTTATTGACTATTCACCATAAATTTGATGTGGGATTCCCTATAAAGTCTTCTAATTTGACTGAAGATATGGATGGTGGCATATTTCATGTCCATTTGCATGGTACCTTGAAGCTTAGCACCCCATGATCTTAAAAGAGGCATGCCATATTTGGGGGGCACATCAACCACTACCACATCCATCACTATGCATTTGCTGGGATTTGTGTCAAGTTTACACAAAGATATTTGATCAGGCCTAAGCATTTTACTCTACTGGAGTCAAAAGAATACAAATCTTTATAAGTTCTGGTTATCTCAAGCCCTAATCAGTCCATGATTACTTTGGGCATGAGGTTATGTGAAGCCCCTGAATCATGCATAGCATTGTTTAAAATCTTATCATGGATATTCAAACTAACATAGAAAGGAGGTAACACTCCTTCTTGGAACATTCCTTCAATTTTAGGACCAAATAAAAGGGTTGGCTAATCGTCATTTAGGTTGACTGAGTCATTATTTTCTTCTATGTTCAAATCTTTTAACACCTGACATTTATATACATCTTGAGTGACTAACTCAGTGAGGGGGATAAAGATCTTGATTTTAGCAATTTCACTTTCCAAATTGAAAGGGAGTTAATTCTTTGAAAGGCTTAAATCTGTCCTGTTAGTCACTAACTTATCAACAAACTCAACCTGCTGGTTTTTACTATGTACATCAGTTAAAACTATTTTTACAGGGGCACTAGCTAAAGTGCTAGCCCTGTTAGGATCACCACTCTGTTTATCAGTGGTTTGAGTGCCTTTCCCCTTGTCTTTATCGGAACTTTCAGCTGCTATTTTGCTGTTTTTAGCAGCCCTTCTAACCACCCTTTAAGATCTATTTTTAACAACAATTTCAGAGGTCTTTTTTTGGAGATTTTCTTGGTTCTTTTTTCTCCTGAGGTCATATTGTTTATGGACCTCCATGATGGCATTCTCAAAGCCTTTCCTATAGTCTTCAGATTCTAAGCCTTCATTATCATAATATGTATATGTGGCCTAGTCATCCTTTGTGAAAAATGAAGGGTCTTTATTACTTACTCCCATCATGTTTCTATCATTTCCCTCTGGCTCTTCTATCATCCCCTCATCTTCATCAACATAATTTTTTAAAATGGAGGTCTGATTTGTTGATCAGTATCTCTTTGTCTAATCTAAGTGGGGTTTCTCCTAAATTTTTGGTTCAGATTTTGAGGGTGGTTCCTATTCTGAGCATTTTTTTGGACAGCCAACCTCTCCACCATTCCTTCTAGCCTATCCATATTCTTGGCTAGATAGTCTAAATTTGAATTAGATGTGGAAGGCGCAGTGTCATTTCCATATGTTACTTTCTTTTCGTTTCTCATCCTAGATCCTTTGGCAATCAAATTTGCCTGAATGTTCACTACCCCTTGCTGCATATATTCCCAGGTGAGGTATTCCTTTTCCCTCAGTTGGTAGGCCATTTGGGGATCAAATCCATCAGGGAATTTCATTAAAGCTTGGCCCTGTGGAGGTTTCACATGAGATGGTATGGCATTGTATGCCCTATTGTATTCAGCACGGTACTCCTGTACACCTTCCCCTACATTCCTTTTCATATTCTCATATTCTGACAGAATTTGGAGAGGGTTTTTGATGACTTCCCACTTGTTCAGAAATTGTTGATGAAAGGCAGGAAGATCGTTGATGCTCTATGAATGGGTCTCACAATAGTTGGATCCCTAGATACATGAGACTTCCTAATAATTCCTTCTGGATCATCAACTATTTCAGGAGTATTTGGGTCAGGATACGCTGTGGTATGAATTATTTTTTAAGCCAGTATGTTAAGAAAAGTTAGCCAAATATGACAATCTTCATAAAAAAACTAGTCTTTATTGAAGAAAACTTAATCCTCAAAGTTTCCTAATCATGGGTGTGCACGATGTTTCAATGGTAGTGTGGGTTGTCCCAGTGGAATATTTGTGAAACTAGGAGTAATCAGCAGGCCTATTGATCACCAGTGGAGTCTTTTGTTCTTTTAGGAGTTGTGGAGTCGCTAGATGGATGATTTAAAATGTTTTAAGATGGGCTTATATCCACCATCAGAAATTAACTACCAATCTAAGGTTGTTTGTGGGTCTTTTGAGGTCCTAGGACGTCTAAGATGCAATTCACTCAGAATTCCCCAGTGGAGTTTCCATTATGTTGGGGTCTTGTCATTTGGTAGATTGGCATATCAAATGACAAGGCAACATCAGAACCACTTTGGAATCCTAGGATCTAGCCCTGCTGGATTCAGAGAGGGATATCTCTATATGTGTTTTAGAATGATATACTTTAAGGCTTATGATATGATGTTAGGCTAGTTAAAAAGCATGAATTATTTTTTGGTTTGTTGGTTGGGGATCATTAATTGAGAACGTGATGGGAAGTGTGAAGGAGGAAATAAATGGAAGGATATTTCAGCATGGGAAGATAGGTCAAGAAACAGTGTCAATCCATTGGGCTATGGAGTCATAAAAGGGTTTACTTGCACAACAACTATTCAAGGTTTCCATAGGGAAAGTCATATATATCAAAATATCTTTTAAATTTTAGTTTGTGATATGAAGCAGTAGGAAAGCATGTGAAAGAATCAAAGTAATATTCGATTAAGAAAACTAGCTTCACTACAAAAGAAAAGCCTATTAAAGTGATTGTTTTAAAATGAGCCAAAGGACAGGGAAACCATAGACTTCTTTGGTCAATACTCCTACTAAATCCAACTTCTAAGACAACAATCCAGTAATCCTCTTGACTACCTTCAGAAAGTAGAAAACGTATAAGTAAACAAAGGGAAGCCTAAGATCAAGTAAGGACTTTTAACCTATCCAAATTTCAGCATACTCTTAAGGGAAATCTTCAAAACAACTGTTTAAGACTAAACACGGGACAGGGATAACCAAAAAATTCTTTGATTAAAACTCTACTTAGCATGCAGTGAAAATATCATTCAAGAACAACATCTCAAGTTCTACTCAGCAAGACATGGGCTTACCAACATTCCTTGACTGGTTATACTCTATTGATTCATTCTCAAACACACATTTAGAAGGAAACATAAAGATGAAGCCTATCATTTAGAATTAGGGTACTTTAGAAGAAAATCCTAATCTATATTTCCTGCTCTTTATTAGAGAATATGAACAAAGTGAAAAACATAAGGAGTAATAGTGACAATAAGGAAAAACATCACCAATGATTTAGATCAGGATCTAGTGAATCTGTTTGTCTATTTGATGTCGAAGAGCAGTTACATACTCGAATCTAATGGCTTCCTACAATCTGATACCTCTCTTCCTAGCCTACTATATTACAACTACTCAGCAATTCTTACTCAATAACAGTTCGACAATCAACAATTTTCCAACCCTTTAAAATGAATCTTCAATGAGTACTTATAGGTGAATGAGGAGGAGAAGTGGAGTAAATGGTCTCAATGGATCAATTAAGATAGAGTAGGGTTCCTTTCAAATTCTCCACTCTATTTAATAAATATCACATTAATTGCTTGGACCATTTCAGTATTTTTTTCTGTCTTTGAGGCATATCTAGCAGGTTGGTAATAACTCCAACGTGTGTCCGTTTGGATATTTCTTCTGACTGTAGTAGTTCTGTTTAGGATTATGGGACAAGTTAAGTGAAAGATTGGGCTTTGAGGCTTTCCCATACTTTCATAATAACTACTCTGACAAATGAAATGTTTCTGTTTATGGTAACTGCCAGTTTTGTCCTTGGTAGGTAAAATCCAAATCATGGTGGCGGTCAGACAGTCTAACTGAATTATCTTCTTTTCTATGACGTGCATGAGGCCTTATGTCTTGTGATTTGTCTTGGCTAACTGTTTTGACTTTAATTTATTTGTCTTCAACTGTTCTTTATCCTTTAACTGTGGATTGAGCCTTTGATATTAATACTTTGTGTTTAATCCCTTTTAAATTTAATTATTTTTCTCATATTTCTTTAATCTTCATTTATCTTCACTTTATCTCTTTTGTGTACAGGTGGTTGGGCTTCTGTGCTGGGGGTTTTTTTCTTCAGCAGTGTTCATGAGACACTGATAAAACATTAATAATCAACTTGTGAATCCCTTTCTACATTGATTCAGCCTCACGATCGTCATCCTCAACTTTTTCCACTGGTGTTTGGCTGTGGGAGGGCCTGCAACTTAAGGTCACCATTAAAACCTACAACTAAACAATAAACAATTATAAAATCCTACATTTGTGTTTTAACTGCTTTCAGAGGTGTTGCGATGGTGGAGGAGTAGTGCAGAGGGAGGAGAACATGTGGAGAAGGGTTTCATGGCAGAAGGGCATAGAAACTAGGGTTTGAATTCAAATATGGTTGCAGAATTAAACGATAAGTGGTTTTTCAAAAGACAATGAGTGGTTCACGCAGGGTGGAGGTGGTTAGTAGTAATGGGCCAAATGAACGCGATACGGCTTGGTGGCTAACGCGTGTCCATGGGAAAACTGCCTATTTTTCATTCAAAATGTACTATGGAGGGGTGTGGGAGAAATGAATGCGGACCATCCGATATGGGGAGAAGAACGATGGAGATTGAATTGAAGCACGATGAAAGCCATTGCGTGGTCGGGTGGGACTGGCGGGATGACATGGGAGATCAGTAGCGGACATCATACAGGGGTAGTTGGGGGTACAGAGGAAAATCTTGGCCTGTGCCTCCGCAGAAAACCTCAGCCGTCGATATAAGATCTTCCAAAATCAAATGATTCAACTGTGGGAGTTCTCATGGTGTTAACTCATGCACTAAGAGTGCCTGTAGGTAGAATAGAAGACTGGCGGTGACCGTTGAATTGAAAAGAGAAACGATGGAGATAAATGTGGAGGAGAAATGCGTAGGGTAAAAGCAAAGGCACGATGGCCGTTGGATCAAGATGATCAATGGTGGAGGATGCATCGTGGAATCACACAAGGGCATGAATGGTGCAAGGGGAGGGGTGAACCGCGATGTGGCGATGAAGTGATGACCATCCTATCAAGATGATCAATGGTCCAGATGAAATCGGAGCATCGTAGAAATGCATGAATGGGGCAAAGGGATAGCGAAATGACGAAACTGCACCAACCGTTGAATCTGGGGGAGCCAGATCAATGGTCCAAAATACATTAGTGCGGAGGCTTTGGTATGTGACAATCAGGAGGAAAAATGGTGGTGCAATGGTGCGAGAACTATTAGATCAGGGAGATCAATGGCTCGAATCTCATCGGCGGGGAAATATAAGGAAGGCAGAAGGAAAAGAGGTGTAGCAAAGTGAAATAGCGCAAAAGGGGCTAAAGACTTAAGCCGAAGGTTGCGGTCTCGGTTGTATGGAGAAAAAGGATGAGGATTTGAGCCTGCGGGGGCTTAAGTCTATCTTATGAAATGTTTGCGAAAATAAGGCCAAAATCGGTTTTTTTGGGATTTTTAGAGGTTCCGATAGATGTAAATAAGGGCTTAAAACCAAATAAAAGGTACTCAAATGGTTTTAAAGGATTTGGAAGGAAGTGGAGGGATTTTTAATAGGAAAATATGAATGAAAGAGGATGGAAGAGGGGTTCAAAAATAGTTTTCTTCATGATAACAACAGGGTTTTTGAAGGATTTTTGATGAAGATATCAGTGAGATGGATTCTTGGACAAGAGACACAGCAAGGATTCAAGGACTCAAAAATTTGCTCCAAATTTGTTTCTTGAAGACTAATAGACTTGTTTTAGCCATCTTTGAATATGTCAAAATTATGGATGGCTAACACGCTGTCTTTGTTGGGGAGTGTAGATATATATTGGAAATCCTAGCTATTGGTGGATTATTCCAAAGATGTCTACACTTGTATGATGCTTGATGACCAGCTGCATGAAGGGGGCTATCTAGTCCATGAGGGAGTCATCTATCACCATGATAGGATCTTCTTACCTAGATCCTCCAAGCTCAAGGACAGGATGCTACAAAAGGCTTTCAAAGAGTTCTGTTTCAGCCATACCTATTCTATGAAGATCTACAACACTATCATGAGATGCTTTGAATGGGAAGGCTTTGGAGGAGATCTACATCAGAATTTTCTAGAATGCAAGAGCTATGTGGAGTTGGGGCAGCCAAAGGACTCTATGAAAAAGTCATTTCAGTCATTTCTTCCTTCTCTTGAAAAGGGAGAAAAATTTGTGCACAATTCCATGTATAGAAGAAACATTGATGGTGAAAAATATGATCATGTAATGTAAGCTTCATTTTCTAATTTGACACATTATTTCACCATGTTTTTGTAGACCATGAATCCCAAGAGGAGTATTGTATCATGTAAAAATTATGGAAAACATTGGGCCACTGCAATTTATTAATTTGGCCACTCCCTTGTTGTGCAAAGGGAGATTCTTTTGCATGATGGGTGCTTCCGAAAGGCGCCAAACATATCTCACATTTTCAGCCATGGTGAGATAACTGGTGTAGCAAGTAAGTGGTGGGGAAACCACTTACCATACCTTGATCTAATGTAGGTAGGAGATGCACTGTGCTAGCACCATATGTGGGACTTTGACGCACCTCCTCATGCTCAAATTTCTGTTTGTGTATATGTAATTATGCTTCCATACTTGGATGATATAGTTGTACTTTTCATGGAATTGCATGGAAGGAGGATGGGTAGTTTGTATGTACCACATGGGATGGAAAATCTCTATGTACCTTATGCTACATGCTTTAGAGAGAGTATTGGACCAACCATGTTTGTTTCTATTGAGTTCTTGACTCCTTGTGGGATGGATTTTGTACATCTCATGATGACTTTGGAAGAACAATTGATGGAGGCTTGGATTGGTGAACACCTAGCTTATGAGGAGAGCTTGATCCTTGATGGTGTCACCAATGAATAAGGAGAAGTGTTGCAACACCCATCCTATTAGTTTCTTGAGGACAAGCAACATTTTGGAGGGGAGGACTACAATATTCCCAATTAGCCCAAGCTAATGGGAATATACAATTTTGTTTCAATGTTTTGTTTCATGAATAAAAATATGAAGGAGGATCAATAAAAATCCTAATCAGCAAAATAAATCAATGCCACATGTGAAAATGGATAAATATGGGCTATTTAAATAAGCACACATAGGTGTGAAAGAGACTGGAGCACTTGACCAAGTCAACTAAGACCAAATCAACAGCGTTATCTAGATACAATGAATCTCCTAGAGACACAGCATAGTTTTAGTTGGAGGCTTCTCATGTGAATGCAGCTAAATCATTGAGATGGTTTAGGGTTTGACAAGACTTTCATCCTATAAAAGGAAGAGGAGGACAATAGAAGAAGGATGATGATTTTGTATATTTCTAAATATATTGTCTATTTAGATATACATAATTCTCTGTTGTTTAGCTGAGGATAGTGTTGTTTAGCACTAGGGTGTTCCTATTTGGGAATCCCACCTCTTCCAATTGAGGAGCTCTTGGAAGATTCCTGCTGATCTCATACACTATCAAGCATTTGGCCAAGCTCATCTTCCAACTACAACGCAGATCCTATTGAGGGTTTGGTTGTCCTTGCAAGCTTCAGGAAGTTGAGGCTAGATATGCTCAGATCTAGACCATTCTAAGTCCTCTTTTCACGGGGAAAGTATTCTATCCCTTTGGAGCTAATATTTTAGATATTGGAATTAGGCCAACCCAGTGCTTCAACCTACAGTGTATTTTTTCGTCCAGGACTGCGTTATTTGCAATAAGGAAGTTGCAGGGTGCTTTGACACACTTTTGAGGAGAGATCTCTGGTGTTGGGGTTCTTCCCTTCACTATGGTGATCCATGGATTAGATTTCTGATCCATGTTCTGTATATATTTGATCTTCTTATATTGTAATCATCTTCAGAAATTTCTAAATACTATTGCAGATCTACTGCTTTAGATCTCAGATCTACTCTCTGTGCTGCATGTTTTGATCAAAACCCCAAGGGGATATTGTAAAGGAGCCTTTTTAGTGTAAAAATATGAAATAGATCTGATGTTTTGTACAGAGATCTGCTCTATATCTTAAGTGTAATATACAACTGTTGCAGCTCTAATAAATAACATTTTCAAGCTATTTTGCAGTCAATACATGTGTTTCAGCCCTCTTTATTGAGGAATTTCTTCTATTCTTTTCTTCTAAATTCTATTGTATACTGTAACTGCCTCATTATGGATCTGATTTATTTCTGTATATATGAAAGTTGATCCCTCTTATTGGTCTCCTACTTATGCTCTCTAAAACTACATTATTTTCTTGCATTATTGCAGCATATTGTTGTAGCCCCATTCTTGGGTGTTTTTAAACCATACTATGTGTGGGAGGTCTGTTTACCTCACCTATTTTGATTTTTTTTGCTCCTCTTTTGGATTTGGATGCTAGATCTCCATATCTAAGGGATCCAAATGCTGCAAACTCATTTAAGTGCACAAAATTTTGAAAAGTGCGTTATTCCAGCAGGTATTGCTGAGTATTCCCATTTGGGGATATTACAAAACATTTCCTGTAAAAATGGGATCTTTGTCACTTACAATAATCTTCAAGTTTCCATGTAGCTTTTGAATTGTGTCCGCAAATGGCATAAAAATTGTACTTTCTTTAAATGGATGAGATAATGAACAAAAGTGTGCATACTTGGTATGTCTATCAACTACCACCATGATGACACTCCTTCCTTCGAACTTAGGTAAACCTGTGATAAAATCCATTGAAATCTCATCCCAACATTTATTTGGAATGGATAAAGGTTGTAGAAGACATGGGGTCTTAATTGTCTCAACTTTATTTTGCTGGAAAACCAAAAATTCTGGAACAAAACTTTTAATATCAAATTTTAAGGCCACTGCAAAAAATTCTTTCTCCACCTTGTGGTAACTTCTTAAAAATCCCAACTATCATCCTAAAGGAGAAGTGTGCAATTCCAAAAGAATATTTTCTTTTAGTTGGGAATTCTTGCAAATATATAAGCGATATTTGTACCATAAGGAACCTTTTTTCCAACTAAATGTATCAGATGTACTAGGATCTTGCTGCAACTTTTGAATGAGTGTCCACGCTTCTTCGTCCTTCTTCCATTCATCACTTGCTTCGGTTATCCAATTTGGTTGGATAATAGAAATGGTAAAAAGCAATGCTTCCACCTCTTCATCCTTTCCTGAGAGTGCATCTGCAACAAAATTTAGCTTCCATTTTTTGTAGATGATTTCAAAGTCATAACCCAACATATTTGTGACCCATTTTTGTTGCTCTTCTGAAGATAGTATTTTTTCCAAAAAGTATTTAGGACTATCATGGTAAATTTTTATCTTGAAGTGTCTTCCCATTAGGTAAGGTCTCGATTTCTTTAGTTCATGTAGTACTTCCAACATCTCCTTCTCATAGATATAATTTTGTAAATACTTTCCTTTGATTGAAGGAATTTCAAAATCAATGGGTCTTCCTTCTTGCATTAAAGCAACACCAATTCCATTTCCTAAGGCATCACATTCCACAATAAAGGTTTTTCTGAAGTCCGGCATAGCTAAGACTGGTACTAGTGATATTGCCTCTTTAAGATGTTCAATGTCCTTAGTTTCTTCAGGAGTCCATGAAAATGCGTCTTTTTTGAATAATGTTGTTAAAGGTGCTTCTATTCTCCCATAATTCTTAACAAACTTGCGATAATACCCTGCTAAACCGAGAAATCTACGCAACTGATTTATGGTTGTGTGGAATTTCCATTCCTTGATGGCTTTAATTTTGTTAGGATCTACCTTAACACCTTCGTGAGATACAATATGACCCAAATATTCCACCTCTTGTACTCCAAAGGAACATTTGGATGTTTTTGCGTATAATTGTTTCTCCTCTAATAGTTTTAGCACCCTGTCAACATGTCGAACATGATCCTTCCAAGACCTGTTGTAGATTACTTTATCATCAAAAAATACTAGCACAAATTTTCTAAGGAAGGGTTTGAAAATGGAATTCATCAACCCTTGAAATGCAGAAGGTGCATTGGTAAGGCCAAAAGGCATGAACAAATATTCATAATGACACTCATGAGTTCAAAATGTTGTTTTCGGAATATATTCAGTCTTCATTCTAATTTGATAATATCTTGAACAAAGATCCAACTTGGTAAAATAAATTGCTCCATGTAATTCATCCAATAATTCATCAATCACAGGAATGGGAAATTTATCTTTAATGGTGAGCTTATTGATCTCCTTATAATCTAAACATGTTCCATGATCCATATTTCTTGTGCACCAATACTACTGGGGCAGAGAAAGAACTTTGACTAGGTTGAATTATACCAGCCTTTCAATTTCGCTCTTTTGGACATAAGGATATTTGTAAGGCGTGATGTTTGGAGGAACACTTCCTGGAATTAAATGAATAGCATGATAATGATTACAAATAGGTGGGAGTCCTTTGGGAGTATCAAACACCTTGGAATGATTGTCCAAGACTTTTTGGAGATCTGGAGAAACATATGATTTTGATGTTGGAACTTCTAGTGAGCATAATTGTACAATTACGCCTCGTTGTTATTTATTCAGAAGCTTTGTTGTGACATTAGATATTATTATCTTTCTGGGCTTCCCTGTGATACCCCTTAATTTGATTTCCTTTCCTTGTAAAAAAAAATTCAAGAAAATTTCTTGAAAATTAAAAGCTACCATGCCCAAAGATTGTAACCATTGTACTCCTAGTAAAACATCAACCCCTTCCATTGGGATGGAAAGAAATGGAGTATTCAATACATATTCCCCCATGGCTAGCTTGATATTACGACATTTTCCAGAGAAATTCATAGTTCCTCCATTTGAAATCATCACTTGAAATTTTGGTGCTGGGTATAGGGAACAAATCAATTCCTTGGCTACATTACAATGAATAAAATTATAGGTACTACCCGAATCAATCAACACTATTACCTTTTTCTTCTTCATATGTCCTTCTATCTTGAGAGTTCGAGGAGTGGTAATTCCTACCAATGCATTACATGATATTGTTAGACTCATTTCCTCTTCTTCTAGGGTTTCTTCCTGGTGTGTATCCTCTTCTTTTGAATTTTCTTGTTCATTTTCTTCCTCCTCTTCACAATCTATGTAAAATAATTTTTTCTCAGCACACTTATGAACTTTAGTGTATTTTCTATCACAATTGTAGCAAAGCCCTTTTTCTATTTTGTCTTCCAATTGTTGTGGTGTCAACCTTGTAGGTTGTGGAAGTCTAGGAGTAGAAACACTTCCATCTTTATAGATGTGAGTGGTAGGCTTCCTTGTCACCATAATTTTACATTCAATTTTTCTTTCCAACCTGAATGCCTTCTCCAATGAACCAGGTTCCCAAAAGTGAAATTCATTCTGGATGTTATCCTTTAAATTCCCTATGAAAACATTAATCATGTGTTCCTTTGGACTATCATTTAACCTTATATTCAAGTTTTGGAAGTCCTCAATGTGCTCCACCATTGAACCCTTTTTTTTAGATTTATCAACTGGCTAAAGAAGGTGTTGCTCTTTGTATCCTCATAATGTGCTATCATTTCCTCCGTAAAAATTGTCCAAGTGGAAATTTCTTTATGGGATAAAAGCCATCGATACCATAAAAATGTATTTTGTTCTAAATTTAAAGTTTCAATGCGTACCTTTTGTGTGTTTTTCACATTATTGAGATCAAAATATTGCTCCATCTGTAGTATCCATGTTACGGTATCCTTTCCATCAAATTTCCTCATATCCATATTTAGAATATGGTGGTTGTTCAATCCAACATTAGATTTTATGAAATCGCGATTAACATTTGTTTTGTCCTCATCATGAGTTTCTTCTACTATATTTTCACCATTAGGAATCATTTCTTGTATCAACTTTGACAAACCTTCCTTCAAACCTTCCATGTCTTCCTTCAAACCTTACATTTTGTTCTTCCATACGATCCTTCAAACCTTCCATTTTTTTCTTCCATAGCATTCTCCAAACCATCCATCGTATCTTCCATACCTTTCTTCAAACCATCCACCTTAGCTTCCACGCTTTTCTTCAAAACATCCATTTCATTTTTTGTTGCTCTTTGTGAGAGAAAAATTTGGTGCATTTGCTCTTGTAATTTTGTTATGTCATATTGCATTTATTCATCTTCATGAGCCATAGTAGAGCCTCTTGAAGGCTTTATGGGTGTTGAATTCTTTTTATGGGGCATTTTATAACCCAATACTAATATATATTCTACAATATTCCCTTGGAATAAATTCAAATTGATTCTTCAAACAAGACTTATGCAATTCGGAAAAAAATACACACGTTTTTCATTCTTTTGAGGAGCTTGATATTGAAATTAAATTATCTATGTGATTGTGGATATTGAATATTTGAAGTTTTTCCTTGAGGTAGACCTCTGAATCCTCTTTTGAATGCCACAGGTCTAACCTGATTTGGATTCTTCAAGGCAGATTTATGTCCAATCTCCCACAATGACCTAATTATGGAATAGTTCAGTAGAGCAAACTTGTACGAGTTGCCACGTGTCACTGTTTTCTCCTTTTCTTTGAAATTTATAGAAATAAAACTATAGTATGTTTAATTCTGGCCACTTTTTACAAAATGGAAATCTGATTCTTAGAGAGAGAGTTATGAATAGTTTCCCACTAACACCTCTTTGAGATGAAATTCGAGAGCCTGAAAATTTGCTAGTTTACACTAATCATATCTCCGAAAATATGGCGAACCAAGCTCTGAAATTTTGCGACAATTTTCCTCAGGATTTTGGCTTCGTGCTCTAAAATTTTCAGCTTCTTAACCTTCGTAGAACAAAACTTATATTGAAAATTCCACGATGACCTATTTGGTGTAGGGAAACCCTAGAATCCAAGTCTCTAATACCAAATGTTGTGAAACCAGCTCCAAAAATACAAGAAAGGAGATATTAGCACCTTAGAAATAAGCCACTTCGAGGGGGAAACCTCCAATAAATTACATGAATGAAAAATTATTGGATGATACAAATGAGAAAACCTCCTTTATGCATATAGGAGTACATGGGGCCACAATGTAATCGTAGTGGGTCCACAACGTAATCCTAGCCAACCTAACAATAATAATGTAAGGGCGCAATAATAACAATATGGGGGTTATAGGGGTACAAAAATAATAATAAGGGGGTTACATGAACAATAATAAGGGACTATACTAGTAATATAGGGACCTAACATCGATCCTATGTTCCTATGGAATATCAGTTACCCTTATATTCAATTTTTGGAAGTCCTCAATGTGCTCCACCATTGTACCATTTTTTCTTAGATTTATCAATTGGCTAAAGAAGGTGTTTCTCTTTGTATCTTCATAATGTGCTATCATTTCCTCCATAAAAAATTATCAAGTCACAATTTTTTTAAAAGATAAAATCCATTCATACCATACCAATGTATTTTGTTCTAAATATAAAGTTGCAATGCATACCTTTTGTGTGTTTTTAACATTATGGACATAAAAATATTGCTCCATCTGTAGTATCCATGTTATGGTATCCTTTCCATCAAAATAAATTATATTTATCTTTGGAATATGTTGGGTCTTACATCCAACATTAGAGTTTATGACATTGCGATTAAAATTTATTTTGTTCTCATCATGAGTTTCATGTGCTACATTTTTACCATTAGGAATCACTTATTTTATCAACTTTGTCAAACCTTCCTTGTAACCTTCCATGTCTACTTTTAGATCCTTCTTCATGTCTTCCATGTTAGCTTCCATGTCATCCATATTAGCTTTCCATGCCATCCATCTTAGCTTCAACCCCTTTATTCAAACCATCCATCTTAGCTTCCATGCCTTTCTTGAAAACTTCCTTTTGATTTTTTATTACTCTTTGTGAGAGCGAAATTCGATGCACTTTCTCTTGTAATTTTGATATATCATGTTGCACTTATTCCTCTTCATGAGTCATAGTAGATCCTTATGAGGGTTTAATGGGTGTTGAATTCTTTTTAATGGGATTTTTAGAACCCAATAGTGATATTTATCCTTCAATACTTCAAACTGATTTTTCAAACAAGACTTATGCACTTTGAAAAAAAAATACACATCTTTTTCTTGCTTTTGAGGAGCTTGATATTGAAACTTAATTATCTCTGTGATTTCAAATCTTCAATATCTGAATTTTGGTCGTGTAGTATCCCTCGGAATATTGTTTTGAATTCCATAGGTCTGACCTGATTTGGATTGTTCAAGGCAAAGATATGCCCAATCTCCCACGATGGCCTAATCATGGCCTGGTTCAGTATAGGGAACTTGTACGAAGTGCCACGTATCATTATTTCTTCCTTTGGTTCTGAGATTACTACACATGAAACTAAACTCCATGTAAATTTCGTCACATTTTACAGAATTACAATCCGATGCTCAGAGAGATAGTTATGATGATTTTCCCAAGGTCACCTCTTTTAGACGAAATTCAGAAGCCTGAAAAACCATAAATTCCATAGATCATATTTCCGAAAATATTGTGAACCGAGATATCAAAATTTTACACGAAGTTCCTTAAGCTTTATTCGAAATGGGTTTTTTGTTTTAGCATCATCACTCTCATAGAAAAAAAAATATAGTGAAAATTACACAACGACCTGTTTGAAGCAGCGAAACCCTAGAATCCAAACTCCAAAAATAGAAGAAAAGAGAGATAAATGCCTGATAAATAAGCCACTTCAAGGGTGAAACCTCCTTTACATTATATAAATGAATAATTATTGGATTCTAAAAAGACAAAACCTACTTTCTATATATAGGAGTCTGCGGGGTCACGATATAATCCTAGTCGACCTAACAATAATAAAGTAAGGGCACAATAATAACAATATGGGGGTTATAGGGATACAACAATAACAATAAGGGGGCTACACTAACAACAATAAGGGACTACACTAGTAATATAGGGACCTAATATTTCTTTGGTAGGACTTCATCTTTAACAACATCTTTCACCTCTCTAAACACCACATCTCAGTTATATGCGACCTTCCTTATTTCTGGGTTCCAAAGCTTATAACCTTTTAAACCATCCTTATACCAATAAAGATGCACCTTTCATATTTACTATCTAATTTGGTTCTTTTCTCCTTTGGAACATGCACATATGCATCATAGGAAAATACCCTCATATGTGAAAGGGAGGGTTTCTTACCAGTCCATACCTCATGTGGAGTCCTATCCTCCAACGTTGATGAAGGTGATATGTTAATTAGGTAGCATGGAGTCTCCACTACCTTTGCTCATAATTCATGTACTAACCCTATAACATTGAGCATGGTTCTTTCCTTTTCCATCAACATCTTGTCAATTATTTCTACAACTCTGTTTTGTTGAGGTTTGTATGGAGTGTTACTCATAAGTAATTTTTCATTTTGTAGATGACTAAATGCTTATCCTATATATCTAAAAGAAAAATTCATAAATATTGAGATTTTTAGAAATATCGCTGCCTTCATTATCCTTAGGATAAATTTTTCACCATTTCACTACTCTATCATGTCATGGTCAACCTATCAATCACATAAGACCCATCACGGGCTCATGCCACTCATCTTCATGATTTTTTTCCACCTATGACTTCAGTACTATGTTTTTCTTTTTCCTCACCCCTCCACTTGCCACCTAGGATCACCAACCAACTTATTCCTTCCTATGTTTCCCAAATGCCTCTAGCATTAATGGTCTCAAAACAATCTCTGTAGGCTCTTTAGATAAATCGAGTATATTGGATTTTTGATGTTTAATACATCATATTGTCAAAAAATTTGTTTTTCATATTTAAGGACCCTAGGCCAAGCTTTCAGTCAAAGGACAAGTCGAAGGAGCCTTGCACTAGGTCACTATGTTTCATAGGTTGTAGTATTGTTATGGTGTTCTAAATCATTGTTTTTCATGTGACAAAAAGGTGAATGAAATGGAAAATAAGGTCAGAATCTGTTGTTCCAAGATAGATTATGAAAACCTTCAAAGAATACCTCCTTGCCAAGTGAAAATTATGCAAAGGACAGTTTTTCATTTTGACATTTCTGCAGGAGTGTCAAGATGACTATCAAAAGGAAAATTGGTAAGGTAAGAGGTCTGCTTCTCATTAAATATACACACAAGCTAATGGAAGTGTAAGCAGCCTATATTCAAGGAGAATCAAGGTTTCTAGGACTGTATAGACTAGCAATGTGCCATGAAAAGAGCCAATGCAGAAAATCACAAGGATGGAGGCACCCTAGCTCAACCAAGCCTGAATTGAAGATTTTTAGAAGTTATAAATGAAGAAGGGAAAAAGGTGAGGTGAACTAGATAGAAATGAATGAACTTGAAAGGGCTATAGATAACTTAGAAGAAAACTCTAATAATTTTTCTCTAACAACCGTAAAACCTAAGGTTTTGGGAAGATAGGAAAAGTAGGTGGAATGAATATGAGGAGCCTCCATGATGACAACAGGCAGAAGGTTTTAAAGGGTTGTTGAAGGTGACTCCTAGGTTTTTCCAAAATAAAAAATTCTTCATTGCCTCAAAGGGAAATAATGCAAATAGTATCAGTATGAGGGAGGTTAAGTCTTCAAGCGCAGTAAATTTCCCTCAAAAGTTCAAAGGAATAAAAGCCTAGAGTTGAGTTTCAAGATGTGAAATCAAGCTAATCATGAGGTTACTGTTATGTGACTAAAGTTTTCAAACTCCAATAATGTCAGAAGGGATAATATCAGTATGTCATGGCACTTGCAACGAACCAGAATTTTCCAAAGGGAGATGGCATACATGGTTATGAAGAAAAATCACTTCTCAAAGATAGGTTTATTATGCCTCACTAACAAAATTAGTGAGGAAAAAAAAATCAAACATGTTTTCAATTTCTCAGTACAAGAAAAAGAGGTTTGACAGTGCCAAGACCCTCAAGGTAAAAAATGACTTCTCCATTTCTCCAACAAGCTACCACCAAAGGAAGAAGAGCTACTTTGAAAATTTTTCAAATCACCTGCAATAAAAGCTTAAAAAGATATCAGTTAAAGTGATAAAGTGACAAAAAACTGAAAACCTTAGCAAAAGTGGGTTTATGATTTTAATTTATTTTTCCAAGGGTATAAAGGCATCTTATTTATCATTTTAGCTCATTTTTCATTTGCAAAGAGAGTGAAAATATTCAAGTAGAAAATTTCTGAGTGTTCAGCCAGTTTCTAGGCCAAGTTACTGGTGCTATGCTTAGGACCCGGTGTTGAGCTCACAGGACATGGTGCTGTGCGAATAGAGGTTTCTACAGTGCATTTTTTGTACTGTGCTATGTGTATAGCTGCACGAACTGTGCATACACCCCGACAATGCACCCAAGCAGACCAGACACATCCAGGGGCGTGGCGCTATGTTAAGAGGCCGACCCGATAGGCCTGACACTACACACACAGGCCCGACTCGCCTATTTTCTGCCTGTCGCTATGCACACAGGACCCAAATTTCGTGGTTCTATGCTTAGAGGCATATGATAGTGCTTTCAGTGCTACGCTCATGCCAACGACCCTCCCAATAGTATAAAAGTGCCAAAAAACTCAAGGGAACACCCTCCAAATTGCCTTCAAGAGCATGCAAAGGAGTAAAAAACTGATAGGTGGCCTTTTCCCCTCCTCCTCAAGTGTATTTGATGATTTACTGGCTAAAATAAATTATCAAACCCTAGTCATTGGAAACCCTAGGTCTTCATGGGAAATAAAACTCTATTTTAGACCTCCAAACAAGTAAATTTAATTTGAAGGGAGGCGTGAACTAAGGTAATCACAAATAAGTTCAATATTAAATCCCTTATCAAGCTCAAAGAAATTCATTCATAAACCCTCACCTCCATCTCACTCATTTACAATATTTTTCCTCATCATTTTCATTTCACTCCTCCTACCTAAGTTTCACAAGCAGACCCAAGTTTGTCCAAGACAACCCTAATGATCATGTCACGAGGAGAAGACAATGTCAGCAGTGAAGCTGGCCAAATGCCTATGAGGCCAAAGCACAAGGCAGGGAAGGTAAATCGGTTTGAACCCTGGAGCACAGTGGATATCACTTCATCTCCCATGATTCTCACATGTTATCAGAATGTGGGATGTTTCTAGTTTTGTGAGAAAGTCAAACAAATGCAAAATCACCCAGAGCTTACAAGTTTGTTTGTCCTGAACTTACATAACAAACAGGTAAATCTTCCAGGTATAGAATTTGAACTATCAATAGATGCCATCTATAATGCTAGAGTTATACCTGCTATTGGTGAAAAGTGGTTCAAGGAAGCAATATTAAACATGAGCTATTATGAACCATTTGTCAAAACTAGGTTCATAGAAGGCTGCAGGGCTATTTTCCCTTTTTGACACCTGAAACAAGCATTTGCACCCTTGATGAGGGTTATCATGAAGCACTTCACCTGTGAGGGGAGGCACTCCAGACTTTATTCCTACCATGTTAGAGTGCTCATGCATTTCACAAGAGTTAAAATGCTTCATTTTCCCTACTACTTGAGTAGGAGTATTTACAAGATGTCTTCAATTTTCCAGAGGAGAACCTATTCCCAGCAAATGCATAGTTTATTCCACCACTCCTTGATCAAGATGGTGGTCCTACATCAGCTAGAAAAAAAAGGAATACCTTGGGAGGTGTTCATAGCCCATGAAGTATTCACAAGCCCCCATTCCATCATCAACCAAACTTGCCTTCATCATCTCAACCTTCTCGCTCTACTCCTCTATCACCTCCTACTGACCATACCTCATCCTCTACACATATATCACTTCCTCAAGGAAACCTCCCTTCCTCCCCTTATCTTGATGCATCATATGAATAAGGAAGTGGCAATGAGGAATCAAGTGAAAATGAGGGTGAAGATGATAATGAGTCAAGCCCAAATGAGGATGAGGGTGATGATGAGTTGAGTCAACAAGAGGTAGAAGACATTGAAACAGAGTAGGGTAATGATAGTGAAGACAGTGAGGAGGTTGACAGTGGGAATGAATTGAGTAGTGACGAAAGGGTAGCCAAGATGAAGATGAAAACGAGTAAAATGCAGAGGCTAAAGGCAGCAGTAAAACCTAATAATCAAGCCTCAGTGATGAACAAGATAATAAAGAGGAAAAAAATCATGATAGTCATGAAGATAGTCAAAAAGGTTAATGGGCTGATAGTCAAATTGAAGATCACAACAATGAAGAGGTAAGCAACCTTAATGAAGAACAAAATGATAATGCAGAAACCAATGAAGAGGTTGAAAGTGGTGATGATGTTGAGAACAAAGAGTACAATGCTGAAGCAGGAAACATAATGACTGATGTGTTAGAAAATTAAATATTACAGAGCAATGCAACACATAAAATATGTGGAAAATAAAAGCACACAAAACACATAAAACTAGAGAGACACAGATATACGTGGTTCACCCAGTTTGGACTACGTCCACCCTGAACAGCCAGTCCTTCCTTTCTATTATCCAGAAAAAATGAAGAGACAAAACCTATAGCAGATCAGCTGTAATATCCTCTGTTCTCTGTCACAGTCTCCCTCTCTATTTCTCGCTCCGAGAATACACATACAATACACAGCTGCAATACAATGCCCTCATAAAAGTGAGGGGTTGCCTTCTAGGGCAAAAAACCCTAATATAAACATAACTTCTATCGTCATATCATTTGCCTAATGAACGGCCCATATTGAATAGAAATTACTATACTTTTACAAGGCAATTTTACATTTGTTTCTAGCTTCGGGGGCGCTGCCCCCGAAAACCCCCGCCAGGTGGGGGCTCTAAAAACCACTGCCAACCCCCCTTGGACCCCCCACGGCAACGATTAATTATGGGCAACATTTCCGCCCCTTTTAAGGTACAGGGGTGCAATGTTGTGATACAAACTAAACAAGATAATTAGGCTCCACACCCAACAACCTCCCACTTGGAGACTTATTGTAGCAACTCCACCGCTGCTTCATTTGCTAGAAAATGACTCCTCTTTGGACCTGGCTATTCCTCATCTTCATCGTCATCCTTGAAGAAAAATTGAAACTGAGCACATTCTCAGTTTCTCCCTGGTTATAACTTTTGTTAGCATATCTGTAGGATTCTGGCTAGCGTGTATCTTTTCCAGCTTCAACTTTCCATCTTCTAATACTGACCATATGAAATGGTACTTGAGATGTATGTGTTTAGTCCTGGAATGAAATGCTGAGTTCTTTGCAAGATGAATGGCACTATGGCTATCACTGTATAGCGTGACCATATCATGCTTCTTACCCAATTCACCCATAAACCTTTGTAAACAAATCATTTTTTTACTAGCCTCTATGGCAACAACATACTCTTCTTCTGTTGTTGAAAGTGCAACAACACTTTGGATTTTTGAAACCCAACTGATAGTTGTTCCACCTACAGTAAATAAATATCATGTAGTGCTCCTCCTGTTATCTTTGTCACCTGCCATATCTGCATAAACATATCCTTGTAGGGAAATGTTTGAACCACCAAAACATAATGCTTGATTTGTGGTACCTCTCAAATATCTGAGAATCCATTTTACTTCCATCCAATGTTATTTTCCTGGATTGTTCATGTACCTTCTTACAACTCCCAAAGCATGTGTAATATCAGGCCTTGTGCAGACCATTTCATACATTAAGCTTCCAAGTGCAGATGCATATGGAAATTTAGACATATAATCCATGTCTTCTTGGGTATTTGGGCACATCTCCTTACTAATTTTGAAATGGCTAGCAAAAGGTGTACTAGCTAGTTTTGCATTCTTCATATTAAATATTTTCAGCACCTTCTCTATAGACTCATTTTGAGACAGTGTTAATTTGTAACTTTTCCTGTCTATAGTTATCCTCATACCAAGGATTTGTTTCGCAGCTCCCAAATCCTTCATTGAAAATTAATTTTCCAATTTTCTTTTGAGCACATTTATTTCCTGCATGTTAGATCCTGCAACAAGCATGTCATCTACATACAATAACAATATAATATAACTGCCATCATTTTTCCTTTTTAGACAAACACAATGATTAGAGTGACATCTAGTATAACCTTGTTCAGACATAAACTTGTCAAATTTTAGATACCACTGTCTTGGAGCCTGTTTTAAGCCATAAAAGCTCTTCTTTAACCTACACACCAATTTTTCTTTCCCTTTGACCTCATATCCTTCTGGTTGCTGCATGTATATCTCTTCCTCCAAATCTCCATGGAGAAATGTTGTCTTTACATCTAACTGTTCAAGATGTAAATCTTCCGCTGCTACAAGACTTAAGATAGTTCTGATTGAATTCATCTTAACAACAGGAGAAAAATTTTCATCATAATCAATACCATTATTTTGTGTAAACCCCTTCACCACAAGTCTAGCTTTGTACCTATGTTTTCCTCCATCTTCTTCCTTCAGCCTGTAAACCCATTTATTCTGCAATGTAGTTTTACCTGCAGGCAACTTGACTAAGTCCCAAGTCTGGTTATGCATTAAGGAGTCCATCTCTTCTTCCATGGCTAGCTCCCACTTCTTCCTACTTTCAACCTTCATTGTTTCTTCATAACATTCAGGTTCACCAGAATCAGTCAGCAATAAATAATATAATGAAGGAGAGTATCGTTTAGGGGGTCTACCTATCCTGGTAGATCTTCTAACACCACTTTCAGGTGTTTGAGGTGCCTGTTGTTGTTGTGGTAGTCGTTGCTACTATGGTTGTTGATTATTATTATTTTTAGGCACCTTTACTTTTTCAGATATCTCATCAAGAACCGCGTATTCCTTGCTTTATTTTTCCTTTTTCTTTTCCTGCAACTGATTCTTATACAAGACCTTTTCATTGAATATTACATCTTTGCTCCTAATGATTTTGTGATTTTCATAATCATATAAGCGATAACCAAAATCATTAGCACCATATCCAATAAAGGTACATTTCTTTGATTTTTCCTCAATCTTTGTTCTATTTTCTTTATTAATATGGACAAAGGCCTCACAACCAAAAGGCTTTAAAAAAGAGTAGTTTACCTTTTTACCTGTCCATGCTTCCTCTGGAATACCACCATCCAAGGAACTTGAAGGCCCTCTGTTTATTAGATAAACAACGGTATCTACAGCATCTGCCCAAAATTTTAAAGGCAATCCTGCATGCAATCTCATGCACCTTGCACGCTCCATGATTGTTCTGTTCATCCTTTCTGACACACCATTTTCTTGTGGTGTTCTTGGAACTTTCTTCTCTCTACGAATTCCATGCTCTGAACAGTACCTATCAAACTCTTTGCTGCAATATTCACCTCCATTTTCTGATCTGAGACACTTCAACTTCTTTCCTGTCTCAATCTCAACCAAAGCTTTCCATTTCTTGAAAGTATAAAATACATCAGATTTATTCTGAATACAATAAATCCATGTTTTTCTAGTTGCATCATCAATAAAAGTAACATAATAACGAGAGCCACCGAGAGATGATACCTGAGCAGGTCCCCATACATCTGTATACACAAGCTCCAATTTTTCGCTCTTCTTTTCTTTCCCAACTCTAAGAAATCTGACTCTCTTCTGTTTTCCATAAATGCAATTCTCACAGAAATCCAAATCAACATTCTTCAAACCTGGCAACAAATTTCTTGAGTGGAGAATCTTCATTCCCTTATCACTCATGTGTCCGAGCCTATGATGCCATAATGCTGCATCTGCTCCTTTGGAAGTTAAAGCATTAACAGAGTTAGAAATACCATTGCATAAATACAATGTACCAACCTTTTCACCTTTTGTTATTACCAGGGCTCCTTTGGTGACCTTCCAAGTTTTATCTGTGAAA
Source organism: Pinus albicaulis (assembly GCA_034641835.2). Lineage (NCBI taxonomy): Eukaryota > Viridiplantae > Streptophyta > Pinopsida > Pinales > Pinaceae > Pinus > Pinus albicaulis. The sequence continues at coordinate 216,734,524 of CM076580.1, read as the reverse complement.
GTTGTCACACAACCTTCACCGCCTAACTGCCCTGTTGAAATCAGATTTTTCTTCAGATCTGGAACATGCCTTACCTCCTTTAGTAGCCATTGGTTTCCATTATGTTGTTTTACAAGAACCTTACCCATTCCAACAATTTTACAGGGTTTATCATCACCCAAACGAACTTGTCCAAAATCTCCTTGAACATAGTCATGAAAATACTTCTTATCAGGTGTGGCATGGAATGAAGCCCCTGAATCTACAACCCAAGAATCAGTAACATTTTCGAAAGAAAGAATCAAAGCATATTGTAACACATCACCTGTCACATTTGCTTCATGATTGTTTTCTTGCTGTGTGTCTCCTTCTTTTCCCTTCCGAGATCTACAATCTTTCTTTAGGTGTCCTTTCTTTCCACAATTCCAGCACACTATCCCCGATCTGGACTTGGATCTGCCTTTCCTTGATTTACTGCGATATCCCGAGCTCTTTCCTATTTCCATTCTTCTTCCCCTAGACTCTGCACTCAAAGCATTACCCGATGTCTCACCAGAGCTTTTCCATCGCATTTCCTCGCTAAGGATAGCACCAAAAACATCATCAAACTTTAAAGTACTAGATCCAGAGACAGAGTTACTAATGGCCATTACTAAACCATTCCAACTCTCTGGCAATGAGCACAAGAATAATAGAGCTCTAACTTCATCATCAAAGTTTACCCCTACAAAACTTAACTGACTGGTAACTGTATTAAATTCATTTAAATGTTCTGCAACAGATCCACATTCCGACATCTTCATATTAAATAGTTGTTTCATAAGAAATACCTTGTTTGAGGCTGCGGGTTTTTCATATAGTTTCACCAACGCCTGCATCAAACCCTCTGTTGTTGTTTCCTTTGAAATATTTAAGGCGACTAACGCCGCAAGACATAACCATACTGTTCCGAGTTCCTTTCTATCGAGAATGTTCCATTTCGCATCTGTCATGGCTGCCGGCTTCTTTGTTTTTCCGCTCAATGGTAGGTATAGATCTTTCTGATACAGATAATCTTCCATCTGCATCTTCCACAGCAGAAAGTTTTGGATGTTAAATTTCTCGACCCTAAAATTACCATCTTCTGCCATTTCTCCCACTTGAACCAGGAACCCTTCTTTCCTGCGAGTTTATCAGCCAAATATACCTTCGGCTCTGATACCAATTGTTAGAAAATTAAATATTACAGAGCAATGCAACACATAAAATATGCGGAAAATAAAAGCACGCAAAACACATAAAAATAGAGAGACACAGATATACGTGGTTCACCCAGTTTGGGCTATGTCCACCCCGAACAGCCAGTCCTTCCTTTCTATTATCCAGCAAAAATGAAGAGACAAAACCTACAGTAGATCCGCTGTAATATCCTTTTCTCTCTCTCACAGTCTCCCTCTTTGTTTCTCGCTCCGAGAATACACATACAATACATAGCTGCAATACAATTCCCTCATAAAAGTGAGGGGTTTCCTTCTAGGGCAAAAAAACGTAATCTAAACATAACTTCTACAGTTAGATCATTTTCCTAATGAACAGCCAAGATTGAATAGAAATTACTATACTTTTATAGGGCAATTTTACATATGTTTTTTAGCAAGGTACGCCCCCCCCCCGGACCCCCCACGGCAACGATTAATTACGGGTGGAATTTCCGCCCCTTTTAAGGTACAGGGGTCCAATGTTGTGATACAAAGTAAACAAGATAATCAGGCTCCACACCCAACATGATGATACTAATCATAAAAATGAAGAGGGTGATGACAGTAGCAAGGATCATAGCCATGATCACGACACCAACAAGACCATAATCACACCTCTTTCATTGACCTAAAAAAAAGGGCCAAGGCTTGTGTTTGATGCCTCCAAAAGAAAAGGGACCATGTCATCAACCTTAGCTCAGCCACTAGACAAAGTGAAACAAAAGGTAAAGGAAGAAGAAGAAAATCATGAGGTGGAGAGGGAGTTTGATATCTTTAAAGTGGAAAGTGATGAGGATAATGAAGCGAGGATCTCAAACTTGATCATCCAAAACAAAAATTCCCAAATTGAAGACCTCCAAGCACATTTGGATAGGGCCAAGAGTGTGATTGATGTCCTTGACATGGAGAACAGTCAGCTATGAACAAAAATTGCAATTTATGATGCTAGAGCCATCAGGGCCCAGAAAGAAGCCCAAAGAACATAGGTGAAGCTAGAAGAGTTCATGGGAACCTATGAGGAGGATGAATATGAATAATTACAGTCTAGGAGGAGACCTAGAACAATGGGGTCGAAGAAGGCATTGACAAAACAAAGGGAGCAAGAATCAACCTTAGCAGAACAACTCCCTCTAGATGAGTTGTTGTCCATGGAGATAGCACATGATGGGGAGCCTTGGTGGAAAGATCTAGAATACACTTGGAGGCTAAGCTAGAAAGGGAAAATAAGGACCTTGATCTACAAAGAAAGATGACCAAACATTATGCCCAGAGGAACCAAGTTGCAAGGGAAAAACTCAAAAAGGCCCAAATGAAAATCCAAGCACTAAAAGAGGAAAATAGCCAAGATAACCTTGGAATATTGGCACAAGTTTCCCTACATATCTCCCAAACCCCATGAAGGATACAACCACCAATTTTGAAGAAATTTTGACAAATTTTGGTTTTTGTGAATTTGGAGTCCTATAAGCGCAACACCCCTAGCGCTATGATTTTTCCTTAGACATCCTCAAAGGTAGAACTTTACATTTTTGGAGTTACAATGCCTATTAATCTATTCCTACCAAATTTCAGAGCATTTGGAGCATTTTTGACCCCTCAAGGCTGTGTTCTGAGTCCAAGAAGGCTAGGTCTTAGGACTCCAAATACTGGTTTGGTGTTACACTGTGCATTTTGTCTACTAATCTGTCATATCACGGGACCCTAACATAATAGTGATCATGGTGGGAACTTCTGAGTAAATAACCATATAAGTATTCCTTAGGACTTCAGAAACCCTTATACATAACATTTATTTGTTTATCACCAACTCATAGCCTATAATAATTGGAAATTAAGGTGAGAGGCTTTATGAAAATAGTGAAAATATAAGCACTCCTTAGAATTTCAGAAACCCTTATAAAATCATAGAGAACTCAAACTGTTAGCCAAAGAGCAGAATCTGGTTATTTCACCGTCCTAGAAAAATGATGACTCAGTTGTAGGAAACTCATAGAAACCTTAGGGCTACATAAAGGAACTTAGAAAACCCCTAAAACATCCCTAGGTTGGTTTTTTCTTAGTTATTGGTGGTGGACCATACACATATATCCTCAAAACAACCAAAAATATCCACCTGGTGACTCCGCCAGCCTCCAGTAGGCCTATTACTTTACTAGTTTTCCTTAGACTTCCCTGGCATTGTGTTAAATAAGAACTGAGAAGTTTAGAAGTCTAGTCACACACTGTGTGAGTTTAGCAAACACTAAGAGAGGTCAATCTTCTAAAAATAGTCCTAAAAATTTGAGCCTCTCTACATTTTGAGTTTGAAATCTAGCTTCACAAAGGATCAGTACCAGATCTCATTTGGACCCAAACCCTCCCACCATAGTTAATGACCTAGAAAATATTTTGTGGAAAAATTTTAAAACTGGAAACTTAACTGCTATTAGGACCATCCATAGAGCAAGATTTGTCCTTGAACATCTTACAACCTTTCAATACTCCCAGTTTGAATTGCACCATACAAGAAACCTTTTCAGAACCAAGTCACAAAGTGGGCCTTTGAGCCCTTAGATTTGCAACAGAGTTCAAGCAGAGAAGCCTTTCCTTCCACTCCTCCTGATTTTTAGTTTCTCCATCACTTTAGCTCTTTTCATACCAATTTTTCTCAAAACTAGTTTGTTGGTCCAAGAACCTCTACCACCCCCCTCCACATATCCACTGTTCAAACCACTTCACTTCATCCCGCACCCCATCTCACAGACCCTCCCCTTGTAAATCATCCTTGGATCCCATTCACTCCCATCATGGCAACATGGTATGCCTCCCTAACACTACCACAACCTTTTGTACCTTTGCCACATGATTACCAATCCAAAATCACTCACATTACCAAAGCTAAATCCATCACTGCCCAACATCATGTAGATAGGATAAATTATGCCTTTGATTACATGGAAATAGAAGAGGAAACCATTAAAATGAGGATATTTGCACAAATCTTAGGAGGAGATGCCAAAAAATGGTTCAAAGGCTTGACTCCTAACTCCATACATGATCTCCCTTCCCTTTACCAAACATTTATAAACAAGTGGGAAATGAAGAAAAAACCTCTCCAAATCCTCTAAGAATATAAGAACCTTAAGAGAAATACAGGGGAAAGTGTCCAAGACTATTGTACCAAGTTAAAAGTGTTTACAATGCCCTCCCACCAGACATGAAACCCCCACAAGGATTAGCTTTAGAAAAATTTCCAGAAGGTTTAGATCTGGACATGGCCTATCAACTAAGAGAAAGAGCTCCCCTAACTTTAGAAGACATGTTAAAGGGAGATATAAGTGTAGAGACCAAACTGATTGAAAAGAGGGCTATGATGAGATCAAAAAAGAGAGTCACCTACAAAAATGAAACTATGGCCTCAACCTCCTCATCTGATTCCAAGATTGACAATCTTATGAGGGTAGTGGAAAGAATGATGGAAAGAATAAACTTGAGTGAAATAATGCCTCCTAGGGAAAACCAAGAAAACCATCAAACAGAAATAGGAATCTGAACTTCAAAAGAGACCCTTCCCAGAACAGATGGAGAGACAATTACCAACAAATTAGGCCCCCTTTCCAAGACAATTATGAAGATGAAGAGGGAAGAGAGTCTGAATAACCTGAAGAAAACCATGTAAACCTGATAGGTTCTGACAATGAGGGTGATGTTTTTCTCACTGAAGAAGAACACGGTTTCTTTTCCTCAGATCAAAATAAAACAAACTATGAGGAATATGAATATTACCAATTGGGATTTGAAAATGCCATTATGGATGTCGATAGGCAATATGACCTTAGGAGAAAAAAGAACCAAGAAAAATCCAAGAGAAAACAAACAGACACTGCTATTAGGAAGACACCTGAAAATATTCCTAAGAGGACAACAAATAATACCAACACCGTGGCTAAGAAAATTGATCCAAGCAAAGAAAAAACTAGCCAGCCAAGTGGTGACACAAGCTGCCCCAGTGCATCTACTAGTGGCCCTGAGAAAACTCTTTTGTCCAAAGTCTCAAATCATATTTATCAAACTAAACTTGTAGAAAATATCATGGCTGATAAAACTGATGTAAATATGCCTAAATGAAAAGTACCTTTCAGTTTTGAAGCAGATATTGCTAAAATCAAGATAACCTTACCTCTCACTGAATTGATTACCAAAGACATGTACAGGTCTCAATTCTTGAACAGAGGAAATGATACTGACACTCTGCACTTGACTGATGACAAACCAGGGCTATTGTTTGGACCTGAAGTAGAAGGGAAATACCAAGAAGGGGCCATCCCTCATTTCTATTTCAGCTAAAACATACATGACAAAATCTTACATAATGCCATGCTGGACTCTGGTACCTCTCATAACCTCATGCAAAAGGTGGTGATGGAGAGATTAGGCCTGGAAACAACCAAACCTTACAAAGACTTGTTTTCCTTTGATTCAAGCAGAGTCAAATGTTTGGGTCTAATCAAGGATTTATGTGTCAATCTAGAACAAATCCCTACTAAGGGTCTAATCATGGACATAGTAGTATCTGACATTCCTCCTAATTATGGCATGGTTTTATCTAGATCCTGGGGAGTCAAAATTTAGGGGAACCTTCAACTAGACATGTCATACGCTACCATCCCTGTTTTTAACCAAACAAGGAGACTATTCCGAGAATCACACATGAATTTTATTGTTAGTAGCCAAGAAAGGCCAAACAAACCACCTCTTTATTCCATCCATTCAGATCTAGATTCATTCATTTTATGTAATGAAGGGGACATTGATGAGCAGGTAAGTGAAAATAAGACAAATCTAGACATACCACGATAGTAAGACATACAATGCATGAAGGACTAAATAGCTAGAGCTCTAGTAGCCCAAAACAACAACATGATGGCAAAGCTAAACTTAATTTTCTACAAGCTAAAGATAAAATTGAAAAACTAAAACTAACTATAAAATCTGAACAAGGTTGATCAAATCAAGGAAAAACATCGAAAAATAAACCATTCCTTTCTTTCAACATTAAAATTCTATGAAACTTTCATATAGCAAGACCTTCTAAGGAACTGGATCAAAAGAAACTTAAATTCTTCCCATACAAAGATAATTCATTACCAAAAACTTTTGTGACTTTGGAAGAGTTGTTGGATCCCAAGAATGGTGTTAAGGAGCCTAAAGTAGAACATGTTGAGGCTGACATAAAGGAACACAATGTAGGCAACCTAGAAAAACCAAAAATGATTAAGTTATCCCAAACTCTATCACCCTACATAAAATAGAAATATATAAGACTGTGCAAAGAGTTTTAGGATGCTTATGTATATGGTGATGAAATCTTAAAGCCTTGTGGCATGAATATTATTCAAAGAAGGTTTCCTTCAAGAAAGATCATGAACCTTTTGAGAAAATTGTGTCACTAACAAAGAAAAAAAAGGGGTATAGGCTATGTGTGGATTTTAGGTGCCTAGAAAAACCCTCCCTAAGGAACAAATACCCTTTATCCAAGACAAATAAAATATTGCAAGGGGTTTGAATTTCTAACAAGATTTCATTGCATGGTAGTGTTCGGGTTACCATCAGGTGATAACACTTCCAATTAATCAACATAAAGCCATTTTCAAAGCACCTTGTGGCACCTACATGTTTGATCAAATGTCTCCTCGGTTAACGAGTGTGGAAGTTACTTTCCAAAGGGTCATGGCTCCTGTTTTCAACTACTTAAATATGATATAAATTGATGACATCATTGTCTATTTTGAAACTAATGAAGAATACTTTTTCACCTAAGAAGGATCTTTGACAGAAACAAGGTTTGGAAGCAAGAATCAGAGAGAAAATACAAAGGAGAGGATGGCTTATTTAAAAATTCTTGGAATAATCCATACACCATGCACTCAAATGAAGTTAATCGTGTTTTCTATTTACAAGAGCTCAATATAAAGGGGTTGATTGGATATCCTTTTGATGACAAGATGCTCAAGTACAATTTATGTCAAAAGTCCTAGTTTGAAATTTTCATTCATTGTACATAACATTGCATGATGCAAAATCAGTAAAAAAAAACACAAAAACATAGAAAGAAGGAAAAAGAGGGCAGATTTGAAAAAAAGGTATATCCCCATACCAAAAAAATAGTGATGTGGAAAGCGTGCAAGACTAAATGCCACTACTTGTTCAAAAAGGAGTCTTGTTCAGTCATCTAGCCTAATCATGGATGAACATGTTTTCAATTTATTGTTGACAGGTTAGTGAAAGAGAACTTGTCAAAACATATAAACTTGACTTTTCAGTAGGAATAGATTAGGAAGATGAGATACTAGTTATCCATGATCAAATATGAACCAAAGGAAAGATAGGGATGATTAAAAAATGATGAAGCACAACCCTCATACTTGCTAGTTTTGTTTGTAAAAAAACAATGTCTGTGTGCAGCTTGTCCCAATGCCACAACCCCTGGTGAATTAGATTTTTTAATCCTGGTTCAAATCATGTTTTCAATTTCATGTCAATATTTTGGAGAATAGATTCTGTCATACAACTTAATCTTGACAATTAGTTAGTTCACTAGCATAATCTGAACTCTTGGAAGTGATAAGGGTAGAAGTAGATAGTTTGTTTTTTCTTACAAAATAAAGGAATGTCGAGGGTTTGCTAGTTCAAGTGCACCCAAAGAAGAAAAAATTCTAGGCCAAGTAGGCTGGGTAGGTAGAGATGAATTTTAATTAATTGTGTTTTTTAGATTCTTGAGATCATAACTTCAAAGAGAAGCATCATCAAATAAAAAGAAGAAAATTTTTCCCAATGGATGAGGCACTGGTCTTCATAAACCTAGAGATATGAAATTCTGGACACCTCCTAAAAAGGAGCTAGCCTCCCCAAGTGGAGCCACTATTATTCATCAGTAATTTTTATTTTTGTATATGACTAAATTCTTATCCTATATTCCTAAAAAAAAAATTCATAAATATTGACAGTTTTGGAAATCTCACTGCCTTCATTATTCTTAGGATAAAATTTTCACCATTTAACTACTCTATCATGTCATGGTAATGCTATCACTCACAGAAGAACCATCATGGGCTTATACCACTCATCTTCATCATGTTTTTCTAGCTATGACTTAAGTACTATGTTTTTCCTTTTCCTCACCCCTCCACTTGCTACCTAGGATCACTAGTGAACTTACACCTTCCTGTGTTTCCCAAATGCCTCTAGCATTTATGGTCTCAAAAATATCTCTGTAGGCTCTTTAGATAGATAAAGTATATTGGATTTTGGATCTTCAATACATCAAATTTTCAAAAGCTTTGTTTTCTATATTTAAGGACCCTAAGCCAAGCTTTCAGTCAAAGGACAAGTCTAAGGAACATCCCACTAGGTCACTAGGTTTCATAGGTTGTAGGATTGTTTTGGTGTTCTAAATCACTGTTTTTCATGTGCCAACAAGTTGAATCAAATGGAAAATAAGGTCAACATATTTTGTTCCAAGACAGATCAAGAAAATCTTCAAAGAAGACCTCCTTTTCAAGTACAAATTCTGCAAAGGACAACTGTTCATTTTGACATTTCTGCAGGAGTGTCAATATGGCTATCAGTAGGAAAATTGGTATAGTAAGAGGCCTGCTTCTCAGTAAAGATACTCACAAGATAATGGAAGAGTAAGAAGCATATGTTTAAGGAGAATCAAGGTTTCTAGGTCTATTTAGACCAGCAATGTGCCAAGAAAAGATCCAATAAAGAAAATCATAAGGATAGAGGCACCCTAGCTCAACCAAGCATGAGTTGAAGATTTTTAGAAGTTATAAATGAAGAAGAGAAAAAGGTGAGGTGAACTGGATAAAAATGAATGAACTTGAAAGGGCTATAGATAACTTAGAATACAAAAATAATTATTTTTCTCTAACAGCCCTAAAACCTAAGGTTTTGGGAAGATAGGTAATGTAGGTGGAATGAAGATGAGGAGCCTCCATGATGATAGCAGGTAGAAGGTTTTAAAGGGATGTTGAAGGTGACTCCTAGGGTTTTCCAAAATAATAAGTACCTCATTGCCTCAAAGGGAAAGAATGAAAAGACTATCAGTATGACGGTGGTTAAGTCTTGAAGTGCAGTAAATTTCCCTCAAAAGGTCAAAGGAAAAAAATCCTAGAGTTGAGTATCAAGATGTGAAATCAGGCTAACCATGAGGTTACTGTTATGTGACTAAAGTTTTCAAACTCCATGAATGTTGGAAGGGATAAGATCAATATTTCATGTCACCTGAAACAAATCAGAAGCGGCCAAAGGGAGATGGCATACATGGTTATGAAGAAAAAGCACTTGTCAAAGATAGGTTTACTATGCCTCACTGCCAAAATCAGTAAGAAAAAAAAAACATGTTTTAAGTTTCTTAGTACAAGAAAAATAGGTTTGACAGTGCCAAGGCCCTCAAGGTTAAAAAGGACCTCTCCATTTATCCAGCAAGCTACCACTAAAGGAGAAAGAGCTACTTTGAAAAATTTTCAAATCACCTGCAATAAAAGGTTAAGAAGATATCAGTCAAAGTGATAAAGTGACAAAAACTGAAAATGTTAGGAAAAGTGGGTTATTCTGATTTTAATTTATTTTTCGAAGGGTATAAAGGCATCTTATTTATCATTTTAGCTCATTTATCATTTGCGAAGAGAGTGAAAATCTTCAAGGAGAAAATTTCTGAGTGTTCAACCAGTTTTTGGGTCAATTTACTAGCGGTATGCTCAGGACCCAGCGTTGCACTCACAGGACCCGGCACTGCGTGAATAGAGGTTCTCACAGTGCATTTTTTTCACTGTGCTGCGCATATATCTATACGCATTGCACATACAGACCTATGCTACACCCAGGAAGACCCAACACATCCAGGGGCTCGGCACTGCGCTCAGAGACCAACCCGATAGGCTTGATGCTATGGACACAGGCCCAACTTGCCCATTTTCTACCCGGCGCTATGCACACAAGACCTGAATCACCCAGCGCTGTGCGCAGAGGCACACAACATTGTGTTCAATGGCGTGCTCATGCCAAGGACTATCCCAATTACAGAAAAGTGCCAAAAAAATCAAGGGAACACCCTCTAATTTTCCTTCAAGAGCTTGCAAAGGAGTAAAAAATTGGTAGATGGCCTTTTTCCCTCCTCCTCAGGTATTTTTGGTGATTTAGTGGCTAAAATAAATGATAAAACCCTATTCATTGGAAATCCTAGGTCTTCATGGCAAATAAACCTCTATTTTTGACCTCCAACCAAGTAAATTTCATTTGAAGGGAGGTGTGAACTAGGGTAATCACAAATCAGTTCAAGATTAAAGCCCACATCAAGCTCAAAGAAATTCAGTCATAAACCCTCACCTCCATCTCACTCATTTACAAGAGTTTTCCCCATCATTTTCATTTCACTCCTCCTACATAAGTTTCACAAGCAGACCCAATTTTGTCCAAAATACCCCTAATCACCATGTCAGGGTAGAAGATAGTGTCAGTAGTGAAGGAGTCCAAATACCTATGAGGAAAAAGCACAAGGGAGGGAAGGTAAATAGGTTTGAACCCCAAAGCATAGTGGATATCATGTCATATCCCATGATTCTCACATGTTTTTATAATGTTGGATGTTTCCAGTGTTGTGAGAAATTCAAACAAGTACAAAATCACCTAGATCTTACAAGGTTGTTTGTCCTCAACCTACATAACAAACAGGTAAATATTGCAGGTATATACTTTGAACTATTAGCATTGTTAGCCCTAATAATTTAATGTAGATATATCTTTTTATTATCTTCTAATACTCGTTATTCCACGTAGTGAAATTCCAATTATTTTACCACTATCATTTTCTAACCATACTATTACTAATTTAAAGATTTTTCCCCCATCTCTAAAATTTTTATATAATTAGTAACGTTTTACTTGTATAAATTTCTTCTCTAAACATTATCAAACATATATAATATAACATGCTATTAATTTAATAATAATGTCCATTCAAAATTTTACCATTTCTCCTACCAACTTCTCTAGACCTTGAGTTCTAGAGTTAAAATTTCTCTAAAGATGAGACTTACCATAATATATGATTTCGTATATATTATGTGAATATAATTTAATTTCTTACCTTTACGATTTAGTTAATGTGGCTCTTACTTCCAACCTACATCTCAAAAATTTTCCACTTAACTTCTATATCGTTTATCGAGGAAACTTATGTATCTATCCCGTTGGATATTTCGTTGAGTTGTTCCAGGAAATCAAATATTAGAGTAGGCATTTTTAATAGTGACGTTGATAGATATTTATGAAGACAACTATTTACCATAATCCATGATCCCGATGAAATTTCTCGAGACTCGCCTATCCTATGCAACATTTAACGCATTTATGAGTCAAAATTTATGTAATACATTTGGTAGATGGTAGGTCGAAAGTCTCGGTTATCTAACCCATGACTCATCACCTACATACGACCATCTTTGATGTTGCCACCTATAGGGTCAACACAACTTAGGGGTTCTCAACACATATGGCTTATAAATGCGCAATTTTTTTAAGGGTTTCATTCATTTCTACTACTGGGGCTTTGGAACTGCATCTTCTCCCTCCAGAGTTATGCTCTAGGTTATGGAGCCTTCTCGCAACATACCATCCACATTTCATAGAACCTCAATACAGGTAAGTCGAATACTCTTAAGGTTTTCCAATGCGGCTATACCCACGTTGTTCATTTTTATAACTCATTCATTAATTATCTGTAGCCTTTTCCAAATTTATTTAGCCTCGGTTTCATTTCTTTGTTTGATAATCAGATGCAATTCTATACTAGTGGCGTCTATTCCTGATGTTACCCGAAGATTTCTCCCTCTCTTCCATTCAACCTGCTTGACCACGAAGATACTAGTAAGCGGTTTCTCATTGTTACTCTTACTACTAGCAAACAATATTTTTGATATTTACTTCATCCAAAATTATTAAAACTTCTTATAACAGTTTGTCGATTTTTTCTAATTTATTCTTATGTCCCTTTTCTAATACCTCGGATTTGTTTTTCTTTGAGAGTTTCAATGATAAAGAAATATATGGATTTCATTTTTCTCAGGTAGGATACTGCTCTAACCCTCGTAGAGCTTTTATTTATGTATAAATTTTTTTTCGGTTGTATTTCATTTTAAATCTTCCATTGGGATTTTTTTTTCAGCTAACGAATGGAACCAAATACCCATTTTCCCAGCTTTGTAAATCTTTTTCACTTACTTCCATTACACCTTTTTAATCCTACTTATTTTTCGACTTAGGTTGGTAACCTCACTCTTCGAGGAATTGTGGCGTTTAAATCTAATATCCCCCTTATCTGGGTGGATCGATTTCTTTCCTAAGGGCGTTTAATTTACATTAGTAGAATTTTTAATAGATTTAGTTTAAATACAAACATTATGGTTTACTGGTCCAATGGTCAACCCTGCGATGAACTAAATTTGGACTGTGTTTATTTCCCTTGTCTCATTCAGCACTGTTCAGTGCACAATATTTTAGCATCAATATTACTTTACATTTGAACCGATATTTGGTAAACATTAATGCGAGAAGAAATGTTAATGTAAGTTATAATATTATTCCTAATTTATAATTTATTACTATTATGGTTATCGTTACCCTACAGTTGGGTTTTCTATTAGACTCTCCTCAACACAAAGTATTAACCGCGTATTCAAAAATTTTAGACATATATCTACTGTTGTTAAGATACTGTCATATCTATACACCAATTTTTTTTTACTTTCCGTTTTTCTTTATTGTTTATCTAGATTTATATTTCTGTCCGAACTACATGTTTAAATTTTTCTCTTCTTACAATATGCAGAAAAAAGGATCCTCAATTTGAATTTCTCATTTGGTTTAATACTTCATAGGGTTTATATGCCTCAATAATTTTAAATGTTTATCATTTCTAGTTGTAATTGCATTACATTTCTAGATTAAATTTCATCATTGTTGACAGTTCATGCCTACTCAGGTATTCGTGTTCCTAATACAGATTGGGGTGTTTATAATCATTACATTTTAGTACTCCATATGGCTTAGCATATAGGTATTTCGTATAGTTCACCTACCACTAATGCCTATAATTTTTTTTTGTTATACATGGCTCAATTTCTAGCTGATATAAATGTCTAATAGCAATCTAATATAGATTTTTTTTTTTTTAAATATATAATGATTGCCTATGATGGTTACAACATTTAAATTTTATATTCTACTCTTAATGTACACAATTTCAAAATTTGTTGTACATATATCTTTCTGATGTATACAGTTACATATACCCATTACATGTAATGTTTTTCTTACATTGTATTTAACGCATATCCACATGAAATTTCTTGAAACTGAAATTAACAATTCTCATTGATACTATACTGTTTGTTAATTTCTTATAACAATAAGAAAATGTTAAGAGGATATATATACAAGTATATCAACAATTTCCAGTGTTTCATTATATCCTGGAAATCCCATTCATCTATAATTTTGCTACATGCATATGATTGAATGTAACAGTAGTATAATTTATTTCATAGAAATAATACTTTTACTGGGAGGGACTTATCATCAAATTTAAACCTTTTCCAGGTTTAGACATTATGGCAGATTACTCCCATCAGATAACTCCTATGTAACTAAGAAAAAAATTAAAGTATTTATACATCAATAATTCTGCTAAATGCATAGGAAATAGTTAACTAAACATGTAAATCTCTAACTCATTAATTTTATCAAAGTTTTATTTATCCATAAGAAGTATAATGTTACTGAAAAATAAGGTCGTAAGATGTGCATACCAATTTCAATGACCAGATCCTCCCAAGCATAGAGTTTTATCTCCTTAACTCACCCTCGAGCTGAGATCCACACTTCCAGTATCAGACCAACATCTGTCTGTCCTAGAGTAGTTTATTTGAAAAGTGCTTCCCCAAGCCTGTTTCTAATTTTTTGGTCCATAAATTCCAGGATGCTTTATAACTGTTTTTTCCTAGGCTTCCCTCAAAGAGGTACTTTAAAGTTGCTTTTCCACTTCTACAAATTTTCTTCCTCTTCCCAATTACTTTCCTCTTCATTGGGGAAATTAGATTTTTCTCTCCCAATATAATTTAGTAATATTCCTTTCAAGGTTTTTCTAAAAGGATTTGGGAAAATCTAACCTTATCCATATCCTCATGGATCAAGGTTTAGGATCTCCAATCTCAATCTAGTCATAGTGAACACATAACGATTTCATTTATTATTATTTTTAAATAATTAAATAATTCCATACATTGTTTCTCCATTGGGGTCCACTTTCCTTTTGGATTTTCTTCAAATGTAAAACTAAAAAGCATAGCATATTGAGGGTGTTACACATTCCCCCTCTAAAAACAAACACCGTCCCCGGTGTTGACAAAATAACTTTAACAATTTACTGTGAAAACAATGATGGGTACTTTTCCATCATTTTAGTTTCTCTTTCGCAAGTAGCTTCTTCAGTAGTAAGGTTCTTCCACTACACTTTTACTCTGGCTACGGTTCGATTTTGCAGTTCAATTTTTTCCCGGTCCAAGATTTGAAGTGGCTCAGGAAGGAATTCCCTTTTTGGTTCCACCCGAATCACATTCCAATCAATAATTTCAGTATAATCATGTATATATTTCTTTAATAAAGAAAAATGAAACAAATCATGAACCTTAATATGCATAGGTAAGGCCATTTTTTAAGCCACTAGTCCCACCCTTTCCAGTATTTCAAATGGTCCACAATATCTAGGAACAAATTTTGCGCAACTACCAGTGTGCAAAGTGCTCTTCTTAGGCTTAATCCACAGATACACATGATCACCCACACTGAACTCTCGGTGTACTCTCTTCTTTTCTGCATAACTTTTCTGCCGATCTTGAGATGTCTTGATATTTTTCTGAATTTGTTTGACAATTCTTTCCATTTCCTGCAAAGTGTCCGGCCCATGCACTAATTTATCTTCAGGTTGGATCCAGCTTAAAGGAGTGTGAAATTTCCTTCCATAGAGGTCTTCAAATGCACTCATTTTTATGGAAGTTTGAAAGCTATTTTTATTTGAAAATTTTACTAAATGTATATAGTCTTCCCATTTAGTTGGCATATCCATCACATACATCCTTAGCATATCCTCCAGAATTTTATTTTTTCTCTTGGTTTGACCATCCATTTGAGGGTGATAGGCGGTACCGAAGTTTAATTTAGTGTCCATGCCCCCAAACAAAATTTTCCAAAAGGCTACAGTGAACTTGGCATCTCTATCCGAAATAACCATTTTAGGAACCCCATGTAGCCTTACAATTTCTTTCATGAACACATTTGCTACTTGGGTTGTTCCAAAGGTAGATTGAACAGGTATGAAATGTGCATCCTTCATCAAAGTCTCTACCACTACCATCACTGAGTCATGCTGATATTTGGTTCTTGGTAACCTGATTATAAAGTCCATAGAAACACTTTCCTATTTCCATTCTGCAATTGGTAAAGGATTTAGCAGTCCAGCTGGATGCTGATGTTCGACTTTTACCAGTTGACACTCCATGCATCTAGCCCTAATAATTTAATATAACCATTAAGATCTTCCTCATTGTCATCCATAATAATTTCATGTAGATATATCTTTTTATTACCTTCTAATCCTCTTTATTCCACATAGTGAAATTCCAATTCTCTTACCACTATCATTTTCTAACCATACTATTTCTAATTTACAGATTTTCCCCCCATCTATAAATTTTTTATCTAATTAATAAGGTTTTACTTGTATAACTTTATTCTCTCAAAATTATCAAACATATATAATATAACATGCTATTAATCTAATAATAAATGTCCATTCGAAATTTTACCATTTCTCCTACCAACTTCTCTAGACCTCTAGTTCTAGAGTTACAATTTCTCTACAGATGAGACTTACCATATTATATGATTTCATATCTATTATGTGAATATAATTTAATTTCATACCTTTAAGATTTAGTTAATGTGGCTCTTACTTCCAACCCATGTCTCAATGTTTTTCCACTTAACTTCTATATCGTTTACCGAGGAAACTTATGTATCATTCTTGTTGGATATTTTGTTGAGTTGTTCCAGGAAATTCAATATTAGAGCAGTCGTTTTTAATAGTAACATTCATAGCTATTTATGAAGACAAATATTTACTGTAATCGATGCTCCCAATGAAATTTCTCAAGACCTACCTGTATTATGCAACATTTAACGCAGTTATGAGTCGAAATTTATGTAATACACTTGGTAGATGGTAGGTCGAAAGTCTCGGTTATCTGCTTTTACATATTTTCTTCCTCTTCCCAATTAATTTTCTCTTCATTGGGGAAATTATATTTTTCTCTCCAAATATAATTTACTAATATTCCTTTCAAGGTTTTCTGAAAGGTTTTTGGAAAGTCTATCCTTATCCATATCCTCATGGATCAAGGTTTAGGATCTCCAATCTCAATCTAGTCATAGTGCACACATAACCATTTCATTTATTATTATTTTTATATAATTAAATAAATCCATACATTTTTTCTCCATTTGGGTCCACTTCCCTTCTGGATTTTGTTCAAATCTCAAACTAAAAAGCATAGCAAATTTGGGGTGTTACACACTCCCCCTCTAAAAACAAACACCGTCCTCGGTGTTGAAAAAATAAATTTAAGAGTTCACTGTTAAAACAGTGATGGGTAGTTTTCCATCATTTTAGTTTCTCTTTCCAAAGTATTTTCTTCAGCAGTAAGGTTCTTCCACTGCACTTTTACTTTGTCTATGGTCTGATTTCATAGTTCAATCTCTTCCCACTGCAAGATTTGAAGCGGCTCGGGAATGAATTCCCCATCTGGTTCCACCTGAATGATATTCCAATCAATAATGTAAGTATAATAATGTATATATTTCTTTAATAAAGAAAAGTGAAACACATCATGAACCTTAATATGCATAGGTAAGGCCAATTTATAAGCCCCTGGTCCCACCCTTTCCAGTATTTCAAACAGTCCACAATATCTAGAAGCCAATTTTGCACAACTACCAGTGTGCAAAGTGCTCTTCTTAGGCTTAATCAGTAGATACACATGATCAACTAGACTGAACTCTCGGTGTACTCTCTTCTTGTTTGCATAACTTTTCTGCCGATCTTGAGTTATAAACGAGTCATGCTCTCCTTCAGGAATTGGTGAATTCAGGTGTTTTTATAACAACTTACATTATATATAACAACTTAGGTGACTTTTGTGGACCCAGAATGAAGCGGTCCAACAAAACCTATCAAGATAGGTAGACAGGATTAGAACTGCATGGACCCAAAAATGAAGCGGTCCCATAAACCGTAATTTTTTTTTTCCAAAATCACTGTTTTATTTGACGTCAAATAAATGATGAAGAAATGGATTATCTGCTACTTTTAGTTGCAGTAGCGCCCATCCACTTCCTTCTTGTTTCTTCTTGTGAAGTGATGTCACATTGCCAGAACGTGGGGCAGGTGCCCTGTTCCACTATGTGGCTTACGGGACCACTCTCGCCGACGTGTGTATTATAGGGACTGGTCCACCATGACGCACATTTTATTACGTGGATGACAAATGACTAGTCTATGAGTGTCACGAAGGCATTCTACTTAATTGAAACATTGCCTTTGGCATCCTTCATGATTTATGGTATGAAATAGTCTAAAGCAAAAGTGATCACTGAAATTGAATCTTTTGTTGTAGTTAGCGACATAATAGAAGTAGGTCCATCTAAGTATTCTTCATTACAGGAAGGAAATTACAAAGTTATTCCAAATTCAAAATAATATTAAGAAGAACTAGGTTAATCTAAGTAGTCTTTGTAATCTAAGTACTCTTCATTACAAAGTAGAAAAAAAATTGAAAGTTCTTCCAAATTAAAAATAATATTAAGAAGAATAAGGTTAATGTACTGTTATATTCTTGTTGAGAGGTTAACCTTATTATTGAGTATCTAGTAAATGCGGTTTTTACATAAATTACTCTCATCCATTCTCTCTTGGATGGGTGAATAGGGATGTAAAATTAAAAGTTACTAAACATGCATATTTAGATTTGTTACTAGTGAAAATATTATTGATGGTTTAGAACTTATTGTTCTATTTTTTCCCTTTTTAATGACAGTTATGCATTTTATGATAAGGGAAACCAATGTCACTTTATTAAAAGTCATAACTCTTATATCATTAGTTCATATAAAAATAAACTTAATAGCCTCAAGAGGCCCCTTATAGAAAATTATGAAGGAGATATTGCCAATAATATTACATTTAAATATCATAAAACAATACTCTTAAAAAAAACAATAACAACAAAAAAATCAACCATAATTTACATCAAATTTATATATAAATAAAGTAAATTAAAGTAAAAAATATATATATATTCACTTGATATGTAATATTTAAAATATAAAACCAAATGGGAGAGGAGATAAAGATGAGTTCTGCTAGGGTTTACTTTTCCACAATTTCACAAAAACCCTAACGATCTTGCAGAATTGATCAGTCCTCACTGCGCTCTTCCAAAATACGCACAAGGTTCGGTGCTCATGCATGGCAACAACATCGGAGGGGGGGCAGAAAACCCCCCTGCAAACAAGGAATAAATCCAAGTAACTTCTAATCAAGGTAATGAAACCACTGACAAAGAACAGGGGAATGAAGCACCTCAGACGTCGGCCATGAAGAATCGGCCAGACGCGAATGCTGCCACTTCCTCCACATGCAAGCCTATCGCTCCAGAAAGACCCAAGATCGACTTACCAATCCATCGTATAAACTCTCGAATCCAATACATGAGGGACCATGCCCTCATAGGGAAATTCATTGGCTTCTGGCCAACTAAAAAAGCACTGCAAGGATGGATCGCTTCTAAATGGAAGCCCAAGGGACACGTTACTCTCCAGCTTGGACTGAAAGGATTTTTCACTGCCATTTTCAACTGCATTGAGGACCGAAACAAGGTTATGGACGAAGGACCTTACTTCTTCAACTCAGCAGGGTTGTACCTCAGGAACTGATTTGAAAGATTCAACCCAGATAAAGAAAATTTCAACTAGGCTCCAATTTGGATACGATTATACTCGCTACTGCTTGAATACTGGGATGAAGATTCCATCCAAGAAATTGGCAGGTGATTGGGAGAGTTTATTAAGATAGCAGAAGAAACCAAATGCCACAGATACACCTCATATGAGAGAATTTGTGTTTACATGCATTTGGATAAAGCCATATGAGATGCAGTAAGTCTGGTTCATGATGATTTTGAATGGATTCAATCTTTAGATTATGAACATGTTCCATTCAGATTTCGCAAGCGCCATTCTCATGGGCATATATTCAGAGATTTCCCTCTCGACTCCCAGTCTATGAATAAAGAAGCCGAAGATAAGTTGGAACCAAACGGATTCACCAAAGTTCCCTCTCATAGAAAGCATAGTAAGAAACCCTCAGCGGCTGGAAAGAAACCCAACCCCTCCTCCAATACACCTTCCACCAGTAATATTTTTGTCGTTCTTTCCAATTCTGACCCGTCGATTGAGACTACACACATCTCCCCTGATCCCACTCTCAAACCCTCTTCTCCCTCAGGCATCCCTGATCACCCCACCCTTAAGTCGACTCAGAATGAGATGCAAAATAGTGAGTCTTCCGAGCCCAAATCCTCCCCTGCAACAAAGCTCCTAACCTGGAGCCCCATCATTATGGACATTGATGATCCGAAGGCCAACCCTAATACAGCTAGTAAGGAGAATCCTGGAAGCAACCAACCGAGTCTCATGGAAGAGGACTTAGAAGGCACCGAATTTGTGGAGCTTGATATTTTCGGACTAGAGGATGCTTGCAGATGAAAGGATTTTCAAAAAATCAATCCTCGGCAAATTGAAAAAATCGAAGTGGTCCTAAGCAAGGTCCAACAACAAAATAAAATGGGCATTCAGTTGGGAAGTCATTAGGATAGCCTGAAAGTTATAAAAGAATCTAAGAAATGAGGTAGAAAACCAGATTGGCAGCGCACCATCACGTTAGGGGAAATGTTCGTGGAGTCAGGACGATACCCCAGGTTAACCTAGTTCTTTAAACCACTTGCAAACAGTTCTCCATGAAGCTCATCTCATGGAATTTTAGAGGGCTCAATAGCCTTGGGAAATACAGAATGATCAAGAACATGATACACAAAGAAATAGCACATATCATCTTTCTTCAAGAAACCAAGTGTAATAGTGTGGCACTAGGCTCAATCTTATCTAAAGCATGGCCTAGCTATCATTTAGTAGCAGTTGATGCTTCAGGCTCTTCCAGAGGACTGGCGATAGCTTGGGATACTCAGTCTATAATTCTCTCAAATTTTCATGCAGCGCACAATCTTATTCAAGCCACTTTCCATCCTATTGGAACCAATACACATGGGCACCTTTCAAATGTCTATTTTCCCTAGGACCAAGCCAGTAAAATAGTGCTTTTGAACACTATGGAAGTCCTAAAATCCAATAGAACTCACCCTCTTTGGATTGTAGGGGGGACTTCAACATGATGGCCAAGCTGGAAGAGAAGACCGGAGGAAGGCCAAGACTAGATCAGGAAAGCTCCCATTTTAAAGATTTTATCAACAACAGCTGGCTAATAGACCTTACTTTTTCAAATGGCACCTTTACTTGGAACAATAGAAGGATAGGAGGTCAGCATATTGCCTCAAAACTAGATCGTTTTCTCATTTCAAACAATGCCATTCATCTGGGAGGGGACCTATCAGCTTCTATACTTCCTCTGGCGGGTTTAGATCATTGGCCTATCTCGCTTCATTGGCAAAGCATTGGCACACACTTCAAAAGGCCTTTAAAATTTGAGGCCTTTTGGCTCTCTCATCCTTCCTTCAAATCCATGGTCTATTCTACTTGGAAGAGTTTCACTCCACCAAAAGGGTCAAAAATGTTCCAGTTCTAGCAAAAGCTAAAACATCTCAAACTCCTCATCAAAGAATGGAAATTTTCAGTCTTTTGGAACATATTTCAGGATAAAAATATTTTCGAGAACAAAATGGCAGAAATACAACAAAAAATCATCAACGAAGGAAATTATTTGGAGACAAAAATCTAGAATACGCTGGTTAAAGGAAGGCGAAAGAAACACAAAATTCTTCCACATCTCCATAGTTCAAAGAAGAATGAAAAATCACATCAATCACATCACCAATCAGCAAGGAGAACAAGTGGAGCAACATGAAGAAATTGAGCAAGTGCTTCTAGAACACTTAAAAAATATACAGCAAGAGCTCACTATGGATAGGCAATCGGCCATTGACAAAATTAACACAGCTGATCCCCAAACTGGTAAAAGCTGAGCACAATCAAATGCTACTGTGCCTGTTCTCCCTACAGGAGGTTGAAAAAGCAATGGCACAATCTAAGGAAGGAAAAGTTCCAGGTCCCGATGGCTTCACTTCTAACTTTTTTCATCATTTCTGGGATCTCGTCAAGATGGAAGTCTGGCAGCTAGTGGAGGAGTCAAGGGCAACCCATTGGCTTCTCCCCTATCTCAACGCAAATTTCATAGCACTGGTTCTAAAATAAGAGCAACCAAGCACTCCAGAAATATATCGACCCATTGCCCTCTGCAATGTGATCTACAAGGTTATTTCCAAAGCTATATCCAATCGAATTAAGCCTCTTCTTCCACTTCTAATCTCGCCAGAGAAAACTAGATATGTGGAAGGACGTCAAATTCTGGATGGCATCATTCTAACTCACGAAGTCATACACTCCTTAAAGGTTGCCAAGAAGCCAGGTATGCTTCTTAAAATTGATCTCTCTAAGGCTTTTTATAAATTATGTTGGCGTTACATTCAACACATCTTTAGTGCTTTTGGCTTTGACCAAATGTGGATAAGATAGATAATGAACCTCATTACGACTCCCTTTTACTCCATCCTCATCAATGGCATCCCTTCTACCCCCTTTACCCCTTCTAGAGGCATTAGACAAGGGGATCCTCTCTCCCCCTTCATCTTTGTTCTCATGGCTGAAGGCCTTAGTAGGCTAATTCACCATGTTGTCCAAACCTAGCAATTGCGTGGTATCTCCCTTCATGAGTCCCCTGCTACTACCCACCAATAATTCGTAGATGATAACATTCTCTTTGGATATCCCTATGTCCAAGAAGCTCGTTCCTTTAAAGCTATCTTGAACCTTTTTCAGCAGCCTCTGGTATGTCCATCAATGAATCCAAATCCCATATTTTATTTTTTAATACTCCTCCTCAAACCCAAGCCAACATTGCCCGAATTTTTGGATTCTCAATTGAATCCCTTCTTGCTAAGTACTTCGGCGCGCCTCTCATTGATTCAGCCATTAAACACTCATCCTGGAACCTTCTCTTGGAAAAATTGGAAGCCCGACTCTCTTCATGGACTTTTAGAGCTCTCAATCTTGCGAGCAGACTCACTCTCATCAAATAAGTGTTGCAATCCATGCCCCTCTATCTCTTCTCTGTTCTTGCTGCTCCAAAATGGGTTCTCAAATAGATCAAGACTTTGCAAAGTATATTCCTTTGGAGGTCTTCGGGCTAGAATTGGAAATGGGCCTTAGTCAACTGGAACACGGTCTGCTCCCCAAAAGAAGTTGGGGGACTTGGAATCAGAAATCCCATACATAGAAATGAAGTCATGGGAGCTCGTATATGGTGGAAATGGCTCTCGAGTCCACACACACCTTGGGCCAAAATATGGACAGCCAAGTACACCAATAATAGACCTCCTGAAGATCTGATAAGGCTCTCCCCAGAGAATGCATGCTCCCTTATCTAGAATGCAGCCAAACAACATTTTTCTCTTATACAGCAACATAGTTTCTGGGAAGTACGCAATGGCAACATGGCCAGATTTTGGGTGGAATCCTGGCAGAAAAATCCAAAGTTGATAGATACTCTCACTTACACCAACAGTGGGAACATGACTGGCTCGGAGGAAGACAAGGTTAGCCAGTTCTGGTTACGCACAAGCTGCAATGAATTCAGGCAACGGAAGCACCCAACTCATATAGCTCCTCACGCTCAGGAAGCTATATGGGAGGCTCTCAGCAAAGAGCTACAACATAGGAAAATCATATGCTTGGAGGATCCATATATTCTTAGATGGGGATACTCGACTAGAGGCATGTTCTCTACAAAGGAAGCCTTCTCCCTTATGAATCCAGTGCCTCTCCCCCATGACCCGCTATGGAAATTTATTTGGGCTCCTAGTACTTGGCCAAAAGTCCCTACTTTTCTCTGGTTACTCAGTCACAAAAGAATCCTTATTTGGGACAACCTGATCAAAAGAGGCTTCATTGGCCCTTCTCAATGTCCAAATTTCAATCAAAACAACGAAACAATTCAACACCTCATGAGCTCCTGCATGCTGGCCAGCACTCTCTGGGAGAAAATCTGCTTTAGATGTGTAAGAAGTAGGCTGGCTGGGGACATAACTAATAGAATTTGTAATTGGCCCAGGCATCCTTATAGCAGTACTCTCCTCAATACTCTTTGGCAACTCATCCCTCGTCTTCTCTTATGGTCTCTCTGGAAGGAGAGAAATAAGAGAATTTTCAAGAATCAATCCACTCCTCTGGAAACCATTTGGAACAGTTTCAGCAATAATCACTAAGAATCACTTGCTATTCACTCCTGGCAGGAAGAGGATCTCCCCAAACAGCCAAAGGAAATAACCATATGGAAAAACTGGCAACTTAAAATCACGACCATCTCCATCTCTAATAGTCGAAAAACTAATGATATCCCACCGCATTGGACTCCTCCTCCACCATGGATAGTCAAGTTGAACTTCGATGGAGCCTCAAAAGGCAATCCAGGACAAGCTGGATTTGGTGGCATCTTCTGAAACTGCAAAGGGGACACCCTTGCTATTTACTTTGGCTCCATAAACTGGGACACCAATAAATCAGTTGAGCTGGAAGGGCTTTGGCAAGGGCTGCGATTAATTCATCTCTACAACTTTTCCCCCACCATCATTGAAGGGGATTCTCAGATTCTCATCAATATGGTTAACCAGCTACTTCAGGGCACCAAATTAGCGAAGGTAGCAACAAGCTGGTGAATGGCTACCAGAATTGAAAGGATAATAAACTGGATGAAAAACAACCAAGCAATCTCATTCACCCATATCAGAAGGGAAGGTAACAAAGGGGAAGATCTCCTAGAAAATCTAGGAGGAGACAACATCAACAATTTAAATCATGGTCCCCTTCAAATCATCCATGATAGAGGTCTTCTTTAGAACTACACCATGTTGGTGCACAATGATCGCTCAACTCCGTATGCGGATGGTAGTTTCGGTTGATGAGACATCAGTCCTTGGACCACTCCCGACGGAGCTCGTGTGGGGTGGCTATATGGCCCCCTGTAGCACCATAATCGTTACATTTACTTCGCCATATTGCTCGACATTAACTCACCCTCACCGGCGTCTTCATCTCCCTATCCCGCTCAACTGGTTAGCGATGGATTTTGTCTCGGGTGATTTGCATTGCTCCTGTTCTGCTTGTTGTACTCTTCCTCCACTGTGGAGCGCTAGCCCGGCTGCTTGCGCTGAGCCAAGCGCTCGCACACAGACGGGGTGACCCTGCTCGCTCTTGGACTGTTTGGAAATGTTACCAGGCCACCATTTCTCCCAAAACATGTTTTTCTATTATAATTACTTTCTGCATACCCAAACTGTCAATCACTGTTGGCTCCCATCGCTTTCTACCTATTCTATTTGTCTTAGGCATTTCCAAAATACTTCTGTGGCCATGCCATGGCTATGTCATCGAATGTGATGCCACCGTGGTGTGATTCGAGGCTGGGTAGCTCGCACTTGACCTTCTACCAGCTCTGATGTGGAGACTTCCTCTGAGGACGTTGCGTGGGGGTGCTGTCCGGATACTCGCAGCCAAGGTCACACTTTCCATCTTGCCAATGTCTGCATCACTTAGACCACCCTAATTCCTTTTGTTGACCCTCCAAGGACTGTTTCCCCTACCTCTCGTGCTTCAACCATTCATGCCCTTCGCCAGTTCTCCTAGAGGGCGGAATTCCGCTTTGAATGCTCTTTCAATCAGCCCATCGTTACTGCTTTCGTTACTGTCACTCTAAGAGAAGAGCTTCCTAACCTGGTTTTCCCACCTATGCCCAATACTAATCCCACTCCCCTTGGTTCTAATCTCGTGCTGGCTACAAATAATCCTTTAAGCCCTACTGTGCCCTCTGGACTTGGGCATTTCGACTTGGGCAAGCAACCTATGTAGGTGGACATCACCAACAAGGATAGAAAGCGAAAGGAAGACATCGAAGTTCCAAGGTACGAGTACTAGTGCAGAATTGTGGAGGAACCACCTTCTCCAGCTCATGGGCAGTGATTTCAGCCCGCCTCGGCCCACCATGGTACAATTGCTTTATCGTTTTGGGAGAATTTCTAATTTTCTTTGTTCTTCTTCAGCTAAAACAGTTGTTTGCTACTCTAGTATCTTTTGTTTTGATATTTTAAATGCTCTGAACAATGAGCTGGTTTCCCTCTCAAGGGTGGCCCAAATCTCTCTAAAATAACTGGTTTCCCACTCAGGGCAGTTCGTAATTTTTTTTAAGCATGGACATCAAGCCCAGTTTTCAGGCTCCCATAGCTAAAACTGTGGCAATTTTGTATCAATATGTTTTATAAATAGAATTAGTATTATTTAGAATTTTTTTTTTTTAAATCTAAATAAATTAATAAAATAATACTTTAACATTAATTATAAATAAATTATTTCAATGTCAATATTTGAGTAGAGATGCTCATTCTATAGCGCAAATGTGTAATATATTTGTTCTCAAATTAGAGTTCGCACTTGCACCTTAATACAAATAATTTAAATAAAATGTAGGCTATAATAAAATTGTAAATGATTATATATATTTGGTTAGTTTTATTTAAAAGCATTATAAAACATTAATTATCTCATTTTTGTTGAGCTTACTTGGTTAGTGAATGCATCAATTGTAAATTTTTTAATTGATTTTTGTATATTGTAATTTTGTTTTTATTAATAAATTTTCATTTTTTCTTACATAAAAGGAAATCATAATATACATATCACATTGAAATATATAACATGTAAAAAAAGTTTATAAAGTAATATCCATTTTACCATATCAATTAAAATAATAATTCTATAACAATATTTAATTCAATTAATAAACACGTAAAATTTAATATTTATAAAATACCAAGGTTTTATTTTATAATATTTTTAAAATTAAATCCAAAAACACAAAGCTATGGGAAGATGTTGTAGTGGTGCAACTCTTTAAATCCAAAACAAAACAAAATTTTGAATAAAATTAAAAAATTCAAATAAAATAGTTAAAAATATAATTAGCAATAAATAAATTTAACTTCGTCCAAATACACAAAGCTAAAAATAAAAATAAAATGGAAATTATTAATTTTAATTCATTATAAATCCACCCTAATCCATTTTAATTTCAGATCTATCAAGCTAGTATCGAACTTGTTGAGATGTATATATATACAGAGAATGTGTTAATGTTGATCTTAAAAAAATATTTCAATACTCAAAAGGAAATCAAAGGAACAAGTTATTAAAGGTAAAGTAATTTACATACTTCTTAATAAGGGAGCAATGTGTAATTTATTCAATTTTAATATTATATATTAATAATAGTAAATTATTCAAAAATAAAATTTAAACTGTAAAAAATCACACATGGTCTATATATAATAAGAGATAGAAAAACATTATAGATTCCTCTAAATCACAGATTTATTGCATTAAAAGGGATTAAATTTGTTGGCCTCTAAATATTTTTCACGTTTTGCCTTTTGAAAAGAGAATTTCATATGATTCAGATCCTTACTTCGGATGGATCTATGTAATTTCATATGGATTATCTGCTACTTTTAGCAGTCCCACAAACCCTATCAAGATAGGTAGAAAGGATTAGAACTACTTATTGTATCTGCATTTCAAATACTCCTCTAACATTGAAAGTAATAATTCCTAAATTTTCTGCTTTTAGTGGACATTTAGTTGAATCTTGAGAGAACATAATAAGTTCATTGGAAAACTAGTGGTCCATACTAGATGAAAAAAAATATTATCCTCACTAAAGCATGGTTTCTTTTTTTCTAACTTTTTTTTTTAGGACTACTTGAAAAGAGAATCATAAATGAATTTATAGAATCAATAAAAGGGATAGAGAATATATATATATATATATATATATATATATATAGTAGAACACTATTGAATCCAAGAAGAGCTATATAAATATATAACTTCATGTTGATAATTTGAAGGCTAAGGAGTTCAACAAAGTTATTAGACCCAAGCCCTAGACCTATCTTTAGATGATAATAATGAGAGGTCTATAAACGCATAACAACACCCCCTCCCCCACCATAGCCATGATTATTCGATGCTCCATCAAAATAAGCCCAAGGGAAAGAGTGATCAATAAGTTCAGGAATTATTTCCCTCAGGTGTTTGGAAAGACCTACATCAGGGATGAGCCAATAAATGGACATGATATTACTATAGGTGTGGTCTGTTATAGCAAATTATGAAGGAGATTTTGTTAAAAATATTGCATTTAAATATAATAAAACAATAATTATATTAAAAAAACAATAGCAACAAAAACATAAATGTCATACATAAATAAAATACTTCATTTTGTACCATAATTTTACATCAAATTTATATATAAATAAAGTAAATGAAAGTAAATTATTTTTTTATATTAAAGGAACTAAGGAACAATTTATTAAAGGTAAACTAATTTATATACTTCTTAATAAGAGCGCAATGTGTAATTTATCCAATTTTAATACCAATATTTTATTTTATAATATGTTTAAAATTAAATCCAAAAGCACAAAGCTATGGGAAGATGTTGTAGTGGTGCAACTCTTTACATGTTGGCTCAATTAAAAAGTAATAAAAGTTTAAAAGTAATTTCCTATAGAGGCATTCTTCAACCTAGTATATAGAGATCTTGTAATGTTCTGTAAACATTTTGACTTCGTGAAAGTAAAACAAAATTTTGAATAAAATTAAATAATTCAAATAAAATAGTTAATAATATAATTATCAATAAATAAATTTAACTTCGTCAAAATACACAAAGCTAAAAATAAAAATAAAATGAAAATTATTAATTTTAATTCATTATAAATCAAACCTAATCCATTTTAATTTTGGATCTATCAAGTTAGTATCAAACTTGTTGATATGTATATATATACAGAGGATGTGTTAATGTTGATGTTAATAAAATATTTCAATACTCAAAAGGAACTCGAAAGGAAAAAGTTATTAAAGGTAAACTAATTTACATACTTGTTAATAAGGGAGCAATGTGTAATTTATTCAATTTGAATATTATATATTAATAAAAGTAAATTATTCAAAAATAAAATTTAAACAATAAAAAATCACACATGGTCTATATATAATAAAATATAGAAAACCACTATAGATCCCTTTAAATCATACATTTATTGCACTAAAACGGATTAAATCTGTTGGCCTTTAAATATTTTTCACGTTTTTTCTTTTGAAAAGAGAATTGCATATGATTCAGATCCTTAGTTCAAATGGATTTATGTTAGAACTTATGTTCTCGTAAATGCAGTAACCACTTGTAAATCTACATCTTTATAGTTTACCCCCACATAAGTACTAAGTGCTAATGAAAACATAAATAATGGGAAGTAACTCATCATAAGTATATTGATTGCAACAAATATAACTAACCATTTTTGTTTCTCTTTTGTCGATAATATTTCTGGTTCATTATACCATTTTCGTCATTGTACTTGTACCATTTTCGACATAAATATTCATTTACAACCTTCTTATTGATAGTCATTATAATTCCCGTGTTTGTTTTAATACCTTAAGAATTATTTAATTTATTCTAATCTATAGAACTCACTCCTATATGTTAACCTTAAGAATTATATTTGAAATACTATTGTAATGCCTCTATCCTTTATTATATTTAGTATTACTACATTCCCCCAACATGCATTTAAGTTAACTTTAATATATAACTTAACAACATAACAATCTAATCCTACCAACATGGAAATCATAACCTAGGAAGGAGTTTCTCCGTCACCCTTAGGGAAATACGATTTCACTTTTGGTAGTGATAAAGATGGAGATTGATATCATTACCATCATATAATACGATTCCACCACTTGTTGATTATAAAGGTTTTCATTTATAAAATTTGATTAAATTTGGATAGTTTATGAAATTTTCCTATGGTAATTAACCGAAAGGATAGGTACGACTACCACATTAAAGGTGGTTTATTCCAAATATGTCAGGAAAATAAAGAATATCTAAACATCTAGAGCTATGGATTTGATGGAGAAGGGAAAAGTGTCATAATATTGAAAAGAGGATCTCAATAGTACAAAGGTATGTCACCCTTCGAATGATTTAATCTTGGAAAAGTAGGTCATTATGCATCAAAATTTCCATACAAAAAAAAACAAAATGAACATTAAAGAAAACAATTAATGTAGGAAAGTAAAGAAGGAGAATAAATTAAAAAATAAGAAATTTAATACTCAAGAAGGAAACTCCTCAAAATATAAAGATGGGTATACTTATGATGATGAAACAGTGAAGCATTCGTGCTTTTGGTTTTATAATTTCTAGATGAAGGACAACATTAGCTTCATGAAGAGAAGGAAAAAGTATACCTGGAGGTTGAACTCATCATTGACTTACTAGAGATTCACAGGCTTACAAAAAAGAATGATAAGGACAATGGATGCTCTAAGCATATGACTAGTGAGAAAGGAAAATTCTTTTCATTGAGTGAGAACCAGACAAAAGGTGTCATTTTTGGGAACAATGCCCTAGGTGATATCAACGATAAAGGAACAATGAGCTTAACAATGGAAGAATTAAAGCTAAGGACAACCAGCTTGTAGAAGGGTTCAAGCACAATCATTTAAGTGCGAGCGAAATATGTGATCAAGGGTGCGATGTTACCCTTCAATCAAATGGATGTCAGATAAAGTTAGAAAAAAATACATCAAAAATAAGTTTGGAATATAATTCCATAAAAGTACAAAAAGCTAAAAATAAAAATGAAATGTAAATTATTAATTTTAACTCATAATAAATCCAACCTAATGCATTTTAATTTTGGATCTATCAAGCTATTGTCAAACCTTTTGAGATGTATATATAGAGAGAATGTGTTAATTTTGATCTTAATAAAATATTTCAATACTCAAAAGGAACTCAAAAGGAACAAGTTATTAAAGGAAAATTAATTTAGATAGTTCTTAATAAGAGAGAAATGTATAATTTATTCAATTTTAACATTAAATATGGATAATAGTAAATTATTTAAAAATAAAATTTAAACAATAAAAAATCACACATGGTCTATATATAATAAGAGATATAAAACCACTATAGATCCATCTAAATCGTAGATTTATTGCACTATAGATCCATTTAAATCTGTTGGCCTCTAAATAATTTTTCACATTTTTCCTTTTTAAAGGAGAATTCCATATGATTCATATCCTTAGTTCAGATGGATCTATGTTAGAACTTATGTTCTGGTAAAGCTAGTAACCACTTGTAAATCTACACGTTTATAGTTTACCCCCACATAACTAATAAGTACTAAGAAAAACATAAATAATGGGAGGTAACTCATCATAAATATATTGATTGAACTAACTATCACTAACCATTTTTTTTCTCTTATGACGATACTATTTCTAGTTCATTACACCGTTCTGGTCATTGTACTTGTACCATTTTCAACATAAATATTCATTTACTACCTTCGTACTGAGATTCATTATAATTTCTGTGTTTTTTTTAATATCTTAAGAATTATTTAATTTGTTCTAATCTATATAACTTAGTCCTATATCTTAACCTTAAGAATAGTATTTGAACCACTATTGTAATTCCTCTATCCTTTATTATATTGAGTATGACTACATGTCCCCAACATGCATTTAAGTTAACTTTAACATATAACTTAACAACATAACAATCCAATCCTACCAACATGGAAATATATAACTATTGGAGCTTAAAAAGGTATCTTTTAAACACCTAATTAGCCTACATTAATCATCAATTCGGGAGCGACTTTTTATTTCAAGAGTGTATTCTGTTTGAGGCTACAATTAACTAAGAGTAATGCTTTGAATATGTAGTATAGAATTCTAAATAAAAGAGTAAATGGATTCTTGTAAAGAAATCTAATTATAGTAACATAAATGGAAATGCTCTAAAAAATTAACTACATCAATCTGCAAACCATCTATCAGGGATACAGTAGCAGTAACTCCTTCCCTTAGAAATCGATGCAACTGAAATCACACTTAGGAAAGATAACCAATTTGGGAACTTGGAAGTAGTAACCAATGTCCTCTACAGTTGGTGGTGTTGTTCTTAAAGCAATTCGAAATGAAATCAAACTCAAACTACTTACTGATGAAAATAACTAAAAGGAACTTCAAAGGCTAGAAAGGAACAACAACTCATAATTCCTATGCATACATAGCAACTGTAACCAATCTATCCACTAATCTAAAGCTATGAATCAGAAATGAACAATAAACATAAATGAAACAACTATCATAAATTGAACAACAATTCTAAACTTAACGTAATCAAACAACTAATTGCAATACTCCAACCTTGTCGACAGTCAATATCATGAAAAATTCAATCATAAAGAATCATAAAATATTAGAACAACAACTAGAATTGAATATAGAAAAGCAAAGCTTTATAAAGATATCAAGGTAAATAAACAACAAATACAGTTATTGCAAATGATAAAACATCATTACAGTTTGTTAATGCTTATAATGAATCTGTATTCAATCCAACAACAATCAATCAAATCTACAATCGTAATGAACTTAAACGCAACTTCATACAACGATAAGCAAAGATTAGAAATACAAACAGCAGGGTAATTCCACCAGAGCGAGGCCCTTAGCACCAATGAAACACTGTTGGGCTACTTCAGAACTTGTGAAATGGAATGAAACACGTCTTTGATATTAATTGAACCATAAATTATTATAGAGATCGTTCTCTTAAAGCCGAGAGTCAATAAAACACAATATTACAAAGGAAATGTTTTTAATACAAGAATTTCCGACCCCGTCAATCACTAAAGGCGTTGCCTTATATATTAGACCCTTATGGACAAGATGAGGAACAAGATGAGGCTTGAACAACGATCCCTCAAGATCAAAAGATCCTGAGGGATTCGCTTCTCTTAATTTAGTTATCATATGTTTTACTTTGACTGAAGCTGAGCTATCCCCTGCCTTTTCTTGGCAATGCGTTCGGATTTGCATGTCTTTGGTAGGATCTGGTCTAATGCTGGTGGAGCAGCAGTTGCATTCATCTCAGCCTCACCTTTGGTACAACTTTTCACTTCGTCTAATTCCTATTTTATCAGCAAAAAGAAATCTTTAGTCATATTTTTACAATAAACATAAACCTTTCAAATTCTAACATAATTATTATAATAATTTACCTTTCTAAAGTAAAAAGGATTATGTCTATAGTAAAATAATGAGAAAATACACAGTGATTTCATACCTTTTCCACTGCCGAACATACCCCCCTGCTTAACCTTTTTCATGTCCTCATGAAAACTATAGTTCACATGGAGAGCAGTTAAAGAATAAGCCGGATAAGGTTTTTCATCAAAAGGCCTAAAACCATGCAATGCAGCTAATGCGTCGAAAACATTCTTTGTCTGTCCTTCGGGGAGTTCATAAATGGCTTTGTAGTCTGTAGCAGGATACCATGCAATGGGGCTTCAAAACCAAAACCCTAGCCAGAATGGTCCTTCTTTTAAAATGAGATTACTATAGGAAACTGAGCAGTTTATAGCTAGCCCAAAGTTTTTATAATTAAATAGTTCTCTATTTTGCACATTCTAATTGGAAATTCTCCATCGGACCTTAGTTTCTACGTAAGCTTGGTTTCTAATAGATAGGAAATAATCTATGCCATTCAAGATAATTGATTTATGGACAGGCCCCAATGCTTGGATAACACCTTCCTTTTTCATCAAACTCTTATGCCTAGCCCAAAATTGAAATGGGTCCTGAGGTTCACTCCTAAACCACAAATCTGATTCATTTTCCTGCTTTTGAAAAACATTATAGGCTTTAAGCCATTTTAAGTGATTAACAACAAAGGAAATAAACTCCTGGTGTTGGACATCACCCATAAAAGGGCTAGGATTTGACTCAAAATCATTTTCAAGTATTAGATTATGCAAATAAAACTCACACAAAAGGCATTGTACCTTTACCCCATAGAGTTTGCAGCATGACATAAAGTCATCTATAGTTTTTAGCTCTATAGATTTTCCTGCCCTAACTGCCTTAATATTTAGCTGTAAATATTTTTCTAATAAAAATAAATCATATTTTTTGGTAGGGAATCTATAGGCTAAGACATCAGTGTACAATGAGCAGACATTGTCCATTCGATTGTGGGCTAATTTTAATTGATTCATTACCTTTTCAGCCTTTTCCTCTTCTTTTCGACACTTTTCATGGGCTTCAGCTTCTGCTTCATGGATAGTCTTCATCCGCTACTGCAACTCTTGATATCTCTTCCTAGGGACAGTGTCTTCTTCCAACCTTTTCCTTTCCATTCGAGCCTATGCCAACTCCTCTTGGAGTTTGGCTAATGTAGGGTCACTAAAAGTATTCTCACTACTAGTTTGCATGTTTTCACTTGAAACTGGTCTCTTGAGAATAGCTTGTGTTGGAACAGCTATTTGCTGTTCCATATTTCCATAATTAGGCTCAGCCATAGCTTCTGCAACTTGGGGGTTCATATTAGCGGCCTCTTTTCTCTTTTTTGAAGCTCGCTAGGTGGCTATGCTTCTTCTGTTTGGGGCTCGCTTGGGCATTTGTTTCATTCTAAGAACCCTAATGGTTTGCCTGAGTTGTTCCATGAGTCTGTGAAGCTTCATTCGTTCCCTCCGAAGCTTTTCAATCTCAGTTACTTTCCTCCTTTTTCTTAATGGAAGGACTGATATTTTTTCTGAACCCGTTTGCCCAACAGGGTTTTGGTCCTCATCAGTTGTGCCTTCATCTTGGTCTTCTGCTTGGGGTTCTTCTTCAACATTCATATTCCCTTGGCTAAATTCTTCGGGGATCATACCCTCAATTGACTCTGCAATCCACTGAGAGCTTTCAAGTTGGGATATTGCTTCAGTGTTCTACTTTTCTTGTTCATGCCTTTCAGGGGAAGAAACCCTAGCTGACTCTATCACTTCATTAGGGTTTGATGTTTCATTCAACATTTCTTTAGATGTTTCTTTGTCGACAGCAAAGTGCTCTCGCAACTGATTAATATTAATGTTAAGGTCCGAAGGGCGATGAGGCTACACATATTCACTCATACTGGCCGAATTTGGGCCAATTGGTCTTCCCTTAAAGGGCTTCGTGGTGAACTTACAGTAGTATTTTCAGGAGGCTTTGTTCCTTATCTTCTGTTGCTATGATTATCTTCATCATCCTCACAAGTATGATAGCTTCCTTCTTCCTCATCCGAATATCAAATTTCTCCTTCAATTTCCTCTTCTTCATTATCTTCTTCTTTTGCACTGGTTTGTTTCTCACCACTGGTGTGGTGACTTATTATTCTTCATCTGAGTATCAAATTTCTCCCTCCATTTCCTCTTATTCATCAGTACGAGGACTTCCTCCTTCCAATTGTGGAGGCTGTTCATCCTCTGAGCTGGGAAATTCCCAGGGCTAGCTACTGCTACCTGAACGTCCTTCTATCATTCCCCTACTTCGTTTTGAATGGAGGGACTGTCTGCGGATTGATGGCTCAGTTACTGAGCCATCCATTCTCTTCCGTTTCGGGGCAGGTAAGGCTAACCCTCCATCAATGGAGAATATCAACTCTTCCCAGCTGGTCTGTTGTTGGACGAGACTGCAACTCACTATTAATCTAATGAGGAAATGTTGGCTGACCACCATGTCTGCGTGCTGAGCTTTTCTTATACTACGGGCAATATCATGCAGTAAGGAATTTAAAAATGAAGGAAAATTGATAGTGCATTTATGTTTTAATACAACCAGTAACTTAAGGTGGTGAGGTCTTACCACATCTTTCCTTCTATCACATGTTATATAGGCCTACACTATCTTGGCCAATTTCGTCATGGTTCTCCCAATGATGCTGGCTAAACTCCTTTGCCTTTAACGACCAATGTATGTCCATCATCCTGAAAAATCTTCATGGCTTCTCAAAGCCTTACCTTCTTCTGATTCCATATAGTTCCTTGTGCTGGTATACCAGACCCCTCTGTAATTATTTCATCGGTTATAGCTATCTGTCTTCCTCTAACCATGGAGTATCCTTCCTGCAAGTTCTGTAAAAATTCGATGGCCACTACTTCATGGGGTTGTTGCATCCTCGTGAAATATGTAATCCATCCCAATATTTCCAAAATCTCTCGTGTAGCATCAGAAACAACTAGCACCTGCGACTCACTATGAATCAGTCGTCCTCTTGTTGTCTCTGCACACTATTATTTCTTTCCAAACACACAGTGATTGCAATGTAACAACACATCATGGTGAATTGGAATAATATCGTTAATTTTTTGTTATTCTCTAAAATGTAGGGATTTGGTTCACATACAGGTAAAGAAATATCAGGATTTGATCTGCATTCAGACATCCGCGCCCCCCCTGAAGGATGGTAGGTAATACTTGACCATCAATTGAGAGAGGAAAGTGTGGTACAACAGTTGTACAACACGAAAAATTAGGTATAATTATAATATATTCAATCGAATTATAGAAATTATTTAAATCAATGTGTGTGATAAATTGTAAATAGATATAAAATCATTTGTAATGATTCAAATATAAGGAGAAGGGATAGCTTAATATAAACATAAGTACATATGCGTTTATTACCCACTTCAAACTAATGTGATCAATTTATAATGATTTTCATGTATAATAGGTTCGAAATCAAAGGTTAAGGATTCATACTTTCATTTTATATTTAAATAGAGATATAGGAAAAAGGGTTTAATATGATTATTGATGTGTATAAATGTGACTCCAATACCATCTGTAGAGCTCTATTTCCCACAGGTGTCCATAACCTTGACAGAGTTTCTTTCTCACCCTTGGAACCATTGTCCTTTATTAAGTTGAGGAAGTGCTTGTTAAATCTCATAACGAAGGCCATTGTGCTGGCTTGGTGACCAGATAAATCACAATGCCATTCACTGGGAAGAAGTGAAAAGTGGGCAGACCGGCTCGTGATGAGACCTCTTGTTCCAAGGAATTTTTAATTCTGCAATTTTCCATTGGACCATATCCCTGGTTTGGTGTTCATGATTGGAATTCCACTTCACCTGCTTCCTTATGATCATGGTACGCTATCTCTTGATGAGACCCCCTATCCTCCATCTGCCAAACCATAAAATTATTAGTGAAATATGTAAATATTTTTCTTTTCATATAGCACTTTCCTACTTATATATAAAGGATGTCTCAGCACTCCTTAAGATTAGGGATGGTGGAAGAAGTCTGAACATCTCAATAGAAAATAATATGCCCTTATTCCTACTCGATAAATAAAAATCAAAGAAATTTATAATATATGGGAAGAATCAACTTGATAAGGATAATCGATCAGATTAATTCAGTGGTAATAAGACAACAAAATCATGTTATTGATTATGTCCCTTTTTCCTTTTTCTTATCATTACTAAACAAATTTCTTAAAATTAACGATTTCTTTTGATTTGCTGATTACAGTAAGCTTTAATTTGTATGATTCTATATGAATAATATGTCTTCCTTTAGAAGAGTCATCAGAAATCCTCAAAATTCTAATCTAAAACAAAGAAAAAATCCACTCAAAAGGTGTTGTTCCTTTAAAAAGAAGATCAGAAACAATCTGCGGAACTGTTGTTCCTTCCGAAAGGAACAACAAAAATCTGCGAAACTGTTGTTCCTTTCGAAAGGAACAACATAAGTATTGTTCCTTTAGAAAGGAAGAGAAAAAACTCAAAAAAGAAAAATAAACAGAGTTTTGAAAAGAAAAAAAATTCCCTGAAACAAACAACAAAAACTCAAAATAAATGAAATAAATAGAAGTTTGAAAAAAAGAGAATTCCATAAAGCAAACAATCCAAATAAATGAACAATTTTTATGTACAAAATTTAAAAAATAAATGCTTTAATAAATGGGTGCCGAGGAGGAGTTATCCCCTTCAGCCAGAATTTTCATGGTAGAATCTTCCAGTAATTGTTGGTAAAAGGATTCTCGGGTAAGCGGTTTATGAGAAAATCATACTCGATGATCGTTTGCCTTAAATATTTCATTTTTTAGTTCCCAAGACCTGCAATAATCTTGATAATTATTGAAAAACATAGCTTTCATTTGATCCCAATCAGTTATGACACCCCCACCTAATCCCATAAACCATCGTAAGGCTGCTCCTTTTAATGTAGAAGGAAATAGTTTTAGTTTTTGGGGATCAGTGGTAAAATCATATACCCTGCATAGCACATCGAATTCAAACAAAAATGCATCCAGATATTATGATGTTAAGCCATGAAATGTGGGAATATGTTGAATGGGAATGGCCTTCATGGGTGCATTGTCTGTAGTATCTACTATAGGATATTGCAGTGTAGAGGTTTGCTGGTGTGTCTGCTGGTTCTGATTTTGGTTTTGGGCCATTTGGTCAAGGATGTGCCAATATCCTTCTGGGATCTCTAGGGAATTCCTAAGCTAAGTAGGAGGAGCAGGAATGGCCTTGGAAACACTTCCCTCCTCTGGAACAATAAGTATTCCTTGTTGACCTAATGTTCGAGGAGATTAAGGACCTTGGTTTTGAATAATTTTAACAACACTTCCCTTATCTGGACTACTTCCTGTTTGGGCTACTTCAATAGGATATTTTGGGTCTCCTATTTCTCATGTTTCCCCTTCTCCTTCATGGATATTACTAGAGTTCTCTTCTTGAGGGGAAATTATGTAGGGATTCTCAATTTCTTGGGAATCTGGCTCAATTCCCATTGTCTGACTATGTATCTCAGCAAAGGCTTCAGATGGTGACTCTGTGGCCTGAAGGGAACTAGTAGGTTGTCTAGAGATAACTCTCCTAGGTCCTACTGATGGCTGAGATTTAGTCATTTTAAGGATTTCATCAATAAAATTTGTTCACCCAAGGGTCACCGGTCCCTTAGGTTTTTCAATTTTAGGAGGAATTTAGTTTTTCTTAGCTCGTCTATTCATTCAAAAAAACTAGCCTTCATTCATCCTTAAAGAAAAAAGCTTACCTAATTCTGTTGTGAAGCGAGCTATGAGCAAGTGTGTTTCTTGCTCGGTGCGCAGGTTCTTACCTTCCATCTTTAATACCCAATTCTTCGCAAGCAGAAGAAAATCAACTATGCATCACTCCTTTGAAATGGCATACACTCTCCCCAGCAATGACGCCAAAATGTTGGAGCATAAAAAGGTATATTTTAAACACCTAATTAGCCTACATTAATCATCAATCTAGGAGCGACTTTCTATTTCAAGAGTGTACTCTGTCTGAGGGTGAAATTAACTAAGAGTAATGCTATGAAGATGTAGTACATAATTCTAAATACAAGAGTAAACAGATGCATGTAAAGAAATCTAATTACAGTAACATAAATGGAAATGCTCTTAAATCTTAACTACATCAATTTGCAAACCATCGATCAAGGATACAGTAGCAGTAACTCCTTCCCTTATAAATTGATGCAACTGAAATCACACTGAGGCAAGATAACCAATCTGGGAACTTGGGAGCAGTAACTAGTGTCCTCTATAGTTAGTGGTCTTGTTCTTAAAGAAATTCAAAATGAAATCAAACTCAAACTACTTGCTAATGAAAATAATTGAAAGGAACTTCAAAGGCTAGAAAGGAAAAACAACTTGTAATTCCTATGTATACACAGCAACTGTAACCAATCTATCTACTAATCTAAAGCTATGAATAGGAAATGAACAATAAACAGAAAAGGAGGAGCTATCATAAATTGAACATCAATTCTAAACTTAACGCAATCAAAAAACTAATATCAATACTCAAACCCTGTCAACAGTCAATACCATGAAACAATCAATCATAAAGAATCATAAACCAATAAAACAACAACTAGAATTGAATATAGAACAACAAAGCTTTATAAAGATAGCAAGGTAAATAAATAGCGAATACACTTCTTGCAAATGATAAAATAGTAGTGCATTTCGTTAATGCTTATAATGAATTTGTAGTCAATCCAATAGCAATCAATCAAATCTGCAATCGTAATGAACTTAAACGCAACTTCACACAACAATAAGCAAAGATTAGAAATACAAACAACAGGGTAATTCAACCAGAGCCGGGTCCTTAGCACCAG
Organism: Pinus albicaulis; assembly: GCA_034641835.2. Lineage (NCBI taxonomy): Eukaryota > Viridiplantae > Streptophyta > Pinopsida > Pinales > Pinaceae > Pinus > Pinus albicaulis. The sequence goes on along the minus strand of CM076580.1, from coordinate 216,694,739 downwards.
TGAAACACTACTGGGCTACATCAAAACTTGTGAGATGGAATGAAACACATCTTTGATATTAATCAATTGTAAAGTATTACAGAGACCGCTCTCTTAAAGCCAAGAGTTAATAAAACACAATATTACAAAGGAAATGTTTTTAATACAAGAATTTCCGACCCCCTCAATCACTAAAGGTGTTTCCTTATATATTAGACCCTGATGGACAAGACCAGGAACAAGATGAGGCTTGAACAATGATCCCTCAGGATCGAAAGATCCTGAGGGATTCACTTCTCTTCATTTAGTTATCATATGGTTTACTTTGACAGAAGCCGGGCTGTCCCCTACCTTTTCTTGGCAACGCGTTTGGATTTCCTTGTCTTTGGTAGGATTCGGTCTAACGCTGGTGGAGCAGTAGTTGCATTCATCTTAGCCTCACCTTTGGTACAACTGTTCACTTCGTCTAATTCCTGTTTTATCAGCAAAAAGAAATATTTAGTCATATTTTTACAATAAACATAAACCTTTCCAATTCTAACACAATTATTATAATAAATTACCTTTATAAATTAAAAAGGATTATGTCTATAGTAAAATAATGAGAAAATACACATTGATTTCATACCTTTTCCACTGCCCAAAAATAACCTACGAAGGAGACCCTACATCAGCCTTAGAGAAATATAATTCCACTTTTGGTAGTGATAAGGATGCAGATTGATCTCATTACCATGATATAATATGATTCCACCACTTTTTGATTATAATGGTTTTCATTTATACAGTTTGATTTAAATTTGGATAGTTTATTAAATTTTCCTATGGTACTTAAGCAAAAGGATAGGTACGACTACCACATTAAAGGTGGTTTCTTCCAAAGATGTCAAGCAAAATAAAATAATATCTAGACATTTAGAGCTATGAATTTGCTGAAGAAGTTGATAGCAGTCACAATATTGAAAAGAGGATCTCGAAAGTAGAAAGTTAAGTCACCCTTCAAATGATTTAATATGGAAAAGTAGGGCATTATGCATCAAAATTTCCATACAAATAAGAACATAATGAACATTATAATAAAGAAAACAATAAATATATGAAAGTAAAGAAGGAAAATAAATTAAAAAGAGTAAATTTTATACTCAAGTAGGAAACTCCGCAAAAGATAAACATGAGTAATCTTATGATGATGAAACAAGGAAGAATTTTATGATTTTGGTTTTATAATTTCTAGAGGAAGGACAAAATGAGCTTGATGAAGAGAAGGAAAAAATATACCTCGAGGGTGAACTCGTCATTGACTTACTATAGATTCATAGGCTTACAAAGAAGAATAATAAGGACAATTGATGCTCTAAGCATATGACTACTGAGAAAGGAAAATTCTTGTCATTGAATGAGAAGGGGACAAGAAGTGTCATTTTCGGGAACAATGCACTAGGTGGTATCAGGGGTAAAGGAACAATGTGCTTAACAATGGAAGAGGTAAAGCTAAGAATAAGCACCTGGTAGAAGCGCTCAAGCACAATCATTTAAGTGTGAGCCAAATATGTGATCAAGGGTGCGATGTTACCCTTCAATGAAAAGTATGTGAGCTAAAGTTAGAAAACGAAATACATCAAAAATGAGTTGGGAATATACTTCCATAAAAATACACAAAGCTGAAAATAACAATAAAACAAAAATTGTTAATTTAACTCATTATAAATCCAACCTAATCCATTTTAATTTTGGATCTATCAGGCTAGTATCAAACTTGCTGAGATGTATACATATAGAGATAATGTTTTAACATTGATCTTAACAAAATATTTCAATACTCAAAAGGAAATCAAAAGGAATGAGTTATTAAATTTAAACTAATTTAGATACTTTTTTTCTTTTTCCAGGAAAAAATTCATATTTTTTTATTAATTAATATGAAAAATTACATTTTACATTTATAATATATCCATTAGTATACCCTAGAAAAAATCCACCTTCGAAGAGTCAAGTAGATGTCAGATGATCAACTAAAAATGGGGCAAAACACCTGAATTGATACTGATATATAAAAGGAAAATGGTAGCTACTGATAACGTAATGCTAACATAATAAATATAGAATTGTGTCACCATATGACAGAATAAGATATCGCCAAATGGTATAAAAAACCAAAAAGCAATCATGGGGATATTGTGCCCACTCCCTATATATCATCTATGAAAGGGCGATGATAATATTGGAACACCTGAGTACCATGATGCTCCAAAATAAGCCACCTGCCCCACTCTATCTCCTATGCTTCTTTGGATAGTTGGTCTACCCCTTGGTTCCTCTGCTTGTAAATGTGAGTGACATAGATAATTTCAAATAATGATTTTAGCAAGTGAACGTCCCTCAATAATACGGCAAGAGTGTCTGAATGAAAATGAGACTATAAATTGAACCAATTAATGATAATTGGAGAGTCCCCAAAAATCAGAATTTTGTTGCATCCTTGTTCACGGAAAAAAAGTAGGAGAAGTTGAAGACTAAGGAGTTTAACAAAGTTATTAGACGAAGGTTTGAGACCTATCTTAAGATGAAAATAATGAGAGGTCGATAAATGCATAAAAACACCCCCACCTCGCCAGCACAACCATCATTATTCAATTCTCCATCAAAATAAGCCTAAGGGAAAGAGTGATAATTTTTTTTAGGAATTATTTCCCTTCGGTGAGTGGAAAGAACTACATCAGGGATGAGCCGATAAATGGAGATGATATTACTACAGGTGTGGTCTGTTATAGCAAAGTATGAAGGAGACGTTGTTAAAATTAATACATTTAAAAATAATAAAACAATAACCATATTAAAAAAAACAATAACAACAAAAAAATAAATGTCATACATAAATAAAATACTTCAGTTTATACCATAATTTTACATCAAATTTATATATAAATAAAGTAAATGAAATTATTATTTTTTATATATTCACTTGATATGTAATATTTAATATATAAACAAATTAGTAACAAAAAATACTTTAATATTAACTATAAATAAGAATTTCAATGTCAATATTTGAGCGGTGATGCTTATTCTATAGCACAAATGTGTAATCTATTTTTCTTCAACTTAGAGTTCACAGATACTTTACATAAAATGTAGGCTATAATAAATTAATTATTATATATATTTGGTTAGTTTTATTTATAAGCATTATAAAATGTTAATAATCTCATTTTTATTGTGGTCACTTGATTAGTGAATGCATCAATTGTAATTTATTTAATTGATTTTTGTATATTGTAATTTTGTTTTTATTAACAAATTTACATTTTTTATTACATAAAAGAAAATAATAATATACATATCACATTGAAATATATAACATGTAAATAATATTTATAAATTAACATGCATTTTACCATATGAATCAAAATAAATTCTATAACGTATTTCGATTTAATTTATAAACACATAAAAATTTAGTATTTATAAAATATCAAGATTTTATATTATAATATTTTTAAAATTAAATCCAAAAGAAAAAATATATGAGAAGATGTTGTAGTGGTGAAACTCTTTACATGTGGAAGATTTAAAAAGTAATAAAAGTTTAAAAGTAATTTCCTAAATAGGCATTCACCAACCTAGTATATAGAAATGTTGTAATGTCCCATAAACATTTTGACTTGGTGAAATGTAAAACAAAATTTTGAATAAAATACAAAAATTAAAATAAAATAGTTAATAATATAATTATCAATAAATAAATTTAACTTCATCAAAATACAAAAAGCTAAAGCTAAAAATAAAAATAAATTATTAATTTTAATTCATTATAAATCCAACCTAATCAATTTTAATTTTGGATCTATCAAGCTAGTGTCAAACATGTTGAGATGTATGTATACAAAGAATGTGTTAATGTTGATCTTAATAACATATTTCAATACTCAAAAGGAACAAGTTATTAAAGGTAAACTAATTTAGATACTTCTTAATAAGAAAGCAATGTGTAATTTATTCAATTTTAATGCAAATAATTCAAAATAACGGATTTATTGCACTAAAAGGGATTAAATGTGTTGGCCTCTAAATATGTTTTCAGGTTTTTCTTTTTTAAAAGAGAATTGCATATGATTCAGATCCTTAGTTAGGATGGATCTATGTTAGAACTTATGCTCTGGTAAAGGCACTAACCAGTTGTAAATATACACATTTATAGTTTACCCTTACATAAGTTCTAAGTGTTAAGGAAAACATAAATAATGGAAGTAACTCATCATAAGTATATTGATTGCAACAACTATCACTAAACAAATTTTTATCTCTTTTGTCGTTAATATTTCTGTTTCATTATACCATTTTGGTAATTTTACTTGTGCCATTTTTGACATAAATGTTCATTTACTACCTTCGTAGTGAGAGTCATTATAATGTCTATGCTTGTTTTAATATCCTAAGAATTATTTAATTTGTTCTAATCTAAATAATTGAGTCCTATATCTTAACCTTACGTATTATATTTGAACTGCTAATGTAATTCATCTATCCTTTATTATATTGAGTATGACTACATGTCCCCAACGTTCATTTAAGTTAACTTTAATATATACTTAACAACATAACAATCTAATCCTACCAACATGGAAATATATAACCTATGAAGGAGACATTTTGTCACCCTTAGAGAAATACGATTCCACTTTTGGTAGTGATAAATATGAAGATTGATCTCATTACCATGATATAATAAGATTCCACCACTTTTTTATTATAAAGGTTTTCGTTTATACAATTTGAATTAAATTTTGATAGTTTATTAAATTTGCCTATGGTACTTAACCGAAAGGAGAGGTACGACTACAACATTAAAGGTGGTTTCTTCCAAATATGTTAGGAAAATAAATGAATATCTAGACATTTAGAGCTATGAATTTGATGAAGAAGAGGAAAAATGTCATAGGATTCAAAAGAGGATTTCAAAAGTACAAAGGTAAGCCACCCTTCAAATGATTTAATCATGGAAAATTAGGTCATTATGCATCAAAATTTCCATACAATCAAATAAGAACACAATGGACATTATCATAAAGAAAACAATAAATATAGGAAAGTAAAGTCTAAGGGAAATAAATTAAAAAAGAAGAAGTTTTATACTCAAGAACGAAACTCCTCAAAAGATAAAAATGTGTAATCTTATGATGATGAAACAAGGAAGGATTTTATGCTTTTGGTTTTATATTTTATAGATGAAGGAAAAAATGAGCTTGATGAAGAGAAGGAAAAAGTAGACATCGAGGGTGAACTCATCATTGACTTACTAGAGATTCATAGGCTTACAAGAAAGAATAATAAGGAAAATGGATTCTCTAAGCATATGACTAGTGAGAGAGGAAAATTCTTGTAATTGAATGAGAAGGGGACAAGAAGTGATAATTTCAGGAACAATTCCCTAGGTGGTATCAACTATAAATGAACATTGATGTAACGTCTCTTCATTTCCACCTCCAAATTTTTTTTTTCCTACCTTTAATTTCGTTCCTCCATTGACCATAGATATTCAGATCTACCTTTGAATTTCATTTTTGATGAAATTATATTAAACATGGTTTTCATGTTGATTCGATGGTTAATATATAAAATTTGATAAATCTTATGGTTTTGTTTTCATGAGTTTTTGTGGCCTCGTTTATATATATATAGAATACACACATATATTTCATATTGATACCTACATACATATAATTTCTTATATTTGACTAAAAATCTCCACGTAACCCTTATTGGTTTCACTATATATATGCATTTGATTTCACATAATCACTATATCATACCCTCATAGGTTATATGAGTCATATATTAGTTGTTTCTATTTGTATCATAGCACGCCTCCAATGGCCATGATACTATGTATTAATTTATATTTATCCAAAGTTATGAAATGGTCTCCTTCTATGTGGAATCGTATATCTCTTCCACGAGTATATTATCTCCTTGCATCCATTGTTTTCATTGTGTGATCATTGTTCTCATATTACCATGAATATCCCACGTACCTTCAACTGGAACAAAATCTCGATGGGGATAGGTGATATTGTAATTGTTGTACTGTTCGTGCTTCGTTGGCAAGATTGAATTAATGTGTATGGCATTGGTAACCCCATCGCCTTCTCCGTGACAACTTGGGTTGGTGGTCCTCCAGTGGTTTTTAATTGATTTGATCCCGCGATAGATAACTCAGAGTTATGTTTATATGCAAGGGTGGTTTATTTATATTTTTATACTCTGTAACGTATATTTTTTCATTTATGATCACTAACCATGTGATACGTTTGAGTACTTTGAAATTGATTCCCGTGGATTTACATTGCAGTTGTTTGGCGGCTATGTATTTAATTTCAATTTTCCCAACCCAATCTGCGTATATACCCTTGATCTGAGGACACATGGACGGTTGAGATGGCCTAAGACCAGTTAGGGTTTTTGGGGGAGGTCACATTAAATCTATGTATAGTTCTTGGGATTGTTATTTTGCCTTTCATTTTTCCTCGCCGCTTCCTGGAGATTGAGACTCTGCTCGTTTTGGTGGGACTACACGTTATGCGTTTCCAGGCCTCTCGACGTAATGATTTCCTTATTACATTTGACATTCAGGTATGTAGACTTGGTCGTTTCCGTGGCTTGGTTCTGCTACTTTTCTCTCTGTGCAAGAACACGTACATACATTCTCCTTGGCAATATCTATACTTACGTTTTGTGGTTCTAGATTGGTTATTTTTTTTTTTGTTATAAATATTTTCGTTCAACTTCATAAGGCCGTCTCGGCCTACTATTTATAAATATCATAGTTAAATTTGCTCTGTCGTGTTTGATTTTTTTGTAGCTTAATCTGTGTGTGTAAAATTTATGCTCTTCTTAAAGAGACGAAGAGGTTGTTCAAGCTTTATGTTTTTTCACAAATAATATCTCTCATTACGTTTAGAATCCCTTGCAAATTTGTGAATTTAACACTGGAATCGATGTCTGGTAGGAATTATTTCGTATGGTCTTCTGTGACCATACTTGTTTTGCTCGAGCTGAGTTGCCCTAGGCTCTAGGCGCCTCACTTTCGGCGACCAAACGATACCCTAGGTATGCCAATCAGTTCAAATTTGACATTTCACCAGTATTTCTATCGTTCTAGGTAGATTTCATGGTCTTCGAAATTTTAATCCCAATTAAATCTCTCTCTTGCAGGTCGTTTGGAAACAAGGGTTCCCACTTACGAGGTAACAATTTGTTTTTCTGCCCAGTATTAATTTTTTATTTCTGTGAGACATTTATACTAAACTAGTTATCACATATTTCTTACTTTGCTCTCATTTTGTTTCAGGTAAAGTCGAATCACATTCAGCATTACCCGAAACTGATATTTGGATAATTTGTCTTTCACTCGAAATTGACTTCGTTCCACATGGAACTTTCAGGTCGGTATCAACATCATCTTTAGTCAGAGTGTAACCAGTCTCTCATGTTTTTAATATATATTTTGTTCGGACAATTCCAATCTTATTTTCATAAAAATTTCAATTTTAATAATGGACTTTTAATAGAGACTTGGATTTCTTAGAAATCCTGATTATATAAATTGAGGGTATAATATTTTCTGTGGATATGTTATGGAACAAGATATTCTCGTTTAATTAGTTTTGTTCAGGAGAATATATATATATATATATATATATATATATATGTATATATATTCCTCCTCTCTTTCATATCAACAGGTTAATGATAGACTTTGGTTGTTTTCAGATCTGTATTTCATGTTAATACTCATGTCATTTTATTTCTATTGTAACTATGTGCTTCAACTTACATGATGGAATTGATAAATTTACTCGTCTTAACTTACCTTTTTGTTCCCTCCAAATTGTAGTAATATAAATGTATATATAAAACTACTAAATGATTTTACAAAATCTGTCATAGTCTAGTAACTCCTAGCTATGTATCAAAAAATTTTATTCTGTCTACATATTCATGTATATTCTATTACTCCAGCAGTATGAATTATTGTTCTACTTCATAGTTTAAAATTTTCATATGTTGTTTACTTTCTAACAACAATAAGAGACTCTGGAATTTTTAACATAATTGATGTAAGATATTCAATAATTTTGGTTTTCTAGTTAACACCTCTAACCAGAATTTTATTAAGACTTTGCTAGTGTAATCTTTGTTATTCCAAGCAGCTTATGAATTCTTCCTGCAATTCATCTAAATTTTCTTACATGTATTTTCCTGTGGAGTATGCAATTTGGACATATTACATGTAGAAGAGGTCATCAATGTCATAGTTCATGTTTATTTATCTAACCAGAATTATTTACAGGTTCATTTAAAGTACAATTAACCCAACTCTTTTCTCTTTAAACGTATCTAGCTCTGATATCTGAACTTATTTCTTTTTTTTTCTCAGATCTTTCCTTGTTGTAGAGGGTTAGTCTATATATATACATGCACTTCAGAAAATATACATATCTGCAATATTTATACAGTACATAACATCTCTAATTTCCTCCCACTTCATGAATATTTTCTTAGCTCATGGATAGTTAGATTTAGATTTTAACAGAAGTATATTAAACTTACACATTTATGAATTATGGGAGTAACATAAATCTCCAGATTTAAACGAGTCATAGGTTTAGATCTTCTGGCTGATTTTACCCATAATTCCTATTCCTACAACTATGCAGAACTGAGAGGATTAAATTCTTCTAACAATTCTGTAAATATATGGAATACCAGTTTCCAAAAATTAAAAATTAAGATAACATCTACAGTCATTAATCACACTACCCAACAAAAAGTAATTCAACCATTCATAAACACTATTGCCATACCACTTTTGCAATTGACCAGTCCTCCCAACCTTAGAGTTCCTCTGTCTCCAGAACTCACCCCCGAGCTGAGATCACCTCCTAGAACAGACCAACCCCCAATCTGTTCTGGAGTATCTTATTTAAGCTTATGCTCCCCAAAGCCTATTTCTAATTCTGCGTCCAGAATTACAGGATGATTTTCTTCCTGTTTGCCTAGGCTTCCCTGATTTAGGGATTTTTAAAGCTGCTTTATGCTTTTCTATCCTTTTACCTCTTCCCAACTACTCTCCACCTCACTGGGGAAAATCTAGATTTTTCCTCAAAAATCTAAATTATAAATGATTTCTTCCAAGGATTTTTTTGAAAGATTTTTGGGGAAATTTTTAGCCTCGTTCCATACCTCATGGATTTGGCCATTGATCTCAAAAATATCATTTGGTCACTATGCAAAAAAATAGTTTATTTATTTTTCATAATCAAATAATTAATTACATCCACACCATAGCTATCCATTGGGGTCCACTCTCCTTTGGACTTAAGTTCAACTGTCTAACTTGAAAATATAAAACTAGGGGTGTTACATATTCCCCTGCTGAAAACAAACACCATCCTTGGTGTTAACCACTAACTACCAGAGTTCATTTTGAAAATAGAAATGGATATTTTTCCATCATCTCAGCCTCTCCTTCCCATGTAGCTTCTTCAACATTAAAATTCTTCCATTGCACCTTTACTCTTGCTACTGTTCTGTTCCTCAACTCAATTTCTTCCCGCTCCAATATTTGAAGCGGCTCTGGAAGGAACTCCCCTTCTGGTTCCACCTGTATCACATTCCAATCAACAATGTGAGAAGCATCATGTACATATATTTTTAATAATGAAACATGAAGCACATCATGAAATTTAACATGGGGCGGTAGGTCCAGCTTATAAGCCATTGGTCCCACCCTTTCTAACACCTCAAACGGCCCACAATATCTAGGAGCCAATTTTGCACAACTTCTAGCATAAAGTGTGCTCTTTTTTGGGTTTAATATGCAGGTACACATGATCACCCATTTTGAACTCTCGATGTACCATCTTCTTATCAGCATAGTTTTTCTGTCAGTCTTGTGTTGTCTTGATATTTCTTTTTATTTTTTTGACAATCCTTTCCATTTCTTGCAAAATATCTGGCCCCAATACTAGTTTATCTTCAGGTTGGCTCCATATTAATGAAGTGTGACACCTCCTTCCGTAGAGTGCTTCAAATGGACTCATTTTTATGGAAGATTGATAGCTGTTGTTATAAGAAAATTTGGCTAAGTGCAAGTATTCCTCCCATTTTGATGGCCTATCCATCACATACATTCTTAGCATATCTTCCAAGACATGATTTGTTCTCTCTGTTTGACCATCCGTCTGAGGATGATATGAAGTACTAAAATTAAATTTCGTGCCCATACCCCCAAACAGACCTTTCCAAAAGGCAGCTATGAACTTAGCGTCTCTATTCGAAATAATCATCTGTGGGGCGCTGTGTAGCCTTACTATTTCTTTTAGAAACACATCTACTACTTGGGCTGCCCCATAAGTGGATTTTACACGTATGAAGTGTGCAGCTTTTGTTAAAGTGTCCACCACCACCATCACTAAGTCATGCTGGTACTTTGTTCTAGGAAACCCAGTTATGAAATCTATAGAGACAGTGTCCCATTTCCATTCTGCAATTGGAAAGGGATTTAAAAGACCAGCTTGATGCTGATGTTCAACTTTGACTAGTTGACATTCCATGCACCGAGCTAAATAGTCTACTACATCCTTTTTCATTCCTGGCCAAAACAACTTCTTTTTCAAAGATGTTAGCATTTTCTGATATCCAAGATGTCCCAAATATGGCTGTCTATGATATTCATCTAGGATATCTTTTTTCAAAGAATCTACATTGGGGATATACAATTTGTTTTTATAGTAAATAAACCCTTTTTGATTCTGGGTGTATTCAACCATTTCTTTCTTAGACATTTTTACTTGTAACTCCTCATAGTTTGGATCTTGATCTGCTACCTTTTTAACTAGTCCTTCTAAGTCAAAGCTAGCACTACTCCCAAGGCTGCTTATGTGTTGGCAAGCATTTCTTCTTAGCACATCAGCAATTTTGTTTTCTTTTCCTTTGATATTTTTTATGTCCATATCAAATTGACTAAAAAAAGATAATCATTTGGCTTGTCTAGCATTCAAATCTGTTTGAGAAAAGAAGTATTTGAGACTAATATGATCAGTCATCAATGTAAATTTTTTCCCAAGAAGATAGTGTCGCCACATCCTCAAGGCATGAATCATAGCGGCCAACTCCAAATCATATACACTGTAGTTCTGTTCATGTTTCTTCAGTTTCCTAGACTCATATGCAATAACAGAATTTTCCTGTAACAAAACTCCTCCCAATCCCTCTCGGCATGCGTTAGTGCATACATCAAACTCTTTTTCAAGATCTGCAATTTTTAGTATAGGGGCTGTAGTGAGCTTTAGTTTTATTTGTTCAAAGTTGTTTTTTCATTTTCCAGTCTACTCAAATTTGGTGCCTTTTATCTGTAATGAAGTGATGGGGTATGCTATTGCAAAAAATATTTCTACAAACCTTATATAATAACCTGCTATCCCCATAAATGACATTACTGCTAAAACATCAGTGGGCACTGGCCATTCTCTAATAGCTTTTATTTTCTCAGGGTCCACAGCCAATCCTTGCTCAGAAATATTATGCCCTAGGTATTGGATCTTGCGTTATAAAACTCACATTTACTGAACTTGGCATATAATTGGTTTTCCTTCAAGGTTTGAAACACTATCCTTAAGTGCTCTTTGTGCTCTTCCTCACTTTTTGAATAAACCAGAATATCATCAATGAACACTAGTATGAATTTATCCAAGTAATTTTTCAAGACGTTGTTCAATAATCACATAAAAGTGGCAAGGGAATTTGTCAAACTGAAAGGTAGGACTACAAATTTGTAGTGACCATACCTAGTTCGAAAAGCTATTTTACTAATTTCCTCCTCCTTAATTCTGAGTTCGTGATAACCAGTCCTCAGATCAATCTTAGAAAATACAGAAGCCCCTCTTACCTGATCAAAAAACTCATCAATTCTGGGCAATGGGTATCTATTTTTGATTGTCAAGTTATTTAGTTGACGGTAGTCAATGCACATTCTAAAGGTTCCATCCTTCTTCTTCACGAACAACACCGATGCTCCCCAAGGAGACACACTCGGTCTGATATAACCCTTATCCAACAATTCTTGCAACTGCATTTCCAGTTCCATAAGTTCGGGGGGGCTCATCCGATAAGCACCTCTGGAAACAAGTTTTGCTCCAGGAAACAAATCAATCGAAAAATCAATCTCTCTTTTGGGGGGAAGATGAGGAATCTCATCTGGAAAGACTTCATTAAACTCTCGTACCACTGGAAAAGTGTCCAGCAGATTTTCTTCAGGTAGCTGTCCTAATTCTTCAACATGTACAACATATACTTGATATTCCTTCCTAGCTGTTCGTTTCAATTGCAGAGCTGATATTTGTCTTACAAAAATTATTTTAGGGTTTCCTTTGAGTATAAAAGGTATCCCTTCCTCATCTATGCAATGCAGAATTTTATCCCAACAGTTCATCATAGCCTTTCTCTTTTCTAAGTAGTCCATTCCTATCAGTAAGTCATATGAGCCTAAGGGTAGAATGTTTAAGTTTAATTTTGTCTAAAAATCATTCAATTTAATTGTTGTTTGAGGTAACTTATGAGTTACCTTTCGCTTGGTGCCAGTGGCTAGCTGGACCAACCAAGACTGCTGAATTTTTTCAGCTTTGAGATTGCATTTTTCTACCACTTGTGGACTAATGTAACTCAAAGAAGCACCTGGATCAATTAAAATGGTAACATATTGGTTAGCAATCTTACCTTCCATCTCGACCATAGTAGCTTGGTGCTTTGCTTGTCGGTTCTCCAAGGCTGCATTGATAGTGGGTATGTTTCTGGCTATATCATTCACTGCGGTAGCCTCTTGATCCCTCATAATCATCTGAATGATTCGGTGTGGCAAATATCTCAGAAGATGAGGTTCTCCACAAACACAACACTTCAAAGGTTCCCAAATTTTGACTCCTCCCTCCTTATTATCTCCATATATTTGTTTTGAACCAACTTGGGACTGAGTAGTTTGACTTTCCTTAGGTTTGTTAAATTTCTTCCGCTGATGGTCTCTGCCAAAGTTCTTCAAGTAATATGGTTTCTGTTTCTTTACTTTAAATTCACCCTTGTTTACCCAACTTTTCCCATGCTCACCCTTTCCTTTAAACTGCTGGTAGCATAATCTAGCTTTCCTCACTGCTTCATCCATAGTTTTTGGATTTTCGAACTCTATTTTCTCCTTGTAGACAACAGGCAAATAGTTCAAAAACATTTTCACCTTTGCCTTATCTTCACGAATATAAGGAACATACCTTAGCAGATTTGTAAACTTGGTGACAAAATCATCGATAGTGAGCTGTCCCAACCTGAGTTCATGGAACTCCTTAGCTTTATCATCATAATAACGTTCGTTCAAATAGTGATTTTTAAAATGGACTTGAAAATCTTCCCAAGTCACTATTTTCTCATCAATGGCATGGACCATTTTCATCTCCTCCCACCACAAGGTAGCCTTACCCTGTAACTGGTAGACAACTATTCTAGCCTTTAGATTGCTTTCATATTTATAGACTTGGAAATACTTAATCATATTCAGCAAACAAGCCTCAACATCTTCCTCCTTCTCCCCATCATAGCAGGGAGGTTTGATTTTTCGAAATTCCCCTTGTAATTCATTTCTTTGTTTAGACTGATGTCTAATAGTGTCATCTTCCTCAGAATCATCAGAGAACTTGCCTTTCTTCCTCTTTCTAGAACCTTCACCTTCTTAGCTGTTCCATGAAGTCAATTCTTTGATGAGCTTTTCCTGCTCCTCACTCGCTAATGACAGTCTGTCATTTTGGCTTCTTAATTCAGCCATATCTCGTTGCAAACTGTGAAACATAGCCATCAGAGGGGTGTTGAGATCTGGTGTATTATCCTCATCACGCAGATCAAGATAAATTTCCTCACCTTCATCCATTTGAATTTTCTATTTCAGTACCTTTGTACACTAAACAAAACCTATCAGTAACAGAAAAAAAAATTCAACAAAAAAAAAATATAATTTATACAGTGAGCACAACAACAACCTAGTTTTTTCAAACCTCGCTCTGATACCATTTGTAACGTCTCTTCATTTCCACCTCCAATTTTTTTTTTTTTCCTACCTTTAATTATGTTCCTCCATTTACCATATATATTCAGATCTACCTTTGAATTTCATTTTTAATGAAATTCTATTAAACATGGTTTTCATGTTGATTCAATGGTTAATATATAAAATTTGATAATTCTTATGGTTTTTTTTTCATGAGTTTTTTGTGGCCTCGTTTATATATATATATATATATATATATATACAATACACGCATATATTTCATATCGATACCTACATACATATAATTTCTTATATTTGATTAAAAATCTCCACGTAACCCTTATTGGTTTCACGATATCTATGTGTTTGATTTCGCATAATCACTATATCATACCCTCATAGGTTATATGAGTGATATATTATTCGTTTCTATTTATATCATAGCACGCCTCCAATGGCCATGATACTATGTATTAATTTATATTTATCCAAAGTTATGAAATGGTCTCCTTCTATGTGGAATCGTATATCTCTTCCATGAGTATATTATCTCCTTGCGTCCATTATTTTCATTGTGTGATCATTGTATTCGTATTACCATGAATATCCCATGTACCTTCAACTGGAACGAAATATCGGTGGGGATAGGCGATATTGTAATTGTTGTACTGTTCATGCTTCGTTGGAAAGATTGAATTAATGTGTTTGGCATTGGTAACCCCATCGCCTTCTCTGTGACAACTTGGGTTGGTGGTCCTCTGGTGGTTTTTAATTGATTAGATCCCGCGATAGATAACTCAGAGTTATGTTTATACACAAGGGTGGTTTATTTAGCTTTTTATACTCTGCAACATATATTTGTTCATTTATGGTCACTGACCATGTGATACATTTGAGTACTTTGAAATTGATTCCCGTGGATTTACATTACTGTTGTTGGGTGGCTATGTGTTTAATTTCGATTTTCCCTACCCAATCCACGTACATACCCTCGATCTAAGGACACATGGACAGTTGAGATGGCCTAAGGCTAGTTAGGGTTTTTGGGGGAGGTCACATTAAATCTCTGTATAGTTTATGGGATTGTTCTTTCGCCTTTCATTTTTCCTTGCCGATTCCTGGAGATTGAGACTCTGCTTGTTTTGGTGGGACTACACATTATGCATTTCCAGGCCTCTCAGCGTAACGGTTTCCTTATTACATTTGACATTCAGGTATGTAGACTTGGTCATTTCCGTGGCTTGGTTCTGTAAGTTTGCTCTCTGTGCAAGAACATGTATATACATCCTCCTTGGCAATATCTATACTTACATTTTGTGGTTCTAGATTGGTTATTTTTTTTTTTTGTTATAAATATTTTCGTTCAACTTCGTAAGGCCATCTCGGCCTACTATGTATAAATCTCATAGTTAAATTTTCTCTGTTGCGTTTGATTTTTTTGTAGCTTAATCTCTATGTGTAAAATTTATGCTCTTCTTAAAGTGACGAAGAGGTCATTCGAGCTCTATGTTTTTTCACAAATAATCTATCTCATTACGTTTAGAATCCCTTTCAAATTTGTGAAGTTAACACTGGAATTGATGTCTGGTAGGAATTATTTCGTATGGTCTTCTGTGACCATACTTATTTTGCTTGAGCCAAGTTTCCCTGGGCTCTAGGCGTCTCACTTCCGGCGACCAAACGATACCCTAGCTATCGTTCTAGGTAGATTTTGTGGTCTTCAAAATTTTAATCGCAATTAATTCTATCTCTTGCAGGCTGTTTGGAAACAAGGGTTTCCACTTACGAGGTAACAATTTGTTTTTCTTCCCGGTATTAATATTTTATTTCTGTGAGACAATTATACTAAACTATTTATCACATATTTCTTACTTTTCTCTCGTTTTGTTTAAGGTAAACTCGAATCACATTCAAAATTACCCTAAACTGGTATTTGGATAATTTTTCTTTCACTCGAAATTGACTTTGTTCCACATTGAACTTTCAGGTCGATATCGACATCGTCTTTAGTCGGAGTGTAACTAGTCTCTTCCGTTTTTAATATATATTTTGTTTGGACAATTCCAATCTTATTGTCATAAAAATTTCAATTGTAATAATGGACTTTTAACAGATACTTGGATTGCTTAAAAATCCTTATTATATAAATTTAGGGTATAACGTTTTCTGTGGATATGTTATGGAACAAGATATTCTCGTTTAATTAGTTTTGTTCAGGAGAATATATATATATATATATATATATATATATAGATATATATCTATTCCTCCTCTGTTTCATATAAACAGGTTAATGATAGACTCTGGTTGTTTTCAGATCTCTATTTCATGTTAATACTCATGTCATATTTTATTTCTACTGTAACTATCTGCTTCAATTTACATGATGGAATTGATAAATTTACTCGTCTTAACTTACCTTTCTGTTCCCTCCAAACCTTAGTAATATAAATTTATATATACAACTACTAAATGAGTTTACAAAATATATCATAGTCTAGTAACTCCTAGCTGTGTATCCAAAATTTTCATTTTGTCTATGTATTCATGTATATTCTACTACTCCAGTAGTATAAATTCTTGTTCTACTTCATAGTTTAAGATTTTCATATGTTGTTTACTTTCTAACAACAGTAAGAGATTCTGGAATGTTTAACATAATTGATGTAAGATATTCAATAATTCTGGTTTTCTAGTTAACACCTCTAACTAAAATTTTATTAAGACTTTGTTAGTGTAATCTTTTTTATTCCAAGAAGCTTATGAATTATGCCTGCAATTCATATAAATTTTCTTATATGTATTTTCCTTTGGAGTATTCAATTTGGACATATTACATGTAGAGGAGGTCATCAATGCCATAGTTCATGTTTATTTCTCTAACCAGAATTATTTAGAGGTTCATTTAAAGTACAATTAACCCAACTCTTTTATATCTCTGATATCTGAACTTATTTCTTTTTTTTTTCTCATATCTTTCCTTGTTGTAGACGGTTAATATAAATATAAATAAATATACATATCATCAATATACATATCTGCAATATTTATATAGTACATAACATCTCTAATTTCCTCCCACTTCATGAATATTTTCCTAGCTCATGCATAGTTAGATTTAGATTTTAACAGAAGCACATTAAAGTTACACATTTATGAATTATGGGAGTAACATAAATCTCCAAATTTAAAAGAGCCACAGGTTTAGAGCTTCTCGCTGATTTTCCCCATAATTCCTATTCCTACAACTATGCAGAACTGAGAGGATTAAATTCTTCTAGCAATTCTATTAATGTATGGAATACCAGTTTCCAAAAAAAAATAATAATAATAACATCTACAGTCATTAATAACACTACCGAACAACAAGTAATTCAACCATTCATAAACACTATTGCCATACCACTTCTGCAATTGACCAATCCTCCCAACCTTAGAGTTCCTCTGTCTGCGGAACTCACCCCCGAGCTAAGATCACCTCCTAGAACAGACCAACCCCCAATCTATTCTGGAGTAGCCGATTTAAGCTTATGCTTCCCAAAGCCTGTTTCTAATTCTGCGTCCAGAATTATAAGATGTTTTTCTTCCTGTTTGCCTAGGCTTCCTTGATTTAGGGATTTTTAAAGCCGCTTTATGCTTTTCCAGCTTTTTATTTCTTCCCAACTACTCTCCACCTCATTGAGGAAAATCTAGATTTTTCCTCAAAAATCTAAATTAGAAATGATTTCTTTTAAGGATTTTTTTGAAATATTTTTGGGGAAAGTTTTAACCTCTTTCCATACCTCATGGATTTGGCCATTGATCTCAAAAATCCCATTTAGTCACTATGCACAAAAATATTTTGTTTATTTTTCATAATCAAATAATTAATTCCATCCACACCATAGCTATCCATTGGGGTCCACTCCCCTTTGGAATTAAGTTCAACGGTCTAACTTCAAAACATAAAACTAGGGGTGTTACAACTGAGCTTAACAATGGAAGAGGTAAAGCTAAGGACAACCACCATGTAGGAGGGCTCAAGCACTATAGTTTAAGTGCGAGTGAAATATGTAATCAAGGGTACGATGTTACCCTTCAATAAAAAGGATGTCAGATAAAGCTAGAAAACAAAATACATCAAAAATGAGTTAGAAATATACTTCAATAATCTCCTCTAAAAGAATTTCATTCAATAAGAAGTCAATCACTTATCACTACAAAAAAAAACATTCCTTTACTGAGATCAATAAACTTAGAGGAAGGTTCCAAAATTATTGAAGAGATGCATCATTAGTCATTCTTATAGGTGAAGGTCTTAGGTGAAGTCTAAAACATGCACTGTAATCAATAATCTAAAAGAGATGACTCTTAACGAGAGCCTTGAATATGTTTCTTGTTTGCAATTTGCTAGCAAAAATCTATTAATGAGGGGACATATGGTGTAAGAATAGAAATTATTAGAACATATAATTGATACCTTTCTACCAACATCAAAGTCTCAAGTAAATTAGGGTAAGTCTTCTATCTACTTTTCAAATACTCCTCTCACATTGAAAGTAATAATTCCAAGTATTCTATCTACTTTTCAAATACTCCTCTCACATTGAAAGTAATAATTCCTAAATTTTCTGCTTTTAGTGGACATTTAGTTGAATCCAGAGAGAACATAATAAGTTCATTGGAAAACTAGTGGTCCATACAAGATTAAAAAAAATGTTATCCTCACTAAAGCATGGTTTCTTTTTTTCTAACTTTTGGTTTTAGGCGTCCTTGTAGGTGCAGTTTTTAAAGTTTTGCATTATAAGAAATGTTTGTACAGAAATTTAAAGAAATATTTGTACCTCAAAATTTAATCCCTTTCAAAATTAAAATTAACATAGAAAAAAAAGTTAAGATTAACATACAATCAAAGAATTAATACATTTGTGACGAAATAAAAAACCATAAAAGTTAATAAAATAAGTAGTAGAACACTATTGATTCCAGTAAAGAAATAGAGAGAGTAAACACATAATCAAATAAGAAGAGCTATATAAATATATAACTTCATGTTGATTAAATTAACATATAAACTACTATGTACATCTAATAATATAGTATTATAACATGTAGCTAGGTGTAGTGATATAACACATACGTATTCGTATTATGAATTTCATGTGTGCGTTATCTCATTCTCACTATTGAATATGTATGTGTGCGTCATGCTATCCTATGTGTTATGTATACTATATATATACATTTTATGTTTCGTCATTCGTGGTTGATGCTTCCTTGGATTTCACTACCCCAGGTCGACCCCTCATTTTGGCTAGCGACATGTTGTCCGTGGTTGATACTTCCTAGCATTTCACTGCCCCATGTCGACACCTCATTTTGGCTAGCAACATAATTGGTGCTTTCAATTCAGGAACATCATCAGAAGTTAGTGTTGACTTGTTAGGATTCCACACATGTTTTGGATTTGGTGCTCCAAGACAGACATTACCCCATTTCAATGATCTTCACACTGGAGTATTATAATAAAAATGCATTCTTTTGGCCTTCGCAACCTATACCAACCAAAAATTCCAAGTAATTTAAACAATAGTTGCGTTCAGATAATAGTCGATGCACACAGATTCTATTGTTGTACGCAGAGACAAAACATCTGAAACTTAAATTCAAAATGTTTAATCTTGGATTAGAAATTGTAAAAGGCCCAAAGCCCTTACCACTTCTCCAACCGTATTTGAAATTCCAGAGAATGGTTCCAGTTCAATGAGACACAGATTCAATAGAATCTGTACATGTTGTGTTGTAAAACAAACACATTATTTTCAAAATACAGCAAAAAAAAATCTAAATCTAGAAAACTGAGGGCCAGAATAGCCTCCAAAAATGCATGTGAAAACATACCAAGAAATCTAATGGCAGAACCAAGTCAGCTATCGTCCTTTTGATAGCAACACTATCAACTGGGAAGGATTTCACTGGAGCAATGAGAAATTCGTCGTGGGCAGACTTTTCTGGTGACTTTGTATTAGAATTCGGCAACCAAAATTGAATCTGATTCTCCTACTCCATCCACATTTTTCCTTGCAAAAGTAAGTTAGAAAATGTCACCTACTCCAGCTTTAGAACGAAACCTATAAAGGAAAGAAAACATAGCTTGCCTGCCTTCTTCCTCTACTGTTCCAATACCGCCTCTGTTGTCTAGTGCCTCGGAAACGGGTCGGGCTCTCCTTCAGGAATTGGTGAATTCAGGTTTTTCAATGATTGTTATCAGTGAAAAATATAAGGATAAGTTGTATATAACAATGTAGGTGACTTTTTTGGACCGAGAATAAAGTGGACCCACAAACCCTATTAAGATAGGTAGACGGGATTACAACTGCATGGACCCAGAAATGAAGCGGTCCCATAAACCCTAATTTTTTTTTTCCCACATCACTGCTTTACTTGAATTCAAATAAACGATGAAGAAATGGATTATCTGCTACTTTTAGTTGCAGCACTAGCCATCCACTTCCTTCTTGTTTCTTCCTGTGAAGTGATGTCACATTGCCGGAACGTAGGGTCGGTGCCCTATTCCACTATATCGCTTAAAGGACCGCTCTAGCCGACCTGTGTATTATATGGACAAGTCCACCATGACCGACATTCTATTACATGGCCGACAAAGTAATCGTCTATGAGCGTCATGAAGGCATTCTACGTAATTGGAACATTTCCTTTGGCATCCTACATGATTTATGGTACGAAAGAAGATAAAGCACCAAGTGATCACTGAAATTGAATCTTTTGTTGTAGTTAGGAACATAGAAGTAGGTCCATGTAAGTAGTGTTCATTGCTAGAAATAAATTACAAAGTTATTCCAAATTCAAAATAATATTAAGAAGAACAAGGTTAATCTAAGTAGTCTTTGTAATCTAAGTAGTCTTCATTACAAAGTAGAAAGAAATTCCAAAGTTATTCCAAATTAAAAATAATATTAAGAAGAATAAGGTTAATGTATTGTTATATTCTTGTTGAGATGTTAACTTTATTATTGAGTATCTAGTAAATAATATCGTTATATAAATCACTCTCATCCACTTTCTCGTGGATGAGTGAATAAAGATGTAAAATTAAAAGTTACTAAACATGCATACTTAGATTTTTTACTAGTGAAAATCTTATCGATGGTTTAGAAGTTATTGTTCTATTTTTTTCTCTTTTTAATGATGGTTATGTATTTTATAAGAAAGGATGCTCTGTCACCCTTAGGAAAATACGATTTCACTTTTGGTAGTGACAAAGATGGAGATTTATCTCATTACCATGATATAATACGATTCCACCCCTTGTTGATTATAAAGGTTTTCATTTATACAATTTGATTTAAATTTGGATAGTTTATGAAATTTTCATATGGTACTTAACCGAAAGGATAGGTACGACTACCACATTAAAGGTGGTTTCTTCCAAAGATGTCACGAAAATAAAAGAATATCTAGACATAGAGAGCTATGAATTTAATGGAGAAGAGGAAACTATCATAAGGTTGAAGAGAGGATCTCAAAAGTACAAAGGTAAGTCACCCTTCGAATGATTTAATCATGGAAAAGTAGGTCATTATGCATCGAAATTTCCTTACAAACAACAAAAAAATGAAAATTAAAGAAAACAATAAATATAGGAAAGTAATTAAGGAAAATAAATTAAAAAAAGAAGAAATTTTAAACTAAAAAGATAAAGATGGGTATACTTCTGATGATGAAACAAGGACGAATTTTATGCTTTTGGTTTTATAATTTCTGGATGAAGGACAAAATGAGCTTGATGAAGAGAAGGGAAAAGTAAACCTCGAGGGTGAACTCATCATTGAATTATTAGAGATTCATAGGCTTACAAAAAAGAATAATAAGGACAATGGAAGATCTAAGCATATGACTACTCAGAAAGGAAAATTCTTGTCATTGAATGAGAAGGGGACAAGAAGTGTCATTTTCAAGAACAATGCCCTAGGTGGTATCAAGGGTAAAGGAACAATGAGCCTAATAATGGAAGAGGTAAATCTAAGGAAAACCACCTTGTAGAAGGGTTCAACCACAATTGTTTAAGTGCAAGCCAAATATGTGATCAACGGTGTGATTTTATCCTTCAATCAAAAGGATGTCAGGTAAAGTTAGAAAAAAAATACATCAAAAATGAGTTGGCCATATACTTCCATAAAAATACACAAAGTTAAAAATAAAAATGAAATGAAAATTATTAATTTTAATTAATTATAAAGCTAACCTAATACATTTTAATTTTGGATATATCAAGCTAGTGTCAAACCTGTTGAGATGTATATATTGATAGAATATGTTAATGTTGATCTTAATAAAGTATTTCAATACTAAAAAGGAACAAGTTATTAATGGAAAACTAATTTACATAGTTCTTAATAAGAGAGAAATGTATAATTTATTAAATTTTAATATTAAATATTAATAATAGTAAATTATTCAAAAATAAAATATAGGGAATAAAAAATCACACATGGTCTATATATAATAAGAGATAGAAAACCACTATAGATCCATCTAAATTGTGGATTTAGTTCACTATAGATCCATTTAAATCTGTTGGCCTCTAAATATTTTTTCACATTTTTCCTTTTTAAAAGAGAATTGCATATGATTCAGATCCTTAGTTCGGATGGATCTATGTTAGAACTTATGTTCTGGTAACGGTAGTAACCACTTGTAAATATACACGTTTATAGTTTACCCCCACATAAGTACTGAGTAATAAGGAAGAGATAAATAATGGGAAGTAACTCATCATAATTATATTGATTGAACCAACTATCACTAACCAATTTTTTTTCTCTTTTCTTGATGCTATTTCTGGT
Organism: Pinus albicaulis; assembly: GCA_034641835.2. Lineage (NCBI taxonomy): Eukaryota > Viridiplantae > Streptophyta > Pinopsida > Pinales > Pinaceae > Pinus > Pinus albicaulis. The sequence goes on along the minus strand of CM076580.1, from coordinate 216,671,828 downwards.
TCGTTACACCATTTTGGTCATTGTAATTCTACCATATTCGACATAAATATTCATTTACTACCTTCATAGTGAGAGTTATAATTTATGTGTTTGTTTTAATATCTTAAGAATTATTTAATTTGTTCTAATCTATAGAAATTAGTCCTACATATTAACCTTAAGAATTATATTTGAACTACTATTGTAATTCCTTTATCCTTTATTATATTGAGTATGACTACATGTCCCCAACATTCATTTAAGTTAACTTTAATATATAACGTAACAACATAACATTCCAATCCTACCAACATGGAAATATATACCCTATGAAGGAGACTCTCCATCACCCTTAGAGAAATATGATTCCACTTTTGGTAGTGATAAGGATGTAGATTGATCTCATTACCATGATATAATACAGTTCCACCACTTGGTGATTATGAAGGTTTGCATTTATACAATTTGATTTAAATTTGGATATTTTATTAAAATTTCCTATGGTACTTAATGAAAAGGATAGGAATGACTACCACATTAAAGCTGGTTTCTTCCAAAGATGTCAGGAAAAATAGAAGAATATCTAGACATCTAGGGATATTAATTTGCTGAAGAAGTTTAAAACTGTCATAATATTGAAAAGAGGATCTCAAAAGAACAAAGGTAAGTCACCCTTCGAATGATTTAATCATGGAAACGTAGGTCATTATGCATCGAAATTTCCATACAAATAAGAACATAATGAACGTTAAAGAAGGAAAATAAATTAAAAAGAAGAAATTTTACACAAAACTACTCAAAAGATAAGTATGAGTAATCTTATGATGATGAAACAATGAAGGATTTTATGCTTTTGGTTTTATAATTTCTAGATGAAGGACAAAATGAGCTTGCTAAAGAGAAAGAAAAAGTAGACCTAGAAGGTGGACTCATCATTGACTTACTAGAGAATCGTAGGCTTAGAAAGAAGAATAATAAGGATAATTGATGCTCTAAGCATATGACTACTGAGAAAGGAAAATTCTTGTCATTGAATGAGAAGGGGACAAGAAGTGTCATTTTTTGGAACTGTCACACCTCCCACTTTACGACACAATTTTTTTTTTTTTTGTTCTGTTGGGTTGCATCCTTTCCCGTGTAATGCTAATGATGCATTCGGTCAATTCGTTGTAGGTTTACATAGTTAATTTCGTTGTAGTTTTTCACTACTGTTCTTTTCAATTGCCATTCATATCTACCCTTTATCTTACCACATGTGCAAGGTAGTTGTTTTTGGAATAATTATAATTATATTAATTATAATTACATCAATATAATTATAATCCTATCCCCCCCTTACTTCCATATTTAATCTTCATTTTCTATCTCATGCCTTTGAATTCGAATTCGATTTTCCTATACATATATAGAAGTGGGTTCGATTTGGTTCTACATTGGTCTCATGTGATTATGGTTCCACGGTCATGTGGACATCTATGCGATCGTTCCCTCTTACCCTTTGTTGATAACATTATAACCTTGGCAGAATTCGACTCACTAATCATGCAAGTCTGGCATTCGTCCTACATTCTTAATTTCATCTTGTCAAGATTTAATTGAAGTTGGGCGTGTTAAATTTAACCTCCACATAAGTATCACTTTAAACTTCTGTGCAATCAAATTTGGAAATTCGACGTCTATTTGTCTTCCACGTTGTGCATTGACCCAGTCCTGATCTCGTCGTATGGGTTATGGTGATCACGTGGTGTTGGTTCCACGTAACACTGAATTCATTCTACCATTTTACTGCGTTCCCAACGCAATATCCACAGCGTGGCCAGGTCGATACTCATTTATTTCCATACTTGTCATATTAAATTTTTGGGACAGATAGTGTACAGGTCCTATTAACTATTCGATCCGTGGCTTTGCTCTGCGGATCTCGCCAGGTGTACGCTTCAGATGTCTTCGGATCATTAGGGTTTCGTTGTTTGATCCAGACGCATTGATATAAATCAAGCTTGGTATTGTCACGGTGGTTCTTTTACCTCCCTGTTCGTTTGGTTCATCGCTTGACTGTGCGTTAATTCGCTTGATGGGTAAGACCTTCCATATGCGTTTTGTAAGTTTTCGTTCTAATATTATTTTGCAGGCTTCCCATCTCTGCTTGAGAATTTGGTTCATTTCTTCACACCAGTGCTACGATTTTGGATTATAGTTTTACGTCTCCGGTCTAGGTTGTAATATATATGATGAATGGCTAATTTTGTTTTGCAGAGAGTGCGTGTGCTTCGCTTCAGGGGTTCGAATGGCTTGGTTTTCTTCCCTAGCCTTCACATTTTCTTATGAATATTCTGAATATAGGTTGTTCTGGTGTCGTAGCCCAACCCTCTCCTCAATTGAAAGGGGTTTGCGAGGGTATACATTTGGCTCTATACGAAGACTATGATTCTCGACTTCACGAGTTGGTAAGTGTTTCTTTTGACCAAGCGTAGGACGCAATGGATACTGTTCATTCTCCGGAGGTTTATAATTATTATTCGAATTCTTCCTGTCAACCTCTATTCATGAGAATTGTATATTTTTATGAAGCAGGTTAAGGATGGTTTAAGGGTTTCTCCCTTACGAGGTACGATACCCTTCTCAGTTATTATTTTTCTGGGTTCAATGTTTTTTTTATTCTCCATGTTTGGCGTCCAACTTGTATTGGTTTTGTGTCACAGGTAATTTCAACTTGTGTCGTGTTATCCTTTTCTCCTACACAGATACGAGACTTTCCCAGACATTAACATTGGGTTCCTCATGCTATTTGCAGGTCGGTACTAACCGCACTCTACCAGAAGAATTCGTTCTTCTCTCCTGGATATATATTTTATCTTTGACAGTAAAATTTATAATAATGAAAATGTAATTATTGGATAGCTACAATATAATTCCCGCTCTGAATATTTATACATCTCTGTTCATGGGACATTATAAGAATGCTCTCGGATTTGTTCAATACATCCATACATGCCTCTGTCGTGATGGGTTTTCATAATACCCAATTTTTTTTTTTTATTTCAGTTATTATTACTAAGAGTATGTTCCAGCAGTACTCTCTCCTTGTCTCTTCTAACTTGGCTGGAGCTACATGCTTAATCGTTGGCATTTTAAAATTTTTTGTTGTTATATATATATAAGTATGACATATACACATATTCATCATTTTGTGTAGTTTATTGCTTTCAGGCTCCCAGGCCATACCATGGTTAACTATATTTATAATGTGGTGATAGTTGAATGAATAATATACTGTAGAATAGATTTTCCTATTCCAGGAAACCATAGCTTCTGTGACAGTAACATTTAAATGTCTAAGGGAAATCAATATCCCAGTTCAATTTCTTTCATCAGTTTATTGAGCTGACCCTAAAGTTCAACTGCCTTTTTGTTGTTATTTTAAATAACCAGAGTGCTATAATTATCTATAACAAAATGGCACAGTAGCTCCATGCAGAAATTTGAAGAAGTAAGTTGTTATAAATTTGCACAGCATATGTATCCAATTTATCTATAGGAATGAATGCATATGTAACCCTATCTTTATGTTTAAAAGACATTGGGATTTATAATCTATTACTTACCCTCTTAATTCAGGTTATCGGGATAGACTAGGATACATATATGTTTCTATATGCCAGGCTGTGATGAGTATGCATGTTGGATATTTTCTTAACTTTCTTGTGTACTTCCATTCGATGCTATAATAGATGAATGGTTTCCTAAGATAATTTTCTATGATCAGTCTTTATAGATGATTAGTTTCTTTCCTCTGCTATACTATATGTTTCTTACACGCACAGTGTAAATTACAATTCTTTTTCTACTATTTTCCAATATAATGCAGAACTTCAAATTTTCTCTCTCATGTATGTGTATATTAAAATCATTCTAGAAACAGAAGCAGTTTAAAACTAGTTCACAAATTTTTCTTGTGAAGAATAAGTATCTACATATTTAAACCAATCACTGGTTTAGAGACTCTGTAAGATTCTACTTCATAGATTTAAATTCTACAACCATACAGGATTTCAAGGGTAACTTCCTTTTGATCAATTCTGTTAAATGTAGAATTTATGTTCTAATCTAAAGTAAAATTTTATATGTAGCCAATTCATGCTATATAAAATGAACAAAAATAACTTAAAGACATACCACTCATGCAATTGACCAACCTCCCAACCTTAGAGTCCTTCTGTCTCCCAGAACTCACCCCCAAGCTGAGATCACCTCCCTGTAACAGATCAACCCCTAATCTGTACAAGAGCAACTTATTTAAGCTATTGTTCCCCAAAGCATGTTTCTAATTCTGCGTCCAGAATCTCAGGATGCTTTTCTTCCTGTTTGCCTAGGCTTCCCATTTTAGGGATTCTTTAAAGTTGTTTATGCTTTTCCTCAGATTTTCCAGCTTTTTTTACCTCTTCCCAACTACTTTCCTCATCATTGGGGAAATTGAGATTTTTCCTCAGAAATCGAAATTTAAAAATAAATTTCTTTCAAGGATTTTTGAAAGATTGTGGGGAAATATTTGCCTCTTCCATCCTCATGGATTTAGCAAGTGATCTCAAAATCTCATTTTGTTCATTCTGCACCACATCATTTTATTCATTTCCTCAATTAAATATTTAATTACATTCAAAAAATATTTATCCTTTGGGGTCCACTCCCCTTAGGATCAAAGTTCAAATGTCTAACTTTGAAATTCAAGCACATGAATTGGGGGTGTTACATATTCCCCCTCTGAAAATAAACACTGTCCTCGGTGTTATTATTCAACTGCTAGAGTTCATTTGGCAAATAAAAATGGATATTTTTCCATCATCTCAGCTTCCCTTTCCTAGGTAGCTTCTTCAGCAGTAAAGTTCTTCCACTGCACTTTTACTCTTGCTACTGTTCTGCTTCTCAATTCAATTTTTTTCCGCTCCAATATTTGAAGCGGTTCTGGCAGAAACTCCCCTTCTGGTTCCACCTGTACAACATTCCAATTAACTATGTGAGAATCATCATGCGCATATCTTTTTAACAATGAAACATGAAATACATCATGAACTCTAACATGGGGTGGTAAGGCCAGCTTGTAAGCCACTGGTCCCACCCTTTCTAATACTTCAAAAGGACCACAGTATCTAGGGGCCAGTTTTGCACAACTTCCAGCATAAAGGGTGCTCTTTTTGGGTTTAATACGCAAATACACCCGCTCCCCCACTTTAAATTCTCGGTGCACTCTTTTCTTATCAGCATAGTTCTTCTGGCGATCTTGGGCTGTCTTGAGGTTTCTTCGTATCTGTTTAACAATTCTTTCCATCTCTTGTAAAGCATCTGGTCCCAACATTACTTTATCTTCTGGTTGACTCTAGCTCAAAGGAGTACGACACTTCCTTCCATAAAGTGCCTCAAACGGACTCATTTTGATGGAGGATTGGTAGTTGTTATTATAGGCAAATTCAGCTAAATGCAAGTAGTCTTCCCATTTTGAAGGCCTATCCATCACATACATTCTCAGCATATCCTCCAAAATCTGATTAGTTCTCTCTGTTTAGTTGTCTGTCTGAGGGTGGTAAGCAGTACTAAAATTCAATTTAGTCCCCATCCCTCCAAATAGCCCTTTCCAAAAAGCTGCTATAAACTTAGCATCTCGGTCAGAAACAATGACTTTTGGGACCCCATGTAATCTTACTATTTCTTTTAAAAACACATCTGCTACTTGAGCTGCTCCAAAATTAGACTTAACAGGTATGAAGTGTGCCGCTTTGGTTAAGGTGTCCACTACCACCATTACTGAGTCATGTTGATGTTTGGTTTTGGGTAATCCTGTTATGAAATCCATGGAAACTGTATCCCATTTCCATTCTGCAATCGGTAAAGGATTTAGCAGACCAGCAGGATGTCGATGTTCAACTTTGACTAGTTGACATTCCATGCATCTATTTAAATATTCTGCTACATATCTCTTCATTCCTGGCCAGAACAACTTATTTTTCAAGGGTGTTAACATCTTCTGATATCCTGGATGTCCTGCATATGGCTGCTTGTGGTACTCATCCAAAATTTCGCTTTTAAGAGCCGCTATATTGGGAATATACAATCTGTTTTTATAACAGATCAGTCCTTTTTGGTTTTGAGTGAAATCAGTTTTCTCCTTCTTCTGTAATTTCACCAGAAGTGTTTCATAATTTGGGTCTTGGGTTGCTGCCTTATTCACCAAATCTACATCAATCTGAGCACTACTTCTAATGCTATTGATATTCTGACAAGCATTTCTGCTCAATGCATCAACAACTTTATTTTCTTTCCCTCTAATATGTTTTATATCCATATCAAATTCACTTAAAAAATACAACCATCTCACTTGTCTAGCATTCAAATCAGTTTGGGAAAATAAGTATTTGAGACTAATATGATCAGTCATCAATGTAAATTTTTTTCCAAAGAGATACTGCCGCCACATTTTTAAAGCATGGATAACAACTGCTAATTCCAAGTCATAGGCACTATAATTCTGTTCATGTATCTTCAGTTTCCTAGATTCATAGGCAATAACTAAATTTTCCTGTAAAATAACTCCTCCAAATCCTTCTCTACAGGCATCCGTACATACCACAAATTCTTGGTCAGGATCTGCAATCTTTAGTATAGGGGCAGTAGTAAGTTTCAGTTTTAATTGGTCAAAACTGTTTTGGCATTTTTCATTCCATTCAAATTTGACGCCTTTCCTTTGTAGTGATGTGATGGGATGTGCTATGGCTGAAAACCTTTCTACAAATCTGCGATAGTAGCTTGCAATCCCCATGAACGATCTCACTGCTAAAACATCAGTTGGTACAGGCCATTCCTTTATAGCCTTTATCTTCTCAGGGTCTACAGCAAGGTCTTGTTCAGAAATAATATGTCCCAAATACTGGATCTTATCTTTAAAAATCTCATATTTGCTAAACTTGGCATATAGCTGATTTTCCTTTAGAGTTTGCAATACTATCCTCAAGTGTTCTTTATGTTCCTCCTCACTTTTTGAATAAACTAAGATATCATCTATGAATACAAGGAAAAATTTATCCAAGTACTTGTTTAACACACTGTTCATTAGGCACATAAATGTGGCAGGGGCATTTGTCAAACCAAAAGGTAGGACTATAAATTCGTAGTGACCATACCTGGTTCGAAAAGCTGTTTTGATGATGTCTTCTTCTTTAATTCTAAGCTGGTGATAACCAGTCCTTAAGTCAATTTTCGAAAATACTAAAGCTCCTCTCACCTGATCAAAAAGATCATCAATTCTAGGCAAAGGGTATCTATTTTTAATGGTAAACTTATTCAGTTGACGATAATCAATGCACATCCTAAAAGTTCCATCTTTCTTTTTCACGAACAGCACCGGTGCTCCCCAAGGAGATACACTCGGTCTGATACACCCTTTGTATAACAGTTCTTGTAATTGCATTTTAATTTCCATTAGTTCCGGAGGACTCATTCTATAAGGCGCTCGGGAAACAGGGGTTGCTCCCAGCACCAGATCGATCGAGAAATCAATCTCTCTTTTGGGGGGAAGATGAGGGATTTCCTTTGGAAACACTTCCTTAAATTCTCTTATTACTGGTACAACATCCAATAATTCTTCTTCTGTTTTCTGTTCTGGTTCTTCCACATGCACTGCATAAACTTGCTATCCTTTTCTAGCTGTTATTTTTAATTGTAATGCTGAAATTTGTCATACAGAAATAGGTTTTGGTTTACCTTTAAGAATAAAAGGTTTCCCTTCCTCATCTACACAATGCAAAGTCTTATCCCAGCATTTCATCACGGCTTTCTTCTTTTCCAGCCAGTCCATTCCTATCAATAGATCATATGACCCCAAGGGCAGAATATTCAAATTTACTTCTGTTTGAAACTCATTTAATTTGATTACTATTCTAGGCAGTTTATGGGTTACCTTTCTCTTAGTTCCAGTGGCCAGCTGTACCAACCATGACTCTGGAAATTTTTCAGTTTTTAAGTTACATTTTTCTACAATCTTTGGGCTAATGTAACTCAAAGAAGCACCTGGATCAATCAGAACAGTAATAGATAGGTTAGAAATCTTACCCTCCATTTCCACCATGGTTGCTTGATGTTCTGCTTGCCAATTTTGCAGGGCTGCACTGATAGTTGGTATATTTCTGGCTATATCATTTACTGTTGTCTCTTCGCGATCTCTCATGATCATATGCACGTTTCGATGAGGACAGTCCCTCAAAAGATGGGGTTCTCCATAGCCCCAACATTTCAGGGGTTCTGTCATTTTGACTATCCCTTCCTTTTTACTGTCTCCATCTATTTTTTTGGAAGCTACTTGGGACTGAGCAGTTTGGCTTTCTTTGGGTTTATTAAACTTTTTCTGCTGATGGTCTCTGCCAAATTTTTCAAATAGGCTGGTTTCTGTTTCCTTCCTTTGAACTCATTTTTATTTATCCAACTTTTTCCTTGTTCAGTTTTTCCTTTGAACTGTTGGTAACATAATCTGTCCTTTCTAACAGCTTCGTCCATTGTTTTTGGGTTGTCAAACTCGATTTTCTCTTTGTATACAACACGCAATCAATTCAGAAATCTCTGAACTTTTGCCTTCTCTTCCCTTATGTAGGGTACATATCTCAACAGATTTGTAAACTTAGTAACAAACTCATCAATAGTGAGCTGTCCCAGTCTAAGTTCATGGAATTCTTTGGCTTTATCATCATAGTAACATTCATTTAAGTAGCGGTTCTTGAACTTAACCTGAAAATCTTCCCAGGTGACTGTCTTTTCATCAATGGAATGGACCATCTTTGTCTCCTCCCACCACAAGGTAGCCTTACCTTGTAGCTGGTAGACAGCTAATCTGGCCTTCAGATTACTTTCATATTCATAAACCTGGAAATACTTGATCATGTTTAATAACCAAGCTTCCGCATCTTCCTCCTTCTCCCCATCATAGGAGGGAGGCTTGATTTTTCGGAATTCCCCCTGTAATTCCTTTTTCTATTTGTATTGATGCCTTATTGCATCCTCATCTTCAAACTCATCAGTTTTCCTCTTTTCGGAACCTTCGGCTTCCTGGCTGTTCTGCGAAGTTAATTCCCTGATGAGCTTTTCCTGCTCCTCACTGGCTAATGACAATCTGTCATTCTGGCTTTTTATCTCAGCCAACTCTTGTTGCAATTCCTGCAACATAGCCATCATGGCCGCATTGGGATCTGGCTCACCACACAGATCGACATAAATTTCGCCACCTTCTTCCATTTCAGCACCACTGTACATACTCAACACAGATCAGTGAAAAAAAAAAAAAAAATCCACAAAATTTAATTGATACAGTGAATACACAACACAGTGAGCACAATGTCACCAGCCCAGTTTTATAACTTGGGCTCTGATAGCATTTGTCACACCTCCCACTTTACGACACAATTTATTTTTTTTTGTTCTGTTGTCTTGCATCCTTTCCCGTGTAATGCTAATGATGCATTCGGTCAATTCGTTGTAGGTTTACATAATTAATTTCGTTGTAGTTTTTCACAACTGTTATTTTCAATTTACATTCATATCTACCCTTTATCTTACCACATGTGCAAGGTAGTTGTTTTTGGAATAATTATAATTATATTAATTATAATTACATCAATATAATTATAATCCTATCCCCCCCCTACTTCCATATTTAATCTTCGTTTTCTATCGCATGCCTTTGAATTCGAATTTGATTTTCATATACATATATAGAAGTGGGTTCGATTTGGTTCTACATTGGTCTCATGTGATTATGGTTCCATGGTCATGTGGACATCTATGCGATCGTTCACTCTTACCCTTTGTTGATAACATTATAACCTTGGCGGAATTCGACTCACTAATCATGCGAGTCTAGCATTCGTCGTGCATTCTTAATTTCGTCTTGTCAAGATTTAATTGAATTTGGGCGTGTTAAATTTAACCTCCACATAAGTATCACTTTAAAATTCTGTGCAATCAAATTTGGAAATTCGACGTCTATCTGTCTTCCATGCTGTGCATTGACCCAGTCCTCATCTCGTCGTATGGGTTATGGTGATCACGTTTCATTTGTGATCACGTGGTGTTGGTTCCACGTAACACTGAATTCATTTTACCATTTTACTGCGTTCCCAACGCAATATCCACAGTGTGGCCAGGGCGATACTCATTTATTTCCATACTTGTCATATTAAATTTTTGGGACAGATAGTGTACAGGTCCTATTAACTATTCGATCCGTGGCTTTTCTCTGCAGATCTCGCGAGGTGTACGCTTCAGATGTCTTCGAATCATTAGGGTTTCGTTGTTTGATCCAGACGCATTGATATAAATCAAGCTTGGTATTGTCATGGTGGTTCTTTTACCTCCCTGTTCATTTGGTTCATCGCTTGACAGTGCGTTAATTCGCTTGATGGGTAAGACCTTCCATATGCGTTTTGTAAGTTTTCGTTCTAATATTATTTCGCAGGCTTCCCATCTCTACTTAAGAATTTGGTTCATTTCTTCACACCAGTGCTACGATTTTGGATTATCTTTTTATGTCTCTGGTCTAAGTTGTAATATATATGATGAATGGCTAATTTCGTTTTGCAGAGAGTGCGTGTGCTTCGCTTCAGGGGTTCGAATGGCTTGGTTTTCTTCCATAGCCTTCACATTTTCTTGTGAATATTTTGAACACAGGTTGTTCTGGTGTCGTAGCCTAACCGTCTCCTCAACTGAAAGGGGTTTGCGAGGGTATACATTCGGCTCTATACGAAGACTATGATTCTCGGCTTCACGAGTTGCTAAGTGTTTCTTTTGACCAAGCGTAGGACACAATGGATACTGTTCATTCTCCGGAGGTTTATAATTATTATTCGACTTCTTCTTGTCAACCTCTATTCATGAGAATTGTATATTTTTATGAAACAGGTTAAGGATGGTTTAAGGGTTTCTCCCTTACAAGGTACGATACCCTTCTCAGTTATTATTTTTCTGGGTTCAATGTTGTTTTTATTCTCCATGTTCGGCGTCTGACTTGTATTGGTTTTGTGTCACAGGTAATTTCGACTTGTGTCGTGTTCTCCTTTTCTCCTACACAGATACGAGACTTTCCCAGACATTAACATTCGGTTCCTCGTGCTATTTGCAGGTCGTTAATAACCGCACTCTGCCAGAAGAATTCGTTCTTCTCTCCTGGATATATATTTTATCTTTGAGAGTAAAATTTATAATAATGAGATTGTAATTATTGGACAGCTACAATTTGATTCCCTCTCTAAATATTTATACATCTCTGTTCATGGGGCATTATAAGAATGCTCTCGGATTTGTTCAATACATCTATACATGCCTCTGTCATGTTTGGTTTTCATAATACCCAATTTTTTTTTTATTTCAGTTATTATTACTAAGAGTATGTTCCAACAGTACTCTCTCCTTGTCTCTTCTCACTTGGCTGGAACTACATGCTTAATCGTTAGCATTTTAAATTTTTTTTGTTGTTATATATATATAAGTATGACATATAAACATATTCATCATTTTGTGTAGTTTATTGCTTTCAGGCTCCCAGGCCATACCATGGTTAACTATATTTATAATGTGGTGATAGTTGAATGAATAATATACTGTAGAATAGATTTTCCTATTCCAGGAAACCATAGCTTTTGTGACAGCAACATTTAAATCTCTAAGGGAAATCAATATCTCAGTTCAATTTCTTTCATCAGTTTATTGAGCTGACCCTAAAGTTCAACTGCCTTTTTGTTGTTATTTTAAATAACCAGAGTGCTATAATTATCTATTACAAAATGGCACAGTAGCTCCATGCAGAAATTTGAAGAAGTAAGTTGTTATAAATTTGCACAGCATATGTATCGAATTTATCTACAGGAATGAATGCATCTGTAACCCTATCTTTATGTTTAAAAGACACTGGGATTTATAATCTATTACTTACCCTCTTAATTCAGGTTATCGGGATAGACTAGGATACATACATGTTTCTATATGCCAGGCTGTGATGAGTATGCATGTTGGATATTTTCTTAACTTTCTTGTGTACTTCCATTCGATGCTATAATAGATGAATGGTTTCCTAAGATAATTGTCTATGATCAGTCTCTATAGATGATTAGTTTCTTTCCTCTGCTATACTATATTTTGCTTACACGCACAATGTAAATTACAATTATTTTTCTACTATTTTCCAATATAATGCAGAACTTCAAATTTTCTCTCTCATGTATGTGTATATTAAAATCATTCTAGAAACAGAAGCAGATTAAAACCAGTTCACAAATTTTTCCTGTGAAGAATAAGTATCTACAGATTTAAACCAATCACTGGTTTAGAGACTCTGTAAGATTCTACTTCATAGATTTAAATTCTACAACCATACAGGATTTCAAGGGTAACTTCCTTTTGATCAATTCTGTTAAATGTAGAATTTATGTTCTAATCTAAAGTAAAATTTTATATGTAGTCAATTCATGCTATATAAAATGAACAACAATAACTTAAAGACATACCACTCATGCAATTGACCAACCTCCCAACCTTAGAGTCCTTCTGTCTCCCAGAACTCACCCCTGAGCTAAGATCACCTCCCTGTAATAGATCAACCCCTAATCTGTACAAGAGCAGCTTATTTAAGCTATTGTTCCCCAAAGCATGTTTCTAATTCTACGTCCAGAATCTCAGGATGCTTTTCTTCCTGTTTGCCAAGGCTTCCCATTTTAGGGATTCTTTAAAGCTGTTTTATGCTTTTCCTCAGATTTTCCAGCTTTTTTTACCTCTTCCCAACTACTTTCCTCATCATTGGGGAAATTCAGATTTTTCCTCAAAAATCTAAATTTAAAAATAAATTTCTTTCAAGGATTTTTGAAAGATTGTGGGGAAATATTTGCGTCTTCCATCCTCATGGATTTAGCAAGTGATCTCAAAGTCTCATTTTGCTCAATCTGCACCACATCATTTTATTCATTTCCTTAATTAAATATTTAATTACATTCACAAAATATTTATCCTTTGGGGTCCACTCCCCTTAGGATTAAAGTTCAAATGTCTAACTTTGAAATTCAAGCACATGAATTGGGGGTGTTACAGGAACAATGCCCTAGGTGGTATAAAGGGTAAAGGAACAATGTTCTTAAGGAATAGGTAAAGCTAAGGACAACCACCTTGTAGAAGGGCTCAAGCACAATCGTTTAAATGTGAGCCAAATATGTGATCAAGGGTGCGATGTTACCCTTCAATCAAAAGAATGTGAGATGAAGTTAGAAAAAAAAATACATCGAAAATTAGTTGGGAATATACTTCCATAAAAATACACAAAGCTAAAAATAACAATAAAATGAAAATTATTAATTTTAATTCATTATAAATCCAACCTAATCCATTTTAATTTCGGATCTATCAGGCCGGTATCAAACCTGTTGAGATGTATAAATATAGAGAGAATGTGTTAATGTTGATCTTAATAAAATATTTCAATACTCAAAAGGAACTCAAAAGGATCAAGTTATTAAAGGTAAACTAATTTAGATACTTAATTTTTTCCCCAGAAAAAAAGTCATAATTTTTCATTAATAAATAAGAAAAATTACATGTTACATTTTTCAATATATCGAGTAGTATACCCTAGACAAATTCCACCTTCGAAGAGTCAAGTAGATGTCAGATGATCAACTAAAAACATGGAAAAACACCTAGAATGATACTGATATATAAAAGGAAAATGTTAATTGCTGATAAAGTAATGCTAACATAACAAATATAGAATTGTGTCACCATATCACAGAATAAGATATCGCCAAAAAGTATAAAAAACCAAAAATCAGTCATAGGGAGACTGTGCCCACTTCCTTTAGATCATCTATGAAAGGGCGATGATAATATTGGAACACCTGAAAACCATGATGCTCCACAATAAGCCACCTGCCCCACTCTAACTCCTATGCTTCTTTGGATACTTGGTCTGCCACTTGGTTTCTCTACCTGTAAATGTGAGTAACAAAGATAGTGTCAAAGAATGATTTCAGCAAGTGAAACTCCCTCAATAATGCAACACGTATGGGTGAATGACAATGAGACTATAAATTGAACCAATTAATGATAGTTCGAGAGTCCCCAAAAATATGAATTTTGTTGCATCCTTGTTCCCGGGAAAAAGGTAGGAGAAGTTGAATATTAAGGAGTTCAACAAAGTTATTAGACCCATGTCCGAGACCCATATTAAGATGAAAATAATGAGAGGTTGATAAATTGATGGCAAAAAAATTGAAATTTGGCCCCTAAGGAGAGCTGGTCTCTTCTCGTGGCTCTGTCAGCATTTCCCTCAATTAACTTAGTGTTCCTCCATGTGGTCTTCTTTCTCTTTCTCGGAATTTTATTTATCAATTTCAAAGAAATTGAAAAACAAACAAATACTCTGCAAACCTTGAAATTAATTTATATCTCTGAACTTTATATTCCCTCGCCACCTTACAATAAGGTTGTCACCCGTCGGAACTTTATATTAAAAGCCCGATACTTTTTGAATAAATGACTTGAAATGGACCTTCGGCTTCGAGCCCACATATATATATCAATGGAAAATCGAATACATGCACCGTACCTTAGATTATCCTTTGCGCTACTTCCGATGGCGACCATCGTCCGATGGCTTCCTCCCAGATTGACGACGTTCAACGATATCGCACGGCCTGCCTGGTCGAAATTTAACGTGTGATGGCGTGCAATGAGAGCGGTTTTAGGGGTCTCGCCTTTGCCACGTGTCGAGCACTCAATTGAATCAATCCGAATTTAGGAATACCACTTATTCTGCAAAAGTGGTGCCATATGGGCAGTCTGGTTTCGTAAATCCACTTGCGGTTTTGGAACAGTGATTGACCACGAGTTAACGCCCTTCTTATCATGCTCTCCTAGTTGCTACTCAGGTCAGACTTCAGTTCAAGATTCCAAACAGTCCATCCATTTATTAAGCGGGATTTTCATTGCTACGGGACAGAGCTCAATGACCACAACAATACACAGACCTCATCTGTGGGTGGGGTTTTCAATTTTTCAAAAAATTCAAGGGAAACAATGAACACAAAGATGCGAAGATTGTACAACGACTCAATTCAAAAGTTATATACAAGACAATGTTCAATCGCCTGACAATTAAACAAATTCCTCATAAATAACGATTCAAGCCAGTTGGATAGTCAACGGGAACTGAAATTAATTTAACTGGAAGCGATTGTTTGATACACAGATTTTCACTGTAGAAATCTATCCTCTCCCCTCAATACATCCGAGGGATACAATTTATATACATTACAATGTGTCTCTTCGGTTCCTCGGTGAGGACCATTTAGAAAATAAAAGGCCTAATTACAATTTATTCAAATAACTGAAATATGACAGATGGAATGAACTGAACTATTTGACTTCTACAAACTCTAACTAATCTAAATGAAATAGTTAGTTAAGGTATTGACACCTAGCTGTTACAATTCAAATGTTTTCGAACCCTCCTAGCCACAACATGTGGACAAAGCCTCCTACATTGCTCGCTAGTGTCTAATGCCCCTACATCAGACTCCCAAGGGAAATTTTCTTCATGGGCTCCTTTCCATGAGCTCTTCCACTGATCTACCTATTTTCTGCAACATTCCTTCAGTCATCCAAGTGGCATCTTCCTATGGCTTATCCTTCCATTTGATTAAGTACTGAAAGTACTCTTGTCCTCTGGTCTTCCTGAACACTCTTTTGTCCAATATCTTCTCTGGTTGCAATGGTTGCGCTAGAGGTAGCTGCTCTTTCCACTCAATCTGTTCCTTGTCTACTGATCTTTCTTCTTCACCATCATCTTCATACTTGTAAAAATCTGCAACATTAAAAATGGGAGATATTCCAACATCAGGTGGCAATTCAATCTCATAACCATTTATAGAAAACTTTCTAAGTATCTTGCATGGCCCAATCTTTTTAAACTACAGTTTGTTATACTGCTTCTTTGGGAATCTCTCCTTTCTCAAGTGCCCCAAAACCAAATCTCCTACTTGAAAATGGACTTCCTTTCTGCTCAAGTCTACTCTGCCTTTGTATTTGATGTTGCTGCCTTGTAGTTTTTGTTTCACTTTTTCATGTATGGCTTGGATCTCTGAAGAAAATTCCTCACCATCTGCGCTCCTTAGCTCTGTCCTTCCCAGATTCCTTAACTCTGATATTCCTCTCGGGTGCATTCCATAGATAATATGGACTGGGATATGCCCTGTGCTCCTATTTGGTGAGTCATTATATGCATATTATACCTGGGGAAAAATATGGGCCCACTACTTGGGATGCTCTCCTACAAGACTTCTCAACAAATTTCCCAGACTCCTATTCACTACCTCAATTTGTCCATCAGTCTGAGGATGATAAGCTGAGCTGAAACTTAATTTGGTACCAAGTTTCTTCCAGAGTGTCCTCCAAAAATCACCCACAAATCTGGTGTCTCTATCTGAAATAATGCTCTTGGGCAACCCATGCAATCTAACAACTTCTTTGAAAAACAAGTTAGCAACATGGGTGGCATCACTCGTTTTATAGCATGGAATAAAATGTGCCATTTTGGAGAATTTTTCCATTACAAAAAAAAAATTGCATCATTCCCTCTATGTGTCTTGGGCAACCCTAGAATAAAATCCATACTTACCATGTCCCAAGGCCTCTCTGGAATAGGCAAGGGAGTGTACAATCCTGCATTTTGGCTCCTTTCCTTGGCATATTGACAGATTTTGCAATTCTTCACAAACTTATCCAATTTTTCTCTCATCTTGGGCCAGTAATAGAAATGACTCAGATGCTCATAAGTTTTATCAGTACCAAAGTTTCCAGCAAGTCCACCACTATGCTTCTCCTTGATCAAATTTTCTCTAATGGAACATTTTGGTACACACAGTTTGTTTCTCTTGAATAACAAGTCTTCCTGCAAGAAATAATCTAGCCACTGGCTTCTATCTCTTGGAACAGGGTTACAAAATTCCTCAAATGCTTCCTTAAAATATGAAGTTGTTTTATACAATTCTTTGAGAAAATCAAAACCTACAACTTCAGAATTAGTTTCTTGAACAAGCATCTGCCTCCTACTCAAAGCATCAGCTACTTTATTTGCTTGGCCACTTATGTGTTTCAAAACAAAATTAAAACCTTGGAGATACTCAACCCATTTGGCATGCTTCTGATTCAAGTTGGGTTGTTGTACAATATACTGCAAAGCATGATTATCAGAATATAATACAAATTCCCTGGACATCAGATAATGTATCCACTTTTTCAATTCCTGAACAATTGCATAGAATTCCTTCTCATAAGAGGAATACTTTCTTCTAGTGTAATTTAGCTTCTCACTGAAATAGGCTAGAGGCCTATCATCCTGACTCAACATATCTCCAATGGCTTCCCCAATGGCATCACACTTCACTTGAAACGGTTTAGTAAAATCAGGCAGAATCAAAATAGGCTTCTCAGTTATCTTTTTCTTCAAAAGTTTAAAGTTTCTTTCTGCTTCAACAATCAACTTAAATGGTTTTTTGCTCTTCTTTATTGTCTGAATGATGGGTGCATTAATCTTATGGAAGTTTCTTATGAATTTCCTGTAAAAACTAGCAAGTCCATGGAAACTTCTTACCTCAAAAACATTTATGGGTGAAGGCCACTCCACAATTGCCTTAACCTTTTCCGGTTTTATCTTCAATCCTTTTGCAGAAACAACAAAGCCCAAATACACCAACTCTTCCTTCATGAATGAGCATTTCTTTAAGTTTATCATTAGTTTCTCTTGGTGCAGCTTTTTCAAGACATAATTAAGATGCCTTAAATGTTCTTCTTTAGTTCTGCTGAAAACTAATATATCATCCAGATACACTATCACAAATTTACCAATTAATTCTTTCAATACTTCATTCATAAGTCTCATAAAAGTGCTAGGTGCATTTGACAACCCAAAAGGCATTACCATCCATTCATACATTCCTTCATTTGTTTTAAAGGAAGGTTTCCACTCATCACCTTCTCTTATTCTAATATGATGATATCCACTTTTCAAATCTATCTTTGAAAAATATTTATCACCGCTCAAACAGTCCATTAAATCCTCAACTCTAGGCAAAGGGAATCTGTACCTGATTGTGATCTTATTGTTTGCTCTGGAATCAATATACATCCTATAGCCTCCATCTTTCTTTGGGCTCAATACTGCTGGTACTGCACATGGACTCAAACTTTCTCTGATCAGTCCCTTGTCCACCAATTCCTGTACCTGTCTCCTGATTTCCTCATTTTATGTGGGAGTCATTCTGTAGGCTACCTTATTTGGTAGATTTGAACCAAGGATAAAATCTATCTGATGGCTGATATTTCTCACAGGTGGCAGCTCATCAGGTAAATCATCCACAACAATGTCACAATAGTTGTCTAACATCTCTTGGATCTCTATCGGCAAATCATAAATCTTTGTAGAAGTAAGAACTACCTTAGGTTCGAAAAATAAAGAAAAACTTACCTCTTCTTCTTCTATCTGCTGCAGATATTCCTTCCCGCTCAGCAACAAGGTCTTTCGATCAATCACTCTATTGGATGGCTCTCCTTCTTCCATGGGTATCAATGTATGGTGTACCCCATCTTTGAAGAACTTGTAAGTGTTCTTCTCACCATCATGCACTACGGCTCTGTCAAACTGCCAAGGTCTACCCAGAAGTATATGACATACATCCATGGCCATTACATCACACAGGACCTTATCTTTGTATTTTCCCATTTGCAGCTCTATCTCACACTGTTCTTTTACAATTAGATGGTGCCCTTTATGTAGCCAGGACACCCTGTAGGGAGTTGGATGCTCCCCTGTCTTCAACTTCATCTTCTCTATCACCTCAGTGTAAACCAGATTGTCTGTGCTGCCACTATCAATGACTAGCTGGTTGCATTTCCCTTGGACTTTGCATATGCTCCTAAACAAAGTCTTCCTTTGTGCATGCTCAGTGACCTCTTTGGTTTGGTTCAACAGGACGTTATTAACCACGATGGACTCTCCCCTCTTAGGTAGAACTTCTTCTTCAATTTCTACCTCTTCTCTAGCCTGGGCAACAACAACATTTATTGGACCGACACCCACATTCTCTGGACACTCATAGTGCTTATGTCCCACCTGCTGACATTTATAGCACCTCAACTGTCTACCTCTACCCCTGTCTCTGCCTCCTCTTCCTTTCCCTCTGTAAGAACCCCTTCTGCCCCTTGCATCATCCTCTGTAGATGCATTTTGAGGTGAGCTACTGTTAGCTCCATCCTTGGGTGTAGTAGGCTTTCCTCTACCACCCTGACTTCCCTTTCCATGGAAAGTACCTCTCTTCTTGGAAAACTATTTGCTCAGGAGTTTCTCCTCTGCTTTCAAGGCCATCTGGTAGGCCTCTTCAACTGTCTTAGGAGACAGAAGACCAATCTCATCTTGGATCTCCAGCTTGAGACCATTCACATTTCTGGCAGTCTTGTCTGGTCTGTCTTGAAATTGCCCAGCTCTTATGCTTTATAGAATTCCTCTGTGTATTCCTTTACTGTCAGCAACCTCTGTCTCAGGTTTTGCATTTGCATAAACAATGTTAGCTGATAATCACTAGGAAAGAATTTACCTTTTAATTTAGCCATCATTTTGGTCCAGCTTTTGATAGGCTGCTTGCCAACTCTCCTCCTTTCTGCCCGCACTCTATCCCACTAGAGTGCAACATGTCCTTTCATCTTTGTCACTGCAAACTTGATCTTTTTATCTTCGCTTCTTTATTCATATTTGAAGCACCTGTTCATTTCATTAATCCAATCCACCAGTTCCTCTAGATTCAGCCCTCCTGCAAAACTCGACACTTCAATCCTGGGCTTAACTGCAGACCCTAGAACAGTTCTGAGGAGCCTCATGTCAGGAGAAATTTCAACATTTTCTTCCGCTTCTTATAATTCAAGTTCACTGATGTCTTCATGATATTTGGGCTATCTTCGCTCCATGGTATCCATTCTGGCCTCAAACCTCTGCAAAATTCCCAACACTTCTGCATTGGCAACGGGTCCTCCTCTCCTCCTGCCAACACCTCTACCAACTCGAATTGCCATGTTAATTCCCTGCAAAAACAAACTCGAAAATGCTCTGATACCACAAATGACGGCAACAAAACTGAATTTTGGCCCCTAAGGAGAGCTGGTCTCTTCTCGTGGCTTTGTCAGCATTTCCCTCAATTAACTTAGTTTTCCTCCACGTGGTCTTCTTTCTCTTTCTTGGAATTTTATTGATCAATTTCGAAGAAATTGACAAACAAACAAATACTCTGCAAACCTTGAAATTAATTTATATCTCCGAACTTTATATTCCCTCACCACCTTACAATAAGGCTGTCACCCGTCAAAACTTTATATTAATAGCACGATACTTTTTGAATAAATGACTTGAAATGGACCTTCGGCTCTGGGCCCACATGTATATATCAATGGCCGATCAAATACACGCACCTTACCTTAGATTATCCTTCGCGCTACTTCCAAAAGTGACCACTGTCTGATGGCTTCCTCGCAGATCGACGACGTTCAACGATATCACGTGGCCTCCCTGGTCGAACGTTAATGTGCAATGGCGCGCAGTGAGAGCAGTTTCAGGGGTCCCGCCTTTGCCACGTGTCGAGCACTCAATGGAATCGCTCTGAATTTAGGAATACTGCTTATTCCACAAAAGCGGTGTGATATGGGCAGTCTAGTTTCGTAAATCCACTCGGGGTTTCGGAACAGTGATTGACCACGGGTTAACGCCTTTCTTCCCATGTTCTCCCGGTTTCTACTCAGGTCAGACCTTGGCTGAGGATTCCAAACAGTCCATCCATTTATTAAGCGGGATTTTCATTACTACGGGACAGAGCTCAATGACCACAACAATACGCAGACCTCGTCTGCAGGTGGGGTTTTCAATTTTTCAAACAATTCAAGGGAAACAATGAACACAGAGATGCGAATATTGTACAACAAATCAATTCAATAGTTATATACAAGATAGTGTTGAATCACCTCACAATTAAACAAATTCCTCACAAATAACGATTCAAGACAGTTGGATAGTCGACGGGAACTGAAATTCATTTAACTGGAAGCGATTGTTTGATACACAGATTTTTACTGTAGAAATATCTCCTCTCCCCTCAATACATCTGAGGGATACAATTTATATACATTACAATGTGTCTCTTCGGTTCCTCGGTGAGGACCATTCAGAAAATCAAAGGCCTAATTACAATTTATTCAAATAACTGAAATATGACAGATGGAATGAACTGAACTATTCGACTTCTACAAACTCTAACTAATCTAAATGAAACAGTCAGCTGCGGTATTGACACCTAGCTGTTACAATTCAAATTTTTTCGGACCCTCCTAGCCACAACATGTGGAAAAAACCTCCTACATTGCTGGCTAGTGTCTAATGCCCCTGCATCACATTTGGTTTCTCTACCTGTAAATGTGAGTAACAAAGATAATGTCAAATAATGATTTCAGCAAGTTAAACTCCCTAAATAATGCAACAAGTATGTGTGAATGAAAATGAGACTATAAATTGAACCAATTAATGATAACTGGAGAGTCCCCAAAAATATGAATTCTATTGCATCCTTGTTCCCGGGAAAAAGGTAGGAGAAGTTGTAGATTAAGGAGTTCAATAAATTTATTAGACCCAAGTTCGAGACCCATCTTAAGATGGAAATAATGAGAGGCTGATAAATGCATAACACCACCCCCCCGATAACCATGATTATTCGATGCTCCATAAAAATAATCATAAGGGAAGAGTGATCAATAAGTTCAGGAATTATTTCCCTTCGTTGAGTGGAAATAACTACATCAGGGATGAGTCGATAAATGGAGATGATATTATTGCAGGTGTGGTCTGTTATAGCAAAGTATGAAGGAGAATACTTCAGTTTATACCATAATTTTACATCAAATTTATATATAAATAAAGTAAATGAAAGTAATTTTTTTTTATATATTCACTCGATATGTGATATTTAAAATATAAATAAATTAATAACAAAAAATACTTTAATATTAGTTATAAATAAAGCATTTCAATGTCAATATTTGAGGGGAGATGCTCATTCTATAGCAAAAATGTGTATTCTATTTTTCCTCAACTTAGAGTTCACAAATACTTTACATAAAATGTAGGCTGTAACAAAATTGTAAACTATTATATATATTTGGTTAGTTTTATTTGAAAACATTATAAAATGTTAATAATCTCATTTTTATTGAGCTCACTTGATTAGTGAATGCATCAATTCCAATTTATTTAATTGATTTGTGTATATCGTAATTTTGTTTTTATTAATAAATTTACATTTTTTCTTAGATAAAAGAAAATCATAATATACATATCACATTGAAATATATAAGATGTATATAATATTTATAAATTAATGTCCATTTTACCATATAAATCAAAATAAATTCTATAATTGTATTTAAATTTAATTAATAAACATATAAAAATTTAATATTTATAAAATACCAGGTTTTATTTTATAATATTTTTAAAATTAAATCCAAAAGAAAAAATATATGGGAAGATGTTGTAGTGGTGCAACTCTTTACATGTGGGATCAAATAAAAAGTAATAAAAGTTTAAAAGTAATTTCCTAGAGAGGCATTCACCAACCTAGTATACAGAGATGTTGTAATGTCCTATAAACATTTTGACTTGGTGAAATGTAAAACAAAATTTTGAATAAAATAAAAAAATTAAAATGACATAGTTAATAATATAATTATCAATAAATAAATTTAACTTTGTCAAAATACACAAAGCTGAAAATAAAATTATTAATTTTAATTCATTATAAATCCAACCTAATCAACTTTAATTTTGGAACTATCAAGCTAGTTTCAAACATGTTGAGATGTATATATATACAGAGAATGTGTTAATATTGATCCTAATAAAATATTTCAATACTTAAAAGGAAGTGAGAGGGAACAAGTTGTTAAAAGTAAACTAATTTAGATACTTTTTAATAAGACTGAAATGTGTAATTTATTCAACTTTAATGCAAATTATTCAAAAATAAAATTTAAACAATAAAAAATCACACATAGTATATATATAATAAGAGATAGAAAACCACTATAGATCCATCTAAATCGTGGATTTATTGCACTAAAAGGGATTAAATTTGTTAGCCTCTAAATATAGTTTCACGTTTTTATTTTTTAAAAGAGAATTGCATATGATTCATATCCTTAGTTAGGATAGATCTATGTTAGAACTTATGCTCTGGTAAAGGAAATATAACCACTTGTAAATATACACGTTTATATTTTACCCCCACATAAGTACTAAGTGCTACGGAAAACATAAATAATGGAAGTAACTCATCATAAGTATATTGATTGTAAGAACTATCACTAGCCAATTTTTTTTTTTTTGTTGATAATATTTCTGATTCATTATACCATTTTGGTCATTGTAATTGTACCATTTTCGACATAAATATTCATTTAATACCTTTTTAGTGACAGTCATTATAATGTCTATGCTTGTTTTAATATCTTAAGATTTATTTAATTTGTTCTAATCTATAGAACTTAGTCCTATATCTTAGCCTTAAGAATTATATTGTAACTGCTAATGTATTTCCTCTATACTTTATTATATTGAGTATGACTACATGTCCCCAACATGCATTTAAGTTAACTTTAATATATAACTTAACAACATAACAATCTAATCCTACCAACATGGAAATCTATAACATATGAGGGAGACCTTCTGTCACCTCGATTCCACTTTTGGTAGTAATAAATATGTAGATTGATGTCATTACCATGATATAATATGATTCCACCACTTTTTTATTATAAAGGTTTTCATTTATACAGTTTTATTTAAATGTGGATAGTTTGTTAAATTTTCCTTTCGTACTTAACTGAAACGAGAGGTATGACTACCACATTAAAGGTGGTTTCTCCAAATATGTCAGCAAAATAAAAGAATATCTAGACATCTAGAGCTATGAGTTTTATTAAGAAGAGGAAAAATGTCTTAGGATTGAAAAGAGGATCTCAAAAGTAAAAATGTAAGCCACCCTTCTAATGATTTAATCATGGAAAAGTAGGTCATTATGCATCAAAATTTCCATATAAACAAATAAGAATAGAATGGACATTATCATAAAGAAAGAAATAAATATAGGAAAGTAAAGAAGGAAAATAAATTTAAAAAAAATAACTTTATACTCAAGAAGGAAACTCCTCAAAATATAAAGATGCTTAATCTTATGATGATGTAACAAAGACAAATTTTATGCTTTTGGTTTTATAATTTCTAGATGAAGGACAAAATGAGCTTGATGAAGAGAAGGAAAAAGTAGACCTGGAGGGTGAAATCATCACTGACTTACTAGAGATTCGTAGGCTTACAAGAAAGCATAATAAGGAAAATGGATGCTCTAAGCATATGACTAGTGTGAAAGGAAAATTCTTGTCATTGAATGAGAAGGGGACAAGAAGTGTAATTTTCGGGAACAATGCCCTAGGTGTTATCAATGGTAAAGGAACATTGAGCTTAACAATGGAAGAGGTAAAGCTAAGGACAACCATCTTGTAGGACTCAAGCACAATCGTTTAAGTGCGAGCGAAATATGTGATCAAGGGTGCAATGTTACCCTTCAATCAAAAGGATGTGACATAAATTTAGAAAACAAAATACATCGAAAATTAGTTGAAAATATACTTCCATAATCTCCTCTAAAAACATTTTATTGAATAAGAAGTCGATCACTTATCACTACAAAAGAAGACATTCCTTTACTGAGATCAATAAACTTTGAGGCAGTTTCCCAAAGTGTTCAAGAGATAAATTATTACTCTTTCTTATAGGTGAAGGTCTTAGGTGAACTCTAAAACATGCACTACAAATCGATAATCTGAAAGAGATGACTCTTAGCCAAAGCGTTGACTATGTTTCTCGTTTGCAAATTTCTAACACAAATCTATTAATGAGGGGACATATGGTGTAAGAATACTAATTATTAGAACATATAATTGATACCTTTCTACCAACATGAAGGTCTCAAGTAAATTAGGGTAAGTATTCTATCTACATTTCGAATACTCCTCTAACATTGAAATTAATAATTCCTAAATTTTCTGCTTTTAGTGGACATTTTGTTGAATGCAGAAAGAACATAATAAGTTCATTGGAAAACTAGTGGTCCATACAAAATTAAAAAAAATGTTATCCTCACTAAAGAATGGTTTCTTTTTTTCTAACTTTTGGTTTTAGGACTACTTGAAAAGAGCATCATAAATGAAATATAATATATATATATATATATCGAGGAAACAACTAAAGAAATATTTCCATGTCTTTATGAAATAAAAATAAAAACGTTAGGTAACTTTTATATTTCTATATTTTAATTGGATATATCAAGACCATCACTGATGGCATCCTTGTAGGTTTGCATTATAAAAAATGTTTGTACAGAAATTTAAAGAAATATTTGTACCTGAAAATTTAATCCTTCTCAATGTTAAGAGTAACATACAAAAAAAAGTTAATATTAGCAAAAAATAAATAGAATTAATACATTTGTGATGAAATAAAAAAACATAAAACTTAATAAAAATAAGTAGTAAAACACTATTGAGTCAAGTAAAAAAATAGAGAGAGTAAACCCTTAATCAAATAAGAAGAGCTATATAAATATATAACTTCATGTTGATTAAATTAACATATAAACTGCTATGTACATATAATAATATAGTACTATAACATGTAGCTAGGTGAAGTTATATAACACATACGTATTCGTATTATGAATTTCAAGTGTGCGTTTTGTCTTTCTCACTATTGAATATTTATGTCTGCGTCCGTGATTGATACATCCTGGGATTTCACTGCCCCATGTCGACACCTCATTTTGGCTAGCGACATAATTGGTGCTTTCAATTCAGGAACATCATCAGAAGTTAGTGATGACTTGTTAGGATTCCACACATGTTTTGGATTCGGTGCTCTAGGACAGACATTGCTCCATTTCGATGATCTTCCCACCAGAGTATTATAATCAAAATGCATTTTTCTGGCCTTCACAACCTGTACAGAGCACAAATTCCATGTAATTTAAACAATAGTTGTTTTCAGATAACGGTCTATGTACAAGGATTCTTTTGGTGTCCGTAGAGAAAAAATTGTTAGAATGTGTAATTCCTACTTGTCCAGTTGTGACTCTCTATGTATAGAGTCTGTTCCTATTCAATAGGAGTTAGCTAAAACTAGTTTCCTTGTTTGGTGTGAGGTTGAGATATTCCCTCAACCAACTTATTGTACGTCCAAGATAGATTTCCTATCTTGAGACTAATTCATGTATAAATGTGTGTAATCTATTTAATTAATAGTATAGTTTGCATATTAAAGATTTATTTTGGTATCAGAGCTACGCCTGGACCTCGGCCCCTATTGGGCTGAGGGAAACAAGAGTATATATTTCATTTGTTTTTTTTCGATTGGTTTGGGTGGACTGGTGCGGTGAGTGGTAGTGGTAACTAGGGGATTGGCTTCGCCAACACTTGCTATTGCGTTGACTGCGTGGAGCACTCCTGCATCGAATAATCTGAGAATCTCTCCCACAGTGAAATATTTGACTTTCCCATAGCTCTGACAGGTGGGCAATGACTAAATCATTTTCTGCAGCAACTATAATATTCAGAAGAAAATATTGACATCCCAGATCTTGTTGAAACGAGTTTAGAAGAATAGCTGCTGGACCCTGGATGCCATTACATGATCTCATTCTTAGATTGCTTGTCCGGTGAGCCTGATTTGTGGCTGCATGTACTTCATATTGAGTGTAGCGGATCTGAGCCTGGAGAAAACTGATCCGTGAGGATTAAATCGGTTCTCGAGTTTTGTGGGGTGGTTCTCAAAGTATAGCAGCAAATCTGCTCTGCTCAAGATCGAGGATCGACACTGCCCGTGAGGAAGGAATGCTCTGAAATGTGCAGAGGAGCATGCCAATCAGTCGAATGTTGTTGGACTACGAGGATCGGGATTGTAAGACGATTTCTTTGCATGTGAAAAGCCTCCCACACGACTGTGCAGCGGCAAGAAGAGTTGTTTCCTAGAGAGCTGTTGGAGTGCTACTATAGTCGCAGCCTCACCGCCTGAGTATTAATTCGAACATAGATCACTTCTTATAAATTTCGCTCAAAGGTTTTCTTACTAGCTCTGTTATTGCTGCTCGAGCGTATTCCTTTAAGGGGAGTTTTGGGTCTTCTCGTTGCAGAGATTTAGCTGGCCGTGGATGTTTTTTTTCGATTTCTTATTTTGCCGAATCAGAATTCAAAAGATTTGTATTCATCAGTATCACCAGGCAGATAAAATATGTCCCTGGAGGTCACACAAATCCTTATTGATGCACAATCGGTTGATGGTTCTGTTCGGAAGCATGCAGAAGAGAATCTGAGGGAGTTCCAAGATCATAATCTGTCGGCCTTTCTCATATCCCTATCTGGTGAACTAGCAAATAATGATAAGCATAGTGAGGAGATCACATTTGGTGAAAAATCTAGACTAGGACGAAGACATTGGAAATGAGGCACATCAGTGAGCTTTTGGGAATTGACACACGAAATGTGTCTTTGTAGCAAGTTGAAAGCATTATTGTTTGCGTATTTTGCATAAAAGAAATATGTCATGATGGAAGTATTTTGGAACTGAAATTAATATACATATTGAGATTAGTCACCTCAATATGAAGTTATTTTTGTTAGAATTGACTACTCTAACAAATGACAGGTTAAAGATGGAGTTCCAAATTTTTAATTGACAAAGACAAAGATGCCCAAGATTTGACAATTTCAAAATATGATGTAAAGGAGTAGCGGCAACATTTAAAGGATGATGCATAACAAAAGTGAAAGTTTCTTTTGTGTGAGTTTTTTGGAATAGACTCAATAGCATGTTGTATAATGAATCACTCAGTTGAGTGGTAAGCAAGTCTAGGATGGTTTTGTAGTGGTCATTTTATGTACCTAGTAATTCCATGATATGGAGTATGTAAGCCTTGTAAAGGCATGTGTATCCCTGTAAAAGTTTGTGGTAATCTCAAAACCACTTTGTAACTACAGGTTCATGGTCAGCCAAAAACCATTTTGCAATGTCAGTTTGTGGTCAGCTAAAAACCACATATAATAGTGAAGCAGACTGGAAACAGGTATGTGTCAATGTTTGCCACTCAAGGAAGAGCATGGTTACGGGTCATCCGATAAAACCCCGATGAAAGAAGAGCATGGTTACGGGTCATCCGATAAAACCCACGTTGGAGGGGGATCTGTAGATACAGGTACATGTATGTAGTGATAATGGTTGACAGAACCATGTATACGAAGGACATCCTACGAGACTAGCGGTTGCAGCGGTTGGTACCCATGCATTCTGGTGGATGGTTGCTCCTTTATATGGACGTCGACATATTCTTTTTTGTTATGCTTGACCACAACTAGATTTTGTGAAGTGATATCGAGACAAGTAGTCATTAAGGGGCTATGTTAGAATGTGTAATTCCTACTCCAGTTGTGACTCTCTATGTATAGAGTCTGTTCCTATTCAATAGGAGTTAGCTAAAACTAGTTTCCTTGTTTGGTGTGAGGTTGAGATATTCCCTCAACCAACTTATTGTACGTCCAAGATAGATTACCTATCTTGAGATTAATTCATGTATAAATGTGTGTAATCTATTTAATTAATAGTATAGTTTGCATATTAAAGATTTAGAGAGAGTAAACCCTTAATCAAATAAGAAGAGCTATATAAATATATAACTTCGTGTTGATTAAATTAACATATAAACTGCTATGTACATCTAATAATATAGTATTATAACATGTAGCTAGGTGCAGTTATATAATGCATACGTATTCGTATTATGAATTTCATGTGTGCGTTCTGTCATTCTCACTATTGAATATTTATGTGTGCGTCCGTGGTTAATACATCCTGGGATTTCACTGCCCCACGTCGACACCTCATTTTGGCTAGCGACATAATCGGTGCTTTCAATTCAGGGACATCATCAGAAGTTAGTGATGACTTGTTAGGATTCCACATATGTTTTGGATTCGGTGCTCCAGGACAGACATTGCTCCGTTTCGATGATCTTCCCACCGGAGTATTATAATCAAAATGCATTTTTTCTGGCCTTCACAACCTGTACAAAGCACAAATTCCATGTAATTTAAACAATAGTTGTGTTCAGATAACGGTCTATGTACAAGGATTCTTTTGGTGTCCGCAGAGAACAAATATCTGAAACTTAAATTCAAAATGTTTGATCTTGAATTAGAAATTGTAAAGATCCCAAAGACCTTACCGCTTCTCCGACCGTAGTTGAAATTCCAGAGAGTTGTTCCAGTTTGTTGGAATTAATTCCAACTGCCCATGGGACAGCGGCGGCAAGACAGTCCGAGGGGGTCCGGCAAGACTGGCCAGGGAAGTATCATACCCCATCGGAACCGGGCCCACACCATACAGCCGTAATGTCTGTCCGCGGGGGTCAATGAAGTTATGTGGGCGGTGGAGTTTACCCCCTCGGAATGCTGATGTCATCAGCTGGGGGCCCACATATATTTTATACAGCCCATATGTTATATGTTAAAAGGATTGCGGGTTAATTTTTTTTAGCACGGCATTTTTAACAGTTGTTTGTTTTGTTTTTAATATATATGTGACATATATGTATTAAAAGGCCCGTGAGCCAAAGGGCTGTTGTATTATTTGTATTTACACAGCACAGTAATGTTTTTATATAAAAGGCACGGCAGTGCAGAAATAAAAAAGACAGAGTTTTATTGCACAGCAGGGCGGGAAGATAAAAATAACAGCGGTGCCACCAACCAGTTTGCCATCAATGCATAAGAGAGCGGTGCCGGCAGAAGTAATGAGCCCATTAATGTTTTTCCAAGTGGTGAACTTAGTGGTTGAAACAATTTATGATACAGATATTTTCTGTTTTGTAATATGTAGAGACAGTGAGATATTTTGTAATGTTTTATATATGCACAGCAGCGCATTTTAAAACATAGAGTGAGCAGAATTTTATGCACAGCAAAGTATTGTTTGTAAAAGACAGAGTTGTAATTTTTAAATTACACAGAACAGCAGAAACAGAGTATTTCTCTATGTGAGACAGAGAAGAGTGTTTTGGTCACTGTGTGTGAAGCAGTACCATAGTTTGTAATCTCCCAGCAGTGGAAAAATAGAAGAATCTGTAACAACAGTTTTTTTTAATAGATTTTTTTTATGTGGAAACTCTGTCACTGTGTGCAAATTTTAGAATTTTTTCTCTGTGTTAAGGAAGACAGTCTTATTGTTTTGGAATTGTGAAAAATTCCAACATGGTATCGGAGCCAGTCCAGGCTATTTGAAGGTCAAATAAGCTGAAGGAAAGGGGTTCTTAGTTGCAGCAGCTTCTCCAACAGTGTGAAGACTCAGCCAAAGGAATCCAAAGGTATTTCTCTATAAAATTTGTTGTGTTACTGTTGCAGTACAGTGAGTTATTTTAAACACACAGTCAAGTGTTTTTATCATAGTTAGAAGTGCAGAATGGCGGGACCTAGCACTGGTATGAGTTTGGGAAGTGTCCATCTCCCACAATTCAATGGAAAGAATTATGACTACTGGTCAATAACTATGAGAGCTTTATTTACCTCACAAGAATTATGGGAATTAGTTGAGGATGGCTTTGAAGAGCCAGCAAATGAAGCAGAGTTTTTTCTTTTAACTCAGGCAGAAAGGGAGTCACTGAAGAACAATAAGAAGAGAGATGCCAAGGCTCTTTTCTTCTTGTATCACGCAGTGCATGAGAGTGTGTTTCCAAGGATAGCAGCAGCTAAGAAATCCAGTGAAGCATGGGAAACTCTCAAGACAGCCTATCAGGGTATGGAGAGAGTGAAGACAGAAAAACTTCATTTGCTGAGGAGAGACTTTGAGACTCTCTGTATGAAAGAGTCAGATAATATTGACTCATTCTTCACTCATGTGATTGGAATGGTCACACAAATCAGATCTCATGGAAAACTCTTGAAGACAAGAGGATTGTTGAAAAACTCTTGAGAAGTTTACCCTCAAGATTCGATGTGATTGTCACCACCATAGAAGAGACAAGGGATCTCACAAATTTTTCAGTGGATGAACTACATGCATCACTGATTACCCATGAACAGAGATTGGGTAGGAGTGAAAACTCATCTCTTGAGCAAGCCTTTAAGACCCAGATGTCTTTCGGAAGAGGAAGAGGGCAAGGTAGAGGAAACAAGAGGAAGGCGGAAGAAGAACGAGTGGGGAAGAAGACGATTGACAAGTATAAGGAAGGCAACACAATCCAAATCAGCACTTCAAACCCAAGGCAGCGGCAATGGAATGGTAAGGCCAAGGAATGCACAAGGAAAAATATATGACAAAATCAAAATGTCCAATGTGTTACAATTGTAAAATATGGTCATTATGCTAACTGAATGTAGAAAGAAGAAACAAGAGATATGAGAAATGGAAACCCATTAAAAATTAAAAGAAAATATGACCAAAGTAATTTGTTTTTAGCTTGTAATATGGCTGAAGAAAAGAGTGAAGATTTATGGTTTCTAGACTCCGGTTGTAGTAACCATATGATAGGAAACTTAGCAATGTTTTCTATGTTAGATGAGAGTGTGCAGTCACAAGTCACACTAGGAACTGATAGAAAAGTTTCTGTTACGGGAAAAGGAGATGTAAATGTTTTAACAAGATTAGGTGCAAGAAAAACCATAGCAGATGTTTATTATGTTCCAGGAATGAAGTGTAACATCTTAAGTGTTGGACAGCTTGTCCATAAGGGGTATAATGTTTTCTTTGATAATGATGTTTGTACCATCATGGATAAACCACCCAGAAAAGTATGTATTGCTGAAGTGAAGATGACAAGGAACAGGATGTTCCCTCTCAGAATGAGAGCAGACTTGAAAAATGGTGAAGAGAAAGCAGCAGTTGCACAAGAGACTTACCAAAGCGAACCAAAGGATGATAATTGGTTATGGCACTTGAGATTTGGACATATCAACTTTGGAGGTCTTAATTTGTTGAACAGAAAAGGAATGGTAAGTGGTTTACCATTGATAGAGAAACCGGACAGCCTTTGTGAAGGTTGTATTCTTGGGAAACAACACAGAGAAAGTTTTCCTTCCGGGAAAAGCATAAGGGCAAAAGCACCCTTAGAGATTGTCCACTCAGATGTGTGTGGACTGATGCAAACTCCATCACTTGCTAACAGCCACTATATCTTAACATTTATAGATGATTTTACAAGAAAAACTTGGGTTTATTTTTTGAAAAACAAAAGTGAAGTGTTTGAAAAATTTTGCAATTTCAAAGCACTTGTTGAGAACCAGAGTGGGCTGCATATCAAATTCTTAAGGATTGATAGAGGAGGTGAGTATATCACTAAAGATTTGCTACGTTTTTGTAGAGAAAATGGTATTCAAAAGCAGTTTACAACTAGATATACTCTGCAGCAAAATGGAGTAGCCGAAAGGGAGAACCGAACCATAATGGACATGGCGAGGAGGATGTTAAAGGCAAAGCATTTGCCTAATGATTATTGGGGCTGAAGTCACATATTCAGGTAAACTATGATATATTGAATGTCAGTGTGGCTCAAGGGGAAGGAAGAGAACAAAGCAGGCTTAAGAGAAGGAGGGCGTATGAAGCAAGGTGTCACACATATGAAGGTTTTCGGATGTGTGGCTTATGCACACATTCCGGATCAGCTAAGGAAGAAGTTGGACAGCAAGGGGGAGAAATGTATTTTTATTGGATACAGTGAGGAATCCAAGGCCTACAGGTTATATAACCCATCCAACAAGAAGTTTCTTGTGAGCAGAGATGTTCAGTTCATTGAAGAGGAAGCTTGGGATGGAAGCATAGAGAAAACAGTGAATGTTAAACACTGTTTATCTCATGATGAGAATGATGACGAGGTGGCTGAAGCACATCCCCAAACAGCAGCACCAATACAAGGGCAGCAAAGTACACCTTTGAGAAGAAATGAAAGTGCTTCTCCAAGCACACCACAAGGAGGAAATTCAAGTGCTTCTTCAAGCACTTATACACCTACTGTAAGAGGTAAGAAATTTAGAAGTTTGAAAGATATTTATGAACAAGATATAACAAATGAAGGTATCAATTCTTTGTTTGCTTTATATTGTCATGTTGATGATCCTGTTCATTTCGAAGAAGCTATCAAGGATAGGAAATGGATAGAAGCTATGGATGAGGAAATAAATGCCATAGAGAGGAAAAAAACTTGGGATTTGGTTGAACTCCCAAAAGGTAAAGATGTCATTGGTGTTAAATGGGTCTACAAGACCAAGAGTAATGTTGAAGGCAAGATAGAGAGACACAAGGCAAGGCTTGTTGTCAAAGGCTATAAACAGAAGCATGGCATTGATTATGAGGAAACTTTCGCACCGGTTGCAAGAATGGAAACCGTAAGAGCAGTGTTGTCCATAGCAGCACAAAACAAGTGGAAAGTTTACCAAATGGACGTGAAGTCAGCATTCCTAAATGGAGTGTTAATGGAAGAGGTTTACATAGATCAACCTCTCGGCTATGAGAAGAAAGGCCAAGAGCACAAAGTGTGTAAGTTGAAGAAGGCTCTTTATGGGCTGAAGCAAGCGCCAAGAGTGTGGTACAGTAGGATAGATTCATATCTACTGGAAAATGGTTTTGAGAAGTGTGAGGGAGAACCCACCCTCTACATCAAAGAACAAGATGGTAAAATTTTGATTGTAGTCTTGTATGTTGATGATGTTATTTTTACAGGTAATGATGATTGCCTTATTGAAAATTTTAAAACAGTCATGAAGGAAGAATTTGAAATGACTGACATGGGTTTGCTGAGATACTTCTTGGGAATAGAAGTAGAACAAGATGAAAGTGAGATTTTCATCTCACAGGCAAAGTATGTTAATGAGGTGCTTGAAATATTTAACATGCAGGAATGCAAAGCAGCGATCACTCCCACAGTGATGGGATTAAAACTCAGCAGAGAGGACAACAGCAAGGATTTTGATCCTAGTTTGTACAAGAGCATAGTTGGCAGCCTTATGTATTTGACTGCAACTAGGCCGGACATAATGCATGCTGTTAGTTTGATTTCCAGGTTCATGGAAAAGCCAAAAGATGCACATTGGCAAGCAGCAAAAAGGATTTTGAGGTATGTTAAAGGTACAAAGAAATTTGGTATTTTTTATACTACTTTAGAAAATTCAGATTTAGTTGGATACACTGACAGTGATTGGGCTGGAAGTGTAGATGATCGGAAGAGCACTTCCGGTTATGTTTTTCATATGGGTTCAGAAGCCATTTCATGGGCTTCTAAGAAACATCCCGTTGTAGCGTTGTCTACAGCAGAAGCGGAATATGTGGCAGCTACAGCAGCAGCGTGTCAAGCAGTTTGGATGAGAAAAATGTTGAGAAACTTATGTCAAGAACAGGTAAAAGGGACAGTGATATTTTGTGACAATAGCTCAGCTATTGCATTGTCTAAAAATTCTGTTTTTCATAAAAGAACAAAGCACATTGACACCAAGTTTCATTTCATACGGGAATTGGTTAGCAATGGCGAGATTGTTTTGCAGCATTGCAGAACAGAGGATCAATTTGCAGATATCCTCACAAAGCCACTACAGCAGAAAAGCTTTGAACATTTCAGAAGATGCATGGGTATGCAAGAAAACCCAGCAGTTGAAATTAAGGGGGAGTGTTGGAATTAATTCCAACTGCCCATGGGACAGCGGCGGCAAGACGGTCCGAGGGGGTCCGGCAAGACTGGCCAGGGGAGTATCATACCCCATCGGAACCGGGCCCACACCATACAGCCGTAATGTCTGTCCGCGGGGGTCAATGAAGTTATGTGGGCGGTGGAGTTTACCCCCTCGGAATGCTGATGTCATCAGCTGGGGGCCCACATATATTTTATACAGCCCATATGTTATATGTTAAAAGGATTGCGGGTTAATTTTTTTTAGCACGACATTTTTAACAGTTGTTTGTTTTGTTTTTAATATATATGTGACATATATGTATTAAAAGGCCCGTGAGCCAAAGGGCTGTTGTATTATTTGTATTTACACAACACAGTAATGTTTTTATATAAAAGGCACGGCAGTGCAGAAATAAAAAAGACAGAGTTTTATTGCACAGCAGGGCGGGAAGATAAAAAGAACAGCGGTGCCACCAACCAGTTTGCCATCAATGCATAAGAGAGCGGTGCCGGCAGAAGTAATGAGCCCATTAATGTTTTTCCAAGCGGTGAACTTAGTGGTTGAAACAATTTATGATACAGATATTTTATGTTTTGTAATATGTAGAGACAGTGAGATATTTTGTAATGTTTTATATATGCACAGCAGCGCATTTTAAAACATAGAGTGAGCAGAATTTTATGCACAACAGAGTATTGTTTGTAAAAGACAGAGTTGTAATTTTTAAATTACACAGAACAGCAGAAACAGAGTATTTCTCTATGTGAGACAGAGAAGATTGTTTTGTTCACTGTGTGTGAAGCAGTACCATAGTTTGTAATCTCCCAGCAGTGGAAAGATAGAAGAATCTGTAACAACAGTTTTTTTTAATAGATTTTTTTAATGTGGAAACTCTGTCACTGTGTGCAAATTTTAGAATTTTTTCTCTGTGTTAAGGAAGAAAGTCTTATTGTTTTGGAATTGTGAAAAATTCCAACACAGTTCAGCGTGACGCAGATTCAATACAATCTGTACCTATTGTGTTGTAAAACAAACACATTATTTTCAAAATACACCAAAAAAATCTAAATCTAGAAAACTGAGGGCGAGAATAGCCTCCAAAAATGCATGTGGAAACATACAAGACATCTAAGGGCAGAACCAACTCAGGTATCATCTCTTTGGTAACAACACTATCAACTGGTAAAGGTTTTCACTGGAGCAATGAGCAATTCGTCGTGGGCAGCCTTTTCGGGTGACTTGGTATCAGAATTCCACAACCAAAATTGAATCCGATTCTCCTTCTCCATCCACATTTTTTTCCTGGAAAACTAAGTTACAAAATGTCACCTACTCCAGCTTTAGAAAGAAATCTATAAAGGAGAGAAAACAGACCTCGGCTGCCTTATTCCTCTAGTGTTCCAATGCCCCCTCCGTCGTCTAGGGCCTTCGAAACGAGTGGTGCTCTCCTTCAGGAATTGGTTAATTGGTGAATTAAGGTGTTTTTCAATGATTGTTATCACTGAAAAATATAAGGTTATATTATATATAACAACCTAGGTGACTTTTGTGGACCCAGAATCAAGCGGTCTCACAAACCCTATCAAGATAGGTAGACGGGATTATAACTGCGTGGACCCAAAAGTGAAGCGTTCCCATAAACCCTAAAACAGTTTTTTCCCCACATCACTGCTTTATTTGACTTCAATTAAACGATGAAGAAATGGATTATCTTCTACTTTTAGGTACAGCACCGGCCATCGACTTCCTTCTTGTTTCTTCCCGTGAAGTGATGTGACATTGCCGAAACGTAGGGTCGGTGCCCGCTCTGGCCGACGTGTGTATTATAGGGACGGGTCCACCATGATGCACATTGTATTACGTGGCCGACAAATGACTAGTCTATGAGCCTCACGAAGGCATTCTACTTAATTGAAACATTGCCCTTGGCATCCTGCATGCTTTACGGAAAGAAACAAGCTAAAGCACCGAGTGATCACTGAAATTGAATATTTTGTTGTAGTTAGCAACATAATAGAAGTAGGTCCATCTAAGTAGGTTTCATTACCACTCTGGCCGACGTGTGTATTACAGCTCTGGCCGACGTGTGTATTATAGGGACGGGTCCACCATGATGCACATTCTATTACGTGGGCGACAAATGACTAGTCTATGAGCCTCACGAAGGCTAGTCTATGAGCCTCACGAAGGCATTCTACTAAGTTGAAACATTGCCCTTGGCATCCTGCATGCTTTACGGTAAGAAACAAGCTAAAGCACCAAGTGATCACTCAAATTGAATATTTTGTTGTAGTTAGCAACATAATAGAAGTAGGTCCATCTAAGTAGGTTTCATTACCAGAAAGAAATTGTAAAGTTATTCCAAATTCAAAATAATATTAAGAAGAACAAGGTCAATCTAAGCAGTCTTTGTAATCTAAGTAGTCTTCATTACAAAGTAGAAAAAAACTTCAAAGTTGTTCAAAATTAAAAATAATATTAAGAAGAATAAGGTTAATGTATTGTTATATTCTTGTTGAGAGGTTAACCTTATTACTGAGTATCTAGTAAATAAGATTTTTAAAAGAATTACTCTCATCCACTCTCTTTCGAATGGGTGAATAAGGATGTAAAATTAAAAGTTACTAAACATGTATATTTACATTTGTTACTAGTGAAAATCTTATTCATCGTTTAGAAGTTATCGTTCTATTTTTTCTCCTTTTAACGACGGTTATGTATTTTATGAGAAGGGAAACCACTTTATTAAAAGTCATAACTCTTATATCATTAGTTCATATAAAAATAAACTTAATCGCCTCAAGAGGCCCCTTATAGCAATGTATGAACGAGATATTGCCAATAATATTACATTTAAAAATAATAAAACAACACTCATATTTAAAAAACAATAACAACAAAAAAAATCGACAATAATTTTACATCAAATTTATATATAAATAAAGTAAATGATAGTAAAAAAAAGTTATATATTGTAATATTTAAAATATAAATAAATTAAAAACAAAAATACTTTAATATTAATTATAAATAAAGTATTTCAATGTCAATATTTATGTAGAGATGGTCATTCTATAGCACAAATGTGTAATATATTTGTTCTCAAATTAGAGTTCGCACTTGCCCCTTAATACAAATACTTTAAATAAATGTTGGCTATAATAAAATTGTAAATGATTATAAATATTTGGTTTTTTTATTTAAAAGAATTATAAAACATTAATTATCTCATTTTTATTGAGCTTACTTGGTTAGTGAGTGCATCAATTGTAAATTTTTTAATTGATTTTTATATATTGTAATTCTGTTTTTATTAATAAATTTACATTTTTTCTTACATAAAAGAAAATCATAATATGCATATCAAATTTAAATATATAACATCTAAATAATATTTATAAAGTTCCATCCATTTTACCATATAAATTAAAATAATGATTCTATAACCATATTTAATTCAATTAATAAACACATAAAATTTAATATTTATAAAATACCAAGATTCTATTTTATAATATTTTTAAAATTAAATCCAAAAACACAAAGCTATGGGAAAATGTTGTAGTAGTGCAACTCTTTACATGTGGGCTCAATTAAAAAGTAATAAAAGCTTAAAAGTAATTTCCTATAGAGGCATTCTTCAACCTAGTATATAGAGATGTTGTATTGTCCTATAAACATTTTGACTTGGTGAAAGTAAAACAAAATTTTGAATAAAATTAAAAAATTCGAATAAAATAGTTAATAATATAATTATCAATAAATAAATTTAACTTCGTCAAAATACACAAAGCTAAAAATAAAAATAAAATGGAAATTACTAATTTTAATTCATTATAAATCCAACCTACTCCATTTTAATTTTGGATCTATCAAGCTAGTATCAAACGTGTTGAGATGTATATATATACAGAGAATGTGTTAATTCTCATCTTCATAAAATATTTCAATACTCGAAAGAAACTCAAAAAAACAAGTTATTAAATGTAAACTGATTTACATACTTCTTAATAAGGGAGCAATGTGTAATTTATTCAGTTTTAATGTTATATATTATTAATACAAAATTATTCAAAAATAAAATTTAAAAAATAAAAAATCATACATGGTATATATATAATAAGAGATGGAAAAACACTATAGATCCCTCTAAATCACAGATTTATTGCATTAAACGGGATTAAATCTGTTGGCCTCTAAATATTCTCTCGCGTCAAATCCTTAGCTCGGATGGATCTATGTAATTGCATATGGATTATCTGCTACTTTTAGCAGTCCCACAAACCCTATTAAGATAGGTAGATGGGATAAGAACGGCTTATTCTATCTACATTTCAAATACTCCTCTAACCTTCAAATTAATAACTCCTAAATTTTTTGCTTTTAGTGGAAATTTGGTTGAAAGTTGAGAGAACATAATAAATTCATTGGAAAACTAGTGGTCCATACCACATGAAAAAAAAAATTATCCTCACTAAAGCATGGTTTCTCTTTTTCTCAGTTTTGTTTTTAGGACTACTTGGAAAGAGCATCATAAATGAATTTATAGAATCAATAAAAGGGATAGAAAATATATATAGAGTATAACACTATTGAATCCGGTAAAAATAGAGAGAATCCAAACTTAATGAAATAAGAAGAGCTAAATAAATATATAACTTCATGTTGAGAAGTTGAAGAATAAGGAGTTCAACAAAGTTATTAGACCCATGCCCGAGACCTATCTTAAGATGAAAATAGCGAGAGGCCGATAAATGCATAACAACAGCCCGACCTCCCCCCACCCCCCCACCACAAACATGATTATTCGATGCTCCATCTAAATAAGCCCAAGGGAAAGAGTGATCAATAAGTTTAGGAATTATTTCCCTCAGGTGACTCGAAAGAACTACATCAGGGATGAGCCGATAAATGGAGATGATATTGCTATAGGTGTGGTCCGTTATAGCAAAGTATGAAGGAGATGTTGTTAAAAATATTACATTTAAAAATAATAAAACAATAATTATATCAAAAGAACAATAGCAACAAAAAAATAAATGTCATACATCAATAAAATACTTCAATTTATACCATAATTTTACATCAAATTTGTATATAAGTAAAGTAAATGAAAGAAAATATTTTTTTTTATATTAAAGGAAGTAAGGGACAAGTTTAAAAGGTAAACTAATTTAGATACTTCTTAATAAGAGAGCAATGTGTACTTTATGCAATTTTAATACCAATATTTTATTTTATAATATTTTTAAAATTAAATCCAAAAGCACAAAGCTATGGTAAGATATTGTAGTGGTGCAACTCCTTACATGTGCGCTCAGTTAAAAAGTAATAAAAGTTTAAAAGTAATTTCCTAGAGAGGCATTCTTCAACCGAGTATATAGAGATGTTGTAATGCCCTATAAACATTTTGACTTGGTGAAAGTAAAACAACATTTTGAATAAAATTTAAAAAATCTAATAAAATAGTTAATAATATAATTACCAATAAATAAATTTAACTTTGTCAAAATACACAAAGCTAAAAATAAAAATAAAATGAAAATTATTAATTTTAATTCACTATAAATCCAACCTAATCCATTTAAATTTTGGATCTATCAATCTAGTATCAAACGTGTTGAGATGTATATATATATACAGAGAATGTGTTAATGTTGATGTTAATAAACTATTTAAATACTCAAAAGGAACGCAAAAGGAACAATCTATTAAAGGTAAACTAATTTACATACTTGTTAATAAGGGAGCAATGTGTAATTTATTCAATTTTAATATTATATATTAATAATAGTAAATTATTCAAAAATAAAATTTAAACAATAACAAATCACACATGGCCTATATATAATAAGAGATATAAAACCACTATAGATCCCTCTCAATCACATATTTATTGCACTAAAAGGGATTAAATATGTTGGCCTGTAAATATTTTTCACGTTTTTCCTTTTTAAAAGAGAATTGCAGATGATTCAGATCCTTACTCCGAATGGATTTATGTTAGAAATTATGTTATTGTAAATGCAATAGCCACTTGTAAATCTACACATTTATAGTTTACCCCCACATAAGTAATAAGTGCTAACGAAAACATAAATAATGGGAAGTAACTCATCATAAGTATATTGATTGCAACAATTGTCATTAACCATTTTTGTTTCTCCTTTGTCGATAATATTTCTGGTTCATTATATCATTTTGGTCATTGTACTTGTACCATTTTCGACATAAATATTCATTTACTACCTTCTTATTGATAGTCATTATAATGCCTGCATTTGTTTTAATCTAATCTATAGAACTTAGTCCTATATGTTAACCTTAAGAATTATATTTGAAATACTATTGTAATTCATGTATCCTTTATTATATTTAGTATGACTACATGCCCCCAACATGCATTTAAGTTAACTTTAATATATAACTTAACAATATAACAATCTAATCCTACCAACATGGAAATCTATAACCTAGGAAGGAGACGCTCCGTCACCCTTAGGGAAATACGATTTCACTTTTGGTAGTGATAAAGATGGAGATTGATCTCATTACCATGATGTAATATGATTCCACAACTTGCTGATTATAAAGGTTTTCATTTATACAATTTTATTTAAATTTGGATAGTTTATGAAATTTTCCTATGGTAGTTAACCGAAAGGATAGGTACGATTACCACATTAAAGGTGGTTTCTTGCAAATATGTCAAGAAAATAAAAGAATATCTAGACATCTAGAGCTGAGGATTGGATGGAGAAGAGGAAAATTTTCATAAGATTGAAAAGAGGATCTCAAAAGTACAAAGGTAAGTCACCCTTTGAATGATTTAATCATGGAAAAGTAGGTCATTATGCATTGAAATTTCCATACAAATAACAACAGAACAAACATTAAAGAAAACAGTAGATATAGGAAAGTAAAGAAGGAAAATAAATTATAAAAGAAGAAAGTTTATACTCAAGAAGGAAGCTCCTCAAAAGATAAAGATGGGTATACTTATGATAATGAAACAAGGAAGGATTTCATGCTTTTGGTTTTATAATTTCTGGATGAAGGACAGAATGAGCTTCATGAAGAGAAGGAAAAAGTAGACCTGTAGGCTCATCTCATCATTGAGTTACTAGAGATTCATAGGCTTACAAAATGGAATAATAAGCACAATGGATGCTCTAAGCATATGACTAGTGAGAAAGGAAAATTCTTGTCATTGAATGAGAAGGGGACAAGAAGTTTCATTTTCGAGAACAATGCCCTAGGTGGTATCAAGGGTAAATGAACAATAAGATTAACAATGGAAGAAGAAAAGCTAAGGACAACCACCTTGTAGAAGGGTTCAAGCACAATCGTTTAAGTGTGAGCCAAATATGTGATCAAGGGTGCAATGTTACCCTTCAATCAAAGGGATGTAAAATAAAGTTAGAAAAAAAATACATCGAAAATGAGTTTGGAATATAATTCCATAAAAATACACAATGCTAAAAATAAAAATGAAATGAATTTCATTAATTTTAGTTCATTATAAATGCAACCTAATCAATTTTAATTTTGGATCTATCAAGCTAGTGCCAAACCCGTTGAGATGTATATATAGAGAGAATGTGTTAATGTTGATCTTCATAGAATATTTCAATACTTAAAAGGAACTGAAAAGGAACAAGTTGTTAAAGGAAAACTAATTTATATAGTTTTTAATAAGAGAGAATTGTATAATATATTCGATTTTAACATTAAATATTGATAATAGTAAATTATTCAAAAACAAAATTTAAACAATAAAAAGTCACACATGGTCTATATCTAATAAGAGATAGAAAACCACTATAGATCCATCTAAATCGTGGATTTATTGCTCTATAAATACATTTAAATCTGTTGGCCTCTAAATACTTTTTCACATTTTGCCTTTTTAAAAGAGAATTGCATATGATTCAGATCCTTAGTTCGGATGGATCTATGTTAGAACTTATGTTCTGGTAAATGTAGTAACCACTTGTAAATATACATGTTTATATTTTACCCCCACATAAGTACTAAGTACTAAGGAAAACATAAATAATGGGAAGTAACTCATCATAGTTATATTGATTGAACCAACTATCACTAACCAATTTTTTTTCTCTGATATCGATGCTATTTCTGGTTCATTACACCATTTTGGTCATTGTACTTGTACCATATTCGACATAAATATTCATTTACTACTTTCATAGTGAGAGTCATTATAATTTATGTGTTTGTTTTAATATCTTGAGAATTGTTTAATTTGTTCTAATCTATAGAAATTAGTCCTATATCTTAACCTTAAGAATTATATTTGAACAACTATTATAATTCCTCTATCCTTTATTTTATTGAGTATGACTACATGTCCCCAACATGCATTTAAGTTAACTTTAACATATAACTTAACAACATAATAATCGAATCCTACCAACATGGAAATATATAACCTACAAAGGAGACCCTCCATCACCCTTAGAGAAATACGATTCCACTTTTGGTAGTGATAAGGATGTAGATTGATCTCATTATCATGATATAGTATGATTCCACCACTTGTTGATTATAAAGGCTTTCATTTAGACAATTTGATTTAAATTTGGATATTTTATTAAATTTTCCTATGGTACTTAACCAAAAGGATAGGTACGAATACCACATTAAAGGTGGTTTCTTCCAAATATGTCACGCAAATAAAAGAATGTCTCGACATCTAGAGCTATGAGTTTGTTGAAGAAGTTGGAAACTGTCACAATATTGAAAAGAGGATCTCAAAAGTACAAAGTTAAGTCACCCTTTGAATGATTTAATCATGGAAAAGTAGGACATTATGCATCGAAATTTCCATACAAATAATAACAAAAGGAACATTATCATAAAGAAAACAATAAATATAGTAATGTAAAGAAGGAAAATAAATTAAAAAGAAGAAATTTTATACTCAAGTAGGAAACTCCTCAAAAGATAAAGATGAGTAATCTTATGATGATGAAACAAGGAAGGATTTTATGCTTTTGGTTTTATAATTTATAGATGAAGGAAAAAATGAGCTTGGTGAAGAAAATGAAAAAATAGACGTGGAGGGTGAACTCAATGAATTACTAGAGATTCATAGGCTTACGAAGAATAATAATAAGGACAATTTATGCTCTAAGCATATGAATACTAAGAAAGGAAAATTCTTGTCATTGAATGAGAAGGGGACAAGAAGTGTCATTTTCTTGAACAATGCCCTAGGTGGTATCAGGGGTGAAGGAACAATGTGCTTAAC
The DNA here is from genome assembly GCA_034641835.2 of Pinus albicaulis. NCBI lineage: Eukaryota > Viridiplantae > Streptophyta > Pinopsida > Pinales > Pinaceae > Pinus > Pinus albicaulis. Next base: position 216,627,709 of record CM076580.1, on the reverse strand, counting down.
AATGGAAGAGGTAAAGCTAAGGACAACTACCTTGTAGAAGGGCTCAAGCGCAATCGTTTAAGTGTGAGCCAAATATGTGATTAAGGGAGCGATGTTACCCTTCAATCAAAAGTATGTGAGATAAAGTTAGAGAAAAAAATACATCAAAAATGAGTTGGGAATATGCTTTCATAAAAATATACAAAGTTAAAAATAACAATAAAATGAAAATTATTAATTTTAATTCATTATAAATCCAACCTAATCCATCTTAATTTTGGATCTATGAGGCTAGTATCAAACCTTCGAAGATGTATACATATAGACAGAATGTGTTAACGTTGAACTTAATAAAATATTTCAATACTAAAAATGAACTGAAAAGGAACAAGTTATTAAAGGTAAACTAATTTAGATATTATTTTTTTTTCCAGGAAAAAATTCATAATTTTTCATTAAAAAATAAGAAGAATTACATGTTACATTTACAATATATCCATTAGTATACCCTATACAAAGTCCACCTTCGAAGAGTCAAGTAGATGTTAGATGATCAACTAAAAACAGGGAAAAATACCTGAACTGTTACTAATATATAAAAGGAAAATGGTAGCTACTGATAAAGTAATGCTAACATAATAAATATAGAATTGTGTCACCATATGACAGAATAAAATATCACCAAAAACTATTAAAAACCAGAAATAAGTAAGGGGACACTGTGTCCACTCCCTATAGATCATCTATGAAAGGGCGATGATAATATTGGAACACCTGAGTACCAAGATGATCCACAATAAGCCGCCTACCCCACTCTAACTCCTATGCTTCTTTGGATAGTTGGTCTGCCACTTGGTTCCTCTGCGTGTAAATGTGAGTGACATAGATAATGTCAAATAGTTATTTCAGCAAGTGAACATCCCTCAATAATGTAGCAATTGTGTGTGAATGACAATGAGACTGTAAATTGAACCAATGAATGATAATTGGAGAGTCTCCAAAAATCTGAATTCTGTTGCATCCTTGTTCACGGGAAATAAGTAGGAGAAGTTGAAGACTAAGGAGCTCAACAAAGATATTAGACCAAGGTCCGAGACCTATCTTAAGATGAAAATAATGAGAGGATGATAAATGCATGAATGCATAACTTACCCCCCCCCCCCCCGCCCCTCGACCACAACCATGATTATTCGATGCTCCATCAAAATAAGCCCAAGGGAAAGAGTGATTAATAAGTTTAGGAATTATTTCCCTTCACTGAGTGGAAAGAACTACATCAGGTATGAGCCGATAAATGGAGATGATATTACTACGGGTGTGGTCCGTTATAGAAAATTATGAAGGAGACGTTGTTAAAAATATGACATTTAAAAATAATAAAACAATAACAACAAAAAAATAAATGCCATACATAAATAAAATACTAAAATATAAATAAATTAATAAAAAAAATACTTTAATATTAATTATAAATAAAGAATTTCAATGTCAATATTTGAGCGTAGATTCTCATTCTATAGCACAAATGTGTAATCTATTTTTCCTCAACTTAGAGTTCAAAAACACTTTACATTGGGTATAATAAAATTAATTATTATATATATGTGGTTAGTTTTATTTAAAATCATTATAAAATACTAATAATCTCATTTCTGTTGAGCTCACTTGATTAGTGAATGCATCAATTGTAATTTATTTAATTGATTTGTGTATATTCTAATTTTGCTTTTATTAACAAATTTACATTTTTTCTTACATAAAATAAAATCATAATATACATATCACATTGAAATATATAACATATAAATAATATTTATAAATTAACATCCGATTTTACCATATAAATCAAAACAAATTCTATAACGTATTTAAATTTAATCAATAAAGACATATAAATTTAATATTTATAAAATATCAAGATTTTATTTTATAATATCTTTAAAATTAAATCCAAAAGAAAAAAACTATGGGAAGATGTTGTAGTGGTGCGACACTTGACATGTAGGCTCAATTAAAAAGTAATAAAAGTTTAAAAGTAATTTCCTAAATAGGCATTCACCAACCTAGTATATATAGATGTTGTAATGACCTATAAACATTTTGACTTGGAAAAATGTAAAACAAAATTTTGAATAAAATTAAAAAATTAAAATAAAATAGTTAATAATATAATTATCAATAAATAAATTTAACTTCATCAAAATACACAAAACTAAACTAAAAATAAAAATAAAAATAAAAATATTAAATTTAATTCATTATAAATCCAACCTAATCAATTTTAATTTTGGATCTATCAAGCTAGTGTCAAATATGTTGAGATGTATATATATACAGGGAATGTGTTAATGTTGATCTAAATAAAATATTTCAATACTCAAAAGGAATTGGAAAGGAACAAGTTATTAAAGGTAAACTAATGTAGATACTTCTTAATAAGAGAGCAATGTGTAATTTATTAAATTTTAGTGCAAATTGTTCAAAATCATGGATTTATTTCACTAAAAGGTATTAAATGTGTTGGCCTCTAAATATATTTTCATGTTTTTCCTTTTCAAAAGAGAACTGCATATGATTCAGAACCTTTGTTAGGATGGATCTATGATAGAACATATGCTCTCGTAAAGGCATATTCCACTTGTAAATATACACATTTATAGTTTACCCCCACATAAGTTCTAACTGCTAAGGAAAACATAAATAATGGAAGTAACTCATCATAATTATATTGATTGCAACAAATATCACTAACCAAATATTTTTCTCTTTTGTGGATAATATTTCTAGTTCATTATACCATTTTGGTAATTGTAATTGTCCCATTTTTGACATAAATATTCATTTACTACCTTCGTAGTGACAATCATTATATTGTATATGCTTGTTTTAATATCTTAAGTATTATTTAATTTGTTCTAATCTATAGAACTTAGTCCTATATCTTAACCTTAAGAATTATATTTGAACTGCTAACATAATTCCTCTATCCTTTATTCTATTGAGTTGACTACATGTCCCCAACATGCATTTAAGTTAAATTTAATATATAAATTAAAAACATAACAATCTAATCCTACCAACATGAAAATCTATAACCTACGAAGGAGACCTTCTATCACCCTTAGAGAAATACGATTCAACTTTTGGTAGTGATAAAGAAAGATGTATATTGATCTCATTACCATGATATAATACGATTCCACCACTTGTTGATTATAAAGGTTTGCATTTATACAGTTTGATTTAAATTTGGATAGTTTATTAAATTTTCCTATGGTACTTAACCGAAAGGAGATGTACGACTACCACATTAAAGGTGGTTTCTTCCAAAGATGCCAGGAAGATAAAAGAATATCTAGAAATCTAGAGCTATGAATTTTATGAAGAAGAGGAAAAATGTCATAGGATTCAAATGAGGATCTCAAAAGTACAAAGGTAAACCACCCATCGAATGATTTAATCATGGAAAAGTAGGTCATTATGCATCGAAATTTTCATACAAACAAATAAGAATAGAATGAACATTACCATAAAGAAAAAATTAAATATATGAAAGTAAAGAAGGAAAATAAATTAAAAAAGAATAACTTTTATACTCAAGAAGGAAACTCCTCAAAAGATAAAGATGTGTAATCTTATGATGACGAAAGAAGGAAGGATTTTGTGCTTTTGTTTTATATTTTCTAGATGAAGGACAAAATCAGCTTGATGAAGAGAAGGAAAAAGTAGACCTCAAGTGTGAACTCATCATTTAATTACTAGAGATTCATAGGCTTACAAGAAAGAATAATAAGGACAAGGGATGCTCTAAGGATATGACTAGTGAGAAAGGAAAATTCTTGTAATTGAATGACCAGGGGACAAGAAGTGTCATTTTTGGGGACAATGCACTAGGTGGTATCAAGGGTAAAGAAACATTGAGCTTAACAATGGAAGAGGTAAAGCTAAGGACAACCACCTTGTAGAAGGGCTCAAGCACAATCGTTTAAGTGCGAGAAAAATATGTGATCAAGGGTGCGATGTTACCCTTGAATAAAAAGGATGTGAGATAAAGCTAGCAAACAAAATACATCGAAAATGAGTTAGAAATATACTTCCATAATCTCCTCTAAAAGAATTTCGTTGAATAAGAAGTCAATCACTTATCACTACAAAACAAAACATTCCTTTAATAAGATCAATAAACTTACATGAAGTTTCCCAAAGTATTCAAGAGATGAAGCATTAGTCATTCTTATAGGTGAAGGTCTTAGGTGAAGTCTAAAACATGCACTGCAAATCAATAATCTAAAAGAGATGACTCTTAACGAAAGCCTTGACTATGTTTCTCGTTTGCAATTTTCTAACGAAAATGTATTAATGAGGGGACATATGGTGTAAGAATACAAATTATTAGGACATATAATTCATACTTTTCTACCAACATCAATGTCTCAAGTAAAATAGTAAAAGTATTCTATCTGCATTTCAAATACTCCTCTAACATTGAAAGTAATAATTCCTAAATTTTCTAATTTTAGTGAACATCTAGTTGAATCCTGAGAGAAGATAATAAGTTCATTGGAGAACTAGTGATCCATACCAGATGAAAAAAAATGTTATCCTCACTAAAGCATAGATTTTTTTTTTCTAAATTTTTTGTTTAGAACATCTTGAAAAGATCATCATAAATGAATTTATAGAATCAATAAAAGGGATAGAGAATATATATAGTAGAACACTATTGAATCCAGTAAAAATAGAGGGTCCAAACATAATCAAATTAGATGAGCTATGTAAATATAGAACTTCATGTTTATTAAATTAACATAGAAACCACTATGTACATCTAATAATATAGTATTATAACATGTAGCTAAGTGCAGAGATATAACGCATGCGTATTCGTATTATGAATTTCATGGGTGTGTTATGTCATTCTCACTATTGAATATTTATCTGTGTGTTATTCTATCATAAGTGTTATGTATACTATATATATATACAGTTTATGTTTAGACATTCGTGGTTGATACTTCCTTGGATTTCACTGCCCCACGTCGAAACCTCGTTTTGGCTAGCGACATGTCGTCTGTGGTTGATACTTCTTGGGATTTCATTTCCCCATGTCGACACCTCATTTTGGCTAGCGACATAATCGGTGCTTTCAATTCAGGAACATCATCAGATGTTAGTGTTGACTTGTTAGGATTCCACACATGTTTTGGTTTCGGTTCTCTAGGATAGACATTGCCCCGTTTTAATGATCTTCCCACTGGATTATTATAATCAAAATGATTTTTTCAGGACTTTGCAACCTATACCAACCACAAATTCCTTGTAATTTAAACAATAGTTGCAATCAGATAATGGCCAATGCACACAGATTCTATTGTTGTACGTAGAGAACAAACATCTGAAACTTAAATTCAAAATGTTTAATCATGAATTAGAAATTGTAAAAATCCCAAAGCCCTTACCGCTTCTCCGACCGTAGTTGAAATTCCAGAGAGTGGTTGCAGTTCAGCGTGACACATATTCAATACAATCTGTACATGATGTTTTGTATAAAAAACACATTATTTTCAAAATACAGCAAAAAAAAATCTAAATCTAGAAAACTGAGGGCTAGAATAGCCTCCAAAAATGATTGTAGAAACATACCAAGACATCTAATGGCAGAACCAAGTCAAGTATCGTCTCTTTGGTAGAAACACTATTAACTGGGAATGCTTTCACTAGAGAAATGAGCAATTCGTCGTGGGCAGAATTTTCCGGTGACTTGGTATCAAAATCCAACAACCAAAATTGAATCCGATTCTCCTTCTCCATCCACATTTTTTCCGGAAAAATTAAGTTACAAAATGTTACCTACTCCGGCTTTAGAAATAAACCTATAAAGGAAAGAAAACAGACCTGGGCTACCTTCTTCCTCTAGTGTTCCAATGCCGCCTCCATCGTTTAGTGCCTTGGAAACGAGTCGTGCAGTCCTTCATGAATTGGTGAATTCAGGTGTTTCAATGATTGTTATCAGTGAAAAATATAAGGTTACGCTATATATAGCAAGGTAGGTGACTTTTGTGGACCCAGAATCAAGCAGTCCCACAAACCCTATCAAGATAGGTAGATGGGATTACAACTGCGTGGACCCAGAAATGAAGCGATCCCATAAACCCTAAAACAATTTTTTCCCACATCACTGCTTTAGTTGCAGCACTAGCCATCCACTTCCTTCTTGTTTCTTCCCGTGAAGTGGTGTCACATTGTCGAAATGTAGGGCCTTTGCCCTATTCCACTATGTGGCTTACAGGACCGCTGTCGCTGACATGTATATTATAGGGACGGGTCCACCATAATCAACATTCTATTACGTGGCCCACAAATTACTAGACTATGAGCGTCACGAAGGCATTCTACTTAATTGAAACATTGCCTTTGGCATCCTACATGCTTTACAATATGAAACAATATAAAGCACCAAGTGATCACTGAAATTGAATCTTTTGTTGTAGTTAGCAACAGAGAAGTAGGTGCATCTAAGTAGTCTTCATTATAAAGTAGAAAGAAATTTCAAAGTTGTTCCAAATTAAAAATAATGTTAAGAAGAATAAGGTTAATATATTGTTATATTCTTGTTGAGAGGTTAACCTTGTTATTGAGTATCTAGTAAATAATATTGTTATATAAATCACTCTCATCCACTCCCTCTTGGATGAGTGAATAAGGATTTAAAATTAAAAGTTACTAAACATGCACACTTGGATTTCTTACTAGTGAAAATCTTATCGATGGTTTAGAAGTTATTGTTTCATTTTTTCTCTTTTTAATGACGGTTATGTATTTTATGAGAAGGGACGCTCCGTCACCCTTAGGCAAATATGATTTCACTTTTGTTAGTGATAAAGATGGAGATGGATCTCATTACCCTAATATAATACGATTCCACCACTTGTTGATTATAAAGGTTTTCATCTATACAATATGATTTAAATTTGGATAGTTTATGAAATTTTCCTATGGTACTTAATTGAAAGGATAGGTACGACTACAACATTAAAGTTGTTTTCTTCCGAAGATGTCAGGAAAATAAAATAATATCTAGACATAGAGAGCTATGAATTTGATGGAGAAGGGGAAAACTATCATAATATTGAAAAGAGGATCTCAAAAGTACAAATGTAAGTCACCATTCGAATGATTTAATCATGGAAAAGTAGGCCATTATGCATTGAAATTTCCATACAAACAACAACAGAATGAAAATTAAAGAAAACAATAAATATAGGAAAGTAAAGAAGTGAAATAAATTAAAAAAGAAGAAATTTTAAACTCAAAAGATAAAGATGGGTGCACTTATGATGATGAAACAAGGAAGGATTTTATGCTTTCGGTTTTATAATTTCTGGATGAATGACAAAATGAGCTTGATGAAGAGAAGGAAAAAATAGACTTAGAGGGTGAACTCATCATTGACTTACTAGAGATTCATAGGCTTACAAAAAAGAATAATAAGGACAATGGATGCTCTAAGCATATGACTAGTTAGAAAGGAAAATTGTTTTCATTGAATGAGAAGGGGACAAGAAGTGTCATTTTCGATAACAATGGCCTAGGTGGTATCAAAGGTAAAGGAACAATGAGCTTAACAGTGGAAGAGGTAAATCTAAGGACAACCATCTTGTAGAAGGGTTCAAGCACAATCGTTTAAGTGCTAGCCAAATATGTGATCAAGGGTGTGCTGTTACCCTTCAATAAAAAGGATGTGAGATAAAGTTATAAGAAAATATACATAAAAAATGAGTTGCGCATATACTTCCATAAGAATACACAAAGCTAAAAATAAAAATGAAATGAAAATTATTAATTTCCATTCATTATAAAGCTAACCTAATCCATTCTAATTTTAGATCTATCAAGCTAGTGTCAAACCCGTTGAGATGTATATATAGTGAGAATGTGTTAATGCTGATCTTAATAAAATATTTCAATACTCAAAAGGAACTCAAAATGAACAAGTTATTAAAGGAAAATAATTTAGATATTTCTTAATAAGAGAGAAATGTTTAATTTATCAATTTTAATATTAAATATTAATAATAGTAAATTATTGAAAAATTAAATGTAGACAATAAAAAATCACACATGGTCTATATATAATAAGAGATAGAAAACCACTATAGGTCGATCTAAATCGTGGATTTATTTCACTATAAATCCATTTAAATCTAGTAGCCTCTAAATATTTTTTCACGTTTTTGCTTTTTAAAAGAGAATTGCATATGATTCAGATCCTCAGTTTGGATGGATCTATGTAATTGCATATGAATTATCTGCTACTTTTAGCGGTCCCAAAAACCCTATCAAGGTAGGTATAGAGGATTAGAACTGCTTATTCTATCTACATTTCAAATAATCCTCTAAAATTGAAAGTAATAATTTCTAAATTTTCTGCTTTTAGCGGACATTTAGTTGAATCTTGAGAGAACATAATAAGTTCATTGGAAAAGTAGTTGTTCGTAGCAGATGAAAAAAAATGTTATCCTCACTAAAGCATGGTTTCTTTTTTTCTAACTTTTGTTTTAAAGACTACTTGAAAAGATCATCATAAATGAATTTATAGCATCAAGAAAAGGGATAGAGAATATATATATAGTAGAACACTATTGAATCCAGTAAAAATAGAGAGAGTCCAAACTTAATCAAATAAGAAGAGCTATATAAATAGATAACTTCCTGTTGAGAAGTTGAAGACTAAAGAGTTCAACAAAGTTATTAGACCCATGCCTGAGACCTATCTTAAGATGAAAATAATGAGAGGTCGATAAATTCATAACAACACCCACACACCCCCACCACAACCATGATTATTTGATGCTCCATCAAAATAAGCCCAAGGGAAAGAGTGATCAATAAGTTCAAGAATTATTTCCCTTAGGTGACTAGAAGGAACTACATCAGGGATGAGCTGATAAACGAAGATGATATTGCTGCAGATGTGGTCCTTTATAGCAAAGTATGAAGGAGATGTTGTTAAAAATATTACATTTAAAAATAAAAAAACAATAATTATATTAAAAAATCAATAACAACAAAAAAATAAATGTCATACATCAATAAAATACTTCAATTTATACCATAATTTTACATCAAATTTATATATAAATAATGTAAATGAAAGTAATTTTTTTTTTTTAATATTAAAGGAACTAAGGAACAAGTTATTAAAGGTAAACTAATTTAGATACTTCTTAATAAGACACCAATGTGTAATTTATCCAATTTTAATACCAATATTTTATTTTATAATATTTTTAAAAATAAATCCAAAAGCACAAAGCTATGGGAAGATGTTGTAGTGGTGCAACTCTTTACATGTGGGGTCAATTATAAAGTAATAAAATTTTAAAAGTAATTTCCTAGAGAGGCGTTCTTCAACCTAGTATATAGAGATGTTGTAATGTCCTAAAAACATTTTGACTTGGTGAAAGTAAAACAAAATTTTGAATAAAATTAAAAAATTTGAATAAAATGGTTAATAATATAATTATCAATAAATAAATTTAACTTCGTTAAAATACACAAATCTAAAAATAAAAATAAAATGAAAATTATTAATTTTATGTAATATTCCTAATTAGTGACAGCTAATTGGAATATTCGATTTTGTATAGTTTTGTCGTCTATGGTTTGTAAATAAATAAAAAGTGAGTAAAGAGGGCCTAACACACTTAGATGGAATTAAGCACCTTCCTAGTAGCACAACGTTGTGACTTAAGGGGGAGCCAAGGGGGCCAAACACCATGTAGAGAGGAGGGCCTACACACACTCTAGAATTTTCTACAAGCTTCTGCACAGATAAGGATGAGTATGTGGAGGAGATAGAGGCTACGTTGGGTTTTGGAGGGAAACCAATGTTATAAAAGATGGAGGAGCCTCCTCATTTCATTCATTCTGGATTTTTTGATTTTGGAGTGAGAATTTGGTCTTCTTTCACACGCTAGCTATTTAGCCTGTCTGCAGCACTGTTTAGTGCACCGAGTGTCTCCGTGCAGAGATCTCACCCTTAGCCCCAGGGGACTTCGAGTGCCTACTCGGGCAAGGTTTTTTTTCCAGTATTTTGTGTGTCATTTCGTTGTTTCGGTTTGTTGCGGAGATGGAGCTTTAGAGAATGTGCAATCACTGGGAGAGAGGATGCAGTCCATTGTGGAGGAGCTTCGAATTGGGGTTTCTGCAGGTGATTTCACTGGGATTTCGAGCAAAGGGTCAGCCTTTGCCTGTCAGATATTTTTGGCAGATTTTGTCACAGTATTTTAGCTATTTCTATCCGGCTACTGTACTGTCCCTTGGAGGCCAACGTAATTGACTGGGGAGGCAGTTTTTGGTGGTTTCTGGGGTCAACCATTCTTGGAATGGTTTGCGGATCTTGTTGGGGTTGTTGAGGAGAGGATATTTCCTAATTTTCATCTCATTTCGGCAAGGGTATCAGCCCCTAATCTTCAGTCACTTCCAGCAGTAGTAGCTACATGACATTTTTCCAGCAACAGGGATGTAGTTCTTAGAGCAGCCATTTCTTGTATTTTATAAGAGTGTTTTCTCAATTACCTTGCACAAGATCGCCTCTTGTACTTCATTGCATTCCTCAGATTAATAAAATGGCTCAGGATTTTTTTTACATGTTTTTTGGCTGAGTTGTCGTGGTTGTTGTAGTTGCTGTATTCTCTTTCTATTTCTATTATTGTGTTTGAGCGCTATATTTCTATACCACTTGGTGTGTTTTTCTCTCTCTTAGACAGAGTCTGGAAAGGGCCAGGTAGCCTCCGGATCTCGTACTCTTTTAAGAGGCGACATATCCGGCAAATGCCCTCCCAGTCAATCTTTGGTTGGAGTTTGTTGTGTTTTTTAGATATCCCCGAAACGGGATATTACAGTGGTATCAAAGCATAGTTCTGGCTCAGCCTGTGGTCTATGACATCGGGAAAGAGACCATAAAGTGGTATATCTCAGAGAGAAATGATTGATAGTAGTAGGTGCAGTGCCAAAAAAAACGAAATTGGAAGAGGACCAAACTACAAAGGGTTAAATTTTGAAGGTTGGAATTAGAAGAAACCATTTCCGGGTTTTTCCGGGTTTTGGGCAGGGATCACCTTCCCAAATTCCTAAAATTTTATGAGTAGTTTTCAATGGGTAAATCAGAGGCCGAATTTAGGCAGCAGTGTAGTCTTGGAGCAACAGTGCAGTTTCAAGAGGAGCCAATGGCAGGTGATGATGATGTGAAGAGATTTGGGGAGATGCTCCTCAAATCATTACAGGATCTGTTGAGGCAGATTAAGGTAATGGGGCAGATATTCACCACTTTGGAGGCTAGATAGAATGAAAACCTAAGGGGTTTCCAGATTGGCGAGGGATCAGGCACATCCCACCATTTGCCAGACCATGATGCCACTCAGCATATGGCATCACATACACCCACACATTCCACTATGCCCACTTTTTTGGGTGAAGACACAGGGGCAGGAGCCAGAGCCTGGCCACATGGGTGATTATTTTGCCGAGTATTAGACATATGGGCAAGAGTTCAGGGATTCCCTTTCATTCAGAGATTTTGTTCAACTCCAGCAGAATAGCATACCCCACAATTTTCACAGCAGGAACAGGCACCCACATGACGGGGGCTTACGACACACAGTGGGTAGATTCCATTTACTGACATTTGACGGGTCATCCAAGCGTTTGGAAAAATCTTGGGTGGAGGAATTGGATACCTCTTTCCAGCTTGACCAAGTATCAGAGGGGGAAACCACCAAAATGGTTACCTCGCACCTGGAGGATGAGGGCACATAGGATTACAGGGAGTTCAAGGATACACCTAGTGCGATACAAGACTCACCCTCATTGGAGACCTCCTTGACCATGTCGGTTGATATCGTAGTGGAGGAGGTAGAGCCTACCCTAGTAGAGCCATCCATTGAGGTGATGACCAGCGTCATGTCTGAGTCTTTAGGTGGTAGTAGCACATGACATATGGGTGAGGTGTCAGGAGATGTATCCACCTTCGATGAGGCACTAGGAGATACAAAGGTATTGGATGATTGTCGCAGACAGCGGTATCATCGGCTTCAGGCAGACCTTCTAGTTTTGAAAGGGAAGGCCACGTCAGTACGGGAGGCCATTTTGTTGCAGGACAAGGAGCTGGAGGGCATGAGAGTGGCTTGTGCCGAGTCGACAGCCAAGTTGCCACGCATTGGGGAATGACTGGATTCCCTGATGGTACAACGAAAGGGCACGTTGGAGTGTCAGATCATTCCCCTTCATTCATGCATGGATAGGACTAGCAGCATTGTTGGGTCACCTCTTCCCATTGGAGAGAGAGAGATAGAGTCACCTAGTCAGACTTCATAAGTTGACTTGGTTAGAAAGATGAGACGATCGGAGTTGCACAGTGTGTAGCATCCACTTTTCAAGGTTGGATGGCGAGAGATTTTGAGTTGTTACTTGGTGGAGTGGATTATAGAGATAGTGGTGGACCCGGGTGTAGTTCAGCAGGATTTTCCTGGTGCTGGGAGTACAGGAATCCTAGAATGGCATTGGGATCTAGGTGGGACTGCCTGTCGTTTCCCAGGAAGGTCGGTTGACTATGTCTTGGAGGGTATAGTTGGCCTAGCAGTAGAACATGTGCATTCGCTAGGGGAGTTTCGGTCAGCCCCAGTGGCCAACCAGTTTATGGGAATACTTCCTAGGTTGTCTTGGTATGACACTTATACACGGGATCACGGGGTGGTCATCATACCTTGGCAGGAGCTTGTCGGAGGAGGTGGCATTAGCAAGCCACCATATGGTACCTTGTATGGGGCCAAGGATTCTTCACCTTTGTGTGGGGCACAGAGGACGCAACAGAGCTGAGCAATGGTGGTAACACTAGTTACACATAGGGAGATTCACTTCTCGTACTCCTCGAGGAGTATTTGGAGTGATGATCCATTCGTCGGCGGGTATAGTCATATGATGATGGAGACGATCATACCGATTGGGGGTAGTTCGACATGTAGAGGCACAGCTCTAGGTCATCACATCTAGGGAGGTGTGGGAGCCTCTACCATTGAGCAGTGGACTACCGGTGGACATGGAGTTGTATGGTGGTGTACTGTAGTGTGTGGGACTGCATTGTGGAGTAGGAGTGTCCTACATCACATTGAGAGCACGCTGGGAGTGACCAATGCCTGGACATAGTCAGGGCATGAGATGGTATAGGCTGGCACAATAGTGGCATGGGGTATCTAGCAGTATACAACGGTATACCTTAGTGTGCAGTGGCATGTGAAGGAGTACATGGATGATCGGTGGTATACGAGGGCGTATGGTGCTACACGTAAGGGTCTTAGAGTATTGCATCCAGGGAGACTCACGGACAGGGACACCAGGCTTACCTCTGGGGGTATTTCACCCAGGATCGATGGGGAGACATATGAGCGATACGTCATGGTATTAGTGGGGACTCACACACCCGACCCTCTTTTACATCACTCACGGGCATAGTCAATTTTTTTGTTTTCCTTGGGCACTTTGGGAATGAGCAGTGGGGTACGCGAGGCTCACCCAAGATATTTGGATGGCACTCAGCACACTAGGGGAGAGACTTCTTAGCAGTGGCACTTGGTTGGTGCACTAGTTGACAGCCACAGGTTAGGGCATGAGATGATCCTCTTCATAGGTGGCACATCAGTCATCGTTGAGCCTACACTTGGGGAGTAGGTCATGAGGGAGACATGCGTCACTTTTCCCTCACAGCATGTCGAGATCATGCATGAGCAGAGGATACTGGGTACAACAGAGGTAGAATCCCAATATGTGTCTGGGCTCCAGACATTATATCGACACTTTATCGAGAGGGTGGACGGCATATTCAATGCAGATGAGATGGCGGAGGTAGAACAAGATGGCAATCCTTCTGTATGCCAGGGTGAGGACTCTTTTCCATATGAGTCCATAGGATCAGTTGAGGATGCTCTTGGGGAGCGAGAGAAGTCACGTAGAGATGGAGACAGTAGACCGAAGATGCATTCTAGTGTGTAGGGTAAGCAGTCAGGAGACTCTACGGGAGATGCTCTAGGCGATGAGACACTTGTGACAATCCAGCCAGAGCTGTATATGATGGAACCTGAGTTAGTAGATGAGGATACTATACACATCATGCATGATAGTCCTCTGGGCGAGAGCCAGATGGAAGCTCACATCGAGTCTGTGATGGATATGCGGCTAACTGTGGGGTCAACCATTGAGGAGGAGTAGTCAGATGCATTGACATCGAGTATGGTGACAACAGTTGCAGATCCATATCCTCTGGAGGTGTTGGAGGTTGATGGGATTGTTCTGCAGGGGGCTAGTAGACAATAGGAGCTATTGGATATGGTGGAGCATCCATCTGTGGGTCGACACAGGGATGAGGCATAGATAGATGTACTCACAGTCAGCAGAGCTGCAGTGTTTTTAGTGGGTAGCACTCTCCAGGAGTACATCGATGGAGCTTGTAGAATATCTTGCCCAATTTGTCCCATTATAGAGAGAGGGGATTCCTTCTATAGGCAGATTTCATTGCCAGACAGGGCAGAGTAGTGGGAGTTGATTACGGGTTGGCGGAAACACTCCAGGTGTGTTCCATATGCAGTTATTGCTGCTACATCGGGGTCTTCTTCCAGGATGGACTGGAGGGAGATCATGAGTTGGTACCCTCTTGATGGTACGGTATTCTTCGTAGGGAGCACAGCGGAGCAGGGGCCCTTGGACATAGCATATGTTACATATTCTAGCTGGCCGGGGGGCACAATTCATCGTTTCTTTTGCACTCTATCCTGATTTCAGCAGAGTAGGATTAGCATGGGATTGAGTCAAGATTTGGAGTGGAGAGAGGTGATGAGTTTGTACACAGTTGATGGGACAACTTGCACAGTCACAGATACAGTGAAGCATGGGTCATGGTCTTCACCTATTAGAGCATCAGTCATAGCCAGAGGCAGTGTGAAGTCCGAGTCGTGGGACTTGGGTGATTACTGGCCATGGTGGCGATGGGATTCGAGAGGATTTTTGGTTGTCTGGTACCGTGAGAGATCAGTATGGGATCCTGGCATTGATAGATTCCTTCTTATTAGGATGATGCAAAAGACAAGGAAGAATCAGTGGTGCATCTAGGACCCAGGCACATTTTACAGTGTCGGTGGGAAGCATCAACTAGAGAGGAGGCTTGTTCTGCATTTCTTGAGGACAAGCAATTTTTGCCGGATGGGGATGCCACTTGGAGAATGAGAAGATTTTGCAGCATCCATCACTTCAGTTGCTTGAGGGCAAGCAACATTTTGCCAGGGGGGACTATAATATTCCTAATTAGCGATAGCTAATTGGAATATTAGATTTTGTATAGTTTTGATGTCTATGGTTTTTAAATAGATAAAAAGTGAGTAAAGAGGGTCTAACTCACTTATATGGAATAAAACACCTTCCTAGTAACACAACGTTGTGACTTAAGGGGAAGCCAAGGGGGCCAAACACCATGTAGAGAGGAGGGCCTATGCACACTCTAGAAGTTTCTACAAGCTTCTGCGTAGATAAGGATGAGTATGTGGAGGAGATAGAGGCTACATTGGGTTTTGGAGGGAAACCAACGTTATAAAAGATGGAGGAGCCTCCTCATTTCATTCATTCTAGATTTTTTGATTTCAGAGTGAGACTTTGGTCTTCTTTCGTACGCTGGCTATTTAACCTGTCTGTAGCACTGTTTAGTACATCAAGTGTCTCCATGCGGAGATCTCACCCTTAGCCCTGGGGGACTTCGAGTGCCTACTCAGGCAAGGTTTTTTTTCCAGTATTTTGTGTGTTGTTTCATTGTTTGGGTTTGTTGCGGAGTTGGAATTTACAGACTGAGCAGTCACTGGGAGAGACGACATAGTCCATTGTGGAGGAGCATCGGATTGGGGTATCTGCAGGTGATTTCTCCGGGATTTCGAGCAGAGGGTCAAAATTTGTCTGTCAGAGGTTTTCGACAGAGTTTCTGGCAGTATTTTAGCTGTTTCTATCCAGCTACTGTGCTGTCCCTTGGAGGCGAGCGTAATGCACTGGGGAGGCAGTTTCTAGTGGTTTCTGGGGTCAACCATTCCTAGAATGGTTTGTGGATCTTGTCAGGGTTGTTGAGGAGAGGAGGTTTGATGATTCTCATCTCATTCCAGCAAGGAGATCAACCCCTAATCTTCAGTCACTTCCAGTAGTAGCAGCTACACGGCATTTTTCCAACAGCTGGGACGCAGTTCTTAGAGCAGCCATTTCTTGTCTTTTCTGAGAGTGTTTTCTCACTTTCCTTGCACAAGATCGCCTCTTGTACTTCATTGCATTCCTAAAATTAATAAAATGGCTCAACATTTTCTTTACATGTTTTCTGGTTGAGTTACCGTAGTTTTCGTGGTTGCCATAGTTGCTGTATTCTCTTTCTATTTCTATTATTGTGTTTGAACGCTATAGTTCTATACCACTTGGTGTGTTTTTCTCTCACTCTTAGATAGATTCTGGAAAGGGCCAGGTAGCCTCCGGATCTTGTACTCTTTTAAGAGGTGACATATCCGGTAAATGCCCTCCCAGTCAATCTTTGGTTGGAGTTTGCCGTGTTTTTGAGATATCCCCAAAACATGATATTACATTTTAATTCACTATAAATACAACCTAATCCATTTTAATTTTGGATCTATCAAGCTAGTATCAAACATGTTGAGATGTATATATATACAGAGAATGTGTTAATGTTGATTTTAATAAAATATTTCAATACTTAAAAAGAACTCAAAAGGAACAAGTTATCAAAGGTAAACTAATTTACATACTTGTTAATAAGGGAGCAATGTGTAATTTATTCAATTTTAATATTATATATTAATAATAGTTAATTATTACAAAATAAAATTTAAACAATAAAAAATTGCACATGGTCTATATATAATAAGAGATAGAAAACCACTATAGATCCCTCTAAATCACATATTTATTGCACTAAAAGGGATTAAATCTGTTGGCCTCTAAATATTTTTCACGATTTTCCTTTTTAAAAGAGAATTGCATATAATTAAGATCCTTAGTTTGAATGCATTTATGTTATAACTTATGTTTTCGTAAATTCAGTAACCACTAGTAAATCTACACGTTTATAGTTTACCCCCACATAAGTACTGAGTGCTAACGAAAACATAAATAATGGGAAGTAACTCATCATAAGTATATTGATTCTAACAAATATCACTAACCATTTTTGTTTCTCTTTTGTTGATAATATTTTTGATTCATTATACCATTTTGTTCATTGTACTTGTACCATTTTTTACATAAATATTCATTTACTATCTTCTTATTGACAGTCATTATAATGCCTGCATTTGTTTTAATACCTTAAGAATTATTTAATTTGTTCTAGTCTATAGAACTTAGTCCTATATGTTAAGCTTAAGAATTATATTTGAAATACTATTGTAATTATTATATCCTTTATTATATTTGGTATGACTACATGCTCCCGACATGCATTTAATTTAACTTTAATATATAACTTAACAACATAAAAACCTAATCCTACCAACATGGAAATCTATAACCTAGGACGGAGACGATCCGTCACCCTTAGGGAAATACGATTTCACTTTTGGTAGTGATAAATATGGAGATTGATCTCATTACGATGATATAATACGATTCCACCACTTGTTGATTATAAAGCTTTTCATTTATACAATTTGATTTAAATTTGGATAGTTTACGAAATTTTCCTATGGTACTTAACCAAAATGATAGGTACGACTACCACATTAAAGGTTGTTTCTTCCAAAGATGTAGGAAAGTAAAAGAATATCTAGAAATCTAGAGCTATGGATTTGAGGAGAACAGGAAATTTGTCATAATATTGAAAAGAGGATATGAAAAGTACAAAGGTAAGCCACCCTTCGAATTATTTAATCATGGAAAAGTAGGTCATTATGCATCAAAATTTCCATACAAACAAAAATAGAATGAACATTAAAGAAAACAATAAATATAGGAAAGTAATGAAGGAAAATAAATTAAAAAAGAAGAAATTTTATACTCAAGAAGGAAACTCGTCAAAAGATAAAGATGGGTATACTTATGATGATGAAACAAGGAAGGATTTCATGCTTTTGGTTTTATAATTTCTGGACGAAGGACAAAATGAACTTGATGAAGAGAAGGAAAAAGTAGACTTGGAGGTTGAACTCATCATTGACTTACTAGAGATTCATAGGCTTACAAAAAAGAATAATAAGGACAATGGATGCTCTAAGCATATGACTAGTGAGAAAGGAAAATTGTTGTCATTGAATAAGAAGGGGACAAGAAGTGTCATTTTTGTGAACGATGCCCTATGTGGTATGAGCTTAACAATGGAAGAAATAAAGCTAAGGACAACCACCTTGTAGAAGGGTTCAAGCACAATCATTTAGGTGCGAGCCAAATATGTGATGAAGGATGCGATGTTACCCTTCAACCAAAGGGATGTGAGATAAAGTTAGAAAAAAGAAATACATCGAAAATTAGTTCGAAATATACTTCCATAAAAATACACAAATCTAAAAATAGAAATGAAATGAAAATTATTAATCTTAATTCATTATAAATCCAACCTAATCCATTTTAATTTTGGATCTATCAAGCTAGTGTCAAACCTGTTGAGATGTATATATAGAGAGAATGTGTTAATGTTGACCTTAATAAAATATTTCAATACTAAAAAGGAACTCAAAAAGAACAAGTTATTAAAGGGAAACTAATTTAGATAGTTCTTAATAAGAGAGAAATGTATAATTTACACAATTTTAAAATTAAATATTGATAATAGTAAATTATTTAAAAAAAAATTAGATTATAAAAATCACACATGGTCTATATAAAATAAGAGATAGAAAACCACTATAGATCCATCTAAATCGTGGATTTATTTCACTATAGATCCATTTAAATCTATTGGCCTCTAAATATTTTTTCATGTTATTCCTTTTTAAAAGAGAATTGCATATGATTCAGATCCTTAGTTCGAATGGATCTATGTTAGAACTTATGTTTTGCTCAAGGTAGTAACCACTTGTAAATCTACACATTTATAGTTTACCCCACATAAGTACTAAGTACTAAGAAAAACATAAATAATGGGAATTAACTCATCATAAATATATTGATTGAACCAAATATCGCTAACCAATTTTTTTTTTCTCTTTTGATGATACTATTTCTGGTTTGTTACACCATTTTGATCATTGTACTTGTACCATTTTTGACATAAATATTCATTTAATAACTTCGTAGTGAGATTCAATAGAATCTTTGTGTTTGTTTTAATATTTTGAAAATTATTTAATTTTTTCTAATCTATAGAACTTAGTCCTATATCTTAACCTTAATAATTATATTTGAGCTACTATTATAATTCCTCCATCCTTTATTATATTGAGTATGGCTACATGTCCCCAACATGAATTTAAGTTAAATTTAACATATAACTTAACAACATAACAATCCAATCCTACCAACATGGAAATATATAACCTACGAAGGAGACCCCCCATCACCCTTAGAGAAATACGACTCTACTTTTGGTAGTGATAAGGATGTAGATTGATCTCATTACCATGATATAATACGATTCCACCACTTGTTGATTATAAAGGTTTTCATTTACAAAATTTGATTTAAATTTGGATAGTTTATTAAATTTTCCTATGGTACTTAACCAAAAGGATAGGTATGACTACCACATTAAAGGTGGTTTCTTCCAAAGATTTCAGGAAAAATAAAAGAATATGTATGAATTTGCTGAAGAAGTTAAGTCACCCTTCGAATGATTTAATCATGGAAAAGTAGGACATTATGCATCGAAATTTCCATACAAATAAGAACATAATGAACATTGTCATAAAGAAAATAATAAATATAGGAAAGTAAAGAAGGAAAATAAATTAAAAAGAAGAAATTTTATACTCAAGTAGGAAACTCCTCAAAATATAAAGATGAGTAATATTATGATGGCGAAACATGGAAGGATTTTATGCTTTTGGTTTTATAATTTCTACATGAAGGACAAAATGAGCTTGATGAAGAGAACAAAAAAATAGACCTAGAGGGTGAACTCGTCATTGACTTACTAGAGATTCATAGGCTTACAAAGAAGGATAATAACGAAAATTGATGATCTAAGCATATGAATACATAGAAAGGAAAATTATTGTCGTTTAATGAGAAGGGGACAAGAAGTTTCATTTTTGGGAACAATGCCCTAGGTGGGATCAGGGGTAAAGGAACAATGTGCTTAACAATGGAAGAGGTAAAGCTAAGGACAACCACCTTGTAGAAGGGCTCAAGCACAATCGTTTAAGTGTGATCCAAATATGTGATCAAGGGTGAGATGTTACCCTTCAATCAAAAGCATGTGAGATAAAATTAGAAAACAAAATACAATGAAAATAAGCTCGGAATATACTTCCATAAAAATACACAAAGCTAAAATTACAATAAAATGAAAATTATTAATTTTAATTCATTATAAATCCAACCTAATCCATTTTAATTTTGGATCTATCAGGCTAGTATCAAACCTGCTTAGATGTATACATATAGAGGGAATGATCTTCATAAAATATTTCAATACTCAAAAGGAACTCGAAAGGAAGAAGATATTAAAGTTAAACTAATTTAGATACTTTTTTTTTTTTGCAGGAAAAATGTCATAATTTTTCATTAAAAAATAAGAAAAATTACGTGTTACATTTATAATATATCCAGTAGTATACCCTAGACAAAGTCCACCTTGGAAGAGTCAAGTAGGTGCCAAATGATCAGCTAGAAACAAGGCAAAACACCTCAGCTGATACTGATATGTAAAAGGAAAATGGTAGCTACTGATAATGTAATGCTAAAGTAATAAATATAGAACTGTGTCACTATATGACAGAATAAGATATTGCCAAAAAGTATAAAAAACCAAAAAGAAGTCAGGGGAGTCTGTACCCACTCCCTATAGATCATCTATGCAAGGGTGATGATAATATTGGAACATCTGACTACCATGATGCTCCACAATAAGCCACTTGCCCCACTCTAACTCCTATGCTTCTTTGGATAGTTGGTCTGCCACTTGGCTCCTCTACCTATAAATGTGAGTGACATAGATAATGTTAGATAATGATTTCAGCAAGTGAACATCCCTAAAAAATGCAGCAAGTGTGTGTGAATGACAATGAGACTATAAATTGAACCAATTAATGATAATTGGAGAGTCCCCAAAAATCTAAATTCTATTGCATCCTTGTTCACCGAGAAAAAGTAGGAGAAGTTGAATACTAAGGAGTTCAACAAAGTTATTAGACCAAGGTCTTAGACCTATATTAAGATGAAAATAATGAAAGGTCGTTTAATGCATAACAACACCACCCCCCCCCCCCCCCCCAACACAACCATGATTATTTGATCCTACATCAAAATAAGAAATTTGTAACTTATTCAATTTTAATGGAAATTGTTCAAAATCATGGATTTATTGCACTAAAAGGGATTAATTGTGTTGGCCTTTAAATATATTTCATGTTTTTCTTTTTTAAAAGAGAATTGCATATGATTCAGATCCTTAGTTAAGATGGATCTATGTTGGAACTTATGCTCTGGTAAAGGTAGTAACCACTTGTAAATATACACATTTATAGTTTACCCCCACATAAGTTCTAAGTGCTAAGGAAAACATAAATAATGGAAGTAACTCATCATAAGTATATTGATTGCAACAACTATCACTAACCAATTTTTTTTCTCTTTTGTCGATAATATTTCTGGTTCATTATACCATTTTGGTAATTGTACTTGTGCCATTTTTGACATAAATATTCATTTACTACATTTGTAGTGACATTCATTGTAATGTCTATGCTAGTTTTAATATCTTAAGAATTATTTAATTTTTTCTAATCTATAGACTTAGTCCTATATCTTAACCTTAAGAATTGTATTTGAATTGCTAATGTAATTCCTCTATCCTTTATTATATTCAGTATGACTACATGTCCCCAACATGCATTTAAGTTAGCTTTAATATATAACTTAATAACATAACAATCTAATCCCACAAACACGGAAATCTATAACCTACGAAGGAGACCTTCTGTCACCCTTATAGAAATACGATTCCACTTTTGGTAGTGATAAAGATGTAGATTGATCTCATTACCATGATATAATATGATTCCACCACTTTTTTATTATAAATGTTTGCATTTATAAAATATGATTTAAATTTGGATATTTTATTAAATTTTCCTACGGTACTTAACCAAAAGGAGAGGTATGACTACCACATTAAAGGTGTTTTCTTCCAAATATGTCAAGAAAATAAAAGAATATCTAGACATCTAGAGCTATGAATTTTATGAAGAAGAGGAAAAATGTCATAGGGTTGAAAAGAGGATCTCAAAAGTACAAAGGTAATTCACCCTTCGAATGATTTAATCATGGAAAAGTAGGTCATTATGCATCAAAATTTCCATACAAACAAGTAAGAACAGAATGATCATTATCATAAAGAAAACAATAAATATAGGAAAGTAAGGAAGGAAAATAAATTAAAAAAGAAGAAATTTAATACTCAATGTTGTGAAACCAGCTCCAAAAAGAGAAGAAAAGAGATATCAACGCCTTAGAAATAAGCCACTTCGAGGGGGAAACCTCCAATACATTACATGAATGAACAATTATTGGATGGTACAATTTAAAAAACCTCCTTTCTATATATAGGAGTCCATGGGGCCATAATGTAACCGTAGTGGGCCACAATGTAATCCTAGCCGACCTAACAATAATAATTTAAGGGCACAATAATAACAAAATGGGGGTTACAAGGGTACAATAATAACAATAAGGGGTTTACACTAACAATAATAAGGGACTGTACTAGTGATATAGGGACCTAACATGCCCCTCTCCTTCAAAAAAGTGTTGTCCTCAATGCTTGAGTAGCTCCGAGTGCTTCTATATAAAATTATCATCCTCCCATGTAGAATCTTCAGTGGGTAAGTTCTTCCACATGATGAGATACTCTGAAATTGATCGATTCCGTAGCTGTCGAGTTCTTGTTTCCATGATCGCTTCAGGTTCAAATATGATTTTTCCTTCCTCATCAAGTTTTGGAAATATTGTTTGAACTGGAAGATTCTCACCTATAACCTTCTTTAAGCATGAAACATGGAAAACTAGATGTACTCGCGAAGAAGGAGGAAGCTCCAATTTGTATGCCATAGTACCAATATTTTGCAACACCTTGTAAGGACCATACTACTTTGGCAATAATTTATTATCCCTCTTATCTTGCTTGAGGGAAAATTTTTTGTATGGTTGTAGCCGTAAAAATACCCAGTCTCCAACATAAAAAATTATCTCGCTCCGATGTTGATCTTCCCATTGTTTCATTCGATTTTGTGCCAAATTCAGGTTGTCCTTTAAGGGTTGGATAAATTCTTGTTGATTCTCGATGTGATATTCCACTTCTTGAACCTTCGAATTTTCTCTTAAAGATGATGTGATGGATGGTGGATGATATCCATAAAGTGCCATAAATGGGGTCATTTTTTCTTCAGTATGGAAGGAAGTGTTATACCTCCATTCAGCGAGAGGTAACCACTTGACCCATTGTGTTTTTTTATCAGATACAAAACAAAAAAGATATCCTTCCAAACATTTATTTACTATCTCATTTTGACCATTAGATTGAGGATGATAATATGAGCTATGAGCTAATTGAGTACCCAAATAAGAAAATAACTCCGTCCAAAAATTTCCATTAAAAATGGGATCTTTGTCGCTCACAATAACCCTTGGGCTTCCATGTAGCTTTTGAATTTTGTCCATAAATGTAGTAGCAACTGTACTTGCTTTAAATGGATGAGATAATGCACAAAAGTGTGCATACTTGGTAAGTCTATCAACTACCACCATGATGACACTCTTTCCTTCGGACTTAGGTAAACCTGTCATAAAATCCATTGAAATCTCCTCCCAACGTTGACTTGGAATGGATAAAGGTTGTAGAAGTCCCGGGGTCTTAATTGTCTCAACTTTATTCTGCTGGAAAACCAAACATTCCATCACAAACTTTTGAATATCAGATTTAATGCCATCCCAAAAAAATTCTTTCTTCACCCTATGGTAAGTTTTTAAAAATCCTGAGTGTCCTCCTAAAGGAGAAGCGTGCAATTCCAGAAGAATATTTTGTTTTAGTTGGGAATTCTTACAAAGATATAAGCGATCTTTGTACCATAAGGAATCAGTTTTCCAACTAAATGTATCAGATGTACTAGGATCTTGCTGCAACTTTTGAATGAGTGTCCATACATCTTTGTCCTTCTTTCATTCATCTCTTGCTTCGGTTATCCAATCTGGTTGGATAATAGAAATGGCACAAAGCAATGCTTCCACCTCTTCATTCTTTCTTGAGAGTGCATCTGCAACAACATTAAGATTTCCTTTTTTGTAGATTATTTCAAAGTCATAACCCAACATCTTTGTGACCCATTTTTGCTGCTCTTCTGAAGATAGTCTTTGTTCCAAAAAAGTGTTTAAGACTATCATGATCAGTTTTTACCTTGAAGTGTCTTCCCATTAGGTAAGTTCGCCATTTCTTTAGTGCATGCAGTATTGCTAACATTTCCTTCTCATAAATAGGTTTCTGTAAATACTTTCCTTTGATTGGACGACTTTCAAAAGCAATGGGTCTTCCTTCTTGCATTAAAACAATACCAATTCCATTTCCTAAGGCATCACATTCCACAATAAAGGTTTTTGTGAAGTCTGGCGTAGCTAAGACAAGCACTAGGCACATTGCCTCTTTAAGATGTTCAAAGGCCTT
The DNA here is from genome assembly GCA_034641835.2 of Pinus albicaulis. NCBI lineage: Eukaryota > Viridiplantae > Streptophyta > Pinopsida > Pinales > Pinaceae > Pinus > Pinus albicaulis. Next base: position 216,602,832 of record CM076580.1, on the reverse strand, counting down.
AGTTGCTTCAGGAGTCCATGAAAATGCATCTTTCTTCAATAATGTTGTTAGAGGTGCTGCTATTCTCCCATAATTCTTAACAAACTTGTGATAATACCCCGTTAACCCGAGAAATCCTCGCAACTGCTTTATGGTTGTGGGGACTTTCCATTCCTTAATGGCTTTAATTTTGTTAGGGTCTACTTTAACACCCTCGTGAGATACAATATGACCCAAATATTCCACCTCTTTTACTCCAAAGAAACATTTGGATGTTTTTGCATATAATTTTTTCTCCTGCAATAGTTTGAGCACCCTGTCAACATGTTCAACATGATCCTTCCAAGACCTGCTGTAGATTAGTATATCATCAAAAAATACTAGCACAAATTTTCTAAGGAAGGGTTTGAAAATGGAATTCATCAACCCTGAAATGTAGAAGGTGCATTGGTAAGGCCAAAAGGCATGACCAAAAATTCATAATGACCCTCATGAGTTCGAAATGCTGTTTTTGGAATATCTTCAGTCTTCATTCCAATTTGATGATATCCTGAACGAAGATCCAACTTGGTAAAATAAATTGCTCCATGTAATTCATCCAATAATTCATCAATCACAGGAATGGGAAATTTATCTTTAATGGTGAGCTTATTGAGCTCCCTATAATCCGGACACATTCGCCATGATTCATCCTTCTTGTGTACCAATACTACAGGAGCAGAGAAAGAACTTTGACTAGGTTGAATTATACCCGCCTCTAACATTTCTGCAATCATACGCTCAATTTCGCTCTTTTGGAAGTAAGGATATCTATAAGGCCTGATGTTTGGAGGAACACTTCCTGGAATCAAATGAATAGCATGATCATGATCACGAATAGGTGGGAGTCGTTTGGGAGTTTCAAACACCTTGGAATGATTGTCCAAGACTTGTTGGAGATCTGCAGAAATAGATGATTTTGATGTTGGAACTTGTAGTGAGCATAATTGTGCAATTACGCCTCATTGTTCTTTCTTTAGAAGCTTTGTCATGACATTAGAGCTTATTATCCTTCCTGGCTTCCCCGCAATACCCCGTAATTCGACTTCCTTTCCTTCTGAAAAAAATTTCAAGAAAAGTTCTTGAAAATTAAAAGCTACTATCCCCAAAGATTGTAACCATTGTACTCCTAGTACAACATCATCACCTCCCATAGGAATGGCAAGCATTGGACTAGTCAATACATATTCCCCCATGGTTAGCTTGATATTATGGCATTTTCCAGAGCAATTTATAGTTCCTCCATTTGCAACCATCACTTGACATTCTGGTGCTGGGTATAGGAAACAATTTTATTCCTTGGCTACCTTACAATGAATAAAATTATGGGTGCTACCTGAATCAATCAACACTATTACCTTTCTCTTCTTGATTTGTCCTTTTATCTTGAGAGTTTGAGGAGTGGTAATTCCTGCCAGTGCATTACACGATATGGTTGGATTCATTTCTTCCTCGTCTGGGGCTGGTTCCTGGTGTATATCCTCTTCTTGTTCATTTTCTTCTTCCTCTTCACAATCTATGTAAAATAATTTCTTCTCAGCACACTTATGACCTTTAGTGTATTTGCTATCACAACTGTAGCAAAGCCCTTTTGCTCTTTTTTCTTCCAATTGTTGTGGTGTCAACCTTGTAGGTTGTGGAAATATAGGTGTAGCAACACTTCCTTCTTTATAGAATTGAGTGGTAGGCTTCCTTGTCGCCATAATTTTACATTCAACTTTTCTTGCCAACCTGAATGCCTTCTCCAATGAATCAGGTTCCAGAACATGAACTTCATGTTGTATGTTATCCTTTAAAGTGCCTATGAAGAGATCAATCCTGTGTTCCTCTGGAATATCAGTTACCCTTATATTCAATTTTTGGAAGTCCTCAATGTGCTGCCCCACCAAACCCTTTTGTTTGAGATTTATCAATTGGCTAAAGAAGGTGTTGCTCTTTGTATCCTCATAATGTGCTATCATTTCCTCCGTAAAAATTGACCAAGTGACAATTTTTTTACGGGAGCAAAGCCATCGATACCATACAAACGTATTTTGTTCTAAATGTAAAGTTGCAATGCGTACCTTTTGTGTGTTTTTCACGTTATGGAGATCAAAATATTGCTCCATCTGTAGTATCCATGTTACCAGATCCTTTCCATCAAACTTCTTCATATCCATTTTTGGAATATGGTGGTTCTTCCCGCCAACATTCGAGTTTATGAAATCATGATTAACATTTATTTTGTTTTCATCATGAGGTTCTTCTCCTATATTTCCGCCATTAGGAATCATTTCTGGTTTTAAGCTTGTCATCAAGCCTTCCATGTATGCTTTTAGATCACTCTTCATGTTTTCCATGTTGTCTTTCATGTCATCCATCTTAGCTTCCATGCCGACTTCCATTCCATCTATCTTAGCTTCCAAACCATTCATCTTAGCTTCCACGCCTTTCTTCAAACCATCCACCTTAGTTTCCATGCCTTTCTTCAAAACTTCCATTTCATTTTTTGTTGTTCTTTGCGAGAGCGAAATTTGTTGCACTTGCTCTTGTAATTTTGATATGTCATGTTGTCATTCTTCGTCTTCATGAGTCATAGTAGAGCCTTCTAAAGGCTTAATGGGTGTTGAATTATTTTTAGGGGCCATTTTAGAATCCAATACTGATATCTATTCTACAATATGCCCTTGGAATCAATTCAACTTGATTCTTCAAACAACACTTATGCAATTCAGAAAAAAAAATACACACCTTTTACTTGCTTTTGAGGAGCTCGATATTGAAATTGAATTATCTCTGCTGATTGGTAAGCCTTCATCTGATCTTCAAAGATCAAGTTTCCTTCAAATTCTCTTTTGAATGCCACAGTTTTGACTTGATTTGGATTCTCGAAGACAAAGTTATGTCCAATCTCCCACAATGACCTAGTTATGGACTGGTTCAGTATAGAAAACTTGTACATCTTGCCACGTGTCACTGTTTCATCCTTCACCTCTAAACTTGATAGCCAAGAAACTACAGTCCATTTACTTGTGATCACTTTTTACGGCACTCCAATCCGATGCTCAGAGAGAGAGTTATTGAAATTCTCCCACGATCACCTCTTTGAGATGAAATGGAGGCTCGAAAGCACTACCTTCAAACAAATCGTATCTCCAAAAATATTATCAAGTTTAATTTGATGAGTTTCAGATTTCAGATTCCTAACCTCAAGAGAAAAAAAGTTATAGCGCAAATGCCACGATGACCTATTTAGATTTAACAAATACTCAACTTCATGACTTGATTCAAAAATATTGCGAACCAAGCTCTGAAATTTTTAGACAAGCTTCCTCAGGATTTTGGCTTCGCACCCTAAAACTTTTAGCTTCTGAAACTTCGTAGAAAAAAAGTTATAGATAAAATTCCACGATGACCTGTTTGGAGCAGCGAAACCCTAGAATCCAAAGCTCTGATACCAAATGTTGTGTAACCAACTCCAAAAATAGAAGAAATGAGATATCAACGCCTTAGAAATAAGCCACTTCGAGGGGCCAACCTCCAATACATTACATGAATGAACAATTCTTGGATGATACAATTTACAAAATCTCCTTTCTATATATAGGAGTCCATGGGGCCATAATGTAATCCTAGTGGGCCACAATGTAATCCTAGCCGACCTAACAATAATAATTTAAGGGCACAATAATAACAAAATGGGGGTTACAAGGGTACAATAATAACAATAAGGGGTTTATACTAACAATAATAAGGGACTATACCAGTGATATAGGGACCTAACACTCAACAAGGAAATTCCTCAAAAGATAAAGATGCGTAATCTTATGATGATGAAACAAGGAAGGATTTTATGCTTTTTGTTTTATAATTTCTAGATGAAGGAAAAAATGAGCTTTATGAAGAGAAGGAAAAGGTAGACCTCGACGGTGAACTCATCATTGAGTTACTAGAGATTCGTAGGCCTACAAGAAAGAATAATAAGGAAAATGGAGGCTCTAAGCATATGACTAGTCAGAGAGGAAAATTCTTGTCATTGAATGAGAAGGGGACAAGAAGTGTAATTTTCGGGAACAATTCCCTAGGTGGTATCAAGGGTAAAGGGACACTGAGCTTAACAATGGAAGAGGTAAAGCTAAGGACAACCACCTTGTAGAAGGGCTCAAGCACAATCGTTTAAGTGTGAGAGAAATATGTGATAAAGGGTGCAATGTTACCCTTCAATCAAAAGGATGTGACATAAAGTTAGAAAACGAAATACATCGAAAATGAGTTGGAAATATACTTCCATAATCTCCTCTAAAAACATTTCGTTGAATAAGAAGTCAATCACTTATCACTACAAAACAAAACATTCCTTTACTGAGATCAATAAACTTTGAGGTAGTTTCCCAAAGTATTCAAGAGATACATCATTAGTCTTTCTTATAGGTGAAGGTCTTAGGTAAACACTAAAACATGCACTGCAATCAATAATCTAAAAGAGATGACTCTTAACCAAAGCCTTGACTATGTTTCTAGTTTGCAAATTTCTAATAAAAATCTATTAATGAGGGGACATATGGTGTAAGAATACAAATTATTAGAACATATAATTGATACCTTTCTACCAACATCAAGGTCTCAAGTAAATTAGGATAAGTATTCTATCTACATTTAAAATACTCCTCTAACATTGAAAGTAATAATTCCTAAATTTTCTGCTTTTAGTGGACATTTAGTTGAATCCCAAGAGAACATAATAAGTTCATTCGAAAACTAGTGGTCCATACAAGATTAAAAAATTGTTATCCTCACTAAAGCATGGTTTCTTTTTTTCGAACTTTTGTTCTTAGAACTACTTGAAAAGAGCATCATAAATGAATTGATAGAATCAATAAAAAGGATAGAATCTATATATATATATATATATATATATATATATATATATATATATATATATATATATATATAACCAACTAAAGAAGCATCGAGGAAACAACTGAAGAAGTATCTCCACGTCTTTATGAAATAAAAATAATTTTTTTTTGAGAATATTTATATTTCTATATTTTAAGGGAGTTGTCTACCGAGGCCGCGTTTTGGCCCGGACGGCAGAAATCCGCCAGAATCCGGTCAACTAAATTTGCAAAAATCAGGTAGTTGCAGTGCTTGGAATCCATTTTTGATAGTGGAAATGGATTCAGCACTATCAAAAACCCCTGGGGCACTCAAAATACTAATGTTTAACAACTATAAACAAGTTTCTGGGCAAATCTTTGCCGGATTTTCTGAAAATCGTGGCCGGATTTTGGGTCAAAACGCGGCCTCTTTAGACTACGCTTATTTTAAGTGGATATATCAAGTCCATCACTGATGACATCGTTGTACGTGCAATTTTTAAAATTTTACATTATAAGAAATGTTTTATAGAAGTACCTCAAAATTTAATCCCTATCAAAGTTGAGATTAACATACAAAAAATAGCATTTATACATTTGTGATGAAATAAAAAAACATAAAACTTAATAAAAATACGTAGTAGAACACTATTGAATACCCTAAAAATAGGGAGAGTAAAAACTTAATCAAATAAGAAGAGCTATATAAATATATAACTTCATTTGGATTAAATTAACATATAAACTACTATGTACATCTAATAATATAGTATTATAACATGTAGCTATAACGCATGCGTATTCGTATTATGAATTTCATGTGTGCGTTATGTCATTCTCACTATCGAATATTTATGTGTGCGTCATGCTATCCAAAGTGTTATGTATACTATATATATATATATATATATATATATATATATATATACAGTTTACGTTTAGTCGTCGTTGATACTTCCTAGATTTCACTGCCCCACGTGGACACCTCATTTTGGCTACCGACATAATCAGTGCTTTCAATTCAGGAACATCATCAGAAGTTAGTGTTGACTTGTTAGGATTCCACAAATGTTTTCGATTCGGTGCTCCACGATAGACATTGACCCGTTTCGATGATCTTCCCACCGGAGTACTATCATCAAAATGCATTTTTCTGGCCTTCGCAACCTGTACCAACCACAAGTTCCATGTAATTTAAACAATAGTTGTGTTCAGATAATGGTCGGTGTACACGGATTCTATTGGTGTACGCAGAGAACAAACATCTGAAACTTAAATTCAAAATGTTTGATGTTGAATTAGAAATTGTAAAGAACCCAAAGGCCTTACCGCTTCTCCGACGGTAGTTAAAATTCCATAGAGTGGTTCCAGTTCAGCGTGACAAAGATTCAATAGAATCTGTACTTGTTTTGTTGGAAAACAAACACATTATTTTCAGAATACAGCAAAAAAAATCTAAATCTAGAAAACTGAGGGCCAGAATAGCCTCCAAAAATGCATGTGAAAACATACCAAGACATCTAAGGGCAAAACCAAGTCAGGTATAGTCTCTTTGATAGCAACACTATCAACTGGGAAGGCTTTCACTGGAGCAATGAACAATTCGTCGTGGGCAGCCTGTTCAGGTGACTCGGTATCAGAACTCGGCAACCAAAATTGAATCCAATTCTCCTTCTGCATCCGCATTTTTTCCTGCAAAACTAAGTTAAAAAATGTCACCTACTTCGGCTTTAGAAAGAAACCTATAAAGGAAACAAAATAGACCTGGGCTGCCTTCTTCCTCTAGTGTTCCAATGCCGCCTCCGTCGTCTAGTGCCTTGGAAACGAGTCGTGCTCTCCTTCGGGAATTGGTGAATTCAGGTGTTTCCACCATGACGCACTTTCTATTACGTGGCCGACAATTGACTAGTCTATGAGCATCACGAAGGCATTCTACTTAATTGAAACATTTCCCTTGGCATCGTGCATGTTTTACGGTACGAAACAAGCTAATCCACCAAGTGATCACTGAAATTGAATCTTTTGTTGTAGTTAGCAACATAGAAGTAGGTCCATCTAAGTAGTCTTCATTACGAGAAAAAATTTACAAAGTTATTCCAAATTCAAAATAATATTAAGAAGAAGAGCGTTAATCTAAGTAGTCTTTGTAATCTAAGTAGTCTTCATTACAAAGTAGAAAGAAATTTCAAAGTTGTTCCAAATTAAAAATAATATTAAGAAGAATAAGGTTAAGGTATTGTTATATTCTTGTTGAGAGGTTAACTTTATGATTGAGTATCTAGTAAATAAGATTGTTATATAAATCACTTTCATCTACTTTCTCGGATGATTGAATAAGGATGTAAAATTAAAAGTTACTAAACATGCATATTTAGATTTGTTATTAGTGAAAATCTTATGGATGTTTTAGAATTTATTGTTCTATTTTTTTCTCTTTTTAATTACGGTTATGTATTTTGTGAGAAGGGAAACCAATGTCACTTTATTAAAAGTCATAACTTGTATATCAGTAATTCATATAAAAATAAACTTATTCCCCTCAAGAGGTCCCTTATAGCAGGAGATGTTGCCAATAATATTACATTTAAAAATAATAAAACAATACTCTTGTTAAATAAGAATAACAACAAAAAAATCAACCATAATTTTAAATCAAATTTATATATAAATAAAGTAAATAAAAGTAAAACAAAATTATATATTCATTTGATATGCAATATTTAAAATATAAATAAATCAATAACAATTTTTTTTTTAATATTAATTATAAATAATGTATATCAATGTCAATTCTATAGCACAAATGTGTAATATATTTTTCCAAAAATTAGAGTTCGCACTTGCCTCTTAATACAAATATTTTAAATAAAATGTAGGCTATAATAAAATTGTAAATTATTATATATATTTGGTTAGTTTTATTTAAAATCATTATAAAACGTTAATAATCTCATTTTTATTGAGCTTACTTGGTTAGCGAGTACATCAATTGTAAATTTTTTAATTGATTTTTGTGTATTGTAATTTTTTTTTAATTAATAAATTTACATTTTTTCTTACATAAAAGAAGATCATAATATACATATCACATTGAAATATACAATATGTAAATAATATTTATAAAATAACATCGGTTTTACCATATAAATTAAAATAATGATTCTATAATCATATTTAATTCAATTAATAAAGATATAAAATTTAATATTTATAAAATACCAAGATTTTATTTTATAATATTTTTAAAATTAAATCCAAAAGCACAAAGCTGTGCGAATATGTTGTAGTGGTCCAACTCTTTACATGTGGGCTAAATTAAAAAGTAATAAAAGTTTAAAAGTAACTTCCTAGAGAGGCATTCTTCAACCTAGTATATAGAGATGTTGTAATGTCCTATAAACATTTTGACTTGGTGAAAGTAAAATAAAATTTTGAATAAAATTAAAAAATTCGAATAAAATAGTTAATAATATCATTATCAATAAATAAATTTAACTTTGACAATATACACAAAGCTAAAAATAAAAACAAAATGAAAATTATTAATTTTAATTCATTATAAATCCAACCTAATTCATTTTAATTTTGGATCTATCAAGCTAGTGTCAAACCTGTTGAGATGTATATATAGAGAGAATGTGTTAATGTTGATTTTAATAAAATATTTCAATACTGAAAAGGAACTCAAAAGGAACAAGTTATTAAAGGAAAACAAATTTAGATAGTTCTTAATAAGAGTGAAATGTATAATTTATTCAATTTTCATATTAAATATTAATAATAGTAAATTATTCAAAAACAAAATTTCAACAATAAAAAATCATACGTGGTCTATATATAATAAGAGATAGAAAACCACTATAGATCCATCTAAATGGTGGCTTTATTGCACTATAGATCCATTTAAAAGAGAATTGCATATGATTTAGATCTTTAGTTTGGATGGATCTATGTTGGAACTTATGTTCTAGTAAAGCTAGTAACCACTTGTAAATCTGCACATTTATAGTTTTTCCCCACATAAGTATTAAGTACTAAGAAAAACATAAATAATGGGAAGTAATTCATCATAAATATATTGATTGAACCAACTATCACTAAGCAATTTTTTTTCTCTTTGGTCAATACTCTTTCTAGTTCATTACACCATTTTGATCATTGTACGTGTACCATTTTCAACATAAATATTATTTTACTACATTCGTAGTGACAGTCATTATAATTTCTGTGTTTGTTTTAATAACTTAAGAATTATTTAATTTGTTCTAATGTATAGAACTTGGTCCTGTATCTTAACCTTAAGAATTGTATTTGAACAACTATTGTAATTCCTCTATTATTATATTGAGTATGACTACATTTTCCCAACATGCATTTAAGTTAAATTTAATATATAACTTAACAACATAACAATCCAATCCTACCAACTTCGAAATATATAACCTACGAAGGAGACCCTCCATCACCCTTAGAGAAATACGATTCCACTTTTCGTAGTGATAAGGATGTATTTTGCTCTCATTACCATGATGTAATACGATTCCACCACTTGTTTATTATAAAGGTTTTTGTTTACACAATTTGATTTAAATTTGGATAGTTTATCAAATTTTCCTATGGTACTTAACGAAAGGGATAGGTAAGACTACCACATTAAAGGTGGTTTCTTCCCAAGATGTTAGGAAAAATAAAATAATATCTAGACATTTAGAGCTATGAATTTGCTAAAGAAGTTGAAAAATGTCAGAATATTGAAAAGAGGATGTCAAAAGTACAAAGGTAAGTCACCCTTCAAATGATTTAATCATGGAAGAGTAGGACATTATGCACCGAAATTTCCATAAAAATAAGAACAAAATGAACATTATCATAAACAAAACAATAAATATAAGAAAGTAAAGAAGGAAAATAAATTAAAAGGAAGAAATTTTGTACTCAAGTAGGAAACTCTTCAAAAGATAAAGATGAGTAATCATAGGATGATGAAACATGGAAGGATTTTATGCTTTTGGTTTTATAATTTCTAGATAAAGGACGAAATTATCTTGATGAAGAGAAGAAAAAAGTAGACCTGGAGGGTGATCTCATCATTGACTTACTAGAGATTCATAGGCTTACAAAGAAGAATAATAAGGACAATTGATGCTCTAAGCATATGACTACTAAGAAAGGAAAATTCTTGTCATTGAATGAGAAGGGGACAAGAAGTGTCACTTTCAGGAACAATGCCCTAGGTGGTATCAAGGGTAAAGGAACAATGTGCTTAACAATGGAATAGGTAAAGCTAAGGACAACCACCTTGTATAAGGGCTCAAGCACAATCATTTAAGTGTGAGCCAAATATGTGATCAAGGGTGCGATGTTACCCTTCAATCAAAAGGATGTGAGATAAAGTTAGAAAAAAAAATACATTGAAAATGAGTTGGGAATATACTTCCATAAAAATACACAAAGCTAAAGATAACAATAATTAATGTTGGATCTATCGCGCTAGTATCCAACCTATTATAAATCACAATTATTAATTTTAATTCATTATAAATCCAACCTAATCCATTTTAATATTGGATCTATCAGGCTAGTATCAAACCTACTGAGATGTATACATATAGAGAGAATGTGTTAATATTGACCTTAATAAAATATTTCAATACTCAAAAGGAAGTAAAAAAGAACAAGTTATTAAAGGTAAACTAATTTATATACTTATTTTTTTCCCAGGAAAAAAGTCGTAATTTTTCATTAATAAATAAGAAAAATTACATGTTACATTTTACAATATATCCAGTAGTATACCCTAGATAAATTCCACCTTCAAAGAGTTAAGTAGATGTCTATCTGGGGGCTGATATAACTGAAATTATCTCTTGGATCAATTAAAACAGACAGAAGTTGGTCAAACATGATACTTTCAATTTCAATCATGGTTGATCGGTGTTCAACATGTCTATCCTCTAATGTTGCACTGATCCAGGAAATATTTCATGAAATATCACTCATTGTCATCGCTTCTCGTACATCTTAAATGTTCTCGATTATACAAGTGTTGTGTGGGAATTCCCACAACATAATACACTCTTCGCATCCCAATCATTTCAATCATTCTTTGGCTTTTAATACCCCTTCTCTTCTGGTGTTCCCTTCCATTAGCTTGGAACCAGTATGGGAATGTGTCATTTGATTTTCCCCACTCTTATTATACTTTTCCTCATGGTTGTTTTTTCCAAAAATTTTCAAATAGGCTAGTTTTGATATTTTTTTTGCTTGCTTCCACCTTCCCTTTCTCTTTATTCTGTCAAGTTTTTAGCTAATCATTCATGCCTTGAAATTTTTTGTAGTAGACTTATGCTTTCTGAAAAACCTCATCCATGGTTTTACGATTATCAAATTCAATTCTTTCTTTGTATATGGTGGGTTGACAGTTGAGAAATCATTGTACCTTGGCTTTTTCTTCCCTTATGTATGGCACATAATGAAGTAATTTTGTGAATTTAGTCACAAATTCATCAATGGTGAGTTTTCCAAGCCGTAGCTCATGAAATTCCTTTTCTCTGTCATTATAATACCTTTCACTAAGGTATCTAGATTTGAATTTCTCCTTAAATTATTCCCATGAAATAGTATTTCAATCAAGAAAGTGTCTGATTTTCGTCTCTTCCCACCAAAGTGTAGATTTATCTTGAAGCTGGTAAATTTCCAATCTTGCTTTCAAATTACTTTGGTATTCATATACCTGGAAGTATTTGACCATGTTCAGGAGCCATAATTCTACATCCTCTTCCTTCTCGAAATCAAATGTTGGAGACTTAATTTTTCGGAATTCCCCTTGCAACTCCTTTTTATTTTTTGACATCGAACCAGATTCTTCACCACTCTTAGACCTCTCTGAGCTAGGTTTTGTTTCTTTTTTCTTTCTTTCATGGTATTCACTATGATGGCTAGACCTAGAGGTTAATTCCCTTATCAACCTCTCTTGCTCAGTATTGGCCTACAATGACCTTTCATTGCTAGTCATTACATGAACCATTTCTTGCTCAAATTCTTTTTAATTTCCATCATTTTAGCATTCTGACCTAGTAGGGCCCCTCCACCCCCCATTTCTATGTACGAATTCTCTATTATTCATGACAGGAACTGTAACTCTTATGCACTTCAATATGATCCACAAAAATCAATTAGCATTCTTAAATAAAAATTTAAAATGACTTTGACAAAAAAAAGTGTTTTCTTTGTATTTGGACCCATAAGCCCATAGTTCTTAACATGGACTCTAATAACACTAGTAACAAATCTCACTAAGAAGACATTTTTTTCTCTTTTTTCAATACTATTTTTGGTTCATTATACCATTCTGGTCATTTTAATTGTACCATTTTCAACATATATATTCATTTACTACCTCTGTAGTGACAATCATTATAATGTTTGTCTTTATTTCAATATCTTGAGAATTAATTAATTTTTTCTAATATATAAAATATATTCCTATATCTCAACCTTAAGAATTATATTTTAACTAACATTATAATTCCTATATCCTTTATTATATTGAGTATGACTACATGTCCCCAATATGCATTTCATCAGTTCAAAATTTTACTTTAATTACGCTGAGAGGTATCGCCTCTATTGGAATTCGCTACTTTAATGACTTTGCTAATTAATTTTTTTTATCTGATGGTCTAAATTGAAAGATGCCAGTACATTCTTGTCATCCCCACTATATCAAAGAATGAAAATCAAAATCATAACTTCCTTGCACATCTAAATCATATGTTTAAACCTTGTTTAAAATAGTTTTTTATCAAATCATTATTAAAGTTTTATTGTGCATTTTATTTATCACCACTTATGGAGATTAAACAAAAATAAAGATAAATATCAAATTTAAAATAAAAACACATTGAAACTTGGTTGTTGTTAACTAAAACCTGTCCCATAACCTAAAGTATGCGTTACTTTTCTCGCCATAGTTGTAACACTCCTGATTTAAATTTAAATTTTAGGGAATTGGCATGCCAAGTAAAACATAGTGTGGAGAATGACCTTTGAATTATTGCGGCCATAATTGTATATCTCTCTATTTACATTTTAATGTAACTATAATAGTATAATTTTTTTAATGTTTTGATATGTAGTTTGTCTTTTTTGTCATTAGGTTTTAATATAATATGATAAATTTTATCATTAAATTTGTATTTAGTTTTTGTTAGTAGGTTTAGTCTATTATTATTATTAAGTTGTAATTAATGTAGTAAAAATAAGCTTTTCCTTATAATAATATATTTTTTTATGAATAATTTTATAATATTAATCATAAGTTTATTAAATTTATAATAATATTAGTTTTTCATAGCTTTTTAACCATAAATTACTCTTATAATTTCTTTAATTTTATAATAAAATAATAATACTAATATTAGTAACATTAATAATTAATATTATTATTTTTAATTGATTAATATTAATAAATAATTAATCAATACTAATATTAATTAATAAATATTAATATTAATTAATATTGAGGTTAATATTAATAACAGTATTAATATTGATTAATAGTATTATTTTTATTAATATTGACTAATTATTTATTAATATTAATTAATAATAATTAATTGATAGAATTAAAATAATTAGTGTTTTAGGGTAAAAATATATATTAACTAAATATGTTTTATTTTTTTGATTTTATAATTTTAGGTTATTTTATGATTTTAGATATTTAGACTTTATAATATTAAGTTTCTCAAAATTTTAGTTTTCATATTTTTATGATATTAGGTTTTATAATTTAGATCTCCAATATTATAAAGTGAATATTAGAAACCCTACAATAATAACAATGACATTAATAACATTAACGTTTTAATATACACTAAATATAATATTAATAACTTTTATTTAAATAATGATGGCTATGATTTATATTTAAAACTATATTAATAATGAAAATGACATTTTAATTACTATTAAAAACAATATTACTAGTAACTTTATTATTAATAATAACAATATTATGAAAAACATCACTAATACAATATTAATGATGCTTATTTAAAATTAATGTTCGTAATTGTATTAATAATAATAACTATCAGACATTATTAAGGTTTATTAAAATTATTAATAACATTTAAATTATAACAATAATACAAATAACATTTTATTAATAATATTATTATGGTTAATTACATTAACATTGTTAATATAAATCATATTAACATTAATATTGATAAATAATATTAATAATGTTTAGTTTATAATAATAAATAATTTATTTATTAATAAACAATATTTTTTCCAAATTATATTTACTCAAAAAATATGATGATTAATATTATGAATGATATTACTATTCACACTAAAATTAACAATATTAATATAAACAATATTAAGATCAGTAGTGAGAAATAACGTTGTTGATACTAAAATTTATGCTATCAATACAAATAATAATAAGATTATTAGTGATAAATAACAATGTTGATATTTGCATTTTAATCATTCTAATCAAACATGGTAATACAAATTAAACCATGTCCATACATGGTGAAACATTTCCATCATAGCTAATCATTGTCACTCATGCTTGAAAATACACAACCATAGTTAGTTGTGTTCAACCATAGTAGCTTATGGTCAAACGTGGTCAACCATAGTAGTCTATTGTCAACCTTGGTCAACCATAATAACCTATGGTCATCCCTGGTCAACCATTGTAATCATTCTAATAAAACATCGTAAAACAAACTCAATCGTTGTCATACGTGGTCAAACCTTTCAAACATAGTTAATCAATGTTACTCATTATCACTCATGCTCAATAATACAGAACATGAGTTAACCATATTTAATCATGGCTATTCTTTATAATACTAACCCTAGGGTTTAATATTATTCCATTAGGTTTATAATGTTAAGATTTAATAAACCCTTGGGTTTATTAATATTTTGGGTTCATACTATTAATCCAAAGAATTATGTAGATCCCTTGGGTTTATAACATTAATCCTACGGTTTATAATACTAATACTAGGGTTAATAATATTCCGTTGGGTTTATAATGTTACGGTGTAATAAACCCTTAATCTATTTAGTTTATAATATTAACCTCAAGAATTTATAATATGCATCCCTTGGGTTGTTTTCATTTGTTTGGTTTATAATATTAATCACTTCGGCTTATTAATTATTTTAGTTTATAATATTGATAATTACGTTGATCCCTTCGATTTATAATAATAATTTCTTAAATTTATAATATTTATAATCCTCATGGTTTATTAATTCCTTGGTTTTATTAATCCCTTGAGTTTCTAATATCAATAAACCCTTGAGTTAATTAATATTTTGGGTTTATAATATTATTTTCAATGATTTATAGTATTAATCTCCTAGGATTATAATATTAATCCCACACCTTGTAACACTATCCCTAGGGTTGAATATTATTCCCTTGGTTTTATAATGTTAGGTTTTAATAAACACTTGGGTTTGTTAATATTTTGAATTTATAATATTAGACCCAAGGATTTATAATGTTAATCCGTTGTGTTTAGAATATTGATGCTATAGGTTACAATACTTCAGTTTATAATAATAACCAAAGGGTTCATAATATTTTGGTTTATAATACTAACCCTAATGTTTAATATTATTCCATTGGGTTTATAATGTTATGTTGTAATAAACCATTGGGATTATTAATATTTTGGGTTTATAATAGTAATCCCAAGGATTTATAATGTTAGTCCCTTCGGTTGATAATATGATTGAATGTATTCTACCATTGCCAAAATGTGGAGCCATAATCTATCATACAAAACTATGGACAACCATGGCCAAACATGTTATACCATGGCAAGTCATGTTCAACAATGGGAAACCAAGCTCATCCATGGTCAATCATGGTCACTCGTGGTCAATTATAGCCACCATAATTAACCTTAAAAAGTGACGGTTAACCCATGCTCAACATTGTTAACAATGATTAATATGGTCTAACATGGCCAACATAGTACACCATGGTAAGACTTGGTTAAGTGTAGTTTTTCATTGTCAATATAGATAGCCATATGATATCATAGAAAACTATGGTCAACCATGGTAAAATTGGTGAATCCTGTTCTCCCATACTTAAACCATGGACACCATAGTCAATGCTTAAAAATGTTTAATAATATAAATATTAATATGGTTTAATATAGTTTAGTTTACTAATGGGATTCATTTTGTTTGACCATGTTTGAGAGTCAACAATATTCAATTTCAACTGAATATAATTTCCTATTAATTTTATTAATTAATTTTAATATGAAAACATGTTTTGACATAAAAAAAACTCAATCATGGCCATACATGTTCAAACATTGCCAACATAGTTAATCATTTTCCCTCATGCTCAACAATACAAACCTTAGTTAGCCATATTCAACCATAGTATCTTATGGTTAACCATAGTAGGCTATGGTCAACCTTGGTCAACCATAGTAGTCTATGGTCAACCTTGGCCAATCATATTTGCCTATGGTCAACCTTGTTCAAGAATTGTAATCATTCTAATCAAGCATGGTAAAACAAACTCAATCGTGGTCATACATGGTCAAACATTTCCAACATAATTAATGAGTGTTACTCATTCTCACCCATCCTCAACAATACACAACATTATTTAGCCATATTTAACCATGGTTACTCTTGGTCAACCATAATAGACTATGGTAAACTTGGCTCAACCATAGTAATCCCTCCGAACCTACAAATACCCTTTTTGTTTATAAAAATTTCCCTAGGGATTAATATTATTCCCTTGTTTACAATGTTAGGGTTTAATAAACCCATGGGTTTGTTAAAATTTTGGATTTATAATATATGTCCCAAGGATTTATAATGATAATCCATTCGGTTTATAATATTAATCCTAGGGTTTAAATATTTTGGTTTATAATACTAACCCTAAGGTTTAATATCATTCCATTTTGTTTTTAATATTATGGGTTATAATATTAATCCTAGGTTTTATAATTGTTTGGTTTATAATACTAATCCTCGGGTTAACCATATTCCATTGAGTTTATAATGTTAAGGTTTAATAAACCCTTGGGACTATTAATATTGTGAGTTTATGATATTTATCTCAAGCATTTATAATATTGATACATTCAGTTTTATATAAATTGGGTTTATAATAGACTAAAATTAATATATACATTAACATTAATTTAAACACAAATATAGAATTACTAAAATTATTAATATTTGATTTTAAACATAAATTTTACATAATTGTGAATTTTTTTTAGCATTGTAATAAGGGTCATATCACTCACTTAATTTTATCACTGATTTTATGTGTACAATATGTATTGCTAATGAGGTTTATGTTTGTAGAAAACTTGGTTCATGTATCATTAGGTTATTTTATAGCATGATGTTTTTAAGATAAATTTTTTTAACAATAATAAAAAATGGGGTGTTATGTTATATATATATCTGTGTGTGTGTGTGTGTGTGTGTGCATATATTTGTGTGTGTTTTTTCCTTTCAAATGAAGATATGTATAATAGTGAACGAATGTGTTATAATCAAGTGGTGGAAAATATTTATAGAGTGATAAGTTCTCTTTCATATCTTCAGAAAAACTTTGAACGAAAACATGGCTTCCATCTTGGATTTATTGATGAGCGTATTTGTGTGCTAGATGAAATGAAAAATAATATAAAACACTTGGTCATGTGCACATGAGGGAGGATGGGAGGAAAACAAGAAGGAAAATTTTGGGAAGAGTTAAGAATCATGATCATTATCCTATTGATTTGAATTGGTGTTCCTTTTTTTGTCAGCTTGGTTGTGTTTTGTAAGAGGCTGTTTGATAAATGACTTTTCTAGGCTTTATCCATCCCTTATGTTTTTAATATTGATCCCTTCGCCATATTGATCCCTTATATTTTTAATATTAATACCCTTCGTTCACCAATTCCTTGGGTTTATAATATTAAAACTTTGGGTTTATTATTTATTTTAGTTTATAACATTAATAATCCCTTGGATTCTAAAATACCTTGAGTTAAAAATATTAATTCTTATGGTTTATTAATTTCATATTTTTTGTGTTTAAAATAGTAATTCTTAGGGTTCATTAATGTCTTCTATTTTTAATACTGATCCCTTGCCCTAGTTATTCCTTAGGTCTTTAATATTTATCCCTTGGGTTCACCAATTCCTTTAGTTTGTAGTATTAAACCATTGGGTTTATTATTTATTTTAGCTTATAATATTAATAACCCCTTGGGTTTATTAATCTCTTGATTTTAAAATATTAATTCTTAGGGTTTTTAATCTCTTGAGTTTAAAACATTAATTCTTAGGGTTTATTAATTTCTCAGTTTATAATGTTAATATTTATCCCTTGGGGTCACCAATTCCTTTGGTTTATAATACTAAACCTTTGGGTTTATATCTTCTCTTGGTTTATAATATTAATAATCTCTTGTTTATTAATCTCTTGAATTTAAAATATTAATTATTAGGATTTATTAGTTTCTTAGGTTTTAGAGTTTAAAATATTTATTCTTAGGGTTTGATAATATCTTCTGTTTTTAATAGTGATCCCTTCGCCTTATTGATCCCTTAGGTTTTTAATCTTTACCACTTTGGTTCACCAATTCATTTGGTTTATAACATTAAACCTTTTGGTTTATTAGTTCTGTTGGTTTATAATATTAATAATCCCCTGGGTTTATTAATCTCTTCAGTTTAAAATATTGATTGGATTATGGTTTATTAATTTCTTAGGTTTTTTTGTATAAAATATTAATTCATAGGGTTTATTAATCTCTTGTTCTTTTAATATTAATCCTCAGCCTTATTGATCCCTTAGGTTTTTAATATTTATCCCTTGGTTTCACCAATTCCTTTATTTTATAATATTAAACCCTTGGATTTATTAATTTTTTTGGTTTATAATATTAATAATCCCTTTGGTTTATTAATCTCTTGAGTTTAAGCATGGAAAATTTTAGGGGCCAATATTATTAATATATTATAAGTAGATATATAAAATATATTGGTAATTATATTCATAAATATATAATGATTATTTTGGTAAAATACATGTGGTAAGTAGTGGATATAGGCCTATTGGTGTATATCAACCACATTGGTAAATGTGACTATGTTAGTATATAACTTAACAACATACAATATAATCCTACCAACATGGAAATCTATAACCTACCAAGGAGACCCTTCCTCACCCTTAGAGAAATACGATTCCACTTTTGGTAGTGATAAAGACGTAGATTTATCTCATTATCGTGATATAATATGATTCCACCACTTTTTTATTATAAAGGTTTCCATTTATACAATTTTATTTAAATTTGGATATTTTATTTAATCTTCCTATGGTACTCAACCCAAAGGATAGGTATGAATACCACATTAATTGTGGATTCATTTAAATATTCTTCAAATTATCTTGCTATCATGGAATTTATTTATTAGTAATATCAGGCACATGGGTTCATGTGGTTTTGAGTAACTTTTGTGGCCACTTGTATGCTAGAGATCAAATGATAGTGGACGGTGGATATTTACATCCCCAAACCCAAAGGCTTTTAGAGGACTCCTCTGTTTTTCACTTGGCATTTCATTTGGTTTTTCACTTACGGCTCAAATTCCTCTGATGGCGACCATTGTAACATAGTTATTGCATTTTTGTTCATTCTGGTGAATGGTTAGCTTGAACCTAGAGGACGTTCTCCCACCTTCCTCCATAACAACTACCTTCCTCCTATTTTCCTAGTTTGAAGTTGAATTTACAGTCATTCCTCTAATTTTATTCTTCATTGGTTTGAAATCTTAGATAGAGGCCTCAGAAGATGATTAATGTACGCACTAACCTTTTTTTTCTTGTTCTTGAAATTTGTTAGGGTTTGGTAATTTTTCTTACATTGAAATTTAAACTGCAACTTTCATTTAATCTAGTTATGTTATTTAATTTTCATTATAGAACCCTAGTCGGTCGTGGAATCTTATGCCTGAACATCCTGCATCAACATATTGAACTACAAAATTGATTGGTAACAAGGTAAGTATGAAGAGTACCTCATAATTCACAATTTAAATTTCTCTTTGGTTTACCCATTAATTTAGTAATTCCAACTAGTTTAGTTTCTTCTGCGTAGGATTTAATTCGTTCTTGTTGTTATAATGCAATAATTTCTGGGTTTTGAGGTACTCCACTACTTCAACAGTTGGGATTTTTCTTAAATTGGTTAGATTTCCCAATTTTTCAGAACCTCAAATCAATTAAATTCGAAACCCTTGTTTTCACATTTAATTGAATTATTGTCATGTTAAATTTTGGTTAATTTTCTTGAGGTTTACAGAACCTCTCCATATTTAAATCCCCATATGAATTTGATTTTTGAATGGGTAAATTCCAATCACGGTTATATTATCAAACCCTTACATTTTTTTTTTAGCTTTCTTCTCTTAGGTATACTATTAATTTACCAAAAAATTAATTTACTAAATCGAGGCCATACCCTCTGTCTGTACATGGCTATACTAAATTTAGGCCATACCCTCTGTCTGTACATGGATAGACTATTCTATGGTAAGAATTTTACCTCTGTATATTTTCAATACCCTATTTTTCAGCTTTTATAAATAGTGAATAAACCTAAAGATTAGGAGGAGCTAAGGAAAAACTATGTATTGACATATTATTTTGGAAGTCACTAAATGAATGCAAATTTTTATTATTGCATGAAGACAATAGTAAATTGAGACAAGGAATCAAATACATAAGGATGGAATAGAATCCAAAGGATCTCCAAAAATTCTCCCTAAATCCTTGGAGAAAAATCAAATACAAATGACATTATTAGATGGGAGTAAAAGATCTAATAAATGCCTTAGTAAAGAGGAAACTTATTAATAAGGGATAAGTATAAAACTAGAGAGAGGAAAAGCTAGTTTTAAAAGAATATTTTGTGGAAAAAACAAAAGCAAATCCTGGACTAAGGGAAAAAAAAACCCCAAAATAGCACGATGTCATTATGGAAAGAATTTAAGGGGAATAAAGATTAAATAAGTTATTCGTAGTGTGAGAGGGGGGTTGTCTACACAAAGAAATAATTGGTCTCTACTCGGGGGAGAGTTGTGGAATAAGCTCAAGGTTGGGAGCAAAACTGTATTTATACTATGGTATGCACATTCTATGGAAATTTTCTGTTTTAGTCCACTGTTATTAGTTATACTAAATCTAGAGTGGAAAGCAAAAAATTTAATGTTGTATAAATTCTGGATAGAATTTATGTAAATTAAATTATAGATTTTATGTGTATTATACTGTTTCTGTTTAAGAAATTCAGTTTCCATATGTATTTGACAATGTCTTAAGTATAAAGGAGTATATTTAAACCAATTGTATTGTTACATATACTTATTAGAAGTAGGGGACAAAAAAAAAAATCTCTAAACCCTTGCTCGGGGTCTAAATTTTTCGTTTATGTCCATGTAAATAGTTGGAATTGAAGTAAAAATTTATAGTATAAGTACAATAAATACCTATATATTATAGTAATATTTATATCCGAATTATCTCTATGCGTATATTTTAAGAAACCAACTCCAAAAATAGAATAAAAGAGAGATCAATGCCTTAGAAATAAACCACTTCGAGGGGGAAAACTCCTTTACATACATAAATGAACAATTATTGGATGATACAAATGACAAAACATCATTTCTATATATAGGCGTCCATGGGGTAACAATATAATCCTATCCGACCCTAACAATAATTGTGTAAGGGAAAAATAATAGCAATATGGGGGCTACAGGGCTACAAAAATAGCAATAACGGGGCTACACAAATAATAATAAGGGTATACACTACTATTATAGGGACCTAACATGCCCCTCTCCTTAAAACAAGTGTTGCCCTCAACGCTTGATTATTTTTGGATACTTATGTTTAAAATTATCATCCTTCCATGAGGAATCTTCAATGGGTAAGCTCTTCCACTTGCTAAGATACTCTGAAATTGATCGATTTCATAGTTTACAAGTTACTGTTTATGTGAATGCTTCACAAATTATTTCATTTTGATGTTGATCTTCTTGTTGTTTCATTCGATTCTGCACCAAATTTAGGTTATGCTTTGAGAGTTGGAGAACTTCTTATTGATGCTCGATGTGATCTTCCACTATTTTATCATCCATATTAGATTTCATTTGATCCATCAAAACATCCAAATTACCCTTCATCTTTTGTTTTAAAACATCTATGTCATTATTGATTTCTCTTTGTAATATCGAAATTTGTTTCACTTGGTACCATAATTTTGATATATCATACTGTAATTCTTCCTCTTCATGCATCATAGTATACTTTTCTGAGGGCTTAATAGGTGTAGATTTTTTTTTTTTGGAGGAATTATACAACAAAATACTGATAAAAATGCTTCAATATCCCTTGGAATCACTTCAAATTCTTTTTCAAACAAACTTTATGGAAATTAAAAAAAATGAATACACACTTTTTTCTTGCTTTTGAGGAGCTTCATATTGAAACCGAATTATCCGTTTCATTTAATTATCTCTTTGATTTCGGATCATTAGTATCTGAAATTTGGTCCTGTAGTAGCCCTATGAATCTTATTTCAAATGCCAAAGGTCTGACCTAATTTGGATGCTTCAATATAAAGTTATGCCCAATCTCCCACAATGACCTAATTATGGACTAGTTAAGTAGAATGAACTTGTACGGAGTGCCACGTGTCACTGTTTTGTCCTTTGGCTCTGAAATTGATACAGATAAAACTTAATTCTGTTTGATTTTGGTCAATGTTTATATAATATAAATACGGTGCTCAGAGGGAGAGTTATTATTTTTTTCGCATGATCACCTCTTTGAGATAAAATTTAGGAGCCTTAAAAAACCCTAACTTCCATAAATCATATCTCTGAAAATTTTGTGAACCAAGATCTAAAATTTTTACACGAAGTTCCTTAGGATTTTATCTTCTTTTTGTAGAAATTCAAGTTTCTAAACCTTCGTATAAGAAAATTTATAGTGACAATTCCACGATGACCTGTTTGGAGTAGCAAAACCCTAGAATCGAAAGCTCTGATTAAAAATGTTATGAAACTAGCGCCAAAATAGAGGAAAAGAGAGATAAACGCCTTAAAAATAAGGAAATTTGAGAGGTAAACCTCATTTACATTACACAAATGAAAAATTCTTGGATGATACAAATGAAAAATCCTCCTTTCTATATATAGGAGTCCATGGGGTCATAATGTAATCCTAGACGACCTAAGAATAATAATGTAAGGGGACAATAATAACAATATGGGGGTTAGATGGGTACAAAAATAACAATAAGGGGGCTACACTAATGAAAATAAGGGGATATACTAGTATTATAGGGACCTAACACTATATCATTCATTATAATTCTTAATAGAATTAACTCTGTAGAGATAGAATATAATAAGAAACATATCTGAATTATTCTCTCTAGATACAAATTTTAGATTGAATGTAAAACAAAAATATACATATGTTATAAGATGGAAAACTATATACACCTCAAATAATATAGAACTCAGCAATATATGTTAAAAAATAATATAGATAAAAAAATTAGAGATCTGTATTATCTAACATCTATACATATATCTGTCTGTTCAAAGTCCTTCAGTGGAATTGAGGATGGAATAATACAAAAATAATTATAAGTCAATTATCCAGTATGATATTACAATGTAATATACCTCCATTCCACTAAAATTTATTTATTTTTTCTTCCATTCTGGGAGTAATAATATCTAAGCTATGCTTTCATTTCATTTTTATATAACTATATTTTAACATAATATAATTGACTTCTTAACCAATGTATAAAATCTATTATATACATTATTATTCCATAGCTAAGTACTCAATTTAATTTAGAAACCTTATTTTTTTTTAACCCACCATTGATCACATTGATGAGACTCCCACGTACTCATCATCATCATCATCATCATCATATATATATATATATATATATATATATATATATATAAGTGTACATTTTAATCCCACTTACTCATCATATATATTTTGAATCCCACTTATGAGTTACTTGCATAAAAATTAGAACATTACTTCCATTCATCCTCCTACCCCATATGGTTTCATTTGTCACTTATATTATATATTACATAATTGAATTTAACAATTAGTAATTTAGTAATAGATGACTAATTACATCTATGGATGGTCCTTATAATAATCCCATTACTTTGTACGAATATGGTCTGTTAAATTGCTTTTCATCCTATTTCTATTAATACATGGTCGTAACCTTTACCATTGGAGAATTATTCGGCTTACATTATTTGTGTCGTTGAATTGACACAATATTTCTTTCTGCTTATTTTAGTGTTATTCTACCAATTTGATTTTTCATTTGCCTACGGATGAGGTTGCAATGACTACCAATACATGGCACTTTCACAACACTTGTGTACTCTTCCAACTCTGAAATAGTACGCTTATATTTATTTCGTTGGACATCCCTTTTCCTCGAGCCTCAAAATCTATTATTTGTTTAATGGAAAATATCACATCTTAGTGATTTGGTTTAATTTTTCTTATCCGTTTTAGTACCGGATCGTATCATACCTGGTAGGTTTTTTAATTATTGATTGGTGTGTATCGATCCAAGAGAGAGCTATCAGATGTTTTCCAAGTGTATGGGTGGATGTCATTAGGGTTTGACTATTTGTCTCTCTATTTAACCTCATGGATTTTTCATTTAGTTCTTCTCTGAGGGTTTTTCTTTCTACAGAAATTTTTCATTCTATTCTTACTCCAAATGTATATGTGGCGAAATACAAGATTTACATAGCGTTCTGCTCTGCTCGTTCAATTTTGTGCGATAACCCAGGTACTCTGGCTCGTTTAGCATGTGATTATATGCTAGTTTCCGGAATTTTTGATTAGTTTTGCATTCCGAAATTTCTGAAAATCATTCTTTGAATTCTTTTTTTGGAATTTTTTTAGTTAATCCTTTGTGAGAATACATTTCTAATTTTGTTTATAAGTATCCTACACTTGCGAGGTCGATCTTATTATTCTCAGATATTTGTATTGGTTTTGTAAGGAATCCCATATCGTTTATTCGTTTAATAACTAAATTTTCATTTTGTTTAACAAAGATTTTCATTTTCGAAATTACTCTTCCACTTAGGAGGCTATTTAGCCTCATAATTTAACATTGTTTTCTTTCATCTATTGTTAGTATGACCATCTCTCATTCCATCCGGTCTCGCTGATGTGAGTATTCGACCAGAGGTAATCGTATCATATAGAAATTAGCTCTGTAACTTATTAAGTTCGACGTAATTCTTTTTTATTTTTTTTTCTCTGTTACTAATTAAATTAAAATTTATTCTATGCTTGCAGGTACTTTCTCCTTTCAATCTATTATTTTTCGCTAACAATTAGAGCTTCTCCTTAATTTGGTATTGGCATACTAAAAACAGAGTCTATTTCTCCATTTACAGGTTGGCCCAGTGTTGTTATTAAACTCGTCGACTTTGAAGATCGTATCTTGATTTTGTTTAAAACTTGTATATGTGATAGCATACTCTGCCATCACTTGAGAATATGTATTTAGAATACTCTCATGCATATTGAAGAGTTTTATACTCGGAATATTTTATACCTATATTGTTTTAAGGGATAAATTCAAATGGACTCTCCTGATTATTTTTAAACCATTCGATATATGCATTGTTTTTTATATTACACGGTAGTGCTTTATTATGACCGATATATATCCATATATGTCTAGATTTTCATATCAAGTTTTATACCTACTTGATTACAGAGTATTACTTTGGTTCATTGTAATTTAATTTATTATTTTTACAATTTAACCCTATGTAGATCAGTATTTTATCTACTGTGAAATTTATTAATTTCTTTGATCAATTTAATATATATTCAGGGTTATTCCAAAATTTCATCTCATTTCCAATTTCTTTTTGAATACTTATACATAGAAATTACATATTTTTCAATGTAATATATTGAGAACTCTCTCAGGTTTAATAGTTATTACAGACGGGGCGTATATTAATTATTAGTAGAAAGTTTATGTTTAAAGAAAAGGAATTTAGTGATCACTTAGCAATTTTTTGAAATATTTCTATCTTCAAAAAGGTATTTACCTTTATAATATATTAGAGATTAATACTATCCTGTTCCAGTTTGATATAATGGTATGAATTTGTTTACTCTGTAAAACTCTGGTAATTTATTTAATCATTTTTATGCACAGAAATTAGTTTAAGAGTATACATAACCCTCCTTTAGATGTAATCGATTTTATTCTCCTCTATTTCTGTGTTCATAGATATATGAATAACTTCTGAAATTGTATACCATAGTACTTCAGATAATAGAAACAGAAGTACAAAGTATTAATTCCTTAACCAAACTCTTCTAATTCTAATTTGATAAAATGGTATTTCTTTTCAGATTACAATTCAGTTTCTTTATACAGAATTGCATTCTACTATATTTTTAATACAGATTTCATACAGGGTTTTTACCTCTGATTTAGATTAAAATGCTTCATGTAATATTTTATTTTCAGATTCATACTCTATCTGTGTATATATATATATATATATATATATATATATATATATATAATATTTTCTTTTTCTGAAGCAGATTAAAGTTACAAACTTTAATTATCCATGGGATGTTATATCTTCCAGATTTAAACCAATATAGGATTCAGAAATTCTGGTGGATATTTCCCATGAGTTCTATTCTTACAAATATACAGAATTTGGAATATTAATTCTTCTAATAAGTTCTGTCAAATGTAGGAAAAGTAAAATTTTGAAATAGAAAAACATAAGATAATCTCAACCTCAATACAATGTAACATTTATGTATTATACTTATAACAGAAAAATTTAAATTATATGTGCATACCACTTATTTCTATGACTAATCCTCCCAACCATAGAATACCTCTATCTTTAGAATTCACACCCGAGCTGAGATCCTCCCAAGAATAGACCAACCTTAATCTATTCAGGAGCAACTTATTTAAGCTATGCTCTCCCTAAAGCCTGTTTCCAATTCTGTGTCCATAATTTCAGGATGATTTTATTCCTGTTTGCCCATGCTTCCCTTATTTAGGGAATTTAAAGTTGTTTTCTATTTTTCCAGATTTTTACCTCTTCCCAACTACTTTCTTCATCATTGTAGAATTTAGATTTTTCCTCAAAAATATAAATTAGAAATAATTTCTTTCAAGGATTTTTGAAATATTTTTGGGAAAGTATTAACCTCTTTCCATAACATCATGGACTAGGCAAGTGATCTCAATTTCTCCTTTGGTCATAATGCACACAATTTTTTTTTTTTTTCATTAACAAAAATTCAAATAAATCCACACAATAATTATCCATTGGGGTCCACTCCCCTTTGGACTTAGGTTCAAATGTCTAACTACTTGGGGTGTTACAAATTCCCCCTCTAAAAACAAACACTGTACTCGGTGTTAGCAGTTAACTACTAAAGTTTAATTTGAAAATAGAAATGCATATTTTTTCCATCATATCAGCTTCTCTTTCCCACGTAGCTTTATCAACAGTAATGTGCATCCACTGCACTTTTACTCTGGCTACTGTTCTATTTTGCAGTTCAATTTCTTCTCACTCCAATATTTGAAGCAGTTCTAAAAGGAACTCCGCTTCTGGTTCCACCTGGATCACATTCCAATCAATAATGTGAGAAGCGTCATGTATCTATTTTTTCAATAAAGACACATGAAACACATCATGAACTTTAATATGCAGAGGTAATGCCAGTTTGTAAGCTACTGGTCCAACCCTTTCTAAGATTTCAAAAGGCCCACAATATCTAGGAGCCAATTTTGCACAGCTACCATTATGTAGTGTACTCTTCTTGGGTTTGATTCGTAGGTAAAAATGATCACCCACTTTAAATTCTCTATGAGTTCTCTTCTGATTTGCATAACTTTTCTGTCTATCTTGAGCTACTTTTATATTTTTTTGAATTTGTTTCACAGCTCTTTTCATTTCCTGTAAAGCATCTGCCCCTAAAATGAGCTTATCTTCAGGTTGACTCTAGCTTAAAGGAGTGTGACACTTCCTTCCATAGAGTGCCTCAAATGTGCTCATTTTTATGGATGTTCGATAGCTGTTTTTATAGGCAAATTCTTCTAAATGTAAATAATCTTCGCACTTTGTTGGCGTATCCATTACGCACATTCTTAACATATCCTGCAAAATCTGATTTGTCCTCTCTGTTTGACCATCATTTTGAGGGCGATAAAAAGTAGTAAAGTTTAACTTAGTGGCCATCCCTCCAAACAAACTCTTCCAAAATGCAGCAGTGAATTTAGCATATTTGTCTGAAATTATCATCTTTGGAACTCCATGTAGTATTACTAGTTCTTTCATGAACACATTTGCTACTTGGGCTGTTCGAAAAGTAGATTTTGACAGGTATAAAATGAGCAGCCTTTGTTTTAGGTAAGCCAGTAATAAAATCAATTGAAACAATGTCCCATTTCCATTCTGCTATTGGCAAGGGATTTGAAAGACTAGCTGGATGTTGATGTTCAAATGTAACTAGTTGACATTCCATACACCTAGCTAAATAGTTGGCTACATCCTTTTTCATTCCTAGCCAAAATAATTTCTTTTTCCAAGCTTTTAATAATTTATGATATCCAGGATGTCCTGAATAAGGTTGTTTATGATATTCATCTAAGATGTCCTTTTTCAAGGAATCCACATTTGGGATACATAATCTGTTTTTATAACAGATTAGTCCTTTCTGATTTTGAGTGTACCCTTTTATTTCCTTTTTCAGCATTTTTGTTTGAAGTTGTTCATATTACAGCTCTTGCTCTATTACCTTTTTCACCATTCCCTCCAAATCAAAATCTATACTACTGCCAAGATTACTTATGCCTTGTACAACATTTATGCTTAGTGCATCAGAAATTTTATTTTATTTTCCTTTTATGTGTTTAATTTCAAAGAAAAATTCACTCGAAAAAGATAGCCATCTAACTTGTCTAGCATTCAGATCTGGTTGAGCGAAAAAATATTTCAAGTTAATGTGATCTGTCATTAGGATAAAATTCTTTCCTAAAAGGTAGTGTCACCACATCTTGAGAGCATGAATCACAACTGCTAATTCAAGATCATACACACTATAATTCTGTTCATATTTCTTAAGTTTTCTAGACTCATAAGCAATAAAAAAATTATCTTCTAACAAAACTCCTCCAATTCCTTCTACACATGCATCCGTGCACACCAAAAACTCTTCATTTGGATCTGCAATCTTCAGGATTTGAGTTGTAGTTAGTTTTAGCTTTAACAGTTCAAAACTATTTTGGCACTTTTCAGTGCACTCAAATTTTGTACCTTTTCTCTGCAATGAAGTTATTGGATGTGCTATTGCAGAAAATCTTTCCACAAACCTTTGATAATACCCTAAAATCCCCATAAAAGATCTTACTACTGATACATTAGTAGGTACAGGCCACTCTTTTATGGCTTTTATCTTTTCAGGATCAACAACCAATCCTTGTTTTGATATGATACACCCCAAATATTGGATTTTATCCTTATAAAACTCACATTTACGAAATTTGGCATAGAACTGGTTTTCTTTCAAAGTCTGTAATTCTTAAGTGCTCTTTATGCTCTTCCTCACTTTTTCAATAAAATAGAATGTCATCTATAAATACTAGTACAAATTTGTCTAAGTATTTATTCAAAACACGATTCATTAAGCACATAAATGTGGCAGGAGCATTCGTCAAACCAAAAGGTAAGACTACAAATTCATAGTGCCCATATCTACTTCGAAAGGTTGTTTTGGTGATATCTTCTTCTTTAATTCTTAGCTGGTGATAACCCATCCGCAAATCAATCTTGGAAAATACTGAAGCTCCCCTAACTTCATCAAAAAGGTCATCAATTCTGGGTAAAGGGTACCTATTTTTGATAGTCAACTTATTCAGTTGACGATAATCAACACACATTCTAAAAGTACCATCCTTCTTCTTCACAAATAACACAGGTGCTCCCCAAGGGGATACACTTGGTCTTATATAACCTTTATCCAACAATTATTGTAATTTCATCTTTAACTCCATTAATTCAGGGGACTCATTCTATAAGGGCCTTTAGAAATAGGAGTTACACCTGGCATTAGAGCAATGGTGAAATCAATTTCTCTTTTGGGGGGGAAGATGAGGAATATCCTCTGAAAATACTTCCTTAAACTCTCTAACCAGTGGTAAAGTGTCTATCATATTTTCTTCAAGTTGTTGTCCTAATTCTTCAACATGTACAGCATACACTTGAAATCCTTTCCTAGCTGTTCTTTTTAATTTCAATGCTTTTATTCGTCTTACAAAAATTGTTTTTGGTTTTCCTTTGAGTATAAATGGTCTCCCTTCCTCATCTACACAATGCAGAGTTTTGTCCCAACAATTCATCATAGCGTTTTCCTTCTCCAACCAGTCCATTCCTATCAGCAAATCATATGAGCCTAAGGGAAAAATATTTAGATTTACTTTTGTCTAAAAATCATTTAACTTAATTTTTGTTTGAGGTAACTTATGAGTTACTTTTCGTTTGGTACCAATGACCAACTGGACCAACCATGACTCTTTAAATTTTTCATATTTTATCTTGCATTTGTCTACAACTTGTGGACTAATGTAACTCAAAGAAGCACTCGGATCAATTAAAATTGTAACAGATTGGTCAACAATCATACCTTCCATTTCGACCATAGTAGCCTAATGTTTTTCTTGTCTATTCTCCAAAGCTGCACTGATAGTGGGGATATTTCTAGCCACATCATTTACCGTAGTAGCTTCTCTAGGCCTTAAAACCATCTGAATATTTCGATGAGGACAGTCCCTCAAAAGATGAGGTTCTCCACAACCCCAGAACTTTAATGGCTCTCTCATTTTCAGTGTTCCTTCCTTATTATTAGTTTCATTCATACTTTTAGAACTAGTTTGAGATTGGGCAGTTCGATTATCATTTGGTTTACTTAACTTCTTTCTCTGATGGTTCTTACCAAAATTTTTCAAGTAGGTTGGTTTCTATTTTCTTCCACTAAATTCACCCTTGCTGGACCATTTCTTCCCTTGGTCCATCTTACCATGAAACTGCCAATAACATAATTTGGCCTTTCTTACTGCTTCATCCATTGTTTTTGGGTTATCGAACTATATTTTCTCTTTATACGCAATAGGAAAACAGTTCAAAAATCTCTGCCCTTTCTCCTTCTCCTCTCGGATGTACGGCACATATCTTAGCAGATTTGTGAACTTAGTAACCAGCTCATATTTTATGAGTTTTGCGAATTTGAGTTCATGAAACTCTTTTGCTTTGTCATCATAATATCACTCATTTAAATATTGATTCTTGAACTTGATTTGAAATTCTTCCCATGTCATTGTTTTCTCATCAGTTGTGTGAACCATCATTGTTTCCTCCCACCTCAAGGTAGCTTTACCTTGTAGTTGATAAATAGCTAATCTGACCTTCAGATTTATTTCATACTCATAAACTTGAAAATATTTTATCATGTTTAACGACCATGCCTCAACATCTTCCTCCTCTCCATCATAGGAGGGAGGTTTTATTTTTTGGAATTCACCGTGCAATTCCTTCTTTTTCCTAGACTGTTGTCTATTGGTGTCATCTTCTTCAGAATCATCTGAGAATTTGATTCTGCCTTTTCTATTCCTTTCGGAACCTTCACCTTCTTGGTTGTTCCAAGAATTCAATTCTCTAATCAGTTTTTCCTGCTCCTCACTGGCCAAGGATAGCCTATCATTTTGCATTCTTAGTTGGGCCATTTCCCGTTGTATTATGTGCATATATATATATATATATATATATATATATATATCAAAACAATGTGCACAACAATAGCCCAGTTTTTCTTAACATGGGCTCTGATACCATTTGTAATATACCTCCATTCCAATAAAAAAAAAGTTCTTTTTTTTCTTCCATTCTAGGAATAATGATATCTAACCTATGCTTTCATTTCATTTTTCTATAAATATATTTTAACTTAATATAATTTACTTCTTAACCAATGTATAAAATCCGTTATATACATTATTATTCCATAGCTAAGTACTCAATTTAATTTAGAAACCTTAATTTTTTTTTTAACCGACCATTTATCACATTGATGAGACTCCCACGTACTCATCATATATATATATACATTTTAATCCCACTTACTCATCATATATATTTTGAATCCCACTTATGAGTTACTTGCAAAAAAATTAGAACATTACTTCCATTAATCCTCCTACCCCATATGGTTTCATCTGTCACTTATATTATATATTACATAATTGAATTTAACAATTAGTAATTTAATAATAGACGACTAATTACATCGATGGATGGTCCTTATAATAATATCATTACTTTGTATGAATATGGTCTACTAATTTTTTTTCGTCGTATTTCTATTAATACATGGTCGTAACCTTTACCATTGGAGAATGATTCGGCTTACATTATTCATGTCGTTGAATTCACACAATATTTCTTTTCCCTTATTTTAGCGTTATTATACCAATTTTATTTTTCATTTGCCTAAGGATGAGGTTGGAATGAATACCAATACACAACACTTTCACGACACTTGTGTACTTTTCCAACTCTGAAATCGTACGCTTATATTTATTTCGTTGGACACCGCTTTTCCTTGAGCCTCAAAATCTATTATTTGTTTAATATAAAATATCACATCTCTGTGATTTGGTTTAATTTTTCTTATCTGTTTTAGTACCGGATCGTATCATACCTGGTAGGTTTTTTAATTATCGATTGGTGTGTATCGATCCAAGAGAGAGCTATTAGATGTTTGCTAAGTGTATGGGTGGATTTCATTAGGGTTTGGCTGTTTGTCTCTATATTTAACATCATGGATTTTTCATTTAGTTCTTCTCCGAGGGTTTTCCTTTCCAGAGAAATTTTTCGTTCTGTTCTTAATCCAAATGTATATGCGGTGAAATACAAGATTTACACAGCATTCTACTCCACTCATTCAATTTCGTGTGATAACCCAGGCACTCTGGTTCATTTATCATGTGATTATATGCTAGTTTCCGAAATTTTTTATTACTTTTGCATTCCGAAATTTCTGAAAATCCTTCTTTGAATTCTTCATTTGGAATTTTTTTAGTTGATCCTTTGTGAGAATACATTTCTAATTTTGTTTATAAGTATCCTAAACTGGTGAGGTCGATCTTATTATTCTCATAGTTTTGTAAGAAATCCCATATCGTTTATTCGTTTAATAACTAAATTTCCATTTTGTTTAACAGAGATTTTCATTTTCAAAATTACTCTTCCACTTATGAAGCTATTTAGCCTCAGAATTTAACTTAGTTTTCTTTCATCTATTGTTAGTATGACCATCTCTCATTCAATTCGGTCTCGACGACATGAATATTCGACCAGAGGTAATCGTATCATACAGAAATTAGCTCTATAACTTATTAAGTTCGACTTAAGTTTTTAATTTTTATTTTTTTTATCTGTTACTGATTAAATCAAAATTTCTTGTATGCTTGCAGGTACTTTCTCCTTTCCATCTATTATCTGTTGCTAACAATTAGAGCTCCTCCTCAATTTGGTATTCACATACTAAGCACAGAGTCTATTTCTCCATTTACAGGTTGGCCCAGTGTTGTTATTCAACTCGTCAACTCTAAAGATCGTATATTTATTTTGTTTAAAACTTGTCTATGTGATAGCATACTTTTCCATCACTTGAGAATATGTATTTAGAATACTCTCATGCACATTGAAGAGTTTTATACTCGGACTCTTTTATACCTACATTGTTTTAAGGGATAAATTCGAATGGACTCTCCTCATTATTTTTAAACCATTCGATATATGTATTGTTGTTTTTATTGCATGGTAGTGGTTTATTATGACAGATATATATCCATATATATCTAGTTTTTCATACCAAGTTTGATACCTGCTTTATTACAGAGTATTACATTGGTTCGCCATAATTTAATTTATTATTTTTAAATTTTAACTCCATGTAGATCATTATTTTATCTGCTATGAAATTTATTAATTTATTTTATAAATTTAATATATATCGAGGGTTATTCCAAAATTTCAAATCATTTCCAATTTCTTTTTGAATACTTCTACACAGAAATTACATATTTTTCAATGTAATATATTGATAACTCTCTCAGGTTTAATAGTTATTATAAACACGACAGATATAAATCATCCATAGAAATTTTATATTTAAAGCATAGGAATCTAGTGATCACTTAGCAATTTTCTGAAATATTTTTGTCTTCAAAAAGGTAGTTACCTTTATAATATATTAGAGATTAATACTATCCTGTTCCAGTTTGATATAATGGTATGAATTTGTTTACTCTGTATAACTCTGGTAATTTCTTTAATCATTTTTATGCACAGAATTTAGTTTAAGAGTATATGTAACCCTCCTTTAGCATGTAATCAATTTTCTTCTTCTCTATTTATGTGTTCATAAATATATGTATAGCTTCTGAAATTGTATACCATAGTACTTCAGATAATAGAAACAGAAGTACAAAGTATTAATTCCTTAACCAAACTCTTGTAATTCTAATTTGATAAAATGGTATTTCTTTTTAGATTACAGTTCAGTTTCTTTGTACAGAATTGCATTCGACTATATTTTTAATACAGATTTCATAGAGGGTTTTTACCTGTGAGTTAGATTAAAATGCTTCATGTAAAGTTTTATTTTCAGATTCATACTATATATATATATATATATATATATATATATATATATATATATATGTGGATAGATAGATATAGATATATATATTCTTTTTTCTGAAGCAGATTAAGTTTACAAAATTTAATTATCCATGGGATGTTATATCTTCCAGATTTAAACCAACATCAGATTTAGACATTCTGGTGGATATTTCCCACGAGTTCTATTCCTGCAACTATATATAATTTAGAAGATTAATTCTTCTAATAAGTGATGTTAAATGTAGGAAAAGTAAAATTTTGAAATAGAAAAACATAAAATAATCTCAACCTCAATACAATGTAACATTTATGTATTATATTTATAACATAAAACTTTAAATTATATGTGCATACCACTTATTTCTATGACCAATGCTCTCAGCTATAGAATTCCTCTATCTCCAGAATTCACCCCTGAGCTGAGATCCTCCCAAGAATAGACCAACCTCAATCTATTCTGGAGTAGCGTATTTAAGCTAAGCTCTCCCAAAGCCTGTTTCCAATTCTACGTCCAAAATTTCAGGATGCTTTTATTCCTATTTTCCTGGGCTTCCCTTATTTAGGGACTTTAAAGCTAATTTCTGTTTTTCGAGCCTTTTACCTCTTCCTAACTACTTTCCTCATCATTGGGGAATTTATATTTTTCCTCAAAAATCTAAATTAGAAATAATTTCTTTCAAGGCCTTTTGAAATTTTTTGGGGAAAGCCTTAACCTCTTTCGATAAGCTCATGGATTAGGCAAGTGATCTCAATTTCTCCTTTGGTCATAATGGACAAAAACATTTTACTTATTTTTCATTAATAAAAATTCAAGTAGATCCACACAATAATTATCCATTGGGGTCCACTCCCCTTTGGACTTAGGTTCAAATGTCTAACTTGAAAAGCATAACAACTTGTGGTGTTACATACAAATATGTTATAGTATTCATCCTAATAAAATGTACAATTAATGATAAATTATGCAAAATGGAACAGATTCTGGAAGAGTCTCAATTGTTCTGATGATAGACCTGAAACACTAAAAGACAGACTGTCACACACTTTGAATAGTGATCACAAGAAAGAGAATAATTGTAGAAGAGAACGTAAAACCAACAATGCAGTGAAAGTTAGAATTTAAATTATGAAAATGGTACAACAAATTAAAGAGTATGTAAAATTGGAGGGGATACCTTTAATTATCTCTTTAATTTCGAATATTTCCTCCTTGCACCTACAGTGAAGAGGACTGTAAGTAAAGTTGGAATTTTTTTACAGAATAAACAAATTATTACAATATATTGTAGTTGAATGTATAACAAACCTGGAAGAAAGGAGTTACAGGTTTTCATAATTAACGAACTATTTTTGAATGTAGCACATTAATTTTGAATGTAAACCAAAATAATTTTTTACTTGTAGAACATGTAAATGAAATTAATTGGAGAAGAATTACAAATATACTTAAAAGAAGAAGTGAAACTTCAAGCCTGCATTTGAACAATCTTACAAACATCTGTATAAATTTCAAGTTGAATAGTGCTTGTCAAGTGAAATTTTATGATAAATACAACTACAGTACTGGTATAAAAAATTTATTTAAGAATAAAAATGAAATATAATTAAATAAAAAATTCTTGAAATTAAGTGAAATGATAAAGTATTCTAAAAAAGGAATTATTTTCAATATGAAAATTAGTAGGATTCTAGAAAATAGAAAATCCTAATTTGGCTTGCTAGGTAGTACTAACCAACAACATACAAACTCCTTCAGAGAGATATAATGAAATGAAACTTTATAAACTACAATCATATGACTTGACCTATAATAAATCGAAATGTGGGAAATTTGAAAATTCTTATAATGGATTAAACAATTTCACTATGTCATTATAATGATAAAATTGATAATTTTAAGTACCTATATATGAGAATTATACAAAATCATTTAGGGTCCTCAATTTCAATGAGGAAAATAAGGGTTAATAATCCCTAAATTGGAAAAAAGTGAAATCTACACATTTTTTCAAATTGACAAGGAGAACAAATTTAAATCAAAGATATACTTGTAATATTCCTATTTTCATCGTTCTATAAGTGGGGAATAATCATAAAGGTCAAGGAAACCTAAGAAATAAATTATGTAATTATATATTAATAGTGGAAAGTAATATATAAATGTTGAAATTATCTCAGTGGATAAAGACATGATAAATTGAGACCAATAATTGAAATCATGAGGATGGGCTAGATTCCTAATACTTTCCCAAAATTCTCGAGAAATCCTTGAAGAAAAATAAAATAAAATAAATTTTATTAGATGGCAAAAAAATATCTAATGAAAGCCTTAGTAAAGTGGAAGTTACTGAGAAGAGGTAAGAATAAAACTAGAAAGAGGAAAATCTAGTTTTAAAATAAGCTTTTGTGGAAAAAACAAAAGAAGAGACTAGTCTAGGCGAAACAACATTCCAAAATTACTCGACACAGTTATGGAAACAAGTTGACGGAAAGCAAGCTTAAACAAGCTATTCCTAGTATGAAAAATGGGTTTTTCTACACGAACGAAGAATTGGTCTCTACTCGAGGGAGAGTTGTGGAAGAAGATCAAACGTTGGGAGGAAAGTGGAATGGTTATGTGTTATGGTACTGTTATTTGTCATCTTTTGGAGTGGAATATAGAACAAATCCAATTTTATAAATTCTAAATCAAATTCATGTAAATTTAATTTTAGAATTTATGTGTACTATACAATGTCTGCTTTTAGAAATTTTAAGTGTCATATGTATTTTACATAGATTAACTATAGAGGAATACAATTAAAATCTACGTATTGTTACATAGACTTATCAAAAATGAGGGAAAAACTGAAAGAATCTATAAACCCGTTTTTAGGTCTAAATCTGTTATTCGAGTCCAAACTAAATATCTGGAATTTCATTGAAAAAATTTAAAGTACATGTACAATATATATATATATATATATATATATATATATATATATATATATATATATATATATATATATATATATATATATATATATATATATATCAGAAAGAGAAATAGCAAAAAATTATCAATAAATATGCAATTCCAAATAAAATATATTCTAAATATATTACATGTTTTGTAATATAGATTTGAGTTATTCTATATGGATATCCAATTCAGAGTGAAAATAGAAACAAAAATATATATGTAGTCATATAAAAATTAATATTCAATTCTATCCCTACAAAGACTCGGTTATATATGAAAACATGTAATGTAGAAAAAAGTAAGTAGTTGTATTACAATACTTCTGTACATGTGTTAGTATTTTTCAATAAAATCCTCTAGTGGATTTGAGGATGAAATCATACTATCAACCTTAAACAATATTTCTATTATACAAAAGTTTATTTACAATTTCATTAGTGACATCATCGAAATTCAATGTACAATTTATAAAAATAAAATATGCAGAGTGGACAAAATAGTGGAAGAGTCTCCATTACTGTGATGACTCACTTGAAATAGGATGAAATTTATAGTAAGGTATTGTGACTGTTGATCGTAAAGAATCTTATTAGAGAATGAAAATATTATTACAAACTTGAAACATACAATGTGATCAAAGTTAGAAATTTAATGGCGAAAATGAATGGGAAAAACTTAAAAAATACAAAGAAAATAATAATACCTGAGAAATTATATTCAGAATTAAAGTGTTTTTCTTTTACCTATAATAAAAGAAAATGTAAGTAAAGGTGGGAAAAAAAGAGCATATTTAAATGTGTGATAATAATTAATATATAAATGGGAAAATCTAATACTCACATGAGAGAAGAGGTATCCTAAGGCGGAACAGTACTGTACTTAGTTGCAGAAGTGCATGATAGCCTAAGAAGAGGATTCACATATTATGTTCAGAAGGAAAATGTATTATAAATTAAATTTTCACAATTAAATTCTAGAAGAATTGTTTTCAATTTCAGTTATTCTTCATACAGAGGGTATTATTACAATATCCCTATTTTCGGCATTCTATAAACATAGAACATACATGAAGGTATCTCAGAAATAAAATATGTAAATATATTAATTAGGGAAATTAATATATAAATGTGGAAATAATACCATGAGGTACAAACACAGTAAATTGAGATCACGATTTGAAATCCTTGAGGATGGAATAAAATCCAAAGATTTTCTCATAATCTCCAAAAAATACTTGGAGAAAAAAATATAATAAAATAAAAATATTAGATGGGAGATAAGAATCTAATAATTACCATAGTAAAGTCGAAAATTACTGAGAAGAGGTGAAATAAAACTAGATAGAGGAAAAAACTAGTTTTAAAGAGATTTCATGGAAAAAACAAAATTAAAGCTTAAGATAAAAGAAAACAACATCCTAAATTAACTGGACGTAGTTATTGAAACATGCTCAAGGAAGGAAACTTAAATAAGCTATTCCTAGTTAAACACGATGTTATCTACACTTTGAAGAAATTGGTTTAGGGTTTAGGGTTTACGGGTGGAAAATAGCCTTTACCAGATTGGTGTGCACATTCTGTGCAGTTATGTTTTATATTTTTGTATATTTTATGTAATTATGATGTACTTGGATATGGTTGAAATTGATGAAATAAGGCTGAAAGTTTTATATATGTAGCTATTTTATAAATTTTGTGTAATAATCTGTTGAATCACAATTATATAGTTGCCATATGTATTTAACGGAAACATAACTATGGTAGGAATAAAATCAAGGGTAAGCAGAAAAAATCTCTAAACAATTGGTACAGTCTAAATCTATTTCTTAAATCCCATAATTTATATCTGAAAATTTACTAGATAATTTTACAATACATGTATGAATAAAACATCTGGGTTATTTCAGTCACGAAAAATAATAAAAGAATATCAGTAAATATGTAATTCCAAAAAAACAATAATCAAGACATATTACACTTGTTGTAATATCTATTGGAAATAGTTAATCTAAGTATTTAAAAGCATATTTAGAATAGAAATCAACTTCTATTGAATATTGTATAGAAAAAAGGAAGACGTGTACATCTATAAACACAATCATACTGATAAAACTTTCAGAAATATGGTAGACAACCTTATATACATTTATCAGTGAAATTCATCCCCAATGACATGGAGTAGTAAGATTACTATTAAAATAATTATACAAATGAAATCAAAGATAATTGTTCTTATAATTGCATCAAAAGTTAGGATCCATGAATTATGTAACAAGTTGTAAAGATAAATTTTACAAAGTGGATTTAAACGGTGGATAGCTTCCATGGCTCTAGTAACCAACCTCAAAAGAGGAAGGGGGAGTTGATTAGGAACAATAACTGTTGATCATAAAGATTCACCTTAAAAAGTAAATATGTTATTACAAACCTGAAATAAATAAAATGAAAAGAGTTAGGAATTGTTCAGATAAAAATGAAAGGAATAAAACTCAAAAGGTAGCACACGGAGTGATTGTATTTGTGTAATTAAAAGTTGGATATAAATGTCTTCGTGTGCAAATGAAGGAAGAAATTTTAAATAACCAGTAGTTCGAATAGAATATAGTTACTGTGTGCTATAAATTAACATGATAAAGGAAATAATCAGTATATTGACCTATAGGAAGAGGTATTCCGGCAGTGGGTCAAAAGCGTTTAGAAAGGCTGTAGCATCTGAAATTTTGGATATAAATGATTCCTATGTCAATTACAATGAAAATTTAATGTGAATTAAATTTTCATAAATAAAAATTTGAAGAAATAAGTTCGAAAATCAATTATTATACCCATACTGACTATTGCACAGAAATAGAAATACGAAAGCAAATTATCATATAAATAAGAAATAGAAGAGGGAATATATATATATATATATATATATATATATATATATATATACATATACATATATATATATACCTTGTCCCTTATTACATATCAGCTGAAAGCCGTCCATTGTTCAATGCATAGTATAAAATTTATATATTCTAACGATATTATACCTAAATTGGAACTTGAAATTATGTATGAAATGATTGTCTTTTATATATGAATAAATTCATTATTCCTCTCTATACTGAGAAGAATAAGCAAGTTCTTACAAGACTGACAAAAAATCATAAAGGCTACATATACAATTAAGAATATAATTGGGGAGTATTCAAATAAAATTGTGGTAATAGTTCAATTCATTATGGAAAAATAATTAACGAATTTCTTGTCTAATTTAGACAAGGAGGAATAGAAAGTAAAACTAGAAATACTTATTGTCTCAAGAAAAAATTGATTACCATTCACTATGACAAATCTTACCCTAAACTAAACTAAGTACGCTAATGTATAAGGGATCCTTTAGTTAGACCCGATAACTAACCTTGGAAATCGTAAAGGTCTGGAGAACAGCCTTCAAACTTATGTGCACAATCAAACTTCCAAAAATCTCGTGACTCTAAGTTAGGACTCATTGAAGAAGTTCACAATATTAGTTTCATCAATGTTCTGGAACAATGGAACATTTGGGTTCCTACAAAGTGGACATAAAAAGTTAAAAAATACAACTTAGTACATAATAATGGAGCTAATTCCATTCAGAGAAAAAATTAAATTGCAAACGAAAATGAAATGGTCTTCGACATAAAAATGCGTAAGAACACGAAGAACCCAAACCATGCTCCATAAAATAAGAAATATAATTAATGAGTTACAACATACAAAAAGATAAACAATGAGTAAATTATTTAGAGGTTTTAGTTGTGAAAAAGTGAGCCATAAATTCTGGGACCTAGGGTTTTAAACTTGAATCAAACCGAATTTGAACTAATGAATTCTCAATCCACATTACTTGGGTTATCTTGGAGAAACAAACATAGAGGATTACAATGAGGTCTAACATTTGTTCCATGACAAGGAGTGCCCTGTCAATAAAATTAAAAACACGATTAAATCTCTGACCAAAAATTATCTTGAAATCTATGAGAAAAATAATATGATAAGAGTGAAAAAAATTATCATTTCTGTTAATAAAACTTTGGAATAATTCATGAGGATAAACTAAATACGTACTCAGTGAACGAATTGTTGTGCATAGGATATTCAAGAAGAGAGGGAGACGTCAGGCTTGGTAAGCTAGAAAATGGAAAATGAAGAAACCGTAGGAAAAATATACCTCTATGAAATCATTTCTTAGTGCTAACCAAGCTCTGGAAAATGCAGGGACTAAATGAGTACAGTGAAAATAAATTGGGGAAGAATGATGAGTCTTAGGGTTGTGGGAAAATATAAAATCCATCAGGAAAGACAAGAAGACCATTATGAAGCCCATGTGACCAGACTATATTAAAGTACTAGATCTTATTTTCTCATGGAAAACAAGGCAGGGATGGTATGGTAAAAATTCCATCAAAATATCTTTTGATAGACATGCACAAGAGGGCAATTAATGCATCCATTAAATGGAATACCACATTGTGATGACAAGTAGACTATGGAAAGCAGATTAATAAAAGAATAGCTTAGCCTTAATAAGCATTGCAATCAGGGAGGTATCATTCCATTTATAATATCTTACATAAGCTATATTAACCCTATTAGCATGGTGAAAGTATAACTCGATCAACCTTCGATTAAATTTACCTATTCCCATAATGGTTGTATATTCATGCGAGTTAAATTAAATATGGAAATTGTGATATATGGACAGTGGTGTTTCAAATGGGTTCATTAAATTTAAGGAGGTTTATATACTCACGTTAGTTAGGACCTGAGCTTAACATATTTAATGATGAGCTAGGAATTATGGCAATTCGAATTAATTAATTGGTTTAATAGAATTAAATAAGTTTTTAAAAAGAATTTTAAATTCTTAATACTATAATGACTCATGAAATAACATAGTTAAAGTTTAAATTCCATTGAGGGAATGTTAAATTAAGTATAATTTAAATTCTGAATGAAGGGTATAGGACGTGGTATTATATTGTCCATAGGAAGAAAAATATACCCTCCAATTTTATTAAAATGTATGTGGAATGTACAAAAGGTGGATTAAATAGAAGGGTTAAATGATATTTGCCAATTTGAGTACATTAAGGATATGGTCATTTATATTTCATTTAAATTAATGAAATTCATGTGGATTGGTGCATGGGGTTAGTTTAAATTAGATGAGAAAGGTATATGAACTTTAATATGAGAGATATGAATTTGAACCAAATATATAATATATAATATCATTCAATACATTTGGATAAGAGGGTGGGGGGTAGTTAATATAAATTTTGAATTGGGAAATACATATAATGACAATTATAGGTTTGATAAGACCTACACATATAGCCATTCAAAAACCATCTTATAAAAGTATGTTTAATTAGGCCGCGAACTACTTTAATACTGAATACAAAATATATACACATGATCTATAATAATTCCCATTAAGGTTGTAAATATTTTAAAGTGGTTCAGAAGTATACCTATATATGGGGGACAATTGAAGAATATATAAAGAATATCTATTTACTCTTCTTAGAATATATGTATAGTAAGGGGGTTTTAGGAATAAACTTTATATATATATATATATATATATATATATATATATATATATATATATGAAAAATTAAAGTGCATCCCAATAAGAATAGATGGCAAATATTATAAAATGAGCACGCAAAGATAAGGACAAAAGAAAATGTTTAGGGGTAACAATTAGTAATATCTCACTGCATGATAAGATTACTTGCTGAAAGTGCCAGTAAAGAATTCTAAGTATAAACATAATTTATGTAAATAAGAAAAAAAATTGGGTAACTAGAGCTGTTACAAATAGTATCAGAGCGTGTGTGAAAACACATGGCTTATGGGTCACAATACAAGGAAAAAAAAATGTTTTCAAAATTAATTATGATTACTAATTTATGTGAAGAAATATTTGTGCAAGAATCAATGCAGAAAAATTAGAACTGCTATTATGACCGACAGAGAAAATTTGTAAGTAGAACTGGGAATGGGAGGGGCCCTACGAGGTCTAAATGCTAGAATGCAAGAAATAACATTTTAGAAATAATTAGTCCATTTATATACTAAGTATGAATGATGGTTGCAATATTGAAAAAAATAATTTGGTAAAGAAATTACCTACAATTATAGTTTCAATGGAAATAGAACCCAACTAAGAGAGGTGTAAGAGTGGGGAAGAATATGCTTAGAGATCAGAAGAAAAGGGAGTATCAAGAAGAATTACGAAAGAAAATATCTAGTCTATAAAGTAGAAAAGGAAGGAGATGTGAAATCTTGACTCCTAAATATTATTTCTTCCAGGTATGTGAATACGGAAGAAATATGAAGATGAGAATTGTTGGGTACCAGTGTGATCCGTATTTTTACAGGAACACAATAAAATAGAGAAATATACATAAAGGAATATATGCAATGGAAATAATACATCATTTCATTAATATCAAATAATAGAAATATGCTTACAGACATAATGGAAATAAACTAGCTACGACACTCGTAACTTATCTCTAAGAAAAGATGCAGCGGCTACATGGCTCTAAACTATTTTAAAATAAAGCTCAAAAGCCTATTTATTGTTGAGAAATAATAGAAAACCCTAAAGATCCAAAAACCTAACCTTAGGAGATGAAGCGCCAAAACTATGGGCCTCGTTTGGGTAAGTTGTTGTTTCAACTTCTTGAAGATGTAACTTTGGCATACGATCTCTATTTGACACGCACCA
This sequence comes from Pinus albicaulis, assembly GCA_034641835.2. Lineage (NCBI taxonomy): Eukaryota > Viridiplantae > Streptophyta > Pinopsida > Pinales > Pinaceae > Pinus > Pinus albicaulis. The sequence goes on along the minus strand of CM076580.1, from coordinate 216,558,291 downwards.
TACCTTGTTAGAAATATCTATCCAAGGAATATAACTTTTGATATGAAAAACATCAGTTAGAACCATGTTTCTCCCCATTTTCCCAAAAAACATCATTTAGGGCCTCAAAACGACTTCGGAAGTTCAAGACCCGAAGAACTGCTAAAAATAGTAAGTTGTGCCAAAACTAAAAAACTAAAATAAACGAAGATGCGGGTCCAAATGGAATTGGTGAGTGGCCACCAATATCCACCTGGATCATTCCTCCCTGCTTAGTATGCAGTGGTCCCCATTGCATTAACTTCCTCGATGAGAGCGAAATTCTGCTAAACTTGGTATTAGGTTGGTCCAAAATGTTGTGGAGATGTTGGCAGACGTGATGGGGGACGTTCTAGATGAGTTTAATAAATTTTGTTTCCTCAGACAGTACATGTGTGGAGTTTTTTGGTGTGATCGCATAACGTATGGCAATATCAGATGGCTGTGCGCTGGGGATCATATTGATCAAGTGCTTTTCCTGACAGTGTAGAGGAACCTTTGTGGGTGAGGAGATAATGTCCTTGTATTCCTCCATGACTCTGTTCATTTGTTGCAGCCATGTAGGGCAGCCTTGTTTCACGTCTATGGCCACAGTCTTCTTTTTTCCTTGTGAGCAAGTTGTAAGGAAAATAAATTTCCTGGTTTGGGAAACAAGCTTACTGCATTGTTTCTAAATAGTCAAGGAGATGGAAGGATGCGATAATACCTATGGTATCATGTACAATTTATTTCCTAAAGTAATAACAATAGGACGAGACCTAGACTCACACACAGCATGTCTCCTCAACAAGTATGGTTGGCCCAATAATACATCAGCCACATCAAGAGGAGCAACATCATACAATACCTCATCTATCAATGGCTTGATGTTGTACTGAAGGTGGCACTGCTGGAGGACGCGAAGATATATCCTTGGCTGAAGACAACTAATGGTATACAGCTACGGGTGTGCTATGGTCACTAAGCTGAGTGGCTTCATGACCTATATTTAAATGAGGTTATTTTGGCTTTCACTATCGACAAGAAATTGCAGTGGAGAACCCTTCAACCACATCTACGAATGGAAGAGGCACCCCCCCTCCTTTGGATCCTCGGAATCCCCCTATAGAACTTGGTGGTGGAAATAATGGCACTTTTGTCTGCACCAATGATCTTCTTCCCTTTGTCATCTCCCTTTTCTAGTTTAGGTTCAGGATTATAACATGCGTCTGATTCGGTTGCCTTCAGTTCAGCCATTAGCGACTGTTTGGCCCATAACTCATTTATGTTGTTAGTGGGCCTATTATGAAATTAACAGCACTTCCTTGTGTCCTTATTTGGATTTGTGGTGGTGCTATAAGTCACCCCTCTTTGGATTCGTCCCCTGTTCTGTGGCTCATGGGGGCCCTTCCCTGGATTCAAATTCGCGGATCCAATGTCTCTCTTCTTTTGCTTAAATTTCTGCTTGATCTTCGCAGCATACCAAGATGTCATGCCAAGTGGGGTAATTTCTAGTAACTTTGCTTCCTCTTGAATTTTTTTCTGCAAATATCTCCAGTACTTGAGCACCAAATGTGTCTCTCAATATTTAATACCCAAATTTGTGTGGAGGGTATGGAACAAATTTGTCAATTCGTGCACATATTTATCCCTTTGCTACTGCAGTTTGGTCCATTGGACTTATTTTTCTCATTTCTCCCCACATTGTAATATTTTTCCTTGATGTCATCTACGAATGAATTCCAAGTGGTTGCAACTAAGAACAAAGAGTGTTCCCCCTCATCCTTTTTCTCACAATAGGTTTCCCACCATTATTTTACTTGGGGGGAGGCTTTAGGGAGTGAAAAAATAATATTTTCTCGGTCAGAGAAATCATGGACCGAGAAATACCCTTCTAGAAAATTCAACCATCTATATATAGCGTATGTATCAATCATCCCTTCAAATACAGGAATGTCAAATTTTACCTGTAACTTGAACGGAATGGCGCCTCTAGAGTGGTTGTTGGATGCAGATGTGTCATAGGTGGGTGACCGTTGAAGGATCTAAACAAATTTATCCATCATCGCGTTCCTTTGTTTCTCAAGGGCCTCCATGAGAAATATTTTGATAGGATCTACTTCTCCCTTGTATTTCTTTTCCTCTGCTATGGGAGGTCATCGGGGTTTGTTAGGCTGATCTCACAAGTGTTCAACCAGATCGAGCCCTAGCTCTTTATACCCTAGCCTTGTTGGGGACATGTAAATAAATCCAGAGGAAAAGAAGACAACTCTGATACCACTGATCTGTATTTATGCATGAACACAATAAAATACATAAATAGACATAAACACAGAGATGTAATGGAAATAATACCTCATTTCATTAATACCAAATAACAGAAATATAATTACAGAAATAATGGATATAAATTAGCTAGGGTGTTGGTAGCTTATCTCTAAGAATAGATGTGGTAGCTACATGCCTACGAACTATGTTACAATGAGGCTCAAATCCTATTTATTGTTGAGAAACAATATAAAACCCTAAACATCCAAAAACCTAACCATAGGAGATGAAGCACCAAAACTATGGACCACATTTGGGTAAATTGATGTCTCAACTTCCCAGGGACATAACTTTGGCATACGATCTCCATTTGACACGCACCATACCTCATTAGAAAGATAAACCCAATAAATATAACTTTTTATGTCTGTAACATCGGTCCGAGAACCCATGTTTGTCCCTGGTTTCCCAAAAAACATCGTTTAGGGCATCAAAATTGCTCCGGAAGTTCAAGACTCGAAAAATTTGATAGAAATAGTATGTTGTGTTGAAATTGAAAAAGTGAAAGAAATGATGTTGCAGGTTCAAATGGAATAGGTTGGTGGCCACAAATATCCACCTTGCTCATAGTGAAAAGGTAACATTACACTTGGGTGAAAGAAAGCAAAAAGGTATGAGCTAAGGCAATGCAGCTCACTATTGAATAATGTGTGGTGAAGTCCATGAAAATTCTTTGATATGTGCCTTATATCACTGGAGAAAAGGCCAAAGTAAAATGAATTTTGAACTGTACAAACCATAATTAAAAATAAATAAAGGAAAGTGACAATTAGAAATAGTTATTCGAAAAACATGGTTGGGTTACCAACCGCAAAAAGACCAGATAGATCAACTGGAAATCTACCGGAGGCAAGCGACCCACAACATAAAAAAAATTTAGGTACACACTGTAACAAGTCCATGGTTATTTTACATCATTCACTAGTGAATTTTAAATTGTATTGAAACTAGAAAAATGTAAATACCCTTGCGTGGTATAGAAAATTTGAAGAAGCAATAGAGAAGTATTAAAAAAGTAGGTACTTGCACTAAGTAAATAGGCAATTTTGTACATAAAAATAATCTAATGTCTATGAAAAAAATATTTACATTTCAACAAGAATGGATAGCAAGAAACAAGTTTTCAAATATGCTGCCCAAGTTGGGAACTGCGATAGCTATCAAGAATGAGTATATGGGACACTTATCTACAGTTAACAAAATTTAAAAATCAGAACATAAAGTTTAGTAAAATTTTCAAGGATGTATAGGATGAATAACCCTGGATATTAATAACTAAATGTACAATTACTAGGGTATAATTCAGAAAGAAAAGAATTATATTAAACCAAGCATGTCTTTGATGATGGAGTGCTACGACTAATTTCTGAAAAGAAGGAGATACCTTCTGGATGTTTATAGAATTAAACAGTTACACTAGTTAAATATTAAGAAATGGCTAGCCTTGGTAAAAATAGATGAATGACTTGATCAATCCATAATTAAAGGTATATAATATAGTCTTTTGAACTAGAAAAATACATTATAACGTTAAAATGTTAAACTTTGTACGTATAAAAATCATGTTACAGTCATGTATACATGTACCTAATAAAAAATATTTCACTGATACACTTGAACAATTTAACCTGAGTATTTACATAAGATGTTACGATATACTCCATAGTATAGGATACAAACCTATTAATAGGGTTTTACACCTAGCTAGACAACTGTAACTACATATAAAATTAAAACAATGTGAGTTTGACATGACAAGTCTAAGGTTGGATTGGAGATTAATTAGAGACATGTAATATTGAATTGACTAGAACTCAATATGACATTAGCAATACAATCAATCATGGGTATTTATGAATAATGTCATAAAATTGAAAAAGGAGTTTTGTATTGTAGAAAAATGAGAACTGTAAACAATAGTGGAAAGAGTAAAGACCAAATTAATTGGAAAAGTAAAACAAAAAAATAATACTATAATAAAAAATTACTGATACGACTAAGGAGTGTTTGTGTATAAGTAAAACCCGTCCAGAGAGACGGGGAAAAATACTGCTGCAGAATAATACAGAAAGTGTATGAAACTTAAAACTTGAATTTCAAGTAAACAAGAATATATTTATGTAGTCTATGAATTAGAACTGTTTGTTGATATAAATACATTAAATATGGAAATAGGCTCTGTTAGAAAAGTAAATTTAGTGTAGCAAATCATTAGTATTCCTTTACTCAGATAAATTTAATGTAATACCCCAAGTTCCTATGCTTTTTATTTCACAATTGAATAATTCCAAAGGGGAAATGGACCCCAATGGAGGACTGGTATGTGGATTTATTTTATTTCTAACTAATAAAAATAAATGGAAAAGTTATGTGTGCAATGAATAGATTAAGAATTGAGACCTAAAAGCTAAATCCATGAGGATGTGGATAAGGTGATGAGACTTTCCCACACCTTCCAGAAATCCTTGGACGGAATATTACCAAAATTAGATTTTTAGATAAACATCTAATTTCCCTAATGAAGAGGAAATTAATTCAGAAGAGGAAGAAAAATATAGAAAAGTGGAAAAGACAACTTTAAAGTACCTCTATGAGGGAAAGCCTAGGAAAAACATGAATAAACCATCGTGAAATTAATGGACGTAGTAATTGGAAACAGGCTTGGGAAATCATGGCTTAAATAAGCTACTCCAGGATAGATAAATAGGTTGTCCATCACTGGGAGCTAAGTTCTCGGCTCGGGGGTGAGTTACGGAGAGAGAACTCTACGATTGGATGGAACTAGTGATAGAAATTGGTATGCACATATAACTAGAATTTTACATATTGATATGATTTTCAAATATGAGCTAAAGGATATCTCATTTGGAAATTGTTAAGATATAATTATGTGAAATTGTTGAAGTTAAGACTTGCAGATTTTACCTATTTTAATTATCAATTAGTATAATGATCTAAAAATGGCCCATACATTTAATGAATTCTGCTACTGTGGTAACATTTGAACATCTATGGTTGTATGGAAAAATTTGAGTTAAATCCAACTTCGAGAACGTCTAAATCTGATAGAAAATTTAAATCTAGGGTTAAGATTATAACTGAGAACCATTCTATTTCATTTAAATAGTTAATATGTTATTATTTGTTGACAAAACTCTGAAAGTAAAAAGATCAAGAAACGTAAATTTAGTTCAGATCTGAGTCATAATAGTTTATATAGTTTGACAAGGGTGCACAGATACCATTACGGGGAAATGTGTATAAGAATTTAGTATGCTGAAATGAAACTTTGAGTGTTGACAAGAATTAAACAAATTAATTATAGTAGGATTAAAGCTGTCAATTCTATCATAAAATATACCTTAATTATTTTAGCATGTAATTATAATTCTATATGGAAGAAATAAATACAGACTATTCAAAATTTCGTGTTAAGAAAATCATTATATTTAGAAGACAAATATAAAGAAAGCTGCAAGAAATTGATTCTTGATAAAACCCTCTTATATTAAAACAAAATAGTATATTAAATTCAAATATACAAATTTGAATATGATGCATGTATCTAGAAAGAGCGAAATTCTAGTATAGTTGGTACTTTAATCGTACAGACTATTAAAATTACCATAACAAAAGTTAGGAATATCCAATATCTATATATATCAAAATGTAGAAATATATCAATACTCTATGCTGTAGTAAGAAGTCATAACAAAAAAAAATTATGAAAAGCTTGTGGTTACAAGTAGAGATATTTAGTATGAAGTTATAAATACGAAAACAAACAATAGAAAATGTACCTATAATTACACTCTCATTAACGAGACAAGGCTATGGAAGCCTAAAGAGACTATTGAATGTATGATATGAGAAAGATATAAATATAAACACAAAATAAAAATAAGTATATATTTTGTTTAAATTAAACTGGAATGCTTGGTATGTAAATAGTAAGAATGGAATACAAATACAACCAAATAGAAACCATCACAATAAGAATTGAATAGAGTAAAATTATATGAAAAAATAATACAGTCCAGAATGGGGCTATATGCCCAGAAATTCTTAAATGTATTTGACAAATAAAAATAAAACTTGGCACAGTACTGTCATAGAAGTATACTTATATGAAAATTTATATTCCATAATCTAGGAAAATCCGGAAAGATGACCAGAGGAGAAGAGACATCCCCGAACGAAGCACGAACTTGGGTAGGCAAGGAATTATGATTGATAAGATAATACAGTAGTTGAGTAGGAAAATTAATTTTTTAACAAGTGGAGGAAGCATGGATATACCTGCACATTTCAAACGAACATAGTAGAAACTCTGCAGCAAAATTTAATTGCCACATAATGGAACTCATGTGAAAGTTATGCCAGAAGTTACAAGATATACCTTGAAATGTTTGGATTCTTGGATTTCATACCTGTAGTTACAAAAAAAAAATTAGAATAGATAAGAAGTGTTGCTAAGATGTAAACTAAAGTTGTATGAGGCAACCCTCATGAAGCCAAAGTGCACTAAACATAGATGTTGTGTTGTAAATGTTGTCATTGATGGCAAAGGAAATTCGAAAGGAGGGACACCTAGCAACAGGGAAAAGAGAGAATCATAGAAGCAGAAAGAGGCAAAGAGTGCAGCATAGAAGCAGAGAGATAGGAAAAGAGGCAGTAAGCTGTAGAGAGGGCTGAGTAGCAGAGACATGGCCATTTAAAGAAGCAAGGCAACAAAAAGAAGCAACCCAGGTTACAGAGATAGAGAATACGGAGAGAATAGTGAAACAGTGAAATAGTCATGCATAGAGAATACAGAGGAAAAGAATATAGAGAACACAGAGATAGAGAATACAGAGACAGTGAATACAGAGAATATACTGGGAGGGTTTATATGCGATGGTGAGAGGTGGAACCAAAAGGGAAAAGAAAGAAATGGATAAAAATATATTCTAGTTATAAAGCAGGGTGAATGCATAAACTGCATATTTAAACGAACTATGGAGGACAAATAAAGATTGAAGCGGAAATATAAGAACCGAAACCCTGATTCACGAATGGAACCGTGAAGGAATAGTAAACCTGGAGTTGAGAAACCAGCGGGTTTGCATGGCTCATAAGTGGTATAAAGTTTTTGTGAAAAAAAACGCGATTGGGGCCGTCACTTGCCATGTGTCCTTGGGTGGTATTTGAATACCATTTACATCGCGTAAATTTTATGTGTTAACCCTCGGCCCAAAGAAAAACATGATATTAGTTGTGTCTGTCTGATTGCCAAGGCTGGAAGATCTACGGTAATCACACTTGCGCGATGTACCAAGGTTAGTTGAGGTAAAGCACTATGGGTCCGAGTCAAACGTATGTTGAAAATTGAAACATAAACCAAAGTTTAAAGTCAAACCTTATTTCATATGAGGCGTATTCGTTATACATTCAAAGGGTGTTATAATTTTTTTTAACATTTTTTGACATATGTTATGTAAAACATGTTGTGGGACCTACAGTCATTGCTACGGGGCCAATTATTATGTGAAGTTTAGTATTATAAAAGTTAATAAACAGGTGGAAGTGTTGATGAAGGTGGGCCCAAAGAAGTCGTATGCGTTCTCACTGGGGTTAAAGATAAGTCAAGACTCCATTATAATGGTTCTTAACGTGTATAATATATTTATGTTCTTGTTTATAGAAATACCATGGGAAATTCTACAGTGTAAAAGAATTTGTATGCTGAGCGCATTATTGTTATATGTGAAATATAAGCCTTGGAATTATGATTTATTGAGCTGTATTTCAAAGTTGAAATATTCATTTGATGACTTATGAAGTGGGTTGGACTATGGTTTAACCATATATTTGAAAAAAGCGAAAGTTTTGCACAGAAGAGCATTGCATATGCCTAGTAAGGTCCACAATGAACCATCGCATTAGAGGAGAAAGAGTGACGAACAAATTGAAATGTGCGATTGAAATTGAGTGATCAGATGACAGCTGTCAGATTTGCTGAAGGATGGACGACGGATATGAGTCACTTGATTACACGGTGGGGCCTTTGCTAATCACATTGGTGGAAATCAAATAACCAAAGCTGAAGAGTAAAATGAAAGTAAGCGGCAAGTATATATATATATATATATGAAACAATGCATATGTATATTTATATCTGTGAATAGTGAACCATTGCATTAGAATAAAAATGAGCAGTGGCACAATACCATTGAAAGTTTCGATTGCGATCAATCGCATCAAAACAATCCCAAAGGAATTAATCGCATCGGAGCCAAGGCAGCACATCAAAACATGTTAATAAAGTTTGCAATTGTGATCAATCGCACCGAACACATTGCAAGAGGAGTAATCGTAATCGAAAATCTATGGAGGAGGCTCATCGCATCAGAGCATAAGAAAAGATCATCTAGTGGGACTGAAAAGGCATTTTATATATTAAAAGGGTCTATTATGATTATATCGTCGAGTCATTTGCATTATATGAAAAGGAAGTTATATATACAGGACTTATGCAACTGCAGTGAACAATAGAGCATACAGAGAGGAAGAGGACAGAGACAACTACAGAAAAGAAAAACACGCAATGATCCAAAATGCTGAATGGGTTGATTTGAAATCTATATTGTAACTGAATGAAAATGTTTTAATTGGTTTATATTGTTTGTGATGCAGTAGCAGCTCTCCATAGAAAAACGAAACTCCACTGTAAAACTGAAATTTGTACAAAGTGTTATAGTTTTTCTGAATGAGTTGGGCAAAGAAATGAGGAGGTAGAAGGCAAAGAGTCAGGGTTATTCACTTCGAATTCCCTGGGGAATAATACCAGTTATGAGGCAAATTGTATAAACGATATCATATTTATATGTAGAAAAAGGTTAGAGAATATAGAATTGAAGCAGAGAAAATAAGAAGAAGGTAGAGATGGTGTGAAGAGTTAGAGATGATATAAGAAATATTTGAAGACTGGAGGACAACATTAAAGAAGGTATAGAATAGAGCTGATATCCAAGGTAAATCATCAAATGTTTTCTTTTGATAGAGTGAGGAAGTTAGAGCTTCCCTATCAAGCTGTAGCTTGATAGATGTTAGTTGTAGCTGATTGAAGATGGAACCTCCTGTAGGTTAGTGCCTGCAGGAAATTGATGGGAAATGGAGCTTCCTTGCAAGTTGTAGCTTACAGAATTGAGGTTGGAGCCTCATGTAGGTTGGTTCCTATAGAAAATCAGTGGTGAGAGGGAGTTGGAGCTTGCCTTTGCATCACAACAATAATAAGATGTGGTTTTATCCCTTTATGGGTTTCCACTTATATCTGTTGTCTCTGTGTGTGATGCCTATGTGTTGATATGGTCTATTCAATTTGCTTAATACTTGTTGCTCTCATAATAAGTTTGCTGTCACATTATCTTAATACTTGCTGCTCACATATTAAGATTATTCACATATAAAGTTGATCATGAAATTAAGTTGTAAATAACCTTAATGAAAAGTTTTAAAAGCTCATGAATGTGTTAAATTGATTCAACCCTCCCCTCTCAGTTTAACCAACGGTTCAACAATTGGTATCAGAGCCGGTTCCTTTTGTATCAGTTTAACAACTGAAAGGAGATCCTAGGTCCCTAAGATGGTAGTCAAGAAGGAAGCTCAACCAAAAAAGCCCGTTTTTTCACTGGTGCTAATTATGCTTTCTTGAAAATAAAAATGAGAGAATACATAATGTCTCTAGGAATAGAAGTTTGGGTTACTGTGGAATTTGGATATGCCCCAATAGCAACTGACTCAGAGAAAGAAGCTAAACAAGACTTTGTAGCTAACTCAAAGGCCATGAATGCAATCTTAAATGGACTGTGTGAGGCAGAATTTATCAAAGTAATGCACATAAAGACTACCATAGAAATGTGGGATACACTAGAGAACATCCATGAGGGAGACAAAAAGGTCAATATAGCCAAAATTCAAGTCTATAGAGCCCAGTTTGAAAATTTAAAAGTGAATGATGATGAAGACATTACCAGCTTCTTTTTAAGGGTCACTGAAATTGTGAATAACATGAATTCTCTAGGAGAAACCATAAAAGAAGCTGTAATTGTTCAAAATATTTGGAGATCTCCTCCATCCAGCTTTAACCCCAAGGTTTCTGCCATAGAAGAATCAGTTGATTGGAAAACCTTGACCATGGACAAGTTACTTGGAAATCTAACAACCTATGAGATGAGACTGCCACAGAGGAAGTCAAATGTGAGAGAGGCAGCCTTTAAGATAGAGAAGAAGAAAGAAGAAAAGAAAGATATATGATCTTGCTCTGATGAATAAGAGGTCAAATTTCTTAGGAAATTGGATAGAGGCTCAGCTAAATATAAGGTAAACTTCCATTTAAATGATTTAACTATGGAAGAGTTGGACACTATGTTGCTAAGTGTCCTCATAAGAAAACAAGGAATCATACTCAAGAATCAGAGAAAACTGTATCAAAGAATTGGCAGAAAGGAAAGAAATTCAATAGAAAATATTTCTATTCTCAAGAAGATAGCAGTGCATCTGAAGACTCAGATGAACCCTCAAGTGAAGAAGGAACCTTTGAATTTATATTGATGGCCATAGAGGAGCTTGAAGGACTCATTCAAGAAGATGAGGAAGAAGTTGAAGTTGAGCTTGAGGGGGAGCTAAGAAGTGCCCTAGAGGAAATTGACAGACTCAAAATGAAGTGCAGAAAACAAAAATACATTCTCCTCAAATGTGTAAGAGAAGAACAAAATCCAGAAGTCCTCATTCAGCTGAAAGTAGAGCTTGAAGAAGTGAAGAAGGTAGAATACATCTTACTTAAGAAAATTAAGGATAAAATTCAGGAACAAGAGAAATTGAAAGAAGAAATAGTATGCTTGAGGAAGAAATTAGAAAATTTCCAAAGGAAAGTGTCAATAAATTCTTCTCAAATGACAAGCTTTGGTAAGTTGAGTGAAATTCTAGATGCTCAAAGATCTCCTATGATAAAAACTGGGATAGGCTATGAAGGAGAATCAAGTAAAGGAAAAGAAAAGGAAAACAAAAATATTATTTTTGTAAAAGCAGATAAGGATGATAAAGCATCTTAGATGATTCCTCTAGAAGAAGAAACCTACAATGAAGTAGACAGAAACTAGAAGGAACCTCTAATGACAAAGAATGAAATAAATAAGTAGTCAACAGAAAAATCCTCATATACTCCTGAGTATGTCAAATTTGGAAGCCATCAAAGGATATTCTTCCCTCCTACAAAAAATGCCACCTGTTATGCCTGCCACAAGCTGGGACATATTGTTGCTTACTTTCATACAAGGAGAATGAATTCAAACCAAAAAATGATGCAAACAGTGAAAATATTATCTCAAGCAAACAAATGGAGAAGACAACCTTTCATCAGGTATGCAAATTATTTTTATGGATATTGTTTTTACTGTAAGGAATTTGGCCATAAACTCATAAAATGCAGAAGATATGGACAAAGACTAATGTTCAAAACCTCAAGGAGGTTTATGAATCATGGAGAGTCTACTCAGACTCATAATTCTACTAAATATATCATCAAATGTTGTTTATGCAATAAAAATGGACATATGTCTTCAAAATGTCCTCTCAAAGAATATGGTCCATCATCTCAGAAAAGGTACCAAACAAAAGTATGCTTGCAATGGAAAAAGTAGGTAAATAAATGTGACCTGGCTCTAATAGCTCAAGATCTAAAAATCCAATGGTATTTAGACAGTGGATGCTCAAATCATATGACTGGAGATAGAAGCAAGTTTATAACCTTTGATGATAAGAAATCTGGAAATGTTACTTTTGGCAATGATAAAGCAGGGAAAATCAAAGGAAAAAGCTCAGTCAGTCTGGATAATAGCAGAGGAAAGGCCCAAGATGTACTATTTTTGGATGGGCTGAAAGAAAATCTACTGAGTGTCAGTCCAAAGTGTGATAAAGGCCATGAAGTTCTTCTTAGAGAACAAGACTGTGAAGCTAGATCAAGCACCACAGGGAAGACTCTGATCAAAGGCGTTCAAACAGAGAGTAATGTCTACATAGTGAAATAAGAGAATGAAGAATGCCACCTTAGCAAACTTGAGGAGTCATGGTTATGGCATAAGAGATTGGGACATCTTAACTTCGACCATATCATCAGTCCGAGCAAGAAGAAGGTAGTCAAATATATGCCAACAATAAAGAAGCCTTCAAATACCATATGTAAATATTGCCAATTGGGAAAACAGACTCGAAAATCCTTTAAGACGAAAGATGATCTATCAACAAGTAGGCCACTTCAGCTTGTACACATGGACCTGTGTGGACCTTCAAGAACTAAAACACCAACTGGAGAATCCTACTTCATGCTAATAATAGATGATTTCTCCATAATTGCATGGGTTGCATTCCTTAAATATAAATCAGAAGCACTTGAGAAATTCAAGATATTCAAGGCATTGGCAGAAAATCAAATAGGATGCAAGCTAAAGTACATCAGATAAGACAGAGGAGGTGAATTTAAAGACTATGGTTTTGCAGACCTATACAATGAACATGGGATAAAACAACAATTTATTATTGCAGGGACACCTCGACAGAATGGGGTGGCAGAGAGAGAAAATAGGTCTGTACAACAAATTGCCAGAGCCATGATTCAAGAAAGTAACATTCCCCAAACCTTCTGGGTGGAAGTAGTACACACAGTTGTGCATATTCTTAACAAAGCTCGTTTAAGACCAAACACTGAAAATACTCCTTATGAATTATGGCATGGTAAACCAGCATCAATCGAGCACTTTAGAGTCTTTGGAAGCAAGTGTTACATAAAGAATAATGATGAAAATCTGGGGAAATTTGATGCAAGAGCAAATCAAGGAATATTTTTAGGATATTCATCCAAAAGTAAGGGTTATAGGTTCTACAACAAAACTCTTCGCAAAATTATGGAAAGCATTGATGTAAGATTTGATGAAGAACTACCAAACAAGACAAGAAGTACATGTTGCAGCAATCCTCTAGAAGATCATGAAGAAGAGAACCAAGATGATGATGAATCAAGCAAGAAAACAGAATATGATGAGTTGAACTCAAAAGGTTCCTCAAGATACACTCAAAAGAACTATCCAGAAGATCAAATCATTGGGGACAAGAGTGTAGGAGTCTAGACAAGAAGACATCTAGCTGAAGAAACAAAAGAAGTATACCTAGCTATGTTATCTCAAATAGAACCAAAGAAGTTTGAAGAAGCCAGCAAAGACAAATTTTGGGTGAATGCTATGAATGAAAGACTGGACCAAATTGATAAGAACAATACCTGGGAATTAGTTCAAAGACCCACTAAGAAAAATGTCATAGGCTCAAAATGGGTATTCAAGAATAAGATGAATGAACAAGGATAGGTAATCAGGAATAAAGCCCGACATGTGTGCAAGGGATATTCACAAATTTAAGGTCTTGATTATGTTGAAACATTTGCCCCCGTAGCTAGAATGGAAGCTATCAGAATGTTTTTGGCCTTTGCATGCTACCATGACTTCAAGGTATATCAAATGGATGTGAAATCTACCTTTCTGAATGGAAATCTAGAAGAAGAAGTCTACATGGAACAACCTGAAGGATTCTCATTAACAGATAAAGAAGACCATGTGTGCAGATTAAAGAAAGCCCTATATGGGCTGAAACAAGCTCCTCGTGCATGGTACTCAAGGCTGGACAAGTACTTGCAAAAACAAGGCTTTAAGAGAGGAGGAGTAGAAAGCAATTTATACATAAAGGCCAATGAAAATGAAATCCTAATTGTAGTAGTGTATGTATATGACATCATGTTTGGAAGCAACAAAGATGAGTTAACAAAAGGATTTGCTAAAGAGATGAAATCAGAGTTTGAGATGTCTATGATTGGAGAGCTCACCTTCTACTTAGGACTTCCAATTTAGCGAAATAACAGAGGAACATTCATCTCACAAGAAAAATATTTAAGAGATATGTTGAAAAGGTTCAAAATGGAAGACTGCAAAGCTATGTCAACTCCCATGATCACTAGATGCAAGCTATGTGCTAATGATGGATCTGCAGATATAGACCAAAGACATTACAGATCCATGATAGGAAGTCTGCTATACCTAACATCTTCTAGACCAGACATTATGTTGGCAGTAGGACTTGTGGCTAGATATCAAGCAACACCAAAACAAAATCACTTTCTAGTAGTCAAAAGAATATTTAGATATCTACAAGGAACTGCATAGTATGGGCTATGGTATCCAAAAGGAAACCACTTAAATTTGACAACATATACAGATGTAGATTGGGCCAGCTATGTGGATGACAGGAAAAGCACAAGTGGAGGTGCATTCTATTTGGGAAAAAATCTGGTGACATGGCTAAGCAAGAAACAAACATCTATCTCTCTATCTACACCAGAAGCAGAATACATAGCAGCAGCAACATGTTGCACACAATTCATGTGGATGAAACAAACCCTCCAAGACATGAAGGTAAGCATTGATGAACCTATCTCTATCAAATGTGATAATACAAGTGCAATAAGTATATCAAAAAATCTTGTACTTCATTCAAAAACTAAACACAACCCAATCAAGTACCATTTCCTCAGAGAACAAGTAGCACAGAAGGTAGTGAAGTTGGAATATGTGCCAACAAAAGAACAAACAACAGATATATTCACAAAACCTCTTGTCAGAGAACCGTTCAAATATTTGAGAGACAAACTAGGGGTAGTGTTTGTAGATGCTACTCTCTGTCAGAAAAAGAAAGCATCATTCCAGCGGGAGAACATAAAAGAAAACATCATTCCAGGGGGAGATCATTCATCAAAGAGAGTAACAAAATATCCAGAGAAAGTGAGCAGTGCATGAAACATGTCCTCAAGATCAAAGTATAATGGACAAGATTTGAAAACATCACTAGATAATGTGCAACCCTTTTCCATTGATGTCAAAGGGGGAGGAAAAACAATCAAGAGAAGATAGGTGGAGGAAGAATTGGAGGGAGCAATGGATTAATGGGGGGTGTGTTGCCATCAATGCCAAAGGGGGATACTATTGGAAATGTTGTCATTAATGGAAAAGGAAATTCCAAAGGAGGGACACCTAGCAACAGGGCAAAGAGAGCAGCATAGAAGCAGAAAGAGGCAAAGAGCACAGCCTAGAAGCAGAGAGATAGCAAAAGAGGCAGCAAGATATAAAGAGGGTCGAGCAGCAAAGACAGGGCCATTTAAAGAAGGAGAACAGCAGAAAGAAGTAGCACAGGTTACAGAGACAGAGAATACAGAGAGAACAGTGAAATAGTGAAATAGTCATGCATAGAGAATGCAGAGGTAGAGAATACAGAGAACACAGATAACATAGAGATAGAGAATACAGAGACAGTGAATACAGAGAATATAATGGAAGGGTTTATATGAGATGGGGAGAGGTAGAACCAAAATGAAAGAAATGGATAAATATATATTCTAGTTATAAAGAAGGGTTAATGCATAAACTGTGTATTTAAACGAACTATGGAGGACAAATAAACATTGACGCAGAATTATAAGAACCAGATCCCTGAATCATGAATGGAACCGTGAAGGAATAGTAAACCTGGAGTTGAGAAACTAGCAAGTTCGCGTGGTTCATAAGTGGTATAATTTTTTTGTGAAAAAAAATGTGATTAGGGTCGCCGCTCGCCACGTGTCCTTGGGTGGTATTTGAATACCATTTACAAAATGTAATTTTTATGTGTTAACCCTTGGCCCAAATAAAAACGCGATATTAGCTATGTCTGTCTTATTTCCAAGGCTGGAAAATCTACGGTAATCACACCTGCGTGATGTATAAAGGTTAGTTCAGGTAAAGCACTGTGGGTCCGAGTCAAACGTATGTTGAAAATTGAAACATAAACCAAAGTTTAAAGATGAACCTTATTTCATATGAGGCATATTGATTATACATTCAAAGGGTGTTATAATTTTTTTTAACGTTTGCTGACATATTTTATGTAAAACATGCTGTGGGACCTACATTTATTGCTGCGGGGCTAAGTATTATGTGAAGTTCAATATTATAAATGTTAATAAACAGGCGGAAGTGTGGATGAAGGTGGGCCCGAAGATGTCGTATGTGTTCTCACTGGGGTTAAAGCTAAGTCAAGACTCCGTTGTAATGGTTCTTAACATGTATAATATATTTATGCTCTCATTTATAGAAATACCGTGGGCAAGTCTAAAGTGTAAAATAATTTGTATGTTGGGCACATTATTGTTATATGTGAAAGATAAGCCTTGGAATTATGATTTATTGAGCTGTATTTCAAAGTTGAAATATTCATTTGATGACCTATGAAGTGGGTTGGACTATGGCTTAGCTATTGATTTGAAACAAGCGAAAGTTTTGCATAGAAGAGTGTTGCATATGCCTAGTAGGGTCCACAGTGAAACATCGCATCGGAGGAGAAAGAGTGACGAACAAATTGAAATGTGTGATTGCGATTGAGCGATCGGATGACATCCATCAGATTTGCTGAAGGATGGACGACGAATATGAGTCACTTGATTACACGGAGGGGCCTTTGCTAATCACATCGACAGAAATCAAATAAATAAAGCTGAAGAGTAAAATGAAAGCAAGAGACAAGTATATATATATATATATATATGAAACAATGTATATGTATTTTTATATCTGTGAACAGTGAACCATCGCATCGGAATAAAAAGGAGCAGTGGCACAATACCATTGAAATTTTCAATTGCGATCAATCGCATCAAAACAATCACAAAGGAATTAATCTCATCGGAGCAAAGGCAGCACATTGGAACATGTTAGTAAAGTTTGCAATTGCGATCAATCGAATCGGAACCATTGCAAGAGGAGTAATCGCAATAAAAAATCTCTAGAGGAGGCTCATCGCATCGGAGCATAAGAAAAGATTATCTAGTGGGACTGAAAAGGAATTTTGTATATCAAAATGGTATATTATGATTTTATCGCCCAAAATCAGTTGTTTTATATGAAAAGGCAGTTATATATACAGGATTTACGCAACTGCAGTGAATAGAAAAGCATACAGAGAGGAAAAAGATAGAGACAGTTGCAGAAAAGACAAACACACAGTGATCCAAAAGGCTAAATGTGTTGATTTGAAATCTATATCGTAACTGAATGAAATTTTTTTAATTGGTTTATATTTTTTGTGATGCACTGGAAATTCTCCATATGAAAAAAAAACTCCACTATAAAAATGAAATTTGTACAAAGTGTTGTAGTTTTTCTGAATGAGCTGGACAAAGAAATGAGGAGGCAGAAGGTGAAGAGTCGGGGCTATTCACTTAGAATTCCCTGTGGAATACAAATATTTATGAGGAAAACTATATAAAGGATATCATATTTATATGCAGAAAGAGGTTAGAGAATGTAGAATTCAAGCAGAGAAAATAAGAAGAAGGTGGACATGTTATGAAGAGTTAGAGATGATATAAGACAGATTTGAAGACTGGAGGATAGTAGTAAAGAAGGTACAGAACAAAGCTGATATCCAAGGTAAATCAACAAATGTTTTCTTTTAATAGAGTGAGGAAGTTGGAGATTCCCTATCAAGTTGTAGCTTGATAGATTGCAGTTGTAGCTCACTGAGGATGGAGCTTCCTATAGGTTGGTGCCTGCAGAAAATTGATGGTAGCTCGAGCTTCCTTGCAAGTTCTAGTTTGATGAATTGAGGTTGGAGGCTCCTGTAGGTTGGTGCCTATAGAAAATCAGTGGTGAGAGGGATTTGGAGCTTACCTTTGCAGCACAATAATAATAAGATGTGGTTTTCTCCCTTTATGGGTTTCCACTTATATCTACTGCCTCTGTGTGTGATTGCTATATGTTGATATGGTCTATTCAATTTGATTAATTCTTGTTGGTCTCATAATAAGTTTGCTGTCACATTATCTTAATACTTGCTGCTCACATATTAATATTGTTCACATATAAATTTGATCATGAAATTAAGTTGTAAATAAGCTTAATGAAAAGTTTTGAAAGCTCATGAATGTGTTAAACTGATTCACCCTGCCCCACCCTCTCAATTTAACTAAGGGTTCAACATGTGGGAGATCCGAAACAACCACATGAATACCTGGTGTAATTATAGGAGTAAGATTGATGGAAGGGTAACGTCAGGGGCCTACACCGTCCATCTATTGACATCCTTTAACCAGATATAGTCCTACGTTCAAACATTGATATGAATCAATTGAACAAAATAAATAAAAAAAGATTGTCAATGTTTCGAATATTAAGGAAATAATAAGTACTGCAATGAGATAATAAGTAAAACTTACATTACAAATGGTTCGAGGGAAAACATCATACCAAAAGACCTAGAAATTTAAGAATCCGAAGCAGAAATGTTACAAAGGGAAAGGTTAGAAAAAATTTAAAAAAAATAGAAGGTCAATAATCCCAATCGGTATAGCTCGAGAGAATAAAGCTATTGAGATAGTGGATTATTTTCCAAGAAGTCAGCATGGTTGAATATGCAAGACTACGTTCTCGCATTAAAAAACTAAAATACCTAACGAAAATTAGGCAATAACAAAGAACCTATACCATTTACAAAGTGAAATGGAGTTAGAGAGTCTTACCAAGCCTTCGAAAACCATTAAGAGGAATGCTGGAAAAATGTTGCAGTGGTTCAACATTATGAAGGAAAATATTTTTCTCCGAACTGAATTGTAGTTCTCAGTAGGAAAATCAAATAAAGATAACCACTGAGAAATAAAACTTTTAACATGACTAGGACTAAAACCCTAACAAATCACCGCAATACAAGTTTCATACGATTAGGAATGTCACCAGGATCAATAATTCGAAATGGTAAATCCAAGAACCATCGCGTGATGAGTTACTGAAGGGGTTACGATGGTAGTAGGACAAATTAATGTGATTTAATACATGATAGTAAAACTAAATCTCCTTAAGGTCACATTAGGTTCTAGGATTTTATTTTGTGAACTAAAAGCTCTAATGGAAATTCAAATTCATCCGTAGAGTAGGTATAAACTTAATGAAAAGTAAGTTGAGATAAATTACGCAACATGGCAGTGTACTAACAAATTAAATCAAGATAACATGGAAATCAAGTTGTCAAATAAAAATCCTCAAGTCCGAGGATAAACTAATGGCGTGCATGGTCATATGACCAACGTGGAGTCATACATACCACTTGAAATCTGCCAAACAGAATGAGCTTTCCTTAATATATAATCCAGAACAAACTATGGTTAAATGAAATTCAAACTAGCCTAAAGAAGTCAATTTTGGAATTATGGTAAAGCACTAAAGGGAGTTTCAATAAATGCAAAAAGGGTTTAAAGAAGGAGAATCCATTATATTGAATATATTAGATGTGTACATTTAGAGGGTGTCTAATTTTTATATTAAGGAGACCCTTTTTAATATATAAATTCAATAAAAGTTCTTATATAAGTAGAAATGAGGTAAATGATGATAAAAAATGTGGTACATAGATATATTTAGTGAAGGAGCCTCATAAAAAAATATATGCATTATCAAAGACATGGTACAAAAGAGAATGAAATAATAAATAGAGTATATTATTTCATAATACATATGTTAAACCTTTGCAAGTCAAGATTGTCATAATTTCATTAGTGGGCTTAGGACAAAGGATTCAGAATTAATTAAATTATCAGTTGTGCCTTGAGCATAACAGTGAATTAGGAGAATAGTATCTGAAATGTTAATGAATAATGCAAACATGTCACGGACATAAGGAAAATTGCATCTCACATATCGTCGAAATGTGACGAGAAAAAAATAATTGTTAGAGATTGAGAGACATTACAAATGGTATCAAAGAATTAGCTAAAACACTAGGCAAATTATGTGCTCACACAAAAAATGTATGCTTGTGTAAAATTTTATGAAATTTAAATTTTAATTATGTTATTTTTTTGTACAGTGAAAATTAGTGAAGCATACAACTGCAAACCATGACTGAAGGGGACGAGATGTATGTAGATTTGGGTAATGGAGAGAACACCCCAAATTCCAGTGCTCTGTTGATGGCTATGTTGCATAGAATGCAACAAGACATGGTGCAGCTTAAAAGCCACAATGAAAGGCTATATTTATCCAGTGAGGAGAAGGATCGACTAATAAGAGAATTGATTTCTTGAAATAGTCAGGAAGGTGAAGATTCTGAAAGGAAGAGAAATGGAAGCGTCAATTTCTTAGGAGATTCTGATCAAGATGACACCTCTAGAAAGAAGTGTAGATGAAAGAGAGAATTACAGGGTGAATTTCGGAAAATTAAAAATCCCTCCTATGATGGAGAGAAAGAAGAAGATGCTGAAGCATGGCTTCTAAATATGATAAAGTACTTCCATGTTTACGAATATGAAAATAACTTAACAGCCGGGCTGGCATTTTATCAACTGCAAGGTAAGTTTACCTTGTGGTAGGAAGAAATAAAGATGGTTCATGCCATTGATGAGAAAATGGTGACTTGGGAGGATTTTCAAGTCACGTTTAAAAATTGATACTTGAATGAATGCTATTATGACAAGAAGGAAAAATAGTTTCATGAATTCAGATTGGTACAACTCATGATTGATGAGTTTGTAACCAAATTCACAAGATGTGTACCTTATATCAGAGAGGAGAAGCATAAGTTATAGAGAATCTTAAATTGTCTTCCTATAATTTATAAAAAAAAAATATAGTTTGATAACCCTAAGATGATGGATGAGATGGTGCGGAAGGCCAGATTTGGTTATAAACAATTCAAGGGTAAGAGTGAGCAAGGACATAATTGGTCAAATAAAGGTGACTCCAACGGGAAGAAAACCAAACCAGCATATCTGAAAAACTTTGGGAGAAACCACCAAAGAAAGAAGTTTAGCAAAATGGCTGACAATCAAACAACTGAATCATAAAGTGGGTCCAAACAAGTGAATTGAAATAAAAAAAGAGAGGGGATTGTTAAAATGAAAGAACCTTTGAAGTGTTGGGGTTGTGGGGAACCTCATTTATTGAGTGATTGTCCACATAGGAATATTCAGATAGTACAAGTATTGAGAGAGGCAACTACGGTTAATGATGTAGCAAGGAACATCCCCAAAATCAAAGTTTCCTTAGAATATCATCAAGCAAAACACCAGTCCACTATGGTCGAAATGGATGGTAAGATTGTTGACCAATCTGTTATAGTTTTAATAGATCCATATGCATGTTTGAGTTATATCAGTCCTCAAATTGTAGAAAAATGTAAATTAAAGTCAGAGAAGTTTCAACATTCTTGGTTAGTCCATTTAGCCACTGGTACAAAATGAAAAGTAACTCATAAGTTACCCCAAACCATAAATCTAAATGGATACCAAATAGAATTAAATATAAATATTCTACCATTAGGGTGTTATGATATACTGATAGGGATGGACTAGTTAGAAAAAAAAAAGGCTATGATGAGTTGTTTAGACAAAACCTTACAATGCATTGACAAGGAAGGAAAATCTGTTATAATCAAAGGAAAGCCTAAAACCATATCTGTGAGACAAATTTCAACCCTTCAGTTAAAGAGAAATTCTAGAAAAGGGTATCAAGTGTATTCTATTCATATAGAGGACTTGGGACAACAAGCAGAAGAAAATCTGTTAGTAACATTACTAGTGCAAAGAGAATTTAAATATTTTTTTCCAGATGAAATTCCTTATCTACCTCCTAAGAGAGAAATTGATTTTTCAATTGATTTAGTGCTGATATAAACTCTAGTTTCTAGAGACCCATACAGAATGAGCACTCCAGAAGTAATGTAGTTAAAAATGCAAATACAAGAGTTGCTGGATAGAGGTTACATTAGACCGAGTGGATCCCCATGGGGAGCATCGGTGCTATTTGGGAAAAATAAAGATGGTACTTTCTGTATGTGTATTGATTACCGTCAATTAAACAAGCTGAAAATCAAAAACAAATATCCATTTCCTAGGATAGATGACCTCTTTGACCAAGTTATAAGGGCAACAGTGTTTTCAAAAATTGATTTAAGCATTGGTTACCATCAGTTAAGGATTAAATATGAATATATTAGTAAAACACCATTTAGAACCTGGTATGGACACTATGAGTTTGTGGTCCTACCGTTTGGGTTGACTAATGCACCCGCCACTTTTATGTGTTTAATGAATAGTGTCTTAAATAAATACTTGGACAAGTTTTTACTAGTATTTATTAACAACATTTTGATTTATTCAAAAAGTGAGGCAGAGCATAAGGAACATCTTATAATTGTGTTGCAAACTTTAAGGGAAAATAAATTGTATTCTAAGTTTAGCAAATGTGAGTTTTTCAAAGATAAAATTCAATACTTAGGGCATATAATTTTAGAACAAGGGTTGGTTGTATGCCCAGAAAATATAAAAGCAATCAAAGAGTGACATGTATCTACTGATGTATCAGCTGTGAAATCCTTTATGGGAATTGCAAGATATTACTGAAGGTTTGTAGAGAAATTTTCAGCCTTAGCCTACCCCATTAATTCCTTGCAAAGGAAAGGAGTAAAATTTGAATGGACTGAAAAATGTCAAAATATCTTTGATTAGTTAAAAATGAAACTTACTACAACACCTATTCTAAATATTGTTGACCCAGAGCAGGAATTTGTAGTATGCACAGATGCTTCTGGAGAAGGATTAGGGGGAGTATTATTACAAAAAAAATAAAATTATAGCCTATGAATCTAGAAAACTTAAGAAACATGAACATAATTATAGTGTTTATGATCTTGAGTTGGCTATTGTAATACATGCTCTCAAGATATGGATACATTACCAACTAGGAAATAAATTTGTACTGATGAGATATCACATCATCCTAAAGTATTTCTTAACTCAAACCAACCCAAATGCTAGGCAAGCTAGGTGATTGTCTTTCCTGAGTGAATTTGACATGGAAATAAAACACATCAAAGGTAAAAAAAACAAGATTACAGATGCATTAAGCAGAAATTATTGGCAAAGTACAGATAACATTGGGAGCAGTGTCAAATTTTACTTTGAGGGACTAATTCAAGGGTTAGTGGACCAAGACAAAAAATATGAAAAGCTTCAAACTCAAATGCTGAAAAAATAAATGAAAGGATATACACAAAATCAGAATGGGCTGATTTTCTACAGAGATATATTGTACATTCCTAATGTAGACTCCATAAAGAAAGAAATTTTGGATGAATACCATAAAAGGATCTATTCTAAACATCCTGGATACTAGAAATTACTCACATCTTTGAGAAATAACCTATTTTCGCTTGGAATGAAAAAGGATGTAGCAAGTTACTTGGCTAGATGCATTGAATGTCAACAGGTAAAGGTTGAACATCAACATCCAGCTACGTTGCTGAATCCTTCACCTATTTCAGAATGGAAGTGGGAAACTATTTCCATAGATTTTATTAATGGTTTACCAAGAACCAAATATGAGCATGAATCTATTATGGTTGTAGTGGATACTTTGACTAAAGCTACTCATTTTATACCTGTACAGTCTAACTTTGGGAAAACTCAAGTAGAAAATGTGTTTATGAAGGAGAGAGAAGAAAATTTACTGCAGCATTTCGGAGGAGCTTGTTTGGAGGCATGGGTACTAAATTAAATTTTAGTACTTCCTATCACCCCAAAAATGATGGCAAAACAGAAAGAACAAACCAAATTGTGGAGGATATGTTATGGAAAGGCCAACCAAGTGGGAAGATTATTTACACTTAGTAGAATGCGCTTACAACAATAGTTACCAAGCTTCCATAAAGATGATCACTTTTGAAACTCTTTATGGCAGAAAGTTTCATACTCCCATAATTTTGAGTAAAACTAAAGATAAAATGATACTTGGACTAGAAGCTTTGCAGGAAATGGAAATGGTTGTGAAAAAAATTCAGAAAAATATCAAAACAGTTTAGGATAGACATAAAATTTATGCAGAAAAAAAGAGAGTTCACTGGAAATTTATTGTGGGTGATCATTTATATCTGAGGATTAGGCCTAAGAAGAGTACTTTGCACACTGAAAGTTGTGCAAAATTAGCTCCACGATATTGTGTACCATTTGAACTGCTGGAAATAGTGGGACCAGTGGCCTATAAATTGGCCTTACGCATTCATGTTAATGTTCATGATGCGTTTCATGTTTCTTTATTAAAAAAATATGTACATGATTATTCTCACGTTATTGGTTGGAATGTGATTTAGGTGGAACCAGAAGGGGAATTCCTTCCAAAGCCGCTTCAAATCTTGGAGCGAGAAGAATTGAACTTCAGAACCGGACCGTAGCCAGGGTAAAAGTGCAGTGGAGGCACTTTACACCCGAAGAGGCTACCTGGGAATGAGGATTTAATATGATGGAAAAATATCGATCCATGTTTACCGAGTGAATTAGTTAATTATTTTGTTAACACTGAGGACGATGTTTGTTTTTATAGGGGGAATATGTAATACCCCAAGTTCCTATTCTTTTTAATTGACAATTGAATAAGTCCAAAGGGGAAGTGGACACCAATGGAGAACTAGTATGTGGATTTATTTTATTTTTAACTAACAAAAATAAATGGAAAAGTTATGTGTGCAATGACTAGATTGATAATTGAGATATGAAACCTAAATCCATGAGGATGTGAATAAGGTGATGAGACCTTCCCACACCTTCTAGAAATCATTGGAAGGAATCTTACCAAAATTATATTTGGAGATAAACATCTAATTTCCCCAATGAAGATGAAAGTAATTGGGAAGAGGAAGAGAAAGCTAGGAAAGAAGAAAAGACAGCTTTAAAATACCTCTATGATGGAAAGCCTAGGAAAAACGGAAAGAAATCATCCTAAAATTATTGGACGTAGTAATTGGAAATAGGCTTGGGAAAGCACATCTTAAATAAGATGCTCCAGGATAGAAAAAGGGGTTGTCTATCACTGGGAGCTAAGGTCTCAACTCGGGGGTGAGTTATGGAGAGAGAACTCTATGGTTGGGTGGAACTGGTTATAGTAATTGGTATTCACACCTATCTACAATTTTACTAATTGATATGATTTTCAAATATCAGTTAAAGGATATCTTATTTGGAAATTGTTAAGATATAAATATGTGAAATTGTTGAAGTTAAGACTTGCAGATTTTACTTATTTGAATTATCAATTAGTATAAAGATCTATAAATGTCCCATAAATTTAACGGATTCTGTTACTGAGGCAACATTTGAATCTGTATGGTTGTACGGACAAAGTAAATTTAAATCCAAATTCAAGAATGTCTAAATCTGATAACAGGTTTAAATTTTGGATTGGGATTATAACCAAGAAAAATTCTATTTCATTTAAATAGTTAAAATGTTATTAGTCATTGACAAAAATCTCAAAAGATAAAGATCAAGAAACATAGATTTAGTTCAAATCTGAGTCATAATAGTTTACACAGTTTGAGAAGGGTGCACAGATACCATTACGAGGAAACATGTATAAGAATTTGGTATGCTGAAATGAAACTTTGAGTGTTGACAGGAATTAAACAAATTAATTATAGTAGGATTAAAGCATTCGATTCTGTCATAAATTCTACCTTCATTATTTTAGCATGTAATCATTATTCTAGATGGAAGAAATAAATACAGACTATTCAGAATTTAATGTTAAGAAAATCACTATATTTAGAAGAAGAATATAGAGAAACGAGCAAGAAACTGATTCTTGATAAAACCCTCTTATAGTAAAATGAAATAGTATATTAAATTCAAATATACAAATTTGAATATGATTCATGCATCTAGAAAGAGAAAAATGCTAGTATAGTCGGTACTTTCATCGTACAGACTATTACAATTACCATAATGAAAGTTAAAAATATCTGATATCTAGATATATATATAACTGTATAAATATATCGATACTCTATGCAGTAGTAAGAAGTCATAACAGGATTTTTTTATGAAAATCGTGTTTACAAGTAGATATATGTACTATGAAGTTATAAACACGAAAAAAGACAATAAAACATCTACCTATAATTACGCTCTTGTTAATGAGACAAGGCTATGGAAGCCTAAAGAGACTATTGATTGTACAATATGGGAAATATATACATATACATGCAAAATAAAAATAAGTATATATTTTTTCAAAATTAAACCAGAATGCTCGGTATGTAAATATTAAGAATGGAATACAAATACAACCAAATAGAAAACATCACAATAAGAATTGAATAGAGTAACATTATATGAAAAATTAATACGGTCTAGAATGGGGCTATATGCCCAGAAATTCTTAAATGTGTTTGAAAATTCAAAATAAAACTTAGCACAGTACTGTCACAAAGGTATAATTATATTAAAATTTATATTCCACAATCTAGAAAAATCTGGAAAGATGATTGGAGGAGAAGAGACATCCCATAATGAAGCAATAACCTTGGTAGGCAAGGAATTACAATTGATAAGATAATATAGTAGTTGAGTAGGCAAATTAATTTTGTAACAAGTGGAGGAAGCATAGATGTACCTACACATTTCAAACGAACATATTAGAAACTCTGCAACAAAATTTAATTGCCACATGATGGAACTCATGTGAAAGTTATGCTAGAAGTTACAAGATATAACTTCAAACATTCGTCTTCTTGGATTTCATACATGTAGTTACAAAAACAAAACTACAATATATAATAAGTGTTGCTAAGATGTAAAATAAAGTCATATGAGGCAACCCTCATGAGCCCAAAATGCACTGAACATAGATGGGGGAGATACGAAACCACCCCATGAATACCTATTCCAGGAGTAAGATTGATGGAAGGGTAACCTTAGGGGTCGACACTGCCCATCTACTATGTCCTTTAACCAGATTCAGTCCTACGTTCATACATGGATATGAATCAATCGAATTACAACCAATATGGAAAGAAAACTTATGAGTAAATAACTGGCTCAAACAATAGAAAAAAAAGGATTGTCTGCATTTTGAATATTAAGGAAACAATAAGTACTGCAAAGAGATAATAAGTCAAACTTACCTTACGAATGATTCGAGGGAAAAATTCATACCAAAAGAACCGGAAATTGAAGAATCTAAAGAAAAATGTTACAAAGGGAAAGGTTTGAAAAAAAAAACACAAGGTCAATAATCCCAATCGATATAGCTGTAGAGAATAATTCTATTGAGACAGTGGATTATTTGGCAAGAAGTCAACATGGTTAAATATGCAAGGCTATGTTTTTCCATTAAAAAAATAAAATACCTAATGGAAATTAGGCAGTAACAGAGAACCTATACCATTTACAAAGAGAAATGGAGTTAGAGAGTCTTACCAAGCATTCGAAAACCATTAAGAGGAACGGTGGAAAAATGTTGCAGTGGTTCGACATCCTGAAGGTGAATATTTTGCTCCAAATTGAACTATAGTTCTCAGTAGGAAAATCAAAGAATGATAACCACTGAGAAGTTAACCTTTTAACAGGACTACGACTAAAACCCTAACAAATTGCCACCATACAAGTGCTATCCGATTAGGAATGTCACCTGGATCAATACTTCGAAATGGTAAATCTAAGAATCGTCATGTGGTGAGGTACTGAAGGGGTTACGATGATAGCAGGACGAGTTAATGTGGTTGAAGACATGATAGTACAAATAAATCTCTATAAGGTCGCATTAGGTTCTAGGATTGGATTTCGTGAACTGACAACACTAATGGCAATTCAAACTCATCCATAGAGTAGGTATAAACTTAATGAAATTTAAGTTGAGATACATTACGCAACATGCTAGTGTCCTAAGAAATTAAATCAAGATAACGTGGAAATCATGCTATCAAATAAAAATCCTCAAGTGCAGGGATAAACTAATGGTGTGAATGGTGGTATGACCAACATGGACTCATATGTACCACTTGAAATCTTCCAAAAAGAATGACCTTGCTTTAATATATAATCTAGAACAAACTATGGTTAAATGAAATTCAAAGTAACCTAAAGAACTCAATTTTGGAACTATAATAAAGCACTAAAGGAGTTTCAATAAATGCAAAAAGGGTTTAAAGAAGGAGAATCCATTATATCGAATATATTAGATGTGTACATTCGGAGGGTGTCTAACTACTATATTAAGGAGACCCTTTTTAATATATAAATTCAATCAAAGTGATTATATAAGTATAAATGAGGTAAATGATGATAAAAAATGTGGTACATAGATATATTTTAAGTGAAGGAGCCTCATAAAAATATATATATATACATTATTTCACAATACATATGTTAAACCTTTGCAGGTGGAGATTTTCATAATTGCATTAGTGGGCTTAGGACAAAGGATTCATAATTAATTAAATTCTCAATTGTTTCTTGATTGTAATAGTGAAGTAGGAGATTAGTATCTCAAATGTTAATGAATAATGCACATATGTCACATAAATAAGGGAAATTGTAGTTCACATATCATCGAAATGTGACGAGAGAAAAAAATTGTTAGAGATTCAAAGACATTACATTGAAGTACCAGACAAGTAAGGAAAAGGAAAAACTGAATTACGAAAAATCAAACATAAAAATGTGATATAAACATTACTCAGAGAATGTGATATAAAAATGAAACAAATAAGGAAAAGGAAAACTAAATTACTAATCTCTAAAGGGACAGGCTCATCGAATTTTGACACATATAGGTAGTAGGCTAACATTGAAAGTGGGAGAACAATTGCAAGGAGAATTGCTGTAATACCTTAAAAAGCTAAGATTTTAAAAATATGAAATTGTATTAAAATAATATATCAACAAATATTGAAATGTATACATGTAAAGAGTATAACTTTTTGTACCAAATTTGAACCCTGAAATGTCAGATGAATACCCTCAAAATCCTTAGACAGCTCAGCTGGGATATAAAAATTGAATAATAATTTTATAGAAAAATATATTGTGATGAGGGATGAAAGAAGGAGGAAATAAAATCCTTGGAACAATGGTTGAAACATCAAAATGATAAAGTAAAACATTAGTATCCTACTGATCTACCAAATCCTTTCTCTGTTCGACAATAGAAGGAGAAAAGGGTATCAAAGAAATTTAGTTCAGTAATATCAAGTAGCAAGTACCAACATGATGAAATCATGAGAGTAGTGGAAAATCTAACTAAAACAATACAATTTTCACTTACAAAATTCAATGTTGACACATTCTAAGTGAACAATGAATTCAGGAAAGGAAATTTTAACTCCATGGAATCACCAAGTTGATTTTCTACGATAGAGATGCCAAACGGATATATACTTCTAAGGGAAAATATTGTTTGGAGGTGTTGGCCTGTGACCACACGTAACATGGATAAGTGGTCCCTATAAGGAAATCATAGGGAAGATGCGTGAATGTTTAAGGGGAAGTCCATGCTATTCATGCACGGTCCAGAAGGATGTCCAGCAGTCAAAATAACAATTCAAGAGCCAGACCAATGGACACGTTCAAAACACTCCACACTGTTCAAGGTCGAGTCGAGCTTATCCACAAGCTTAGCAGAGACTAGCATTATAGAATACCTTTTAATGCTAAAACGTCTTGAAGTTAAAAATAAACAATATTATCCTTCTTCCAAGTTCGAGTACAATGAACGCTTGTATTCACTGTGCCCAGATCCAACCACAACCCGGAACAAAAATTGCACGAGATTTATACCAAGCAGTGCCCTCGAAGAAGTCTTGTTAAATATGCTCACCCGCAAATCAATGGTTTACATTAACTCCGGGAACGCTCTCTTCAAATTCCAAAAAAATCTTAAGTGCCTAAGTAAGTGGTTTCAAGTTTTGGTAAAGGAAATTACGTGGTGATAGATGGAGCCCATGCCCTTTAATTTTAATTCAAATAAATCATAGAAATGGCTTATTTTCCTTAAAATAACTTAAGGGTTTTGGAGGAGGCGCAAAGGGAAAAATAGGAAGTCAGGATCAAAGCGCAAAATTGAAGCAGATAGATGGACGGTAGAGATTAAATCGAAAATTTTACAGGATAGGAATTGGGGGTAAATGCTAAAATTTTTGAAGTGTGATATGCGATGCGGTGGGGCGTGGTCGCAAATCGTGAAATCACAGGTTTTAGAAAATAAGTGTGGAGGTAAATGTTAAATTCGTCGAAGTACATGGAAAGGTGATGTTCCAAGGTGATGTGGAAAGGTGATGTGGTAGATGACGTGGCTGTGACATGGCAACCTAACATGGTAGATGATGTGGCCCTAGCTCACATACAACACATCGCAAGTTTTAAAAGTTAAGTGCAAAGGGTATGTGTTATAATCGCCAAAGTTTGATGTGCAATGTGGTGGGGCCCAATTACAAATCACAAATCTCAAATTCAAAAGATAACCATAGGAGGCCAGTGATAAAGTTGACACAGTGTGATGTGCGATGCCAAGTGGGACCTGATCATATAGCGCACATCACAAGTTTTAAAAGATAAGTGCTAAGGAATAGTTAAATACAAAAAAATTCGAAGTGCAGTGTTGTCACAGATGCGATGTGGTTCTAAGATGAAATATAAAGGATTTCAAGTCTGGGCTTATGAGGTTTGTGTGCCATTTTATGAAGAAATAGGAAAAACATGGCAGGAATACTTGTGGTAGAATACGACCAAACAAGGAGAAAAAGGGGTAGTGAAGACATCAAGCAAAACTAATGATTCAAGAATCTCATCAATTCAATAATCCCACAATGGTTCTCTAAATATAAAGAGCCAAGGGTTCATAGCATTTGTCACCTCTTTGTCATCACATCAGCCAGATCATGATCATTTCACGATTAATAATCTATTTCCCACCTGTTCATGGCCGCTCCTCGTCACACCACTTTGAAGATACCGGGATTTTGCATCCTTTAGTCAACCTTGTCTTTTCTTTTTACTGTTAGATAGTGATGTTTTTATCATGAAATCCTTATTTCAGCCAAGTATGTTTTGATTCTCTTTTTATGGGAGTGATTGCTTGATGCACACTCTACTATTTTGTTAGGATATTTTGGTTTCCACCTGTGTGGGTGGATCATGAAAGAATATTCCATCATAAACCCTCAAGGAGAAATCTATATGTAGAGAGTTCTAAGATGAAAGAAAGGTTTTGTAATTTTGAATATTTGGTTGTAGTTGCGTATGATTGTGGTCCCTATGCTCTGAGATACATATTTGGGAGAGATGTTTAATATTAATATGACATAGAAATTTTATTTGGATTATGGATGGAGCAATGAGTAGCATGTGTATGTTACCTTTTGTTATCAATAATCTCCTTTTTATGCACAATCATCTTTCATTCCTTGTTGCTTTTATATTTCGTGTAATGTAGCTGCTGGTGGTCTCCAATTTTATTCTTTAATTTACATCTGTGTAACGCTTAGGTGTTAATGATCATGTACTAATTTTGTTGCACTCCCTTAATTCATACTCCATGAACCTATGTTATTTTCCATGTCCCATTTATATCCACATCCTCTGAGTCTATGTGGGACATATTCTTAATCCTCTTAAGCATGTCTCTTCTGGGCTCCTTCTATGTTCTCTCTCAATGCCTATGCATAATTTTAAAGCTTCTACTCATTGTTTTATACTTGGCCCATATAAAAGGCATCAACCTAATAGCCTCCTAAGCCCTCTCACAGTTTGTGGAATTCACATGAATCAGGCTGAAATGCTCTTCTTCAGTCTTGAACCACCAAAACCATTATTCTATTGACCCATATTCTGTCAGAGTTATTTATACAGTTGTCCACCTTTAACCTCTGATTTAAAGATGTCCTAGGCAGTGATCTTTTGCAACTCAAGGTTTTCTTTAGGAGCTACAACATCTTTTTGGCACCGTTGCTGGGGATACGAATGAAGAAATATTTTCCTTGGGATACAAAATTATCTTCACCCTTAAATTATTTGATGAAAAAGGGTTGAGAGTTTCGTGCTCCTCACGTTGATGAATCCACTATAAAATAGTCCTAATCAGAAGTAATCCTGGCTTTCATTAGGCCTCACAACAGATTCAGATCCACCATCTACCTCCACCTTTAAGTCAGATGGTTGTGTCAAGTTTCCTTTTGAACAAGTATGCCCCCTTGGCCCTCCTTTAACCTGTAAATGATATGCCACAAGTTTATTTAATGTTGTTTTCTCGGTTCACCAGCGAAGATAGTAATTTTGCATGGAGACATATTGAAAACTTTTGTTTCTTTGATGAGAATGTAAATGTAGAGAAATTAAATGTGGTGTTAAGGCTTTTTGTACAAACTTTGGATGGGGTAGCCTAGAAATGGTTCAAGTCTCTAGCTGACCACATAATCCACAACTGGGAAGAAATGGAAAGTTTCTTCACATTGAAATGGGGAGAAAATATGGACCATGGATATGTTCTCACACAGTTCAATTATCTCAAGAAGAGACACAAAAAGGATGTAACATAGTTTATAAACAGGTTCAATAAGCTTTATAGTAATCTTCCTACTGAAATAAAGCCTCCCCAATCACCTGCTAAGGTGGTTTTCGCAACATCTTTTTAGCCAGATTTCGGGTTCACCTTAAGAGAAAGAAGATCCACATCTCTAGATCAAGGGGAAGAGAGAACATGAAGCTAAAATAAATAAGGGGGAGGAGGCTTCTATTTCAAATCAGGAGAGCCAATTACAGGAGCATAGAATCAAAGAGATGAATAAGATTTTCAAGAACCTCTAAAATAATCTGGTTAAGCTTGAATTGAAGGCTAAGAATTCCCCTCCATGTTCGAGCCAAATGATTCCTAACTGGGGGTTTAATCCTCAATATCGGAGGCCCATAATGTAGCTGTTGCAACAGGCCGAGGAACTAACAGACATCCAAGAACATCAATTCATCTCCTACTCTGATGATGAGGAGGGTGAACCCATCCTGCAAGTTGAACAAGAGGAAGAGAGATTCACTCGAGAGGATCAAGAGATTGACAATTACTGCAGGTAGTTTTTGGATTTCATGCAAGCTCAACTCGAAGAAAATAATGAGCTCAGAACCTTCAGAAAGAATAAAAGGAAGAGTCGATATCAAGAGAACAAACCCCTCCTAGTCCTGCTAGTAAAGGGAAGAAGTTGTTAGAAAAGTTAGCTCCTCATAAGGCCACTGCATCCACTTCCAAAATCCAAGGAAATGATCCTTCCAGGAATAATAAGCCCACATATATACCCTTGAAGCTGCTTGACCCTCCTAAAGAGCAGTTCTAAGAAGCCATTACAGAAAAATGGCCCACTCCCTTTAATATCAAAGAATAATGACCTATGATGGTTCCTCGACTGCACCTGGGAAATCTTTTCCTACCATATTCTGAAGAAGAGGGAGGTGAACTTACCCTCCATGAAGAAGGGGAAGAGCTGGAGTATTTCCCAAAGGAGAACACTAAAATTCAACAAAAGTCAGATGGCCAAGAAATAGAGGCAGCAGAGCTTAATGGTTTATATCTACAAGAGCATCTTCAACCACTAGTGTTGTATTCAGAGATTGAACACCAACCATGTGTGCCCAATGAAAGCCAAGAAAGCTTGCCAAAAGAACACGAATCAGGTTTTTTGATTCAATACCACTCAAATATTATTTCTGAGTGTGAATAAGATCATAAAAGCTCTTCATCATTAAGTTCTTCTTTGGATCTTAAGGAGGAAACACAACATATTATTATTATTCATGATCCTTTACCCTAGATGATTGAGAGATTGCAGCCCCCTGGAAAGCCTCTGTATGACAAAGGAAATGATGAAGAGCACACAAAAAATTTGATTATAATGGAAAAGGAGAAGAAATAAGAGTCATCCTTGTTGTTTGAAGACAATCATTGGCAGCACAGAATCAAAGCGATAATTTGGAATGAGGTTTGTTTTCTTGCTACAAATCCTCGAGAAAAACTCATGTTGCATGTTTACCATGATCCTTTTGTTAGTATGTTGTAGCCATTAGTGCAGGAAGAAATTCCCATGTTCATAAATGGAGCTATGAAATTTAGTGGAAGAGATAATTTTCCACATTTTAAACCCATTTCTCTACCTATAGGAATGGGATCCCAATTTCAGTCAAGCACTTATTTGCTTGACTAGTTACATTGGAAGTCTGGTTATTATTTGATGGGATAATTTTTTATCAGAGTAGGTGTAGGTAGGAGTGCCAATAAGCTCAATACTATAAGAATATTTCCATTTTAGTTTCATTTTGCTTTGCAGTTTTCATTTCAAGTGTGTTTCAATTTCCAATTTTAGCATAGTTCATATTTCAGCATTTAAGATTTTCAACGTGTGGCAGTGATTTCTTTTTTATATAGCTCGCAGTGCACAACTGAGTTGTAGTTTCAATTGAAGCTTACAATACGAATTTGTGACTCCATGAGCCCAATAAAGCACAAGAATTCAAGGCCTTCAGGTTGTCAACGCACTTACAACACCGCGTTGTCCCCAAATGGAGCCAATGTTGGGCTTTGATCGCACATAACATGGAGAAGTAGTCCCTATAAGGAAATCACAGGGAAGAGGCATGAACATTTAAGGGGAAGGCTAAGTTATTCCTCCACATGAAGGAAGAATGCTCCATAGTCAAAAGAACAGTTCAAGAGCTAGACCAATGGACATCTTAATAACATTGTGCACAGGTCAAGGTTGAGTCGGGCTTATTCACAAGGTGAGGAGAGACTAGCACTACATAATATGTTTTAATGCTAAGATGTCTTGAAGTTAAAATTAAACAAGATAGTAATTACTCCAAGTTCGAGCACAACGGCTCATATTCATTGTGCCCAGATCTAACAGCAACCCAGAAGCACAAATTGCACGATATTTATACCAAGGAGTGCCCCCGCAAGCAGTCTCATTAAATCGTCTCACACGAAAATCGACGGTTGCGATTAACTGTGGGAACACTCTCTTCAAATTCCAAAAAACCTCTTAAATTCCCCCTCAAGTGGTTTCAGGTTTTGATAAAGGAAATTACGTGGTGATAGATGGAACCCACACCCTTTACCTTTAAATCAGAGAAAGAAGAGAGACGACATATTTTCCTTAAAAGAACTTAAGGGTTTTGGAGGAGGCATTAAGGGGAAAATAGGTAGTCAAGATAAAAGTGCATAATTGAAGAGGAGATATGGACAACAAAGATTAAATCGCAATTTCAAATCACAAATTTTACAGAATGGGCACTGGAGGTAAATGTTAAAATCGTCGAAGTGTCATATACAACGTGGTGGGGCCCGATCGCAAATTGCAAATTGCACATTTTAAAGAATAAATGTGGAAGTAAATTTTAAATTCACTGAAGTACGTGGAAAGGTGGCATGGCATGATGACATGGAAGATGATGTGGCAGTGACATGGCAAGGTTACATGGAAAGGTGATGTGGCAGATGATGTGGCCCTGGCCCGCATACCGCACATCACAAGTTTTAAAAGTTCAATGAAATGGGCAAGTGTTATAATCGTCGAAGTGCAATGTGCGATGCGGTGGGACCCGATCTCAAATAGAGAATTGAAAGTTTTTAAGGATAACCATGGGAGGTACATGATAAATTTTTTTAAATGCAATGTGCGATGCCAGGTGGGACCCAATCGCATAGTGCATATTGCAAGTTTTAAAATATAAGTGCTAAGGAAAATCTAAAGATAGCAAGATACGAGGTGCGATGTTGGCACAGACGCGATGTGGTTCCAAGATGAAATCTAAAGGATTTAAAGTCTGGGATTATGAGTTTTATGCGCCATTTTATGAATAAATAACCAAAACACGGGAGAAATAATTGTGGTATAATACGACCCGACAAGGAGTAAAAGGGGCAGAAAACACATCAAACACAAATATCGATTCAAGCACCTCATCAATTTAATAATCCCATAATGGTTCTCTACAGATGAAGAGCCAAGGTGTCAGAACCTTCCTCTACTCTTCGGCATCACATCATTCAGATCCTCATCATTTCACTGTTAATAACGAATTTCCCACCTATTTACGACCACTCCTCGTCACACCACTTTGAAAGCTCCCAGATTTGGCCTCCTCTCGTCAACTTTGTCTTTTCTTTTTAATATTAGATAGTGATATTTGCTGGTGAAATCCTGATATCACCCGAGTCTGTTTTGATTATGTCTTTATGTTAGTGACTGCTAGATGCACGCTTTGCAACTAGTTTGTTAGGATATTTCAGTTTCACCTATGTGGGTCGATCATGACAGAATATTTGATCATAAACCCTCAATGAGAACTCTATATGTAGTGAGTTCTAAGATGAAAGAAAGGTTATGGAATCTTGAATATTTTGTTCTAGTTTTGTATGATTGTGCTCCCTGTGCTATGAGATACATATTTGGGAGAGTTGTTTTAACTTAATATGACACAAAGATTTTATTTAGATTCCAGATGGAGCAATGAGTAAAATTTATATGTTTCTTTATGTTATTAGTAATCTCCTTTTTATGTAAAATCATATTTCATTACATGTTTATTTGATTTTTGTGTAATGTAGCTACCAGCAGTCTACAATTTTATTCATGAAATTCTGTCTGTATAATGCTCAGG
Organism: Pinus albicaulis; assembly: GCA_034641835.2. Classification (NCBI taxonomy): domain Eukaryota; kingdom Viridiplantae; phylum Streptophyta; class Pinopsida; order Pinales; family Pinaceae; genus Pinus; species Pinus albicaulis. The sequence goes on along the minus strand of CM076580.1, from coordinate 216,521,396 downwards.
TGTTAAATCTAATGTAAGAAGATTGTTCCACTCCATTAATTTGCACTCTGCGAACCTACATAGTTGTCCATTTCTCATTCATATCTGCTCCCTCTGAGTTCGAGGGGGATATCTTCTTAATTCTCTTAAGTCTGTCTCTTTTGGGTTCCTTAGCTCTTCATTCTCAATGGCTCTGCATACTTTTAAATTTTACTCTCATTGTTTTATACTTGGCCCATCTAAAATCCAACAACGTCATAGCCTTTTGATCCCTCTCATAGTTTGGGGAATTCACACGAATTATGTTTAAATGGTCTTCTCCATTCTTGAACCACCAAAACCATTATTCTCTTAACCCATATTCTGTCAGGGGCATTTATACAATTGTCCACATTTAACCTCTGATTTTAAGATGTCCTAGGCACTAGTATTTTGCAAATCAAGGCTGTATCTAGGAGCTACAAGAGGAGGATGAGGATGAAGTCGAACTTCCATACAACTTATCATCTTCCAATAGATAGATAAATATAGAGGAAAAAGCCAATATTGTAAAACATGATGGGCAGATGTGTGCTAAAAAAACACAAGAATTGGGAATACTTTCTTTTATTAGTTATAATTACATACAATTACAATTATCAAAATTGCAGGGAAAAAATTCAATAAAAATCCTTGTATGATAGAAAAGGTCATACTCCACTTAGTTGGAGTTAACATAAGCACAAATTGTCTCAATTAATAGAAGTACTATAGTAGATGGAAACCAACCATAAAAGAAGTCCCTAAAGTAATTAGGTAAATTTAACTCATCAGAAGAACGTTGTAAGTTTACGAAGATGGTATTTCACTTCGACAAAATTGTTGACAACCACCTCAAAATTTCGAGGTCATGAGGATTGGAGTGAAAGTATAAAATCACTCTACCTTGTCTTACAAAAAAAATGGATTCAAAATTCAATATTGAAAAAGTTTTGTACATGAATCTGCTCACATGATTTTATTGTGATACAGGTGGAGAAAGAAAGGAACTCCCATTCAAATAAAATGATAGCGGTTAGAAGTGAAATGAAAACGATTCACACATGAGAAAGCTAATTGGGACTCATAAGTTATAATGAAAGAAACATAGAGATTGGAAAACACCGAGGACAATGTTTTTTTTAGAGGGGGACTATGTAATATCCTTATTTTTAACATTCTATAATAGAGAACACAGATGAAGGTGAGAGGGACCTCTGAAATAAAATATTTAAATATATTAATTGGGGAAATTAATATATAAATGTGGAAATAATACCATGAGGTAAAGACAAAGTAAATTGAGACCATGATCTCAAATCCATGAGGATGGAATAAAATCTAAATACTTTCCCAAAATCTCCAAAAAATCCTTGCAGAAAAAAATAAAATAAAATAAAAATATTATATGGGCGATAAGAATCTAATAGAAACCTCAGTAAATTGGAAAGTTACTGAAAAGAAGTGAAATAAAACTAGAAAGAGGAAAAATCTATTTTTAAAGAGAATTTGTGGAAAATGCAAAAGTAAAGCCTAGGCTAAAGGAAAAAAATTCCTAAATTAACTAGATGCAGTTATGGAAACATGCTTAGGGAAAGAAAGCTTAAATAAGCTATTCCTACTTAGATAAGGGGTTGTCTACACTTTGGAGAAATTTTTCTCTACTCGGTGGGTGTTGTGCATTAAGCTCAAGGTTGGGTGGCCAATAGTATTTACGAGATTGGTATGCACATTTTGTGAGGATATGTTTTATATTGTTGTATATTTTATGTAATTATGATGTAGTTGGATATGGTTGAAATTGATGAACTGTGGCTGAAAGTTTAATATATGTAGTTATTTTTCAAATTTTGTGTAATAATCTGCCGAATCATAATAAAAGAGTTGTCATATGTATTTAACAGAATGATAACTATAGAAGTTATAGTTAATTTTCAGTTATGTTACACAAAAAAATTATAAAATTAAGGGTAAGCAGAAAGAATCTCTAAACCCTTGGTAGGGTCTAAATATGTTTCTTAAATCCCATAATTTATATCTAAAATTTTTCTAGTTAATTTTACAATACAAGTATGAATAAAACATGTGTGTTACTTTAGTTAGGAAAACTAGTAAAACAATATCAATAAATATGTATTTCCAAAACAAGCCATAATCGAGCTATATTACATTTGTTGTAATATACATTGGAATTAGTTAAGCTGAGTATTTAGAAGTTGATTTAGAATAGAAATCAACTTATATTGAATTATATATAGAAAAGGGAACGTATGTATATCTATAAACACAGCCATACTGATAAATATTTTAGAATTATGGTAAACAACCTTATACACATTTATCATCCAGATTCATCTCCAATGACATGGAGTAGCAAGAGTACTATTAAGATAATTATACAAATGGAATCAAACATAACTGTGCTTATAATTACATCAAAAGTTACAACCCACGGATTATGTAATAAGTTGTAAAGATAAATTTTTCAAAGTGGATTTAAACGGTGGATATCTTCCATGGCTCTGGTAACCAACATCAAAAGATGAAGATAGAGATGATCAGGCACTGTAACTGTCGATCGTAAAGAGTCATATTAAAAAATAAATATGTTACTAGAAAACTGAAATAAATAAAATGAAAAAAGTTAGGAATTAGTTGGATAAAAATGGAATGAATAAATCTCAAAAAGTAGTATAGGGAGTGACTACATCTAGGTAATTAAAATATGGATGGAAATGTCTTCCTATGCAGATAAAGGAAGTCATTATAAATAACCAGTAGTTAGGATAGAATATAGTTACTGTGTGCTATAAATTAACATTATAAAGGGAATAATTAGTATACTGACCTTTAGGAAGAGGTATTCCAGTACTGGGTCAGTAGCGTTCAGAATAACTGTAGCATCTCAAAATATGGAGATAAATGATTCCTATGTTAATTACAAATTAAATTTTCATCAATAAAAATTGAACAAATAAGTTTGAAAATTAATTATTATACTGATACTGAACATTGCACAGAAATAGAAATCCAAAAGGAAATTATGAGATAAATAATAAGTAGAAGAGGGAATATATATATATATATATATATATATATATATATATATATATATATATATATATACATACATACCTCGTCCCTTATTTCATCTTAGTGGAAAGCTCATCATTCTTCAATGCATAGTATTAAATTTATATACTGTAATGGTATTGTACCAAAATTGGACTTGGAATTCGATATGCAATGACTCTCTTTTACAAATGAATAATTCATTATTCCTCTCTATACTCATAAAAATAACAAAATTCATATGGTACTGGTGAAAAAGCATAAAGGCTACATATACAGCTAAGAATATAACTAGAGAGTATGAAAATAAAGTTTTGGTAATAGTTCAATTCAATCTGGAAAAACAGTTAACGAAGTTCTTGTCTAATTGTAAGACACCTTGAGGTTAAAATTAAACAAGATTATCATTCTTCCAAGTTAGATTATAGTGAAGGCTCGTATTCATTATTCCCAGATCCAGTGGCAACCCGGGAGCATAAATTGCATGAGATTAATACCAAGGACTACCCTCAGAAGCAGTCTCGTTAAATCCTCTCACCCATAAATTGACAGTTAACATTAATTTCAAGAACACTCTCTTCAAATTCCAAAAAGACACTTAAGTGCCCCTAAAAGTGGTTTCAAGTTTCAATAAAGACAATTATGTGGTGATAGCTGGAGCCCACACCCTTTACTTTTAAATCAGAGAAAGCAGAGAAATGGTGTATTTTCCTTAAAAGAACTTAAGGGTTTTGGATGAGGCACAAAGGGGTAAATAGGCGGTCAGGATCAAAGCGTGATATTGAAGAGGAGAGATGGATGGTAGAGATTAAATTGCAATCAAAAATCACAAATTTTATAGGATAGGCACTGGAGGAAAATGTTAAAATCACTGAAGTGTGATATGCAATGTGGTGGGGCCTGATCATAAATCGAAAATTGCAAGTTTTAAAGATTAAGTGTAGAGGTGAATGTTAAATTCATCGAAGTACGTGGAAAGGTGAGGTGGCAAGGTGATGTCACAAGCTGGCATGGCGGGTCGCATGGCAGTGACATGGCAAGGTGACGTGGCAAGGTGACATGGCAGATGATGTGGCCTTGGCCCACATACTGCACATCACAAGTTTTAAAAGATAAGTGCAAAGGGTAAGTGTTATAAACACCGAAGTGCAATGCACGATGCAGTGGGGCCCAATTGAAAATCGTCAATCACAAGTTTTAAAGGATGACAGTGGGAGGTAAGTGATAAAGTTGCCGAAGTGCGATGTGCGATACCAGGTGGGACTCGATACAGAAAAATGCGATGTGCGGTGTTGGCATGAACACAATGTGGTTCCAAGATGAATTATAAAGGATTTTGTAATAGCCCAAATTTCTATGCTTTTTAATTTGATAATTGAATAAATCTAAAGGGGAAGTGGACCCTAATGGAGAACTAATGTGTGGATTTATTTTAAATTTAATTAATAAAAATAAATGGAAAAAGTTATGTGTGCAATGACTAGATTGAGAATTGAGATCTAAAGCCTAAATCCATGAGGATGTGGATAAGGTGATGAGACTTTCCGACACCTTATAGAAATTCTTGGAAGGAATATTACCAAAATTAGATTTAGAGATAAACATCTAATTTCCCCAATGAAGAGGAAAGTAATTGGGAAGACGAAGAAAAAGCTTAAAAAACAGAAAAGATAGCTTTAAAGTACCTCTATGAGGGAAAGGCTAGGCAAAGCAAGAAGAAAGCATTATGAAATTTATAGACAGAGAAATTGGAAACATGCTTGAGAAAGCACAACTTAAATAAGCTGCTCCAGGATAGATAAGAGGTTGTCTATCACTAGGTTTTAAGGTCTCAGCTCGGGGGTGAGTTAAGGAGATAAAAATCTAAGTTTGGGTGGAACTAGTCATATAACTTGCTATGCACGTTTATTTAAAAATGTTATGGTTCAATATGAATTTCTACTTATGTGTTTAAAGATTTTGACTTAAAAGAGTTAAATTAAATATAGATGAAACATCTGATACTATACTTTTAAAGGTGGCATAAAGTAAATTTCTCTAGTGATAGAAAATTTGTATATGTCCATACATTTAGCAGATATTGTATTCAGTAGGTGTCGTGAATTCTGCATAGTTGTACGGACGAGAACCATTTAGTTCCAAATTCCAAAAATTCTAAATATGAAGACCTATTAAAATCTGGGGTTAGGATTTCTAACCAAAACTTGTATATTTGATTAAGACATTAAACTATTGAGAATAAGAATATAAGGATGCATAAGTGTAGTATTGTGTAAACATAGTAGCATGACTATTTGATGTGAATATACCAACACTATGCTGTAATGATTTTAACTAATAAGTTACAGGAAGTGATAACATAATTTAGTATTGGAGTTTGGTGTTTCAGTTGAGTTATTCCTATATATCTGTTGGTGCTAATAGAAAGAGAAAAATAGATACTGAACATAAATTTCTTTAAGAAAAACAATATGAACAAAATACAGACCTAGAGAATCTCTATTTGTTTCATGAGTTAACCTTTATGATATTCGAATAATAGATTCAATTAAAAACTAGAGCTGAAAGAATTTGACATAAAATTTTAGATAATCACATAAAGAAGATAGTCAAGGTATATACTATTGTAGTAGAAGTTGAAGAAATATAAACTCACACTTGAGCATTCATGTCCGTATATAGAGAAAAATAAATATTTCAAGCAATAAAATATCTAAATTCAAGTGATTTTATATCAAAATATTTAACATATAATTCTCTGTTAATATGTTATTCAAGGGAAGATGCAAGGGTACTCATAATTACAAAAATAAAAAATTTAACCCCATAGTAAATCTAAACCAGTGGAATGCATGCACTCCATCATTATTTTAACAGTCTTCTATCTCAGCCAAAGAAATGGAACAATGTATTAAATTAATAAATTTATACAGTCCTGGAATTGATTCTCGAATGACAATCATTAATATTGTTCTCGAAACCGAATGTCAAGCCTGAGATTTTACATTAGTGAAAAAAATAAAAAAAAATAAAAAATCAATATTGAACTATGGGAGCAACTTGGAAAGAAGGCCCACAGAATACAGGCTTTCTTGATCAATTATACCGACCTGCATGAGAAAGAAAAGAGGTCGATCTGTTAGTCTCAAGTTCATTCGAATGAATGCAAGCCAATAGAAGGCAAGTTTAGCATCCCTGTACAAGTTCAATGCGTCAAAGGTCAATGCATGAATAAAAATATCTAAAACAGGAGTTAAGAACTATGTAAATAGAAAGGACCAGGTGGATGTTATACCTTAAGGTAGTTGGCATCCTCACAAGTATCTCTGGGAAAACAAAATAGAAGGAAGTGAGTATTGATCAGCGAGGGTTTCATTGTTCGCATTCAAGTAATGATAAGGAATTATCGTAAACCAGTTCACAATGAAAACAAAGGAGAAAATAATGTAAGCATGGGGAAATCTAAACGAAAATTTCATTTAGGGATTCAAGTACTGAGATATTAACAATTTCAATTAAATTAAAACAAATTTTATACCTAGGCTGAACCACTTTGAAGTTGGACAAAAGCATGCACAGTTGTGAAATAGTCCAGCATGACTGTAATGAGAAGTTTGAACATAAGGGGATATCATTAAAACACTGTGAAGTACAAAAAACTTTGATATTAGTAAATATTATTAAAAATTTGATATCATAAAAAAAAAAAAACAAATGAGAGTTGTAGGTTGTGTTTAGTTTTTAAAACAAAAATATAAAACGACTTAGACAATGAATTGATTTCAAGCTAGTTACCTCACAGAAGTAATTCATGAGGGAGCAGAAACCCATTGAAATCAACAATGCAATATGCTGTAAAAGACTTGAAACCAGAAGATACCATAGCATATAGAAAAAAAAGTTAATAAAACTACTTATCAATTCAGAATTTCAGTAAAACCATCAACACACATCTCTTTGCAAAAAAATCTTTAGATTGATAAAACTCAGGTAAAAATAAAAAGCGTAGCTTACGAGTGAAGCTCGAGCTTGGGGAAGATAGTGGTTGCATTTCAATGGAGCATTTCATTCCTAATTCGGTTGACAGAATCAAGCTATGGCGCATCACCGAAAAATGCAAAGAGGAATGAAAATCAAATGTTAAACTTTTTAAATGTAGCTTGGGTTAAACCCTACGTAATCCACACCCTAAAAGTGTCAACCGATGAAGAGTGTTCCCTCAGATTCCTGTCTCAAAAGGATGAAGATAGCGTGACCACGTGATCAAGTACTAAAAGGTTGGGTGGATGGCGTGGAGAATTAAATCACTATGTAAGAAAACTTATGAACTCAAATCCCCAAGCCATTGCACTGGGCTTGAGATGGGTGCAGTCTGAGTTGGCTTCATTAACCATTGAACAAATTATGAAGAGTGGTTAGTCGCAATGGGAGTGGCGTTAGGTTAATATAGATAAGTCGTAAGTTACTGTTATGAAAATCACACAGTACGCTTCATGAACAGGACAATCCTTTTAGATTAATGTAATAATGTCAATCCAGTAATATTCGGGATCAAAATTTGAGTAAGGTGGAATCATAAATGAGGCATTAAAATTTTAGTATTCAAACATAAATCATAATCAAGGGTAGGAGGATTTATTTAGTTAGTTAGCTTCCAGATGTGTAGGAAAATTAAGTAATTAAAGTAAAGAATACCTTTATGATATATGGATGCGACAAAGGGGTTTGGTTACAAGAAAAGAATTATGATAATGCTATATGGTAAGAAAAAAGGGTCTCATACATGTATCCACATGTATACCATAAAAAAAAACATATAATTCAATAAGAAAAATAACCTACTAATAACAAAATAATGGTATATAAAATGGGACAGAATATAAGTAAGCTCATGTAGAGAAAGTAAATTTTGTCTAAGGTTGATAAGGAAACATTATATATATGTATAATAATCTAATTATTATAAAAAGGATATAATAATTCCATTATTATAAAAAGGATATAATAATTTAATTATTATAATAAGGGTATAATAATTTGATTATTATCAAAAGGAGAACCGCAATGAGGAAGTTGGAAGAAAATGATATGGTTCAGTATAATGTTATCAATAGTGATCCCAAAATATAAACTCAATGAGGGAAATGAATGATGTTGACATGAACGACAGAATATCGTCAATTGAGAATGAATATCTATAACACTGCTACTAGGACTAGTGAAGAAAAAAAAAATTATGTAAGTCATAGGTATTACAAATGGGATCAGATAATTAGCTAAAACATTGGGGAAATTATGTGCTCACATAGGAAAAATATGCTGTTGTTAAAAAAAAAAAAAATTATGAATTTTTTTTTTGCTAATGTTAATTTCTTATACAGTGAACAGTACTTAAGAATACAATTGCTAACCATGACAGATGGGGACAGGTTGTACGTATATTTGGGTGGTGGAGAAAATACACTAGATCCAAATGCTCCGTTGATGGCCATGTTTCATAGAATGCAACGAGAAATGGCACAGCTTCAAAGCCACAATGAAAGGCTATCTTTAGCCAGTGAGGAGGAAGACAAATTAATAAGGGAATTGACTTCCCGGAACAGCTAAGAGGGGGAAGGTTCCAGTAGGAAGAGAAAAGGACAAGTCATTTATCAGAATATTTTGAGGAAGATGACGCCTCTAGACAAAGGAAGGAGTTACAGGGTGAATTCTGGAAATTTGAACCTCCCTCCTATGATGGAGAAAAAGAAGAAGATGTTGAGGCATGGCTTCTGAATATGATATAGTACTTTTAGGTTTACGAATATGAAAGTAACTTAAGAGTCAGGCTGGATATTTATTAGCTATAAGGTAAGGCTCCCTTGTGGTGGGAAGAAAAAAAGATGGTCCATGTCCTTGATGGAAAAATGGTAACTTGGGAGGATTTTGAAGTCAAGTATAAAAATCGATACTTGAGTGAACGTTAATATGATGAAAAGAAAAAAGAGTTTCATGAACTCAAATTCCGACAACTCACGATTGATGAGTTTGTAACCAATTTGAAAGTCATAACCCAACATCTTTGTGACCCATTTTTTCTTCTTTTCTAAAGATAGTCTTTGTTGCAAAAAGTGTTTAAGACTATCATGATCAGTTTTTACCTTGAAGTGTCTTCCCATTTGGTAAGGTCACCATTTATTTAGTGCATGTAGTATTTCTAACATTTCCTTGTCTTAAATAGCTTTCTGTAAATACATTCCTTTGATTGGAAAAATTTCAAAAGAAATGGGTCTTCCTTACTGCATTAAAGTTTCACCAATTCGATTTCCTGAGGCATCACATTCCATAGTAAAGGTTTTTGTGAAATATGGCATAGCTAAGACCAGTGTTAGGCACATTGCCTCTTTAAGATTTTCAAAGGCCTTAGTTGCTTTATGAGTTCATGAAAATGCATCTTTCTTCAATAATGTTGTTAGAGGTGCTGCTATTCTCCCATAATTCTTAACAAACTTCCGATAATACCCTGCTAACCGGAGAAATCCTAGCAAATTATTTATGGTTGTGGGGTCTTTCCATTCGTTAATGGATTTAATTTTGTTAGGGTCTACCTTAATAACCTCGTGAGATAAAATATGACCTAGATATTCCACCTCTTGTACTCCAAAGAAACTTTTGGATGCTTTTGCATATAATTTTTTCTCCTTCAATAGTTTGAGCACCCTCTCAACATGTTGAATATGATCCTTCCAAGACCTGTTGTAGATTAGTATATCATCAAAAAATACTAGCACACATTTTGTAAGGAATGGTTTGAAAATGGAATTCATCAACCCTTGAAATGTAGAAGGTGCATTGGTAAGGAAAAAAGGCATGACTGAAAATTCATAAAGACCCTCATGATTTCGAAATTTTGTTTTCATAATATCTTTAGTCTTCATTCTAATTTGATGATATCCTGAACGAAGATACAACTTGGTAAAATAAATTTCTCCATGTAATTCATCAATTACAGGAATGGGAAATTTATATTTAACAATGAGCTTATTGAGCTCCCTAGAATCTAGACACATGTGCCATGATCCATCCTTCTTATGCAGCAATACCACTGGAGCAAAGAAAGAACTTTGACTAGGTTGAACTATACCAACCTCTAACATTTCTGCAATCATACATTCAATTTTTCTCTTTTGGACATAAGGATATCTATAGGGCTTGATGTTCGGAGGAACACTTATTGGAATCAAATGAATAGCATGCTCGTGATCAAAAATAGTTGGGATTATTTTAGGAGTTTCAAACACCTTGGAAGGACTATCCAATAATTTTTGGAGATATGTAGAAATAGATGATTTTGGTGTTGGAACTTCTAGTGAGCATAATGGTGCAATTACGCTTCATTATTATTTCTTCAGAAGCTTTGTCATTACATTAGAGCTTATTATCTTTCCCAGCTTCCCTGCGATACCTCATTATGTGACTTCCTTTCCTTCTGAAAAAAATTCAAGAAAATTTCTTGAAAATTAAAAGCTACCATCCCCAAAGATTGTAACCATTGTGCACCTAGTACAACATCAATGCCTCCCATTGGAATGAAAAGCATTCGACTATTTAATACATATTACTCCATGGTTAGATTGATATTATTGCATTTTTCAGAACAATTTATAGTTCCTCCATTTGCAACCATCACTTTACATCTCGGTGCTAGGTATACGAAAAAATTAAATTCCTTGGCTACCTTAAAATGAATAAAATTAGGGGTACTACCCAAATCAATCAACACTATTACCTTTGCTTCTTGATATGTCCTTCTACCTTAAGAGTTTGAGGTGTGGTAATTCATTCCAATTCATCACATGATATGGTAGGATTCATTTCTTCCTCTTCTAGAGTTGGTTACTAGTGTATATCCTATTCTTTTGAAGATTCGTTTTGATTTTATTCTTCATCTTCACAATCTATGTAAAATAATTTCTTCTCAACACACTTATGACCTTCAGTGTATTTGCTATCACGACTATAGAAAATCACTTTTTCTCTTTTTTCTTCCAATTGTTGTGGTGTCAACCTTGTAGGTTGTGGAAGTCTAGGAGTAGCAACACTTCCATCTTTATATATGTGAGTGGTAGGCTTCCTTGTCACCATAATTTTACATTCATTTTTTCTTGCCAACCTGAATGCCTTTTCTAATGAATTAGTTTCCCAAATGCGAAATTCATGTTGTATGTTATCCTTTAAAGTCCCTATGAAGACATCAATCTCATGTTCCTCTGGAATATCAGTTGCTCTTATATTCGATTTTTGGAAGTCCTCAATGTGCTCCACCACTAAACACTTTTGTTTTAGATTTTTCAATTGGCTAACGAAGGTGTTGCTTTCTATATCCTCACAATGTGTTATCATTTCCTCCATAAAGGTTCACCAAGTGACAAATTTTTAATGGGAGAAAAACCATCGATACCATAAAAACATATTTTGTTCTAAATGTAAAGTTGCAATGCGTACCTTTTGTGTGTTTCTCACATTATTGAGATAAAAAAATTTCTCCATCTGTAGTATCCATGTTACGAGATCCTTGCCATCAAAATTCCTCATATCCTTATTTGGAATATCGTGGTTCTTCCACCCAACATTAGAGTTTATGAAATCGTGATTAAAATTTATTTTTTTCTCATCATGAGTTTCCTCTACTATCTTTTTGCGATTAAGAAACATTTCTTGTATTAACCTTTTCAAACCTTCCATGTCTACTTTTACACCATTATTCATGATTTCCATGTTGTCTTTCATTTTTTCATCGATCTTAGCTTCCATTTCATCCATATTAGCTTCCATGGCAGCTTCCATTCCATCCATCTTATTTTTTGTTTCTCTTTGCGAGAGTGAAATTTGGTTTACTTGCTCTTGTAATTTTGATATGTCATGTCATATTTCTTCATCTTCATGAGTCATAGTAAAGACTTCTGAAGGCTTAATGGGTGTTGAATTCTTTTTAGGTGGCATTTTAGAACCCAATATTAAAATCTATGCTAAAATATGCCCTTGGAATCAATGCAAATTGATTTTTCACACAAGTCTTATGAAATTCGAAAAAAAATACACACCCTTTTATTACTTTTGTGGAGCTGGAGATTGAAACTGAATTATCTCTGTGATTTCGAATCTTCAATATCTAAAATTATGCCCTGTATTAGCCCTTTGAAGCTTCTTTCAAATGCCATAGGTCTGTCCTGATTTTGATTCTTCAAAGAAAAGTTATACCGAGTCTCCCAAATTGACCTAATTATGGATTGGTTCAGCACAAAACAATTTTATGACATGCCATGTGTCACTTTTTCCTCCTTTAGCTCTCAACACGATAAAAAGGAAACTTCACTCCGTGGGCTTACAACCACTTTTTACAGAATTCCAATCCAATGCTCAGAGACAGAGTTATGACAGTTTTCCCACAGCCACCTCTTCGAGATGAAATTTGGGAGCCTGAAACAACTCTAACTTCCACAGATGATATGTCCTAAAATATTGCAAATCAAGCTCTGAACTTTTCCATGACATTTATTAGGATTTTGGATTCTCTAGCTATAAAAATTTAAGCTTCTAAACCCTCATATAAAAACATTTATAGCAGAAATTTCATGATGACCTTTTTATGTTAAATTCGAGAGCCTCAAAAAAGCCCTAACTTCCACTAATCATATCTTCGAAAATATTGTGAACCAAGATTTGAAATTTTTCCATGACATTCCTCAGGATTTCTTCTTCGCGTTCTAAATATTTCAGCCTCTTTACCTTCATAGAAAGAAAGTTATAATGAAAATTCCATGATGACTTGTTTGGAACAGCAAAACCCTAGAATCCAAATCTCTCATACCAAAAGTTATAAAACCAACTCCAAAAATAGAAGAAAAGAGAGATCAATGCCTTATAAATCATCGAATTTGAGGGGGAAACCTCCAATACATTACATAAATGAAAAATTCTTGGATGCTACAAATGACTAAAACCTCTTTCTATATACAGGAGTCCATGGGGCCATAAAATAATCCTAGCCGACCTAACAATAATAATTTAAGGGCACAATAATAACAATATTTGGGTTACAGGGTACAACAATAACAATAAGGGGGTTACACTAATAACAATAAGGGACTAAACTAGTAATATAGGGACCTAACAATGTGCTCCACCTCAAATATTAGTTTCGTTAGAGATAAGAGGCATTTTGAGCATGAAACAAAGGAATAACATGAAAAAGAGGATTAATTAGACATTATCAATAATGGGTTTTGATAGAGGTTCCTCACTATAGAAAAAAACAATCCACAAGTCTCAACCATCAATTGAACACCAAAGCCATGGTTGACTTGCCTCTTGAAAATAACATATCGAGATACATCACCATAGGAACCCGCTATCCATTTCCTTAGATGGTACTAGCTATGTTTATTTTTCAATAATAATATTTATATTATAGAGATTGATAAAATCAATAAATTTAAATTCACACATGAATTTGCATAATTAATCTCAATATAAACCTATGATCAAGTTATTCTAAAATAATAATTTTTTTTTTTTTTAATTATATAAATATTACAGGTTATTGAAATACATCATTTAAAACACTAATAGGGAACATACTCATCTAAGGTAACGAGTTAAATATAAATAGTAGAAATAATAAAAGTAAAATTTAAAAAAAAAATGAATATCATAAAATGATTAAAAATAAATAAATAATAAATAAAGGGGAATCATAATAAAATATCGAATAATAAATGACATAAGAATGAAACTAAAAATATTAAATGATTGAAAATAAAAACAAACATAAAGTTTAAATAAAATAATGAATAAAGGTATAGAATGAGTTTAGAAAGAAGTTTGGTTAATAAAATATGTAAATAAAAAACGGAAAGCAGTTAAAGAGTGAAGAGTGAAGTATATATATAAAAATAAAATAATATATAAAAAAATATAGAATTTGTATAAAGAAGTGATATTAAAAAAGATAAATTGAAAATAAAAATAAATAATTTTAAACATATTTTTTCGGTTGATTGAAGAGTAAGTTGAGAAAAGAAACTATATTAAAAAAGAAAGACTTATATGTTGATGTTTAAAATAGAACATTGATGTTGACATATTGAAGTAAAAGTGGCCACGATATAAATATGTATATTCACAACTTAAAGTGAAATCATAAAAAGAGGATATTTATTTCTCTAGAAATTGACATATGTACTAAAATCAATGTATATGCAGTATCTTAAATAGGAATAGGTGACTTATATTTATTTAAATTGTGTGATGGAATTTGAATCTCAGTAAGAAGAATTAGAATCATAAAAATGCCCCTATTTTTAAATTATGATTTTCCAATTGGATATGTTAGGATTCACAAATCAACATCACTACCATAGATACATGGAATGAAAATAAAGACAAACACCATTTAGAGTCACAATATTACCAAATTTTATGAATATTATTTAGTTACTAACATATTAAAATATCATTTATATGTTTTTGAAAATAAAATATTAAATATAGATGTGCATGTTAACAAATGCTTTTTATTCTAACAAAACTTGATCTAAGTGTATATGCATTGATTCAGAGTAAATTTTTCATCATTTTTAGATAGACATATATAAAGGTTGAAAAGTATCCTAACACCAACCCATTAGAATTTGAATAGATAATTAAATAGAAATTAAAATTAACATTGAAATTGGCAATAGAGTAAAATCCACTCATTTATTTTTTGTATATTTTTCATCATTTCTAAATAAATATATTTAGAAACTCTCTCTTGCACCCACTCATATAGTAAAATCAATGCATTAGAAATTGAAATACCAATAAAAAATGACATTCAACTACAAATATACATATAAATTTAAATTTGAATTAAATTAAAATAACTATAATAAACATAAAAATTAAAATTAAAATTAAATTAATACAAATGAGATTGAATAAAAGCAAGGAAAATTTCAAGGATGGAAAATTATCTTGAAGTTTAAAAACTATGAAAACTATAAAATATATGTATTTGTAGAAAAATTAAAAATTATAATGGTTTTACAAACACACTTTATCAATTCTAGCGATTTTTGAGGTAAAATAGTTTTATATTATAAAACTTAGGTGAATCATTTTTATAAAAAATGAAAAATTACGAATATTTATACTATAAAAATTGACAGAACCATTTTTATGAAAAAGATGAAAATTAAAGTATCTTTTATTTTGGAAAAATGGTGGAATATTAGCTGAGTTGTGAATATTAGCCCCTAAAAGTTTCCATGAATAAAAGTTGAATTTAAAATTTGCATAAAGATCAACAATTATATATACTAAATTTACAGTGAAATTGACATATGTATGCATTGATTTCATTGTAGTCTTTTCATGATTTAATATTGTTGTTCTATTTATATTCAACTTGTTCCCCTTGTAACTATTGAAATATACTTCTAAATAATACTCTCAATTCTCTTAAGAAACTAAAAAAATAAAGTAAATTTGAAATGACCATATTCATTTTACACATATACATAGCTTATATGGTCTAGAAATTGTGTCACAATACTAAATTTTGAAGTAATCTAAGGTTGATCCTTGTCCACACTATTCAAAAGGATGGAATAAATTAATCATTTAATTTTATTATTATTCAATGTCTCCATCACTAAACATTGTAGTTACATTTTTATTATTTGGATTCATAATGATGTATATCTATCATGCTCATCTCAAATATATGCATATACATCATAATGATTAGTTAAACATTGCATCTCATTTTTCATGACTGGAGCAATCATAAATATATTTTTACTTTCGATCTACCATGTTCCAATAGGGATCAAATTCTATGAGGTGCAAATCTTTCCTAAAGTTTTTTCACTCTAAAAATAGATAAAATTCAAAAGATTTTATCATTATATATATACAATAGTTACACTCACATACTAGGGATATGTGTAATACGTTTCATCCTCAACCTAAAGTTGACATATTTTCTTTCTAAAATAGAAGTGAAATATTTACATTAAAAATAATACTATTCATTCTAATCAAATAAATAAATATACATATTTGGTTTAATTATATAAAAAGTATTATAAAACATCAATAATATTTCTTACTTTGATAACATACTTAGTTATATTCACTTTATTCATTTTTGTTTTTGGATTGGTGGTGGTAGTAGTGGTATCCAATACCTATGTTGTTTTCTAAGAAGACATTGGATTCTTTCTCACATAAATCCATATCTATATAAAAAAAATTAACATTTGTATTGACCATTATTTAATACCGATCTACTTATTAGCAATGCTATTAGACATTCCATAATCACATATAGAGCTGTACAGTAATGTGGATTAAATAAAAATTTATTTTTCACACATGCGCTCATATATTTTATAGTTCTAAATCATCACTACCATATAAAGGTTCTAAGACACACCTGTCAACATGAGTGGAATCAGATTTAGTCGTGATTATCTGTCCTAAATCTTTATTAGAAAAGGAGCTTTTGTTAAATCGGCAAGGACTATTTATTCATTGGCGCTCTTAATGTCTTTGGTTAAAATTCATTTCTTGGTTTAACTATTAACTATGGGAAATCTTTGCAATGGTGACCAAATTAATATCTCCATATAGCTGAGCAAGCACTCTAACCAGATGACAGCCGTGACCTCCTTTCCTCGTTGATTTGGGTGTTCGGGATCCACGGTCATAGCTTGTTTGATGTTTTCAATTAGGGTAATGACTTACCCTAACTCGAAATGTTTCATTTCATTCGTGGGTCTCTGCCACAGAGCTCTGCAACGATGCCTCGGCTTGCCTCTCCCAACAGGATTTTATCTTGAGTCTTCTTCTGGTTTCTCGGGGTTCAACCTAGTCAGGTAAGCAGGTTATCCTAGTTTGTCTCGACCTCCATATTTTCTTAGTGTATTTCTGTTTGATTTTTCGGAGTTACTCAGGTATATTTCTTCCACCAGATGGTAAACAGATTCTATGCTAGAATCTATTCACAGTTTTTTTTTGTTTACTCATTGTTTTCCTCTAAGGTTCGTTAACTTGTTGTGTTAGTAATGGCGGTTCTGTTTATTCACTCATTTTTAAGCACAACGGCTTCTCTGCTGAGTCCTCATACAAAGCTCATCGGTAAGCTCTAACAATCAAAAGTTTGTTTTGAGGTTTTAATTTACGTTTCACTCCATCATCCGATTGCAGAGTATTGATCCTCTTCATTCTCTTACTCGCAGGTTAAATATTTGAATCTGTGGAGTAAGTTGCATAGGTAAATGTTACTCTCTTTTCATTCTTTCCTATGCTATGTATATTTATTTCATGGCATGGTCACACATCGAACTTCTAACAGGTTTCTTATCTCGCTTTCGTGCAAAACTAGCTTTCTTGGCCGAGTGATGTGGTTGAATTTCTCTGGAATTCTCATTACCGGTTCTTCTCTAACTCGGTCCTACCTGCCCCACCAGGTATCCTTCTCTGCCACAAGGTTTGCTAAAGTTTCCTGGTTGCAAGGACACCTACTTCAACCTTCAAGAAAAATTATTTTTTTGTATTAAGCCTATACGCCACTATATTGTTTTCATTTTGCTCCATGTTTTGGAAGACTTGGGCTTCACCCACGTTGTGAATAAGTGGAAATTAGTAATAGTTGCAACTTATAATTTAATACTATATCATTTTTTTTTGGTCTCTTGGGAATTTAGTTCTGAATCACTGTGATATGTGTATTTATATTTAATTTTCTTGTTTCAGCTCTATGTCTTACTAGGTGAGGCGAACCTATCATAGGTTATGGTTGCTGCTCCTGTCTTTCTCAAGAATAGCAACACAATTTCTTTTCATATATATATATATATATATATATATTTCTGCAATTTAAGAATGGTAACGTAGTTTCTTTTCCAGTATTCTATTTACATATATATATTTATACAATTCAAGAATGATAACACAATTTCTTTCCCACTATTTTATTTACATAAATATTTATGCAATTCAATAATGGTAACAATGGTTGTTTGAGGTTTGAGGTTGCATGTGTATTTTATCATATCTCTATATTCCTTTGATAATAACCTCTGTATGATGCTTGATTCAAGCTATCTTTTACCTTGTCTTCAGTGTATGATATTAGCATGTTTATCCATTGTGTTTAGTTGGATTCTTCACTTCCTTTTAGTTATGGCACTAAGTTTATTTTTCCTTCAGTTTTATATGAATATCCAAACCATTATGTATGTGTTTATCATAGGTGCAGAGAATGACCAACTTAGAGCTGGGAGTTTCGACTCCGAAGCTCTACGTTAATAATTTTCTGTTTTTAATGTGATGAAAGTGATAGTTTATAGCTATTTTTATTTTTATGTGTAAGTGGTTAAATCAAACTTACTTTTATTTCCAACATGCTTTGAATATTTAAATATTTGTCTAGGAAAGAAAATACAGATAAAATCACGATGCAAGACTCAATTTTGAGGGTTCCTAATTTCATAAATAAGATATAGAAACAGTTGTACACAAATTAAATTCAACTAACTACTCAATTACCACACACTTTTTTTACTTATCTCTTTTCTAGATACTGTTGATGTTGTTCTCCCTACCTTGAGACAAGAAATTATGTCCTCATCTCTCCCGTGTGCTCTACATGTGAGATAGTAAGTTGACAAAGGTTCTAGAAGTGTAACATTCATGTTAGACAAATAAAACAAAATTACCACACCATAAAAAAAAATTTATATTCATTGGTTACCATTATTTATCCAAGACTTAACCCTGCAGATTTCACGACATTATTTACTTGTACCAATGGTAAATAACCACCATATGACACCTATCATTTAAGTCCTGCGACTTCCGGATTTCCTTATTTATGATAATCTGTACAGCATACGGTTTGGGTTAATTGTTTTCTGGTGTGAAAATCTTATCCCGCTCATCCTTATGGCTAGACCCCAATGTTTATGGTTTGCACCGTGTACCCGGAGCTTACGTGCTCGGTTGCCACGGCATCACTTAATAAATGTGATTTGGTTATCCTGCGTATTGGAATACGGATTTTCGTGTGATGGATATTTTTTTGTGATTGCTTTTCTGCGGAAGTCCTGGTGGCTGCATCCTCCATCTGGCAGACTCCACGCCCTTAATCTGCCCTCGATCCGACGGTGCACAGACTCCAAGGGTGGAGTAATTTCCTTCACACCGTCTGGACTTCCCGGTTCATTTGTTGTTTCTGTTTTGCTCGTCGGAGGTTCTGGAGCAACTCCGGCCTGTCTGGAGCTTGGCCGAGCATATCGCCTGTTTACCCTGTATTTGGAGGTATTTTCCTTGCCACCGCTATGGTAAATTCTTGCTTGTTCTTTCCGCCATTCTGTACTTAACGCCGTGTTTTTTTCCTTTTTGGTTTGACTACTTCTCTTACAGTGCTGATCTTTTCGACATTCGTTTCAGGGTTCCGTTGGCCTACCAAAGGCTCGCCTCGAAGGACTGTAGCGGTCCAGTTCTTCTGCCTGCGCTCATGGGGTCCTTTGTCAACTACCTCCGGTTTTCTCGCACAGTTCACCCTCAAAAGAAATCCTCAGGTAATGTTTGGAGGGTTTACAGTAACTCGTTGTTCCTTCCGTTGCTTGTTTTCTCGACAGGAACATATTTACACGTCTCCCTCTTGTTAATGACTTCTCTGTTTTGAAACGGCAGGTAAATTCTCTTTACTCCCGAACTTGGAGCTGGAAATTCCATCTTTGCTCCGGTTTGCATAAAAGGGGTTTTAACTCGGCACTCTTTTTACAGGTACACTTCGAGTCGGCAATTCAATCCCTCAGGATATACTTCGAGGGCTTTGTCTTTTCTTTATTAGGGAGGGTTTTCTACTATTTAAACCAACGCTCAAGGATCTGTAGTTAGAATGGTTCATGTCAATTCGATCTTAGGGTTTTGAGCGTAACCTGTACTCCAGTGTTTGAGTCTGTTTAGCTATTTAACTGTGGATAAATTTCTGCTGAGGAATTATTGAGGCCGCCCTTCCGCTGTTAATCTTTTGCCTTCTTGCTAATACAACTCTCGACAGAGGAAATATTTGTCTCAGGGATGAACATCATCGTTTATTTGTTCTTACAGTTTTCGGTACTATGTCCTTGGCAAATGGAAGTTTAGGAATTTTATAATATAACTTCTTGTGGTTGGACAGTTTTATACAATTTCCTTTCAGGACTGTTAAATGAAATGTTTATGGACATATCTAATTTTCTCTGTCATTTCATATGTTCTTATATGTATATTTCTGTTGAAATGTCTGCTTATAAATCTATGCGTTGTTATTACTCATTGCATGCAGCCCATTTGGTAGCGTTTCGACTGTTTGGCCATGAATCTTTTGGGTACAGCTTTTGGTTTACCCTGTTCTGTATTTCATTTATTTTCACAGCTACCACTATTCTATACTATACTTGTTAGTTTTCGCTCCTGGTTCCTCCTTATCACCAAGCTGTGGGGTGGCCAGACCATCACCTCTGTCCGAGCGTTTTCTTAGTGAGAGGCGACATACCCAGGGGCATAAAGCTGGACTTTACTGCCTTATGGGTTAACGTCCTAGTTAATAGTTGCATGGTTCAGAAACCAAAATTTAAATCTGGATGACCTTCTTTCTTGGTCTAGAACTAAGTTATGAGTTTATTAAATACTACATTTTCTCTGTTCCCAGTATATATATATTCTACATTACTTCTGCAATAATGCGTGCATGGATTCTCTTCTTCCTATTTACTCAAAGGCTAGTTTTACTACTTGTTTCTCAGCAGTACTGTAAAGAAGAATTTAAATAATGTCTGCCATATTACCACAAATTCTACTTTTCACAAAAAGACTCTTTTACTTACTGTAATTTGATAATTCCACCTTATAATAAAAAAAACATGCATAAATAACATTACAGTCAACAAATTACTGTGTAGTAAACTCATCTGTGTTCAAGACAACTGTAGGTGCCCGTTTCCTCCCAACCACGGACTGGGTATTTACATACCACAGTTCTCCCCCGAGCTTCTCGCCTGGAAATATTATCCACTGAGATAATTTTGGAGGAGGTATTCGTACAATCCGGTCCAGCCCTCCAACTCCAGTGGAACAGAACTCTAGGGAGAACTTGGGACAATCCGGTCCAGTCTCCAACCCAGCTGACACTCTGTTCTGGAAATTTTTCTCCAGAAACGCAGAGTCTTTTTCCTGTTGCAGAACCCCAAAACTCTCCTGGAATTTTTCCTTTATTCCTGAGTTTTTGTGGGGAAAAAAAAACTATGGAACTGTTTCTTTTCTGTTCCAACTAACTCCAGGTCCTGTTTTTACTTTTACCATAAATTTTTACTCAAGAAAACTAATTTCTCAGTAACTTTTATTTCTTATCAAAATTAAATTTGTTCAGAAATTCCAAATAACAACAGTCACAATTAACTCATAATTAATTAACAAAAATTAACCATCAGTTAGCGGCTAAGAGGGTGGTTACAAGAAGAGACCTCAGGGATCCCAATTCGAGTCCTCTATTCGAGGAATTTCAAAAATATGAGTATTTCCACTGGTCACTACTGAACAAAACTCATCTTCTGGAGTTGGATGTACCTTTATCCTCAGAGGAAATGGTAATTGTCTTGGAAATGGTAATTGTCTTAAATTTTTCTTGTTCAACCGCTTCTCAGTTCTTGGAAAACTTTTACCATCAGTATTTTTAATTTTTATGTAACCACTTTCCATAACTAAATTTTATTTAATCAAACAAAATTAATTACTATTCATCAAGTAATATTTCCAAGAAATAAATAATTTTTTTTAGTTTCTTAAAAGAAAATAACATAACGATTAGTTGGCACTTAACCCACTTGTCATGTTATTTTTAGATTAGTGGTGTTTATAGGAGTAGTAGTGGTATCCAATATCTTTTTTTTTTTTTTAAGAAGACATTAGATCAAAACTAAGGTGTAAATTAATTTACTAGTTCTTTTTCCTTAATATATTAACTTATTATTTAAGTTTCACTTTAAATAACATTATCAACTTAATTAGAAATTAGGAAATAGACCTCAAATTAAATTTATTATAAATATATTAATTCTAACCTATTTAATTTTAAAATATAATTATATATATATAAAGAGGAAAGAAATCAAAATTTTGAAATATTAATAATTATATAATGATGTCAATAATAAAATACAAATAGTAAATCATAAATAATAAAAATAATAAAATATTATAACAAAGACTTTTGTGATCCATAAAATAGATAAATGTCTCTCTGAATAGTGTAAAATATAAGTATAACATAAAAATATATAAAAAAGATAATGAATAATATAAAATTATAAAAATAACATAGGAAATACAAAGAAATAAAAAAATAAGAAATAAATATATAAAATGAGTTTAGAAAAAAGACAAAAAAAACCTAAAAATAAGCAAACATCAAAGTAAAAAAAACAAAAAATTAAAATGAATTGAAAATATTAAAAAAAACAAAAGAAAACAATGTAAATCATAACATACAAAAATTATGGAAAAGACCTATAATTACATAAAAAGAGAGAGGATGGTAAATAATATAGGGATTTAAAAACAAAGTAAATCCCAACATAAAAAAATATGGAAAATACCGAGACCAACATAAAGAGGGGGAGGAAAGTAAATATTATAAGGATTTTAAATATATGTATCTACATAAATGGTTAAAAATTATGAAAAAGACAAAGAATAACATAAAAATATGGAGGATAGTAAAGAATAGTAAAGAATATAACGATAAAAAAAAATATGTGTATATAAAGAAATGGTTAAAAGGTATAGAATATGAGAATATCATATTAAAAAATACAAAAATACAAAAATGTGAAGTGTGGAATATAGATTTAAGTATAAATAAAAATATAGAAAAAATAAAGATAATTATATAAAGTTAGCCCCACATATATATATATATATATATATATATTTGTTATTATCTTAAGTTAATATATTCACATATATTTAAATAATTATTTAATTAAATTAAAATTAATAGATATATCTACACAATTAATCTCAATACAAACTTATTGTGTTTCAATTTAAACACATTATTATTATATAAATTTAATATAATTTAATATTTTAAATATTATGTTGATGTTGATGTAAATAGGAAAATATGGAAAATAAAATAGTTGAGATAAATTGTAAAATATTAAGGAAAAAAATAAAAAATAAAAATACAGTTATTAGATAAAAATTATGAGTTAATATAATTAAAATTTTTAAATATCAAAAAGATACATGTTGATGTCAATAGGAAAATATGAAAAATAAAATAACAGAGATAAATAGTAAAGTATTAAGGAAAAAATTAATTAAATTAAAATTAAAGTTTAGCCTAATATGAAATAATTTTTTAACCTAAATGTAAAAATAATAAACAATAATAATAACAAAAAAAAGGGGAGAAATAATAAATATAGAATAATAAATGATCTAATGAAAATAAAAATAGTAAATGAAAATAATTTTCTAACGTAGTATAAATTAATGTAAAAATAATAAAAAATAATAATAACAAAAAGCAAAGAGAAATAATAAATATAGAATAATAAATGATCTAATCAAAAGAAAAATAATAAATAAAAGTAGATAAAAATAATAAATAAAAATATATAATGAGAAAATTGTGTTCCTATAAAGTGTGGAAGTAAGAATCAAACACTACAAAAATTTCATACCGTGATTTTTCATTGTGTTTTTTTGGGTAAAATGTGAGTCTATGTATTACAATGCATAATTTCTATCATAATAGTAATTTACTATACTTATTTATAACGATAACTAAGTTGAATGTGATGCATAGATTTATAGAATTAATTTTAATATAAACTAGCCGTATCATGTTAAACAAGAAACCAATATTTTCTTTACAATTACGTGAAGAATATATTAACGAAGCTTATCGTTTAAGTTATAAGAAGGTTCGTGCTGATGACAATGAGATGTCATTGATGTAGAATGAATTCAGGGGACAATAATAGCAGGAGCATCTTTCATGATGAATAAAATCCTCATGCTTTAAATATTTACTAGCTTTTTAAAGATTGCGGTGGTAACTATTTTATTTTATTTTTATTTTAAATATAATGATTATTTTACAAGTTAAAGAAGAGTTTGTTGGTAACTAATGTCATCTCAGGAAAGTTGAGACAGTTCCAGTTACAGCTACCCTCCTGAGATATAAAGGAAATTTGAAGAGAGGAAAGGGTAGGTTGTGGCCTCCTAAGAAAGTCTCTGAAAAGACGAGAGGAAAGAAATAGAGGAGATCTCCCAAGTTAGACTAAGAGCCATTGGAGAATCCTAGACCTGGTTACTACAGGGTGGATTGTCCTGTTACCCTCTGAGTTAACCTTTGAAGAAAATGCGCTACCGAGTGGATTGTTCGGTTGCCCTATGAGTTAACCTGTGAATCACATGTTCTAGCTGTCGAGGAGCAAAAGAGGATGTGATTTCCCTTCTCATCGATGGTAGGATCAACTAAGGTTGAAAGGATTGTTAGTTGAAACAGATATGTTTTTTATAGTGCTTATGCTTAACTAGGTTGCTGGAAAGGGGTTAGTTACTGAAGTTAAACTATTTTAAGAAATGCTTGAAATGAAGGCTGATTCAGTATTATGTAAAATTAGGTATTGTAGTATCATTTAAGTCATGAATATAAACGAATATATGCTGGTAACAGAGAAAAAAAGTTCTACAGTTATGAAGCAATTAATACTTCAAGAATGTTATCTCTTTAATGCTAGAGCACCATGAATTATTATAGTGAGTGAACGAACATGTGTAGGTCCACCATTAGGACAAGGACCAAACTCCCACTAGGGTATGGAAATTACTGAAGGATTTGGACGAGCTTAGTAAGGAAACCAAACAAGGATAGTCCCTTCACGGTTAAAATAACTGAGATTAGTTACTTGATTTGAAAAGGAAAAATGGGAAAAATATAGCAGAGAATAATTTGATTAAGAAATTTGTAAACTATTAAAGTAAACTAGCTGGCTCAAACCAGAGACAATCAACTTAAATCATGAACTAATCGACAAACACCTTCCCAGACCTTAAACCAGTTACAACAAATATGTACAGGGTTTATTCGTACACCAGTTTGGAAACTGATGAATTCCTGTCCATACAGTAATGAAGGAAAAATGGCCAAAATATTGCAACGGAAACATAAGTACTTATTCATACAATAAGCATGCATATAGAGAAAATACACTAATCGAAATGAGTACATAAATAAGGGAAAGATTTCAAATGAAGAACCTAACACTTTCTCACAAATTATTTGAAGTGAATAATTTATACAGTAATTGAGAACTAACATTTGCATACAATTAATTCCGATAAATAATTTCATAGTAATTGGAAAACAACCCCAGTCAGTTTTCTAATGAACTGAGACTTAAACATTCCCTCATGGGTAAAAACCCTATACAGTTACCAAGAAATTCCAATTTGAACTGATTCAAAAGATAGCATCAACAGTAGTAGTCCATACAACCAGCATCGCGCGTGGCATAATATTTGCATAGAAAGGATCTAGCAATCATACATTAACAGTTCAATGTGAAACCCTGTTAGGAATATAAAATAATAGATAGTCTTAAACACATGGTGTGTGGCCACAAGACAACTATCTTGTAACAAAAATATGAAAATCTGGGCCCTTAGGGTCTTCTATGCCGTTCTAATGACTAACAGAGACAACTAAAGTAAAACCAGCATTTGGGACCAAAGGTGTCAACCCAACTAAGCTCAAGACATTATTTTTGCAGTAAACCCTATACCGTGACTACCATGGAAAAATGTTCTCAACCTTGGCAGAGTAAAACCCTATAAGAACTAAACGATATGGCTCGGTGTTTCGTTGTAATGAAACATTTTTTTTTAAATATAGGAAGACAGAACGAGCATCATACCGGTAAACCACCGACGTGACATTTTGTTGAGCTCCCGCAATACGGTCCTCTAGCATCCTAGATGTATCGACAATAAAAACATAACATAGAATAATAGTTACCTTAGCTGCGAATTGTAACATTAGTGAAAGAAGACAGAAACCAACAGAAAAAACACCGAATGTTATACCTGTAATGAGTGGATCTAACGCTCGTATTACAACCACCGAAGGGCTTTATGTCCGCAGATGCCATGCCGCAGACGGAGGGCAACAAGGCTAATCCCATTCCTAGCATGAAAAGGGTTTACCAGCAGCTCCACGAACTGCAGAGCGGCAGAGAAAGGTAAGAATGAACAAGGGTTGCCAATTGAGGTAGGGTAGTGAGGTTAAATCTCAGCCAACTATTCTCCACCATCAGATCTTATCGATTGTCAGATGAGAAGGGAAGTAGAAATCGATTAAGCCAGAGTCTCAAGTGAGGAGATCGATAATGTCCCTTGGCATAGGATGAACCCTTCGAACATCCTCTAAGAAGGGCCAATATGTGAAGGAACTGACTCTGGAGCGTCTTGGTCAGGGTGCCAGTGATATCTACATTAATGCATGCATTAATTATAGATTACCATGGAAGATGCATTTGTAACCTCTTTGGATTAACCCAAGACCAACTATGCACTAGTGAGTTAATCATAGTACATGCACAGATTTAATTTTAGGTAATGTTGGGTTATGTTATTTAACAATGTACTTTTTGGTTTAATTTATTGACATATATATGATTTATGAATCATTGGTGATGATTAAATTGACTTTGTTTATATACGGAATTTTTTATATTTATTTTGGTTATGATATTGTTTAATCATGGAGAGATGTTACAAGGGGTATCATAGCCACTTTCTAACATTGTGGCTTTATGGGAAATAAAAGTGCAATGATGTGGTGAACATAGAGAGAGAGTGAAAGAGTGAAAGAGAGTTAGAAGCAAGATAGAGAGAGGGTGTAGATAGTCAAGGACGCCACAAGCCTATTATAGAGGAACTAATATAGAAATGTGGGTAGAGCTCGATGCGAACGAGAAATATCACACAAATATATTATTGGAAGAACAAACACAAGAAATTAGAGAACTACTTGAAACCGTACAACAACTGCAGAATGAGATGGCCCAAATGAGGAATGGTACTGTAAGGCTGATTGAAGAACAATAGAAAATTTTCAAAATCTTATCTTATAAAAAAATAATAGTTCTTATGAGCTAAATATAGATCATGAGACCCTGTATGAAAGGGAACAACAATGAAATGATGATGACCAAGAGGAGATTCATACCCAGAAAATCCAGCACTCTGGGAGACATAGAATTGAGCACGAGGAGAATTCTGATACTTTAAATGACCAAGGAATGGCAAAGAAGAAAACGACTAAGGTACAAGGATAATTGAAAAAAATTAAGCCACCAACCTATGATGGGGAGAATAAGAGGCATTAGAGGCATGGCTCATCAAAATAAACAAATATTTTGATGTGTATGATTATAACATCAATCTCAAGGTTAGGTCAGCCATCTAAGAGCTACAGGGAAAGGCCACCCTATAGTAGAAATATGTGTAGAAAATTAGTGAACAAAAGGCTAACTCGGAAGACTTCCACACTCACTTCAAGAATAAATACTTGAGGTTTTTATGATGAAAATTCCAGGGAATTACATGATTTGAGATTAGGGAAGCTAACCATAGAGTAATTCATAGTCAATTTTACAACTTTATTGAGTTATGTTCCTTACTTACCCAAGGAGAATGTGAAAGTGCATCGATTTTTAAGCAGATTACCTACTTTCATGAAAGAGAGAATTGAATTTGAAAGTCATAAAACGATGGATGAAGTGATAGAAAACCAGAAATGTGCTACCAAAAAGCCAAGTAGAAGGACTGTAACAATGTAACACCCTAAGTTTTATGTTTTCAAAGTAGACATTTGAACTTCAGTCCAAAGGGGAGTGGACCCCAAAGGATAATTATTATGTGGATGTAATTAATCATTTAATTATGAATATATATATATATATATATATTTCTGTGTATATTGATGAAATGAGATTTTTGAGATCACTTGCCTAATCCATGAGGTATGGAAATAGGCTAAGACTTTCCCCAAAAATCTTTCAAAAATCCTTGAAAGAATTTATTTCTAATTTAGATTTTTGAGGAAAAATCTAAATTCCCCTAATGATGAGGAAAGTAGTTGGGAAGAGGTAAAAAGCTGGAAAGCAGAAAGTAACTTTAAAGTCCCTAAATAAGGGAAGCCTAGGCAGATAGGCATAAAAGCATCTTGAAATTCTAGACACAGAATTGGAAACAGGCTTTGGGGAGCATAAGCTTAAATAAGCTACTCCAGAACACATTGGGGTTGGTGTGTTCTAGGAGAGGATCTCAGCTCGAGGGTGAGTTCTCGAGACAGAAGAACTCTATGTTTGGGAGGATTGGTCAATTGCAGAAGTGGTATATTCACAATTTTTATGAATGGTTAAATTACCCGTTGTTGTGCAATATTGTTAATTTCTGTAGATGTTATTTTAAATCAAATTTCTGAAGTTGGAATTCCTTACGTTTAATAGAAGTAAACAGAAGAAATAACTCTTCTAACTTTTTGTATTGTAGTAGGAATACAATTCTAAGGAACACTATCAGCCAGAATCTCTAAACGATAGTTTGGTTTAAATCTAGAGATATTAAAATAATTCATTAGATATTAAAATAGATTCCCATACTCAAATGAAATGTTGTAACTTTAATTTGCTTCTATAATGAACAGTTATGTGAACATGAAGTGATAGATAGTATAAATCTGCAAGCTGAAATGATAACTATAACTCTGTATAAACATGCAAAGAGAATTTTATCTCAATAATTAGGAAATGATTTATTTCTTTATTAAGAATTATAAATTGTATTCAACAGAGAGTGTAGCTTGGTTGAACTGATATAGCAATATAAAAATAATTTTACAATGTACAATTCCTTACTGGTGAAATTTATATATTGAGGACTTTAATGGAATCCCCTCAGTTGTATTGTGAAACTAGAAAAATTAGAACAGTTATAGTATTATGCAGAAATGAAACCAAGACAAGTACTAAAATAGATAGATATTCTATGTTGAATTTCAATGCTGATATAAATATATATATATGTTTATAATTACTGGAAATAGATACAAACATTGGTTGAACAGAATTTGAAGGAAAGCTTTTGTGTTAAGCATAATTTCTAATTTCTATTTGCAACCAGAAGCATAGAAGTATACAAAATTATTGCAAAATAACCACAAGAACTTATACAACAGTATGTGAGTGAGAGCAGTGAGAGCATACTAGAAATTATTATCATTCTGCATCAGTAATAATTTCCTATCATTAAGTAAATTATTACATCATTATAATTGATCGATATGTAAAATAGGAAACATTGGTGGAGATTTGTAGATACCTATATCACATAGACGAAATAACTATTTTAAATTAAATACTAGAATAGTAACTGCTATCAAATAGATATATTAATCTTATGTGAGTGTGCAGAAAATAAAATTTAATGGAATGTACAGTTCAAATTTGACAGTTCGAGACATAGTTATTTTGAAATCTAGATTTATACATATAATAAAAGTGTTATAAAATATGTGTGAACATATTAGCGATAAAACCCTAAATAAATTACTATACGAAAAAAAAAACCCAAAGTCGAGTTTATTGCCAGCTTAAGGCGACAATGGAGACACTATGAAAAAATCCGCGTGTGTATAAACACAGTGGCTGAAGTTAAAACCTGAACTAGAAATCAGGCTTGGATAATAAATGGCACACAGATTATTAATGAAGATAAATTTCTTACCTTGCCAAATGAAGGTAAACGTCAGGACAACCCTGAGACAAAATGAATAGCAACGAGATAAGAATCAAGAAAACCTATAAAAATAAATTCAAAAATTTTATACAGTGGCATATACATTACTTATGAACAAGCTTGAGAAGACAACAGTCATCAATTCTGAAAAGATGAAATCATGCATCGTTCAGCATAGCCAAAGTAAATTTTTTAAAACGACTGATGACTGAGGAAAAAAAATCATCTGCTTCAGGTCAGCGAAAGCCCATATAGACATTTATGTGAAAATAAATTAGAGTAGTGATAAATATCAATCACATACATTGATAAACAGAGTACCGAAATCACTGAGATGGATTACACTGTCGAATATGAATAAATTTGAAAAATGAAATGTGTAGTTAAGAAACAAAATATGATATAAAATGACATTGAAAAAAAAAAAATTACCGGAGTCAAAATAGGGTTCCTAGGGAAATCCCAAATCGAATTCATGATAGACGTTAAACTATCCCGCATCTAAACACGCTGCAAGCCATGCTACAGGGTTTCCTTTTGGATATTGATCTCTAAATTACAAAGTTTCAAGGCGTCGTAAATAAACAATTCAAAGGAGACGTTGTAAACAATAACAAAGTGAAAAATGCAATTTCTGAAATCAAATAGTGGATTTTTTGCGATTCAAACACCGAGCCTAAGCCAAAATAAGTTACCTCGTTGTGCCATGGAAAGGACGTTCGGATGAGCCATACTTCTCCATGGAATGTCAAGAGCTCATGTATTGTTATCGTGAAAAGAACTAGAACGTGGGTGTAGGAGGAGAAAAGAAGACCAAGGAAATGAAAGAAGGTAAAGAACTTCAATAATTATAGTTCACGAAACACATAAACCCTAAGTAAATCCCATCGTCCAAGTGTCAAAAATCCATCGTACCTCCCATGGATCGATGTTTTTCCCAGCGAAAGGACATAAATTTATTACCATTGAAAAATTAGTGTACTAATGCAGAGAGATGCATTTAAAATGAAGTCAAAACCGTCACATAAACTCATATAAAACTATACAATTATCAATTACCGTGGCTTGAGGATTCATTTAGAGTAAAGTCTTACTTATCAAAGTACTAGCATAGAAATCTGAAGAGTATATCATTCATATATGTCAGATGAAATATCTACCAAAACTTTTAACCACGAAACTAGCACAATTTCAATACGGTGAGGTACAATGATATTCGTCTACTACTTAAGTGAAAGGGGATTATAATCCAAAAAAAATCAATGCAATATGCTTGGGCACCAATAACTTAGAATGATGTGAATACATAATTCGAATCTACCATTTTACGATGGGTAGGGTATCATAATTATAAAGGTGTAGAATACTTAAGATTTTATTATTAAATCAAAGTGTATTGTTATTTAAAAGTTGAAAGTAATATGGTGTATAGAATGTAATTCATTAAGGGGATAAAATCATATTGCACAGGTATAAGAAGCATAAGAACATAATTAAATATTATGCAATTTAAAATGTTAAGTGTAATGGCAATTAAAAATCAAATGGTATGGAAATTATTACCATATATTTCTGTATATAGCCAAGGTGAAGTGGAGTGGAGATTATTACATGGGAGCAAGGCTATGTTAAAAATAAAATTATTCAAAGTACAGTAGGTATTAAATTGGGGAAGGATAATTGAATGATGGCACACACACACACACACACACACACATATATATATATATATATATATAGAGAGAGAGAGAGAGAGAGAGAGGTTTATATATCTATGGTTTAATAAGGAAAATAATTGAAGTCAAAGTGAGAATTGGCTAAGAGAAAATATTATATGGCTTGGAGGTTAAAAAGGTGTCTATGCCAAGTGGAAATGAAAATAACGCATAGATTAGATATGATTAAGATAAGAATGAACTTAAAAAACCAATTAGAAAAAAAAAAAACTTGAGGATTGAGTTATATTAGAAATGGTATCAGAGCTCATGTTAGAAAAACTGGGTTGTTGTTGTGCTCACGGTATAAATTATTTTTTGAGAAAAACAAAAAAAAATTATTACTGATGTTGTTTTTTTTAGTGTACAGTGGTACTAGAACTAAAAAGTTAATGGCTAAAGGTGATGAAATTTATGTTGATTTGGGTGATGGAGATAACACGTCAGATCCCAATGCTCCTTTGATGGCTATGTTGCACAAATTGCAACGGGAAATGGCTGAGCTAAGAAGCCAGAATGACATACTGTCATTAGCCAATGAGGAGCAGGAAAAGCTGATAGGAGAACTAACCTCGCGGTATAGCCAAGGAGGTGAAGGTTCCAGAAAGAGGAAGAAAAGCAAGTTCTCAGACGATTCTGAGGAAGATGACACTACTAGACATCAGTCTAAACAAAAGAAGGAATTACAAAGTGAATTCCGAAAAATTAAAGAAGGAGGAAGATGTTAAGGCATGGCTGTTGAATATGATTAAGTATTTTTAGTTCTATGAATATGAAATAAATCTGAAGGCCAGATTAGCTATCTACCATTTGCAAGGTAAGGCTACCTTGTGGTGGGAGGAACAAAAATGGTTCATTCCATTGATGAAAAGACAGTGATTTGGGAAGATTTCCAAGTCAAGTTTAAAAACCACTATTTGAACGAATGCGACTATGATGATAAAGCAAAGGAGTTCCACGAACTCAGATTGGGACAACTCACCATAGATGAGTTTGTCACCAACTTTACAAATCTGTGAAGGTATGTTCCTTATATTCGTGAAGAGAAGGAAAAGGTACAAAGGTTTTTGAATTTTTTGCCTGCTGTGTACAAGGAGAAAATAGAGTTCGATAATCCAAAAACTATGGATGAAGTGGTGACGAAAGCTAGATTATGCTACCAATAGTTTAAAGGAAAGAGTGAACATGGAAAAAGTTGGGTAAGCAAGGGTGAATTCAAAGGAAAGAAACGAAAACCAGCTTGAAGAACTTTGGTATGGATCATCAGCTGAAAAAATTTAACAAACCAAAGGAAAGTCAAACTGCTCCATCCCAAGTTGGTTCAAAACAAATAGATGGGGATAATAAGAAGGAAGGAACAGTCAAAATGTGGGAACCTTTGAAATGTTGGGGTTGCGGAGAACCTCATCTATCCAGAAACTGTCCACACAAAAATATTCAGATGATTATGAGAGATAGAGAAGCTACCACAGTAAATGATATCGCAAGGAACATACCCAATATCAATGTAGTATTGGACAACGCGCAAGCAGAACACCAGGCTAGCATGGTCGAGATGGAAGGTAAGATTGCTGACCAATCTGTCACAGTTTTAATTGATCCAGGTGCTTCTTTGAGTTATATTAGTCCACAAGCTGTAGAGAAATGCAAGCTCAAAACTGAAAAATTTCAACAGTCTTGGTTGGTCCAGTTAGCCACTGGCACCAAATGAAAAGTAACTCATAATTTACCTCAAACAACAATTAAATTAAAATATTTTCAGACAGAAGTAAATTTAAACATTTTTCCCTTAGGCTCATATGATTTGCTAATAGGAATGGACTAGTTAGAAAAAATAAAGGCTATGACGAATTGTTGGGATAAAACTTTGCATTGCATAGATGAGGAATGGAGACCTTTTATAGTTAAAGGAAAACCAAAACCAATCTCAGTAAGACAAATATGAGCTCCTCAATTAAAAAGGACAGCAAGAAAATGATATCAAGTATATGTTGTACATGTTGAAGAATTAGGACAACAACCTGAAGAAGACCTACTAGACACCTTACCAGTAGTGAGAGATTTTAAAGAAGTTTTTCCAGATGAGACTCCTCATCTTCCCCCCAAAAAGGGAAATCAAATTTTCAATCGATTTGGTGCTAGGAGCAACACCCGTTTCTAGATCCCCTTACAGGATGAGCCCCCCTAAAGTCATGGAGTTAAAAATGAAATTAGAATAATTGCTAGATAAAGGGTACATTAGACCGAGTGTATATCGTTGGAGAGCACCGGTGCTATTTGTGAAAAATAAGGATGGAAACTTCAAAATGTGCATTGACTACCGTCAACTGAATAAGTTGATAATAAAAAATAGGCACCCATTGCCCATAATAGATGACCCTTTTGATCAGGTGAGAGGGGCTTCAGTATTTTCTAAGGTTGATCTGAGGATTGGTTATCACCAACTCAGAATTAAGGAGGAAGACATCAATAAAACAACTTTTCGAACCAGGTATGGTCACTATGAATTTGTAGTCATGCCTTTTGGTTTGACAAATGCTCCTGCCACTTTTATGTGCTTAATGAACAACGTTTTGAACAAGTACTTAGATAATTTTGTACTAGTGTTCATAGATGATATTCTAATCTATTCAAAAAGTGAGGAAGAGCACAAAGAACACTTAAGGATAGTTTTACAAACTTTGAAATAGAACCAGTTATATGCCAAATTCAGTAAATGTGAATTTTATAAAGACATGATTCAATATTTTGGGCATATAATTTCTGAACAAGGATTGGTTGTTGACCCTGAGAAAATAAAGGCTATTAGAGAATGGTCGGTACCAACTGAAGTTTCAACAGTAAGATCATTTATGGGGATTGCAGGTTATTATCGAAGGTTTTTGGAAAGATTTTCTGCAATAGCATATCCCATAACCTCACTACAGAGGAAAGGCACCAAATTTGAGTGGACTGAAAAATGCCAAAACAACTTTGAAAAACTGAAATTAAAACTTTCCACAACACCTATACTGAAGATTGCAGATCCTGATAAAGAGTTTGTCGTGTGTACAGATGCATGTAGAGAAGGGTTGAGAGGAGTTCTACTACAAGAAAATTTTGTCATTGCATATTAATCTAGGAAACTTAAGAAACATGGACAGAATTATAGTGTATATGATCTGGAATTGGCTGCTGTAATTCATGCATTAAAGATGTGGCAACACTATATTCTTGGGAAAAAATTTAAATTGATGACAGATCGTATTAGTCTGAAGTATTATTTTCACAAATATATTTGAATGCTCGACAAGCTAGATGGCTGTCTTTTCTGAGTGAATTTGATATGGACATAAAACATATCAAAGGGAAATAAAACAAAATTGTTGATGCTCTAAGCAGAAATGCATGCCAAAACATAAGCAACATTAGGAGTAGTGCTAGTTTTGACTTAGAAGAATTAGTTAAAAAGGTAGCAGATCAAGACCCCAATTATGAAGATCTACAATTGAAAATGTTGAAAAAGGAAATGTCTGAATACACCCAAAACCAAAAAAGGCTGATCTACTATAAAAATAGATTGTATAACCCCAATGTGGAGTATTTGAAAAAATAAATTGTAGATGAATATCATAAACATCCATATTCACGACATCCTAGATATCAAAAAATGCTTACAGCCCTGAAAAAGAAATTGTTTTAGCCAGGAATGAAAAAGGAGGTAGCAAGCTATTTAGCTAGATGCATGGAATGTCAACTAGTCAAAGTGGAACATCAGCATCCAGTTGCTCTTTTGAATCCCTTGCCAATTGCATAATGGAAAGGGGACATTGTTTCTATATATTTTATAACCGAGTTACCCAAAACAAAGTATCAGCATGATTCAGGGATGGTACTGGAAGATTCCTTAACAAAGTATGCACACTTCATACCTGTAAAATCTACTTTTGGGATAGCCCAAGTAGCAGATGCGTTCCTGAAAGAAATATTAAGGCTACACGGGGTCCTAAAGATGATTATTTTAGATAGAAACGCTAATTTCATAGCTGCCTTTTGGAAAGGTCTGTTTGGGGGCATGGGCACTAAATTGAATTTTAGTACTTCTTATCACCCCCAGACGGATGGGAAGATAGAGAGAATAAATCATATTTTGGAGGATATGCTGAGAATGTATGTGATGGATAGGCCATCAAAATGGGAATACAACTTGCATTTAGTCAAATTTTCTTACAACAATAGCTATCAATCCTCCATTAAAATGAGTCCATTTGAAGCACTCTACGGAAGAAAGTGTCGTACTCCTCTAAGTTGGAGCCAACCTGAAGATAAGCTAGTATTGGGCCCCGATACTCTACAAGAAATGGAAAGGATTGTCAGACAAATACAGATAAACATTAAGATAGCACAAGATCGAAAAAAAAGCTATGCTGATAAGAGGAGAGTGCATCGAGAGTTAAAAGTGGGTGATCATGTGTATCTGCATATTAAACCAAAAAAGAGCACACTTTATGCTGGAAGTTGTGCAAAATTGGCTCCTAGATATTGTGGACCTTTTGAGGTGTTAGAAAGGGTGGGACCAGTGCCTTAT
This sequence comes from Pinus albicaulis, assembly GCA_034641835.2. Classification (NCBI taxonomy): domain Eukaryota; kingdom Viridiplantae; phylum Streptophyta; class Pinopsida; order Pinales; family Pinaceae; genus Pinus; species Pinus albicaulis. The sequence goes on along the minus strand of CM076580.1, from coordinate 216,485,150 downwards.
AAGCTGGCCTTACCGCCCCATGTTAAAGTTCATGATGTGTTTCATGTTTCATTATTAAAAATATATGTACATGATGCTTCTCACATTGTTGATTGGAATGTGATACAGGTGGAACCAGAAGGGGAGTGCCTTCCAGAGCCACTTCAAATATTGGAGCGGGAAGAAGTTGAATTGAGAAATCGAACAGTAGCTAGAGTAAAGGTGCAGTGGAAGCACTTTACTTCTGAAGAAGCTACATGGGAAAGAGAAGTTGAGATGATGGAAAAATATCCATATCTATTTTAAAAAAAAATAAACTCTATTAGTTAGCTATTAACACCAAGGACGGTGTTTGTTTTCAAAGGGGGAATATGTAACATCGATAGTTTTATGTTTCCAAAGTAGACATTTGAACTTCATTCCAAAGGGGAGTGGACCCAAATGGATAATTATTGTGTGGATGTAATTAATCAATCAATCATGAAAAATATATATATATATTTCTCTGCATATTGACGAAATGAGAATTTTAAGATCACTTGCCTAATCCATGATGTATGGAAAGAGGCTAAGACTTTCCCCAAAAATCTTTTAAAAATCCTTGAAAGAATTTATTTCTAATTTAGATTTTTGAGGAAAAATCTAAATTCCGCCAATGATGAGGAAAGTAGTTGGAAAAGCAGAAAGAAGCTTTAAAGTCCCTAAATAAGGGAAGCCTAGGAAAACATGAATAAAAGCATCCTAAAATTTTCGACGTAGAATTGGAAATAGGCTTTGGGGAACATAAGCTTAAATAAGATACTCCAAAACAGATTGGGGTTGTTCTGTTATAGGAGAGGATCTCAACTCTAGGGTGAGTTCTGGAGACAGAAGAACTCTAAGGTTGGGAGGATTGGTCAATTGCAAAATTGGTATGTTCACAATTTTTATGAATGGTTAAATTACCTGCTGTTGTGCAATATTGTTAATTGCTGTAGATGTTATTTTAAACCAAATTTCTAACGTTCGAATTCCTTACTTTTAACAGAAGTAAACATAATAAATAACTCTTCTAACTTTCTGTATTGTAGTAGGAATAAAATTGTAAGGAACATTATCAGCCAGAATCTCTAAACCATAGTCTGGTTTAAATCTGGAGATATTAAAATAATTCCTTAGATATTAAAACAGATTCCCATACTCAAATGAAATGTTGTAACTTTATTTTGCTTCTATAATGAATAGTTATGTGAACATGAAGAGATAGATAGTATAAATCTGCAAGCTGAAATGATAACTGTAACTCTGTATAAACATACAAAGAGAATTTTATCTCAATAATTAGGAAATGATTTATTTATTTATTAAGAATTATAAATTGTATTCAACAAAGAGTGCAGCTCGGTTGAACTGATATAGAAATATAAAAAGAATTTTACAATGTACAATTCCTTACTGCTGAAAAATATATATTGAGGACTTTAGTGGAATCCCCTCAGTTGTATTGTGAAACTAGAAAAATTAGAACAGTTATAGTATTATGCAGAAATGCAACCAAGACAAGTACTGAAATAGATAGATATTCTATACTGAAATAGATAGATATTCTATGCTAAATTTCAATGCTGATATAAATATATATATATATATATATATATATATATATATATATATATATATATATATATATATATATATATATATATATATATATATATGTTTATAAGTACTAGAAATAGATACAAACATTTTTTGAACAAAATTAGAAAGAAATCTTTTGTGTTAAGCATAATTTCTAATTTCTATCTGCAACCACAAACATAGAAGTATACAAAATTATTGCAAAATAATCACAATAACTTATACAGCAGTATGCAAGTGAGAACAATGAGAGAATATTAGAAATTATTATCGTTCTACATGAGTCATAATTTCCTATCATTAAGTAAATTATTACATCATTATAATTGATCAATATGTAAAATAGGAAACATTGGCGGAGATTTGAAGATACCTATATCACATAGAAAAAATAACTATTTTAAATTAAATACTGGAATATTAATTGCTATCAAATAAATATATTAGTCTTATGTGAGTGTATAGAAAAGAAAAGTTAATGGAACATGTACAGTTCCAATTTGACAGTTCGAGACATAGTTATTTTGAAATCCAGATTTATACATATAATACAAGTGTTATAAAATATGTCTGAAGATATTAGGGATAAAACCCTAAATAAATTACTATACAAAAAAAAAACCCAAAGTGGAGTTTACTGCCAGCTTAAGGCGACAATGGTGACACCGTGAAAAAATCAACCTGTGTATAAACACAGTGGCTGAAGTTAAAAGTCGAACTAGAAATCAGGCTTTCATAATAAATAGCATTGAGATTATTAACGAAGATAAATTTCTTACCTTGCAAAATGAAGGTAAACGTCAGGACAACCGTAAGACAAAATCAAAAGCAACGAGTTAAGAATTGGGAAAACCTATAAAAATAAATTCAAAAATTTTATACAGTGGCATATACATTACTTATGAATGAGCTTGAGAAGATGACAGTCATCAATTCTGAAAAGAGGAAATCATGCATCCTTAAGCATAGCCGAAGTAAATTTTTTAAAACGACTGATGACTGAGGATGAAAAATCATCTACTTCAGGTCAGCGAAAGCCCATATAGACATTTATGTGAAAATAAATTAGAGTAGTTATAAATATCAGTCACATACATTGATAAACACAGTACCGAAATCCCTGAGATGGATTACACTATCAACTATGAATAAATTTGAAAAATGAAATGTGTAGTTAAGAAACAAAACATGATATAAAATGACTTTGAAAAAGAAAATTTTACCTGAGTCGAAATAGGGTTCCTAGGGAAATCCCAAATCGAATTCATGATAGACGTTAAACTATCCCACATCTAAACACGTTGCAAGCCATGCTACAAGCTTGGCTTTTGGATATTGATCTCTAAATTACAAAGTTTCAAGGCGTCGTAAATAAACAATTCAAAGGACACGCTAAAAGCAATAACAAAGTGAAAAATGCAATTTTTGAAATCATATAGTGAGATTTTATGTGATTCAAACACCGAGGCTAAGCCAAAATAAGTTACCTCGTTGCGTTGTGAGAAGGACGTTTGGATGAGCCATACTTCTCCATGGAATTTCCAGAGCTCACGTATTGTTATCGTGAAAAGAACCAAAGCGTAGATGTAGGAGGAGAAAAGAAGACTGAGGAAATGAAAGAAGGTAAAGAACTTCAATAATTATTGTTCATGAAACACATAAACCCTAAGTGAATCCCATCGTCCATGTGTCAACAATCCATCGTACCTCCCATGGATCGATGTTTCTCCCAGCGAAAGGACATAAATTTAATACCATTGAAAAACGACTCTACTAATGCAGAGAGATGCATTTAAAATGAAGTCAGAACCATCACATAAACTCATATAAAACTATATAATTTATCAATTACCGTGGCTCAAGGATTCATTTAAAGTAAAGTCTTACTTATCAAAGTACTTGCATAGAAATCCGAGGAGTATATCATTCATATATGTCAGATGAAATATCTACCAAAATCTTTTAACCACAAAACTAGCACAATTTGAATACAGTGAGGTACAATGATATTCGTGTAATACTTAAGTGAAAGGGGATTATAATCCAACGAAAATAAATGCAATATTCTTGGGTACCAGTAACTTAGAACGATGCCAATATATAAATCGAATCTACCATTTTACGATGGGTAGGGTACATAATTATAAAGGTGTACAATACTTAAGATTTTATTATTAAATTGAAGTGTATTGTTATTTAAAAGTTGAAAGTAATATGGTTTATAAAATGTAATTCATTAAGGGGATAAAATCATATTGCATAGGTATAAGAAGCATAAGAATAAAATTACATATTATGAAATTTAAAATGTTAAGTGTAATGGCAATTAAAAATCAAATGGTATGGAAATTATTACCATATATATGTGTATATAGCCAAGGTGAAGTGGAGTGGAGATTATTACATGGGAGCAAGGCTATGTTAAAAATAAAATTAGTCAAAGTACAGTAGGTATTAAATTGGGGAAGGATAATTGAATGATGGCCTATGAAATATATATATATATATATATATATATATATATATATATATATATATATATATATGGTTTAATAAAGACAATAATTGAAGTCAAAGTGAGAATTGGCTAAAAGAGAATATTATATGGCTTGGAGGTTAAAAAGGTGTCTATGTCAAGTGGAAATGAAAATAAGGCATAGATTAGATATGATTAAGATAAGAATGAAATTAGAAAACCAATTAGAAAAAAAAATAAAAAAAAATTGAGGATTGAGGTATATTACAAACAAATATTGGAATGAGAAGAAAGCGTCAAAGAGCTTCCAAAATTTCAAGAATTATAAGTCCACTCCTAAAATTTACAAAGAGTTTTAACAGACAGGATGATGGACAAATCATAGTCAAAACCAAAATTGTAATCAGGTGGCTAGAACAGTAGAAGCATCCAACAAACCAGAGCCTAATCAAGCACAAAAACCCACCTTATATTGTTGGGGGTGCGGAAAAGCCAACTACTATCGAAACTGTTTTCCTAGTGCAAGAACTAAACAAGCATACAACGTACAAGAATCCTCTATTTTTGGCGAGGTCGTAAGAATAATACCTCGTATCAACGCAACCTTGGATAACCATCACGTGTACTACCAACCCTTAATGATAAAATGTGAAGGTAAAATCGATAATTAGACTATGTCTTTTTTAATTTATCCTCGTGATGTTTTGAGTTATATTAGTCACAAAGTCATAGAAATATTTCAATTACAAATTCTTAAATTTTATAAACCTTGGCTGGTATAGTTGGCCACTGGTGCCAAGCAGAGGGTGACTAAAAAAATAGAAAACTATCCTATTGAGATATCAGGACAACAGATTCATGTGAACATGAATGTGCTTCCCTTAGCTCATATGGTGTGTTGATTGGGATGGATTGGCTGGAAATCCATTGGTCTATGGTAGATTGTAAGGAGGACAATGTCATATTTCTCACTGATGAGGGAATAAGGAAGGAATTACAGGTTATTAAGAAATGCATTAAATTACGACCCATTACTGTAAATCAACTAGAAAAATGTATTTGAAAGGGGCTCCAAATTTACGTTGTTCAAGTAGGGTACACAAACTCAAATGAAAATATAACTTTTCTTGAAAATATTATAATTATCCAATATTTTTTTCATGTGTTTCCAGAGTCAGTCCTTGGTTTAACGCCCAAGCAGGACATTTATTTCACTATAGAGCTGATTCCCAGAGGATCTCCTGTATCAAGGACTCCTTATCGTATGAGTGTAACATAATTGGTTGAGCTCAATATGCAACTGTAAGAAATTATTGATAAAGGATACACCTGCCTGAGTGTGTCTCCTTGTGGGGGTCCAGTATTGTTTGTATGCAAGAAGGATGGTACCATGTTCTTATGCATTGAGTACCGACAACTGAATAAGGTGACCAATAAAAACAAATGCCCCTTGTCATGAATTGGAAATATTTTTGAAGAAGTTCGTGGAGTTAGTTTTTTTTCAAAAGTTGACTTAAGATCAGGGTATCATCAAATCTGGATTAAATAAGAATATATTTGTAAGACTACCTTTTATGTTTACTACGATTTCATGGTATTTCCCTTCAGCCTCACCAATGTGCCTACAACCTTTATGAGTTCGATGATTGACATTTTTCAGCCTTACTTGCATAATTTTGCATTAATTTTCATTGACAATATCCTAATTTATTCTAAGAAACAAGAAGAGCATGAGAAGCATCTCGATATAGATCTACAAACCTTTAGGGAGATGCTAAGTACAACAAGTGTGATTTCTTCAAGTAACTAATTTGGCACTTGGGACATCTAATATAAGTTGAAGGGAGAGTTTTCTATATTGAAAATATCTGGAAAATTATGGAATGGGTTGTCCCTAAGAACATTGACAATCCTCTATGGGTTTAGAAACTTACTATCATCAATTTATCAACTATTTCTCAAAAATTTCTTACCCCATTACTTCCCTATAGAAGAAAGGGAGGACATTTAGGTGGACAAAACAATGCCAACATCGATTTGAGTCATTAAAAAAAATACTCATGTCTGCCCCAATTTTCAAGCTGAAAGATCCTGAGAAGGAATTTTTTGTGTGTAATAATGTCAGTCAAGAAGGTGTGGGAGGGTTTCTTATGCAAGAAGATAAGGTATTAGCATATGAATCCTATAAACTAAAGGAACATGAACAAATTTATTATTCTTATGACCTGGAACTCACAGGAGTAGTTCATTGCTTAAAAATGTGGCACCATTACTTGTTGGGGAAGAAGTTATTGATGTTAACAAATCACAGTTGTCTCACCAGCTTCATTAATCAACTGAATTTGAATACAATACAAGCCAAATGGACCGCGTTCTTGAGTGAGCTTGATTTTTATATAAGGAATTTGAAAGGAAATGAAATCCGGGTAGTATATGCCTTAAGTAGGAAGGTACAATGTGAAGTTCAATATCATCGAATCGAATTTGATGTGTCAGGATCGATTGATGAAGCTTCCATTAAGGACCCTGAGTATAAGCACCTTTGAAAGACATCCAAGAATTGTAGAAAATGGAATAATTTACGAAATTAATATTTGGGACGAGTTGAATTTATGTGGAATAATTTATTTCCTTAATGAAATATCTATGAAATAATTTTTACTGTATGAGCATCATTGTAGCCCATACGCAGCTCATCAAGGGTATTAAAAACTTTTTTCAGCACTAAAGAAGGAATATTTTTTGCCAAGAATGTTAAAATATATCGCATAATAACTATCTAAGTGTGTATAATGTCAACATGTAAAGGCTGAACATCAACATTTGGAAGGTTTGATGAACCCCCTTCCTATTCCATAATGGAAATAGGAAATTATTGCGCTATATTTTATAATTGGCCTACCTAAGAAAAAAATACAGCATGACTCTATTATGGTCGTAATGGATAAATTAAGCAAGACTTCTCACTTCATTCTAATGAAGTCCACATACAAAACAGTCGATATTGCGGACATTTTTATCAAGGAAGTATTTTGGTTGCAAGGAATACCCAAGGTGGTTCTTTTCGACAGAGATTTGAAATTTACCTCTACCTTTTGGAAGGTCCTATTTACTATATTAGGCACTCAAATACATTTTATCACTGCCTACCACACTCAGATGAATGGTTAAACAAAGTGGCTAAACCAGGCAATGGAAGACATTTTGTCGATGTACGTAATGAATCAACCAACTAAATGGGAGGACTATCTCCACCTGGTTGAGTTCACTGATAACAATAGCTACCTTGAGTCGCTGAAAATGAGTCCTTATGAAGTGTTATACGGTAGGAAATGTAGAACACCTCCTAGTTGGAATGGTCCTAAGGACAAAATGATATTAGGACCAGATATGTTTAAAGAGATGGAGCAAGAAGTTAAAATAATTTTCCATAATTTGCAATCTACCCAGGAGCGAAAAAAGGAATACTCAAATACGAAAATGACTCATAAGGAGTTCCAAGTGGGAGATAATGTTTACTTAAGAATTAAGTGCAAAAAAGGACCCTTGTTACACTAAAATCTGTCATCCTGACATTTTACCATGAGTATGAGCTCCTTATTACTCATACTTCCTCCTTTTGCAAGTCTAACATACCAGCTCCTCATGTCAAGCTTCAAAATCAGAGAAAAATCCCTAAAATCCCCTAAGAATTGGTATCGCACTTTCTCTATGCATTCCCTGCGGTCCCGCACCTAAAGTTCAGCCTGCCTGCGGAACCATACCGCATGTTCCTTGTGTTATGGGTGCGGACCTCTGTAAAACATAAAAAGGCGAGAAAGTAAAGATAAAAAGTGAATTTCAGATGAATTCTAGAAGATTCTAGATGGGAATTTTTGGGAATGGATACGCTTTGAGAAGGTTCATGCATCCCTCACTTGATGGAGCTAACCCCTTGATGTAAGGAGCTAATCCCTTTGAAGGAGGATTCTATCCCTTCATATTTGGAACAAGAAACCTCCTCTTTTCCACTATAAAAAGAGGCCTTGGGTAGCCTCAAAGGGGAGTTCAAGCTTAAGATATTTGAAGTTAAATGTTGTTGAAATTCAGACTTAGTTAACTAAGACTTTCTGTGAGGTTAAATCACTCATCTCTATTTGTCTTGGTTCAAAGAGTGCAATGCTTGTCAAATTAGAAGAGATTCCTGCTTCGGACCCCAGGAGGACCTGCACAACATCAAGGCACAGGTTGTAAAGGTTTTCTTTATTTGAATTTAATACAAATATACTCATTTCTCTCATTAAACTGTCGATTCATGGTTTATTTCATAAATTCCTTGATCATTATGATAAGTATGGTTTATAATAATGTCTATACAAGTGCTGTGTAATCTTTTTTCTTGTTTGTGACTGCAGATTCATGAGGAACGTTCTTTCAGTGCACCGGAAGGACTTCAACGAAATCAAGCAATTGTTGGACATAACGTAGGCCTCACACCTATATAGTGTTTTTATGAATCTTATATGCTTAGAGAGAGATTAGTATAATTCACTGTTTGTTGCTAGTTACCTTTAGTACTAGAGAGATCGGTTTTGTCCGCAAGACGGATTAATCTACACAACAAAATGGCGACTCCGCTGGGGAAAGAACTTGTTTTTTTTTGTTCTCTTTTATTTTTTATTTGAGGAAACATTTTTTTCCTGGTTTTTGATTGATACACATCTGTCTGGGTAACTTAGATTTTCCCTGTTTTTGAAAATTTAGAAATATTTTATGTTTTTCTATAATTTTTCTTAGGCCCGCACTTTGCTATACTTTGACAGTGCGGGCAGGTTCGCACTTTCTCTAGAGAATACAGTGCGGGACCGCACCTGTCAACACTGCTTACCTACGGACCCTATAAAAATTTTATAAAATCTCTAGGTTTCTTTTTCTAGTTTATTTTTAGATCTTTGGTTTCTGCCCAGACTGGTTATTGTGTCTATCAAAAATTTATTGTGAATGAACTCCAACAGTGTTAATGTTTTGATGATTTTCTAGAAGATTTTGCCGATTGGATTGTTTTTCTGCTTGGTCTTTGTAGTGATTCGAACTTTTGACAATTTGTAGTATCTCAGATTACATTGATCTCTTTTTGTCTTTTGAATCCGACCTGATTGTGGAAACATCCTATATTGAGAAATTAAGCCTTTTGTTTCTTTACAAATCTTCGAAAAAAACTTGGTTCAAAGTTTTGAATTTCATTTTTTGTAAAAACATATTTTGAGTGTTTTTTATCTGTTTTTTATCTGAACGAATAGATTCTTAGTTTGCTGAACAACTAAAGAAAACATTCATAAAAAAAATTCTAAAAGCTTTTACTCAGTTTAGATTTTAGTTCTCAAGATTAGATTTTGTAGTTTTGAGTAGTTTTAATTTTGGTAGCTTTCTTTTGAAGGAAAATTGTTTTGTAGCTTCTAGTTTGGAAAAGAAAAGGATTTTTCTCATGAGCTTTGATAGTTTATTGAAAAGGCAAAATAGTTTCTTTCAATTATTTTTCATGTTTAAAGAAGGAATTTAAAGGATTGCATTCTCTAACTCTTTCTTTAGATAGAAAGTTCATTGAAAGAAAAAAGAATTGAATATCATCATAGGTGCATTTTAGTGTTTTTTGGAAGTCGAGTCTTCACACCATCCAAAGTTTCATTTCCGCACCCATTGACTTAAGAAACAACTCTTAAAAGTAACGCTTAAATAAAATTCATCTAGTAATCTTTTTATTTCTAGGGCTCTTATCACCAACATAGCTTAGGCTAGTATCTTGGAGTAGGGAGTAATTAACTCTCCAAGATAGCTAAAAAAAACAAGTAGACAAATCTTGCGGTAGGAAGAATTCCAGTTGTTGCATGTATGCTCTGGGAAGCTCCTCTTAAAGGAGTTAAGCACGAGATCATATCTGAACCAGTGGGGTAATCAATCCTTCCTCATTGGGAACGATAGAAGATATACATGTATTAAAAATGGTAAACCTCGGATAGACCATTGTCGAGGAGCCAGGGGTCACTTGTCGGTAAACCTTGGATTCTGTTCAAGGAGCCTTCAAGGGGATTGAGCTTTGTTACTCTGCCCTTGCGTGTGTGTCGGATCGTATACTGTTCCCCCAGGTATATTTGTTTCAATTGGTAACCTTAGAGGCCATAATCTTTAGGATTCTTTCCTAAGGTGACGGTGGAGGGAAGATCCCACTGTACCTGGAACAGACGTCGACTAGACTCACTTGGACTCTCTGGGGGGTTCTCTTCACTCGAGATGGTTTTGTGAAGAAACTTGTGCCAGTATGTTTCATTAAGCAGGTTGTCGGGGTAACTGTTCCAACCGCCCTTTTCGTGTTAAAATTCTACTAAGTTGGATTTCATCACCAACTAGTGATTTTAGTACGGAAAGTTACTTGTTTGCGTGTGGTTTGAACTCTTAGATTTTTTAAGCGAATGATTCAATTGTTTGTTTCTTAGAGACTTTAGGTGTTTTCATTGAAATTTTTATTTCTTTGCGTGTGATTAGATAATTTTTAATCATGGCGGAATTGCCGAGACAATCCCGGAGAATACAAGGGAAACCTCCTGAATATTCACCAGGTCAACTTGAAGGGCTTCAAGCTCTGGTACCACACAGTAGCCGTAGACTTAGGTCAATAGAAGTTGAAAGCTCTGCTATAGTAATACATCCTGATCATCAAATACCTACAACATAATACATTCAAGAATCGATTTCAGTTTCTGAAGTTACTGAAAATATTTCTACTTCTGGTGAATTATCTGACGAACCTGAAATCTCTGAACTTGAAACTGAATCTTCTGTGTTAGAAACATCCTCAGGATTTGTTACACCAACTTCTAGCGATCCAGGTTCACCTAGGGTAAGAAATATCATTACAGAAAATCTTCCCTCTGGACTTATTTCTATTGAAGAACTTACTAATCCAGACGAAGACATATCTCTTCCCAACTCCCCTCAATCGTTAAATATTAGGGAACATGAATCTATTTTCTACAGCCCCATTCGAAATAATCCTTGGTATCTCTCTTTGACAGACTTTTTAGAGAATCCGGGTCTTGCTTTTTATCCACCTCGACTTCCATTTCATCCTACACCCAGAGGTTATTATCCGTCATCTATTATGGCTGGTGAGTCATCCATCTTTTCTCAAACACCTGAATCATTTTTACATGGTGGTCCTTCTGTTCCTTCGGGATATCAGTCTCTGTCTGGTACTTTCTCGGGGGAAATTCCTCAACCTATCGAAAACATGTTATCATCTGGTCTTGGTGGACTTAAAATTGAAACGTCGAACACAGAGCAAGTTTTTATGATGTCTAGTAATATTCCCAATCCTCAAGCTCAAGGCAGTCAGTTTCCTTCTGGGGGCCAACCTCAGGGAACTCAGTTACCACCTGGGGGGCAACCTCAGGGTAGTCAATTACCGCCTGGGGGGCAACCGCAAGGTAGTCAGTTACCACCCGTGGCACAACCTCAAGGTAGCTTTTTCCTAGGACAAACTGTGGATCCATATTATTTTGGGGGGCAACCCCAAGGACAGTACATACCTCAGGGTTATCAACCTCAAGGACAGTACATTCCTCAAGGTCAACCCCAAACTCAATATGCTCCTTAGGGTCCTCAACAACCCCAACTTCAGTACGTGCCTCAAGGTTATCAACCTCAAGGGTAGTACCCAATGCAAGGTTACCAACAGCCTTCTGGTCAACCATCTGTTCAAGGAGCCGAAACTTTACCTTATTATCAACCCTACGTTCAACCAGGTTTTGGTCCTTACGTTCAACCTTCTACGGGACAATACCCCGGAATGATGGTGTGGGATCCATCCCAATATCAACAACCTTTGCAGCCTAATGTGCAGTTACCTTATCAACTTGGCCAGCCATTGGTTTCTGGTTCAACTCAGCAACTTGTTCAACCAGCTATTCAAACTCCTGCACCTAGTTCAGTTCAGCAGGCTGGGCCTAGTACACCTCAGACTCCGCCTCAAACTGTTGTAACTACTGCAACGTCTGTTCAACCTGTCACACCTGTTTCTGGAGTATCTGTAGCCCCGAGTTTGGCTACCCCTGTATCCGTGCAAATTCCTCAAGTCTTTGTACCTCAGTCAGGACCTTCAGTTCAGACTACAGTTCAGATGCCTGCAGGAGAAATCGGTACAAGTACAGTTGTTACAAGTCAACCTCAATTTACTTATCAACCGTACCAAGGACAACCGAAATTCGGTCCCTATGTTCAGAATACGAGCTATCAACCGTACCCTGGTTATACTTATCAACAACCTCAGTATGGTCCGATTCATCCTGGTTATCCAGGAGGTTACATAATACCTAATGCTAATCCGATTCCTAGTTATCCTGGGTATCCGCCTCCTGGATCTGCTTTGGCTTCTCAAGGTTTTCATGACCCTAATCATCAATTACCGTTCATCGTAACTTTGGACTTACCTGATTTGACGCGCCTGACAAATGATCCTATTTTTTATTATCAGAATTGGCCGCCAATGCCTCATAAGTTGCCCAGTGATATACCAAAATTTGAAGGTAAGTCAGGAGAGGATCCATCGAATCATGTTATGACTTATCACCTTTGGTGTGCATCTAATTCAATCATTGATGATTCGATTCTCTTACGTATTTTCCAAAGAACCCTCATAGGTCTTGCAGCCAAATGGTACATTGAGTTACCACGAGGCTTGTTTCATAATTTCAGTCAGTTAGCAACATCTTTCTTAACTCATTTCCAGTTGCCTATCAGATACGACAACGGCACAGAATTATTAACTTCGCTAAAACAATCTACGTCCACATATATTTTTGATCATATTCATGAATGGTGACGTAGATGACGTTTGGTGAAAGTTTATATTCCGAATCAAATTTTGGCAGAATGGTTTGTTAAATCATTATTACCCAAGATCACTGAAGATGTAGCTAGGGCTGGTGTTGTTACTGAAGAGCAAGTAATTTCTCAGGCTCAGTACCTAGATCTCGTCTATACGCATTTAGGTACTCTACATGAGAAAATTCCCGATCTTCCCAAACAAGGTCAAATAGTTGCTGCTCCTTCAGGGTCTCATGCCGCTGACGGTATGATTGGTACAGTTAGTTCTAAAAGTAAGAAGAAATCCTCAAAGAATTCTTCTCCAATAATAACTTTACCTGATTCCCCGAAAGGAGAATCTTCTCCCGAAGTTTCTGTCGACATTCATGTCGTTGAAACATCTACGGAAAAATCAAAATCCGGTGGTAAAACGAAGGGGAGGAATAAAAACAAAAAGAATTCGAAAGAGAAAACAGATAAAGATGAATCCAATGACGAAAAACGTAAACCTCGTTATCCTTGCTTCATTTGTGAACAGGATCATTTCACGAAAGAATGTCCATATCGAGACGAAGCTACGAAACTCGTTAAAGGATCACAACAACCTGTTGTCTTGAAGGATCCTTTTCCAATTCAAGATAGTAAAATGATTGGTTCTTCCTCGACTACTTTAGAAGAGCCTATTATGATGATGTCTCATATAAGGGTTGCAACGCGATCGCAAGATTACAGTTCTAAGAATCCCGTTGATGGCAAAGAAGGAGAGTCTTCTAATGCGAATGCATCAAATACAACTCCTCCTATTTTCGGTCCGTTACAGATCGAGAAACAAAATCCAGACTTGATAATCAAACCACCTGCTAAAGGTGTTCTTCGTAAATTAGCTTTCAATCCACATGCGAGAGCTGCTCAGAATTACAACATTGTTGAAGATTTAGTTGTTTCTCCTTCAGCAATGTCGGCTTTGGAAGTGTTGCAATCATGTCCAGCACAACGTAAATTATTATTGTCTGCCATAGGAGATGTTGATGTTCAGGATTCTAACCTTATAATCTTCGATTTAGAAACTAGTACACGACGTCTTCCTCACCAAATGGCTTTCCAGATTCCAGTATTAGTAAAAAACAGACCTATTTTTCGGACTGTGATTGATGAGGGAGCTTCAATGTGTATTATGTCGATTCAGTGTTGGAAATCTCTTGGTTCTCCTACACTTAACCAATCTCCGACGATTCTAAAAGCTTTTGATGGTCGAGGTTTTCAACCTTATGGTATTTTGCAGGATTTACCCATAGGGGTTGAAGGAAAAATCGTTAATCTAGATGTGCAAGTGGTTGATGCCTCTCTAGATTACAACCTTCTACTGGGTCGTAGTTGGTCTTCTGCTATGACTGCTGTTGTCTCTTCGGTCTTTCGACTCATAAAATTTCCATATCAAGGAAATATCGTGACAATAGATCAGTTAACTTAATTTTCATCTGACCCAGCCTCTATAGAAACAATCTAGCATGTTTGTAAAACGGCTATCCCTTATAAGGATGTTGGATTAGGTTTGATTAAAGATTCTCGTTTACTAGGAACTTTTTCCTTTCCTCCTCCTAACGTATCGCCTTCTACTGCAACTATTCATATGATTTCGTTAGACACTATTATGTTTGATGATCCTTGGATTATTCCTTCAGAATCCGAGATAGATTCATTTGATGGCGTGATGCCTTTGAGTCCATTTGAAATTGCATACCAGGCTGTACAGTCTTTTTCTGACCCCTCTTCAACCGAAACCGATCCAATGAATGGGATCCAAGAGGAATTTCTTTCTATATATAGTTTAGTTACAACGACATTTCCTGAAATTGTTCATACAGATGAGAAAATTCGTGAGTTTTTGTCTGTTGATGATTTACCATGGGAAGATCTACATCACCGGTCTTCATTTTTACCTGAATTAGATCATTTTGATAATGATTTCGCTTCAATTTTTATTGCTGAATATGCTAAGGAACCTCAGAATCCATTGCAAAATCCTGATTCTGAGATAAATTTGGAAAATATATCTAGAACGGTTCCAATTGACATTTCAGTAAAACCAGGAATAATTGAAAACATTCATATAGGTGCTTGTTGTACAGATGAAGAAATTCAGACTTATAAAGCCCTATTTCAAGAATTCCGTGACGTGTTTGCCTGGTCTTATGAAGAAATGCCAGGAATTGATCCATCGATCGTTGTTCATGAAATTAATACTTACTCGGATGCTAAACATGTTCGTCAACGATTACGTCAAATTCATCCTAGAAAAGCTGCTGCTATAAAAAATGAAGTTGAAAAATTACTTCGAGCAGGATTCATTTATCCAATTCCCTTAACGAATTGGGTATCGAATATTGTTCCTGTGACTAAAAAACAAGGAATGATAAGAGTATGTATCGATTATAGGGATATTAATCAAGTGTGTCCAAAAGATAATTATCCAACTCCCTATATCGATCAAATAATCGATGATTGTGCTGGTAGTGAACTATTCTCCTTCATGGATGGTTTTTCTGGCTACAATCAAATAAACATACTCCCTGCAGATCAACCCAAAACATATTTCATTTGTCCATGGGGAACGTTTTCTTATTGCAAATTACCTTTTGGACTAAAGAATTCTGGAGCAACTTTTCAACGGGCTATGTCTTATGCATTTCATGACATTAAGCACATTGTCCAGCCATATCTCGATGATTTACCTGCTCATTCATTACATAGGGCCGATCATCCCACTCATTTACGAGCATTTTTTATGAGATGTAGGCATTATCGGATAAGGCTAAATCCGCATAAATGTGTTTTTTGCGTAGAATCGGGTCGATTACTGGGATTTGTTGTCTCGAAATCAGGCATTCACGTCGATCCATCGAAGGTCGAAGCTATTGTTAAATTGCCTCCTCCTTCGACTTTACGCCAACTCCAAAGTTTGCAGGGGAAAGCAAACTTTTTATGTAGATTTATTCCTAACTATGACGAGCTTACAAAGGGTTTTACCCGGTTGTTGAAACAGAACATTCCATTCTTTTGGGATGAGATCGCTGATCGATCTTTTGATGCACTTAAACACGCGTTGACCCATGCACCGTTATTGCATCCTCCCAACTACAACCAAGATTACATTTTGTACCTCGCTGCTTCTCATTCCACCATTGGGATGGTATTAGTTCAGGAAGATGAATCTCACAATCAACATGTGATTTATTATCTTAGTCGCAATCTGCATCCGACTGAAATCAAATACACACATGTGGAGAAATTGGCCTTGGCAGCTGTTCAAGCTGTCCAACGTTTTAGACATCACATCTTGTTACGTAAAACCACAGTCATTTCTAATTGCAACCCTATGATGTATATTTTGACCAAACAATTGCTAGGGGGCAAATATTCCAAATGGATAGTTATCCTGCAGGAATTTGACTTGGAATTTGAGAAATCCAAGGCAAAGAAATCTTTGGTATTTGCGGAACTAATGTGTGATTTCCCCTCTACTGATATTGAAACATTGGCAGAAGAGTCCATTGCGGACGAATCTTTGTTTCTTATCAATACACTTGATCCATGGTATGGGGATATTATTGTGTATCTCCAAAACCAATCTTTTCGGCCTGACATTTCACGAACTCAGCGACGGAAAATACGCTTCCAATCCCAACAGTATAATATCATTGGTGATACACTTTATCGACGAGGAGCGGATTCTGTTTTTCGACGTTGTCTAACTCATGAAGAAGTTGAAAAGGTGTTAAATGACTGTCATTTTGGAGCATGTGGCGGTCATATGTCTGGGTATGCCACCGCCCAAAAGATATTGCATGTAGGTTATTTCTGGCCAACATTATTTAAAGATTGCATTTATGCGGTTCAGAAATGCCACAACTGTCAAATTTTTGATCGGAAAATGCGTGCGCCGCCCGCTCCTCTTTACCCTATAATTGCTGTTGGTCCTTTCGCGAAATGGGGTATCGATTTTATCACATGTAACCCTCACTCGGCCGGGGGGCATACCTATATTATTCTCGCAGTAGATTATTTTACAAAATGGGCCGAGGCGATGCCTACATATTCAGCTGATGGCAAGACTGCTGCAACATTCGTATTTAATCATATAATTGCTAGGTTCGGTGTTCCTCAAGCTATTATTACAGATCATGGAAGTCATTTTCAGAACATCATGATGACTGAACTAACAGAACAACTTGGCCTACGCCACGATAGTTCCACTCCGTACTATCCACAAGAAAATGGTCTGGTTGAAGCCATTAACAAAGTTTTAGTCACCATGATTAAACAAATCATTGGTATTCATAAGATGAAATAGCATTCCATGTTATTTTCAGCACTTTGGGCATATCGAACCTCAGTTAAAACATCAACGGGTTTCACTCCTTTTCAACTGGTTTACGGTTTGGAAGCTGTGCTGCCGATTGAATGAGAAATACCGTCACTAAAGTTAGCCATAGAATTACTTCCAGCTACTTCTGAAGAGGAGAAACATTTTTTGTACTTGGCCCAATTAGATGAGAATCGACGAAACGCTGCAATAGCAAATGAGGCTCATGTTAAAAGGATAAAAGCTCAGTATGATAGAAATGTGACCCCTCGAAATTTTTCAGAAGGGGACCTAGTTTTACTTTATGATCAAGCTAACGACAAGCTAGGAGCTGGGAAATTCGTGCCTATGTGGCATGGTCCTTACATTGTGAAACGAAAGTTAGCAAAAGGGGCCTATGAGTCGATAGATTTTGACGGTGTCCCTTTGGATAAACCCAGAAATGGGCTTTATCTAAAGTGATATTATGCTTAAACGAGGTGTGGAGATTTTTTGTTAGTTTAGATTTCTTTATTGCTGGTGTGTTTTAGATTAGAAAAGTGTGCCTAGTTTAGAAGTGTGTTTTTGTCACTATTCCTGCTTATCTGAGTTTTACTCTTGATATTGCAGATGTCGACGTCTCTTCAAACCTACATTGGTTTTGCTGATGGTGCTTGTCGTCGTACACAGAACATTTCTTCCGCAGCTTGGGTTATCTATTCACCCTCTAACGAGTTAGTATCCATGCATGGGGTAAGCCTTGGTCAAACAAAAAATAACATTTCCGAGTATAGTGCAGTGATTGAATTATTGTCTGAGTCCATATCATTTGCGATTCGGAGTTTGATTGTAAGGTTGGATTCTGAACTTGTTGTATTACAGCTTAACAGGGTTTATACCATTAGAAATCCAATGTTATTAAGGTTGTTTTCAAGAGTTCGTCTCTTGGAACGTGAGTTTGATTACATTGAATATCAGCATATTCCAAGACATTTAAATACATTAGTAGATTCAATTGCTTCTAGTATGATAAATAGACATTTGCAATAATTAAAAGCAGTAAAACAAACAACATTCACATATGTACATAGATAGCCATCAAAATAGTGATATATCATAGTATAGGAGTGTGTTCAAAGAATATACATCGTCTTCGATCATAGGTTGGAAACACCTTATGATCGGCAAAAATGATAATAAAAAATTCAAAAATATCAGTCTACACGATCATCCCATCACTGATGGTGATCTCTATAAGAAACAACTGCCCAGGCCACCCTGCATAGGAACCTCCTGAAAGGTCCTGGGACGCCAATCACATATCTCTGTAGCCTGAGAGGAATGTCATCTATACTGGTCTCTGGTATATCTAGAGTCAAGCACTCTAGATGATGCTCCAAATCAGTCAAAATCTCTACTGATTGGCCTGCTGGGGATGGTGCGGGCGCAACTGGTTGTCTCCTCTCGAAAGGTTGGAGATGAGCTGGTCGATGTGGACCCACGTCTGTATTCAAAAAAAATTTGGTTATTTGTTTTCTAAGACGATAAAAAACTAAAAAAAATTAGAACTTAGCAAACGTTGAAAAATAATTTTACCTGAATCATCCCACTATTCCCTTGCAGGGAGAGACATCTCTCCGTCACTGCGGAAATCTATTCTGGCATACGGAAAATCCTCTATCACAAAAACTTGGTGATCCAGCCAACGAAAATATGAAGAAGGGAATCGTACAATCTCAGTGCCCTCAATAGCATGACGGGCCATCAGCGCGGACCAACGAACCATTCTCGGTTCTCGAGGTCGGCCGGCATCAATAGCAATACTTTGTGGAGCTAATTGAGGCATCCTCTCCAGAGCAAAAGAAACGACGATGGATCCGTATCCAAATTTTTTCAGTTTCCCAGTTTTTTCTCTGGTAAGTTGGCCTTTTATATTGGCCAACACAGCTTCACACCAGTTAAAGATGGTGCCGCGAAAACAGTCCACTGCAAAACGAATTTGGGAACCAGTAGCCACATGAAGCGCGGCACTCCCACACAGTTTGGTAACAGTAAAAGCTAGAACTTTCAACTCAGGACGGATGATATGTTTTATGTCAATCCGTTTGTCCCGAGGATTTGCTTGATCATTGCAAAATTCGAGTTGAAGACTAGCGACAGTCTGGCCACCTGGCCTAGTCCCAAACAAGGATACATGTTCGCCCCTCTTGGACAAACCAGTCAAGAATTATATATCTTCCAGCTCAATTTCGAGCCGGTGACCACCAATGAAGAAGCACTGGTCCTCTACGTTCCATCTGTTTACCAACCATGTTAAGAGTTCCACTTGTGCCCTCATGCCAGAGATGGCCCAGAATTTGTATAAGCCACATGCTTTTAATGCCCTTTGTGTGGGCAAATGGAGCAGGACGGCTTCATCTACTTCCTCGTGCTCTCACTCTCGCCAGATGAGCATCTTGTTAATCCTGCAATACAAAATAAGGCAAGTTAGAATGATATTATTTGAAAAAATTTGGCAGATAAATGAGAAAACCGTGCTCTAAAATTGACCGCGCGGGTACCGCACCCGCTCTTTGTAAATAGAGCATAGGTCCGCACGCGGGCTGTGCGCCAGGTGCGATACCCACGATTTTTTCCTTTTAGGAAAAAATCGGGGTCCGCAGGTAACCTGTGTCCCACCTGCGGACCCCGCGGGCACATTTTTGAACCATTTTTTGCCTTAAAAAATCAAACTATAGCCTAAAAACAAATTTCAAACGGATGAAAAGCAATATAAGGAGGTCGTGGATTACCTGGGGCTGACGGTTTTCGATTCCAACCGTTGAATTTTCCAGAATATTCACGGGAACTTTTTTAACCAAAAGCTTTTTACTTTTCACTCTGGAACTGAACGGTAAAAATGAAATAGAAAAAGTCCTTTTATAAGTTTTTTCGAATGAATGAATTTTTAATTTATTTATTTTTCACTTTAAAAGGGTATCTTTGAAAGCATTTTTACTTATCTTAAACAGGTATGTGTAATGTTTTGAGTTTTTGTGCAGAAACAGGATTTTTCAGGTGAACTGATCGTTTTTCAACAAATAGCATACTTTTATCACTTTTTCGGACTCTTTCAAAAATTTTACGAAAAAGCAAAACCTTGGAGTTCTCTTTTAAGCCCTTTTCAGACTCTCTAAATATGAAAATATTGCCGAGTACTTGACTATTCGAACTCGTTAAAGTAAATGAACAGTCGTCCCTTCAGTATAAGTTTACCCCTTTTACGGACTGAAATGGACTATTTACGAAAAAGGTATACGTTGACTAAATACGGTCAATAGAGTTCTCTCCCACATTATTTTATCCTTTCTCGGGCTCAAGAGACTAAATTTACGAAAAAGTACACCCATGGAGTTTTCTTAAGTTTTTCTTCTGACTCCCTAAAACTGAAAAACACCGAGTTTCTCCTAAACTGGACTCGTTAAAATTTAACAGTAAAGGACCTGTTTAATTTTCAACAAGAACGAACCACTCCTTCTTAAGGTTCTAATTTTAAAATAAGATGGACTCATCCAAAGGATGAGCTTATAATCAAGCAAATGTTATCCTCCTCAAGCTTGTCAAAAATAAAGAGGTACTTGCCATAAATGGTGGGGGAAAAAGAGAGAAAAATGGGCGTGTTTGTTGTATTTTAAATGTTTCAAAAACTCAGTCAACCACTCTTGGACACGACACTTTTTATTTACCTGGGTTGGGAAATCCTTTGCCTAACAGTTAATCAAACCACATTGAAAGTTTTCAGCCGGTTTCTGGGTATTAGCTTTGGGTCAATTGTCACCAAGCCATCTGCAGTGTCGTTATGTGTCCAAGAGAACAGTTCAAATAAAACCATTCATCTGCAAAATATCTGTCATCCATCTTTTGACCATCCCTGAGTCAGTCCTTGCCAATATATTTTCAAAACTTGATCTATGATTTCGTATTGTGGGCTTGCCTACGACAGATCACTTTCTATCGACATCAGCACATTATCTAGGAAGTTGATCCAGAAATCGTCAGTACCTTGAAATCTGCATGCCTCAATGGAAGGTTTCTTGCCTTCGATGACAGGTTGCATCATTGACCTTCGATCAAATGATTCCGTGACATGTTCGACTTCAGCTCATTCATTCACATTTCATGGATTGTACTGAGTACTTTGAGAACCATTGACATTACTAGTGGTTTCTCTCACACTTGTTAACAGTTCACATCATTGACTAGTAATCAAGTGGTTTCTACCATGTTCGACTTCAACACATTTATTCACATGGATAGAATCGTACTAGTTCGAGATGCGGAAATCAAGACCCTGGATCTAGTTTCCACCATCCAGGCTGCGAGGAGTTTTGTTGTCATCTATACAGTAGACTATTGATAAACAGATGGCTGCGTCCATACTGTGTCTACATATATCTGTACTATGATGTATTCAAAATCATTCCTGTATCAGAACGATTTCAGTTAGTTTATAGTTAGTTTTTATCTGAGCATGGGAATGCCTACCTCGGTGATGACATATACATGTATATATTTTGCATTGAATGTTTTTACAGGTTCCAACTGGGGTGTCCACAGGATGATCTTTGAAATGATAAAGTACTGCACTCTTCATATATGACAGACTACAGCTTCATCTATTCCAGACTTTGCACTTTAGGGGGCAATTTGTTACACTAAAATCTGTCATCCTGACATTTTACCATGAGTATGAGCTCCTTATTACTGATACTTCCTCCTTTTGCAAGTCTAACATACCAGCTCCTCATGTCAAGCTTCAAAATCAGAGAAAAGTCCCTAAAATCCCCTAAGAATTGGTATCTCACTTTTTCTATACATTCCCTGCGGTCCTGCACCTAAATCTCAGCCTGCCTGCGGAACCATACCGCACGTTCTTTGTCTAATGGGTGTGGCTCTGTAAAATACAAAAAGGC
The DNA here is from genome assembly GCA_034641835.2 of Pinus albicaulis. Lineage (NCBI taxonomy): Eukaryota > Viridiplantae > Streptophyta > Pinopsida > Pinales > Pinaceae > Pinus > Pinus albicaulis. The sequence goes on along the minus strand of CM076580.1, from coordinate 216,462,943 downwards.
GAGAAAGTAAAGATAAAAAGTGAATTTCAGATGAATTCTAGAAGATTCTAGATGGGAATTTTCGAGAATGGATACGCTTTGAGAAGGTTCATGCATCCCTCACTTGATGGAGCTAACCCCTTGATGTAAGGAGCTAATCCCTTTGAAGGAGGATTCTATCCCTTCATATTTGGAACAAAAAACCTCCTCTTTTCCACTATAAAAAGAGGCCTTGGGTAGCCTCAAAGGGAGTTCAAGCTTAAGATATTTGAAGTTAAATGCTGTTGAAATTCAGACTTAGTTAACTAAGACTTTCTGTGAGGTTAAATCACTCATCTCTATTTGTCTTGGTTCAAAGAGTGCAATGCTTGTCAAATTAGAAGAGATTCCTGCTTCGGACAACAAGAGGACCTGCACAACATCAAGGCACAGGTTGTAAAAGTTTTCTTTATTTGAAGTTAATACGAATATTCTCATTTCTCTCATTAAACTATCGATTCATGGTTTATTTCATAAATTCCCTGATCATTATGATAAGTATGGTTTATAATAATGTCTATACAGGTGCTGTGTAATCTTTTTGCTTGTTTGTGACTGCAGATTCACAAGGAACGTTCTTTCAGTGCACGGGAAGGACTTCAACGAAATCAAGCAAGCGTTGGACATAAGGTAGGCCTCACACCTATATAGTGTTTTTATGAATCTTATATGCTTAGAGAGAGATTAGTATAATTGGCTGTTTGTTGCTAGTTACCTTTAGTACTAGAGAGATCGGTCTTGTCCGCAAGACGGATTAATCTACACAACAACCCTGCAGTGGGGTAGGTGTGCTAAGTTAGTACCTCGTTATTGCATACCCTTCCAGATCTTGGAAAGGATAGGGTTGGTGGCCTACCAGGCCACCCTTCCTAGTTATGTAAAGTTCCATAATGTTTTCCACATTTCTTTTGTAAATAAATATGTGTACGATCCCTAAAATATAATTAAGTGGCAAGATGGTTAGGTAGGATATGTGATTGACTTACAAAAATGTTTGTTTCTTCAAGTTTATGAATCGTGGATTAATAAATATTGTAATGGTTTACATGTCTAACAAGATGGGGAGTTTAGGGTAGAACCCCCACATATTCTCGACCGGAGAGAAGCCACATTGCAGAGGCAAGTGACCACCTAGGTTAAGGTGGAGTGGATTCACTTTAGCCCTAAAGAGGTCACATGGGAGGATTAAGGGTTGATGAAGCAAGCTTATCCAGATTTGTTCCATGGGTTGCAATGAACACCGAGGATGGTGTTGCGGTAAGAGAGGGAATATGTAAGCCTAAGTTGGACTGAGAGCCAGTAGATAATCCTCTACCTCGTTACTAAATGTTGGATCGTTCTCTCGTCACCCTAGGAGTTAACTCGTGAAGCAATTTCCCGAACTGTCCAGGAACATAAGCTTGGTGGGGAGAAGAGGACATGATTTCCATTCTCGTAGATGGGAAGATCAGCCAAGCTTGATAAGGATTGTTATTTGAAATACATAAGTGCATATTAAATATGTTTTTTTATAGTTTTTATGCTTAAGTAGGTTGTTGGAAAGGGGTCAATAAATAAAATTAAATTTCTTTAAGAAATGTTGGAATTGAAGGCTCATCTAGTACTGTGTAAACTAAGGTATTGGAGTATCATTTAAGTCATGAATATAAATGTATTTCAATTCTGGTAACAAATAAATAAATTTCTACATTTATGAACCACTTAATATTGCAAGAATGTTATCTACTTAATGCTAGAGCACTATGAAACGAAGATTGTGCAGGTCCACCATTAGGACAAGGACCAAACCCCAATAGGGCATGGAAATTATTGAAAGGTATGCATGAGCCCAATAAGGAAACCAAACAATTATAGTCCCTTTGTGGTTAAAATAACAAATATTAGTTACTTGATTTAAAAATTAAAAGTGGGAACAATATAGAAAATTTTAAACTATTAAAGTAACCTAGTTGGCACCAAAGCAAAAAAAATCTAGTTTAATCATGAAATAATTGAAAAAAACCTTACGAGACCTTAAACCAATTACAAAAAATCCGTAAAGGGTTTAGCCATACACTAATATGAAAACCGGTGAATTATTTTCCCTACAGAAAAGAAGTAAAAATGAAAAAAATAATGTATGTGAAACATAAGTACTTATTCATACAATAAGCATGCATCTATAGAAACTATAGTATTCGAAATGAGTACATAAACGAGTGAAAGATTTCAAATGAATAACCTAACACTTGCACACAAATTATTTCAGGTAAATAATCTATACAATAATTGAGAACTAACACTTGCATACAATTAATTATGGTAAATAATTACATAGTAATTGGAAAATAACCCCATTCACTATTCAAATGAAGTGAGACTTAAAAATTCCCTCCTGGGTAAAAAACTTGTACAGTTACTAAGAAATTCCAATTTGAATTGATTCAAAATATTACATCAATAGTGGTAGTTCATATGGCCAACACCGTGTGTAGCATAATATTTTCATAGAAAGGATCTAGAAATAATACATTAATAGTTCAAGGTGAAACCCTCTTAGGAATATAAAACAATATATAGACTTAAATGCAGAGTGTGTGGCCACAATACAACCACCTCGAAACAAAAATATGAAAATCTAGGCACTCAGGGCATTCTATGCACTTCTAATGACTAACGAAGACAACTAAAGTAAAACCCTCATTTCGGACCGGAGGTCTCCTCCTAATTAAACTGGAGACATTATTTTTACAGTAAACCCTGTGCTATTACTGCCTTGGAAAAATTTTCTCAAATTTGGCAGAGTAAAATCCTGCCCAAACCAAGTGAGGTGGCTTGGTTTTTTGTTGTAATGAAAAACTTATTTTTTATAAAATTTTGAAAGATAGACTGAGGGGCATACCAGTAAACCATTGATGTAAAATTTTGTTGAACTCCTCGAATATGGTCCTGTAGCATCCTAGATGTACCTCCAATAAAAACATAACATGAAATAATAGTTGCTCGAGTTGTGAACTGTAATATTAGTTAAAGAAAATAGAAACCAACGTAAGAAATATCGAATGGTATCTATAATGAGTATATCTAACACTCATATTATATCCAATGATTGGCTTGACGTCTGCAGGTACGATGTTGCATACGGAGGGCGACAAGGAAAATCCCATTCCTTGGATGACAAGGGCTTACCAATAGCTCCAAGAATTGTAGAACGATGGAGAAAGGTAACAATGAACGAGGGCTTCCAATTGAGGTAGGGTAGTTAGTTTAATTATTATCCAAATAATCTCCATTGTTAGATCTCATCGAAGGTCAGATGAGAAGTGTAGTAGAAACTAGTTAACCAGTAGTCTCAAGTTATGAAGTCGAGAATGTTCCTTGGCATCGGATGAATCATTCGATCATGTTATGAGAAAGGTCAAGATGTGAAGGAACTAGCTGTCGGGCGTCTTGGTCACGGGGTCGTTGATATCTACAATAATTCATGCATTAATTCTAATCTACCATGAAAGTTTCATTGGTAACCTTGTTGGTTTAACCCGAGACCAACAATGAAGTAGTGGGTTAATAAAAGTACATGCACAGATTTAATTATACGTAATATTCGGTTATGCTATTTAACCATGTAACTTCTTGGCTTAATCTATTCACATATATATGCTTATGAATCATTGGTGATGATTAAATTTAATTTTCTTATATATGGAATTTATTTTTTTGTTATGATATTATTTAATCATGGAGACATCACTAACATATTTGGCCCAATTTCCAACGACCAAAATGTCTCCATTACGGCACATAGGCATCCCAAGAGTGACACTTTGAGGTTGGAAAAAAAGTCACTTCCTGTACCGTCACATATGAGACACTTCTAATAATTGTCGGTAGAGTGACAACAGACATGGAAAATGTATTAATTAAGTCAATCTTTGAATCGCGATGTTTATTGTCGCTATTACAACATCATGTGGAGACGTTTGTATTACGACATCGATTCCTTCCCAAAATGTGTCACAATACTAACGAACTATTGTCACACATGTCATCGCACATTTGGCTCTATTAGATTTCGAGTGATGAAAACAAATCATCGGAAGTGCCATGACAGTCATCGATATTTCAACAACCGGCATAACAGTGTTCCGAGGGTTGGGTCATATCGGTAACGGAACCAGTCATCGGAAGTGACACCACAGTGGTCGGTATTCTGACACTTGGCATAAAATTGTTTTGATGGTTGGGCCATACTAGCGATGGAAATAATTGTTGGAATTTCCACCATAGTAGTCACTATTCTGACATTCAAAATAACATTTACGATGTTTTGGGTCATACCAGCGATAGAAACAACCGTTAGAATTGCGACGTGACTCCTAGATTTTTTTTTGGGAGGCAGAAGTAACCTTGAGATGATCCTCCACTTTAATAAGGAACTGAAATTTGGCTATTCAAATGATATGAGTAGTTGATAAATGAGAAAGGAAGATGTACAAGCTCCCAAGAAAGCTAGGATGCAAGACAATTGTCTCACTTGTCTTGCATCCTAGCCTATCTTGCTTGGGAGGTCGTCAATCTTCGTTTCTCATTTAACAACTATGGGCATCATGTGAGAAATGGAAGTCAAGATTTGCTATGAAACCATCTCCAAAAATAGAATAAAAGATACATCAATGCCTTGGAAATAAACCACTTCGAGGGGCCAACCTCCAATACATTACATGAATGAAAAATTCTTGGATGATACAAATTGCCAAACCTCCTTTCTATATATAGGAGTCCATGGGGCCCAATGTAATCCTAGTGGGGCCACAATATAGTCATAGCTTACCTAACAATAATAATTTAAGGGCACAATAATAACAATATGGGGGTTACAAGGGTAAAATAATAACAATAAGGGGGTTACACTAACAACAATAAGGGACTATATTAGTAATATAGGGACCTAACATGCCCTCTCCTTCAAAAAAGTGTTGTCCTCAACGCTTGAGTAGCTCTAGGTGCTTCTGTATAAAATTCTCATCCTCCCATGTAGAATCTTTCATGTGTATGTTCTTCCACTTGATTAGATACTCTGAAATTGATCGATTCCATAGATGTCGAGTTCTTGTTTCCATGACCACTTCAGGTTCCAATATGATTTTTCATTCCTCATCAAGTTCTGGAAATATTGTTTGAACTAGAAGATTCTCACCTATAACCTTCTTTAACCATGAAACACAGAAAACTGGATGCACTTGTGAAGAAGCAGGAACCTCCAATTTGTATGCCATAGTACCAATCTTTTCGAACACGTTGTAAGGACCATAGTACTTTGGTGATAATTTAGTACCCTTCTTAGCTTTCTTAAGGGACATTTGTTTGTATGGTTGTAGCCGTGAAAATACCCATCCTCCTACATAGAAACTTCTCTCACTGTGATGTTGATTTGCGTGTTGTTTCATTTTATTTTGTGCCAAATTCAGGTTGTTATTTATTTACCGTAGAATAAAGAATTACCGAGAGGAATAAACATAAAGAGGCTAGCAACAAATCATGAACATAAACACAAATGTTTCTTCGAGAAAACCCCAAACTCCTGGGAAAAAGCAACCAGTGAAATTTCATTAACCACTGGCCAAAACCCTAGCCAATCCAGACAAGTGAGCCTTCACCGCTCACCTCCAGGCCTGCATTACAATGAAGTCTTCCCAACCTTTTATAGGCTCCATTACATGCAATACCATGGGCTGAAAACCATGGGTACAGAAAACCATGTGCCCCAAAACCACTACTATTTACCCATGTCAACATCAACTCTATCCCAAGTCATGTTTACCTAACAATTCCCCCCTTAAACTTGGGGATTATTGACGAAATCCAGCCAAATTTGCTAGATGAGACAACCCCGCTCACTCTACCTCTTACCCCCTCAAATACATTTTTTTTTTTCATTGTTGTTATTCTTTGTGCGACCATTCTTTACATTCATTCATGATTTCCTCTCCAAAGAGGACATCATAGTTGTACATCAATGTCCATATAAAAAAAATCCATCCTCTGTAACCACTAGTCCTCTAGGAATTTTCTTCAAATACATGGTTCATCAATTGATTTCATATGTACAAATATCAATGCCTCTGATGCCCAGGTATCGCTGGGCATGTTGAAGAAGATATCGATGTTTATTTTTTGAGCTAGTGTGGGACCATGAGAAGGCTGAACTGAAAAAAATAAATAAATAAATAAAAAATATCTATTGCAACATTTCTTCAGATCCAGATCTATGAATGTTTTTGGCTGGGAATCCTGGCAAAGAAGCACATGAGATTATTGTCTGGCATAGAGGCACATGAACGGGCTCAAATGCCAGATGAATAGGAGCAAATGTGGGAGGCTCACATGTGTGTGAAAGGATCAGGCTTGATCAAGGATCCTTTAAGAGCTGGAGAACTTCTTGTTGATGCTCGATGTGATATTACACTACTTGAACCTTCGAATTTTCTCTTAAATATGATGTGATGGATGCTGGATGATATCCATAAAGTGTCATAAATGGCGTCATTTTTGCTGCAGTATGGAAGGAAGTGTTACACCACCATTCAACGAGAGGTAACCAACTGACCCATTGTGTTTGTTTATCAGATACAAAACAACGAATATATCCTTCCAAACATTTATTTATTTTCTCAGTTTGACCATCAGATTGACGATGATAAGATGAGCTATGAGCTAATTGAGTACCCAGACAAGAAAATAACTCCATCCAAAAATTTCCAGTAAAAATGGGATCTCTGTCGCTCACAATAACCCTTGGGTTTCCATGTAGCTTTTGAATTATGTCCATAAATGTAGTAGCAACTGTACCTACTTTAAATGGATGAGATAATGCACAAAAGTGTGCATACCTGGTAAGTCTATCAACTACCACCATGATGACACTCTTTCGTTTGGACTTAGGTAAACCTATGATAAAATCCGCTGAAATCTCATCCCAATGTTGACTTGGAATGGATAAAGGTTGTAGAAGTCTCGGGGTCTTAATTGTCTCAACTTTATTCTGCTGGAAAACCAATCATTCCACCACAAAATTTTGAATATCATATTTAAGGCCATCCCAAACAAGTTCTTTCTTCACCCTATGGTAACTTTTTAAAATACTTGAGCTTCCTCCTAAAGGAGAAGTGTGCAATTCCAAAAGAATCTTTTGTTTTAGTTGGGAATTCTTACAAAGATAAAGCGATTTTTGTACCATAAAGAATCATTTTTCCAACTAAATGTATCAGATGTACTAGGATATTGTTGTAGCTTTTGAATGAGTGTCCATACTTCTTTTTCCTTCTTCCATTCATCTCTTGCTTCAGTTATCTAATCTGGTTGGATAATAGAAATGGCACAAAACAATGACTCCACCTCTTCATTCTTTCTTGAGAGTGCATCTGCAACAACATTAAGCTTCCCTTTTTTGTAGATTATTTCAAAGTCATAACCCAACATATTTGTGACCCATTTTTGCTTCTCTTCTTAAGATAGTCTTTGTTCCAAACATTGTTGAAGACTATCATGATCAGTCTTTACCTTAAAGTGTATTCCCATTAGGTAAGTTCGCCATTTCTTTAGTGCATGCAGTATTGCTAACATTTCCTTCTCATAAATAGGTTTCTATAAATACTTTCCTTTGACTAGATGACTTTCAAAAGCAATGGGTCATCGTTCCTACATTAAAAATAGCACCAATTACATTTCCTGAAGCATCACATTCCACAATAAAGGTTTTTGTGAATTTTGGCGTAGCTAAGACCAGTGCTAGGCACATTGCGTATTTAAGATGTTCAAAGGCCTTAGTTGCTTCAGGAGTCCATGAAAATGCATCTTTCTTCAATAATGTTGTTATAGGTGCTGCTATTCTCCCATAATTCTTAACAAAATTGTGATAATACCCTGTTAGCCCGAGAAATCCTTGCAACTGCTTTATGGTTGTGGGTACTTTCCATTCCTTAATGGCTTTAATTTTGTTAGGGTCTACCTTAACACCATCGTGACATACAATATCACCAAGATATTCCACCTCTTGTACTCTAAAGAAACATTTGGATGTTTTTTCATATAATTGTTTCTCCTACAATAGCTTGAGCACCCTCTCAACATGTTCAACATGATCCTTGCAAGGCCTATTGTAGATTAGTGTATCATCAAAAAATACTAGCACAAATTTTCTAAGGAAGGGTTTGAAAATGAAATTCATCAACCCTTGAAATGTAGAAGGCTCATTGGTAAGTCCAAAAGGCATGACCAAAAATTGATAATGACCCTCATGAGTTCGAAATGTTGTTTTTGGAATATCTTCATTCTTCATTCTAATTTGATGATATCCTGAAGAAGATCCAACTTGGTAAAATAAATTGCTCAATGTAATTCATCCAATAATTCAAAAATCACAGGAATATGAAATTTATATTTAATGGTGAGCTTATTGAGCTCCCTTTAGTCGGGACACATGCGCCATGATCCATCCTTCTTGTGTACCAATACTACAGGAGCAGAGAAAGAACTTTGACTAGGTTGAGTTATACCCACCTCTAACATTTCTGCCACCATAGGTTCAATTTCGCTATTTTTGACATAAGGATATCTATAAGGCCTAATGTTTGGAGGAACACTTCCTGGAATCAAATGAATAGCATGATCATAATCATGAATAGGTGGGAGTCCTTTTGGGATTTTCAAACACCTTGGAATGATTGTCCAAGACTTGTTGGAGATCTGTAGAAATAGATGATTTTGATGTTGGAACTTCTAGTGAGAATAATTGTGAAATTACACCTGGTTGTTCTTTCTTCAGAAGCTTTGTCATAACATTATAGCTGATTATATTTCCTGGCTTCCATGCAATACCCCATAATTTGACTTCCTTTCCTTCTGAAAAAATTTCAAGAAAAGCTCTTGAAAATTAAAAGCTACGGTCCCTAAAGATTGTAACCATTGTACTCCTAGTACAACATCAACACCTCCCATAGGAATGGAAAGAATTGGAATATTCAATACATATTACCCCATGGTTAGCTTGATATTAAGGCATTTTCCAAAGAAATTTATACTTCCTCCATTTGCAACCATCACTTGACATTCTGGTGCTGGATATAGGAAACAATTCAATTTCTTGGCTATCTTACAATGAATAAATTTATGGGTGCTACCTTAATCAATCAACAATATTACCTTTTTCTTCTTGATATGTGCTTCAATATTGAGAGTTTGAGGAGTTTTGATTCTTGCCAATGCATTACATGATATGGTCGGACTCATTTCTTCCTCTTCTAGGGCTGATTCCTAGTGTATATCCTCTTCTTGTTAATTTTCTTCTTCCTCTTCACAATCTACGTAAAATAATTTCTTCTCAGCACACTTATGACCTTTAGTGTATTTTCTATCACAACTGTAGAAAAGCCCTTTTACTCTTTTTTTTTCCAATTTTTGTGGTTTCAACCTTGTAGGTTGTGGAAATCTAGGCGTAGCAACACTTCCTTCTTTATAGAAGTGAGTGGTAGGCTTCGTTGTTGCCATAATTCTACATTCAGTTTTTCTTGCCAACCTGAATGCCTTTTCCAATGAATCGGGTTCCAAAATGCAAACTTCTTGTTGGATGTTATCCTTTAAATTACCTATGAAGAGATCAATCCTGTGTTCCTCTGGAATATCAGTTACCCTTATATTCAATTTTTGGAAGTCCTCAATGTGCTACCCCATTATTAGGTCTCTATGTTACTATTATAGTCCCTTATTGTTGTTAGTGTAGTCCCCTTATTTTTATTAATGTACCCTTCTAACCCCCATATTTTTATTATTTTTCCCTTAAATTATTACTGTTAGGTCGATTAGGATTACATTGTGGCCCTATGGACTCCTATATATAGAAACGAGGTTTTGTAATTTGTATCGTCCAAGAATTGTTCATTCATGTAATGTATTGGAGTTTTCCCCCTTGAAGTGGCTTATTTCTAAGGTGTTAATATCTCTTTTCTTCTATTTTTGGAGCTGGTTTCACAACATTTGGTATGAGAGCTTTGGATTCTAGGGTTTCGCTGCTCTAAATAGGTCATCGTGGAATTTTCACTATAACTTGTTTTCTATGAAGGTTCAGAAGCTGAAATTTTCAGGGTACGAAGCCAACATCCTGAGGAACATCACCGAAAAATTTTAGATCTTCTTTCTCAATATTTTCAGAGATATGATTTGTGGAAGGTAGGGACTTTTGCAGGCTCCTGAATTTCACTTAAAACAGTCATCATGGAATTTTCTCTATACATTTTTTTCTACGAAGGTTCAGAAGTTGAAATGTCTAGAGAGTGAAGCCAAAATCCTGAGGAACATCGTCACAAAATTTCAGATCTTGGTTTGCAATATTTTTGGAGATAGGATCTATGGAAGTTAGGTCTTTTTCACGCTCCTGAATTTCATCTCAAAAATGGTATCATGGGAAAACGTTCATAACTCTATCTCTGAGCAATGGATTGGAATGTTGTAAAAAATGGCTGGAAGAACACAGAGTGTAGTTTATTTTCTATCAATTTGAGAGCCAAAGGAGAAAACAGTGACACGTGGCAAGTCATACAAGTGCGCTATACTGAACAAGTCCATAATTGGGTCATTGTGGGAGATTGGACATAAATTTTCCTTGAAGAATCAAAATTAGGTCAGACCTATGGCATTCAAAAGAAGATTTAGAGGGTGAATTCAGGGCCAAATTTAAGATATTGAATATCCAAAATGATAGAGATAATTCAGTTTCAATATCGAGTTCCTCAAAATCGGGAAGAAGGTGTGTATTTTTTTTCAAATTGCATAAGTCTTGTTTGAAAAATTAGTTCTAGTTGATTCCAAAGGCCTATTGAGCATAGCTATCAGTATTAGGTTCTAAAATTCCTCCTAAAAATAATTCAACACCCAGTAAGCCTTCATAAGGCTCTACTATGACTCATGAAGATGAAGAAATGCAACATGAGATATAAAAAATCCATGAGCAAGTGCACCAAATTTCGCTATCGCAAAGAGCAACAAAAAATGAAATGGAAGTTGTGAAGAAACGCATGGAAACTAAGATAGATGGTTTTGAAGAAAGGTGTGGAAGCTAAGATGAATGGTTTGGAAGCTAATATGGATGGCATGGATGTTGGCATGGAAACTAATATGGATGACATGGAAGCTAAAATGGAAAACATGAAGAATGATCTAAAAGAAAACATGGAAGGTTAGACAAAGTTGGTACAACAAATGTTTCCTAATGGTGAAAAGATAGTAGAGGAAACTAATGATGAGAACAAAACAAATGATTATCATGATTTCATAAACTCTAATATTGATAGCAAGAACCACCATATTCCAAAGATGGATATGAGAAAGTTTGATGGCAAGGATCCCTTAACATGGATACTATAGATGGGGAAATATTTTGATCTCAATAATGTGCAAAACACACAAAAGGTACGCATTTCAACTTTATATCTAGAACAGAATACATTTGTATGGTATCGATGGTTTTTCTCCCGTAAAAAAATTGTCATGTGGTCAATTTTTACGGAGGAAATGATAGCACATTATGAGGATACAAAGAGCAAGACCTTCTTTAGCCAATTGATAAATCTGAAACGAAAGGGCTTAGTGGGGGAGCACATTGAGGACTTCCAAAAATTGAATATAGGGGTCATTGATATTACAGGGGAACACAGGATTGATCTCTTCATAGGTACTTTAAAGGATAACATCCAACATGAAGTTCGTGTTTTGGAACTTGATTCATTGGAGAAGGCATTCAAGTTGGCAAGAAAATTTGAATGTAAAATTATGGCGACAAGGAATCCTACCCCTCACTTCTATAAAGAGGGAAGTGTTGCTACTCAAACATAATGGGTCAATTGGTTATGTATCATTAGATAATTGGTGTAAATTTGATCTTGAGAGCATTGATTTCAATCAGTAATATGATACTTGTGATCATGTTGTGGCTAACAAGTTGGAAAGAAAAATAATTAATTTTATTTGTTTAAATATGAGAGTTTATTTATTGTTAAATATGAGGATAGGGTGTATGTGGCTAGTGATCACTCCTGGATCCTGGAGATGACCAAATGATTGAATTTACTTAACAAAATAGAGTTTAAAAGCGATTAGCGTTAGTTGAAAGAGTGGGTTTGAAGAGAGATTTTTAGGAGAGGTTGAGAGATTACGGTTGAAGATCAGAATTGGTTCATGAAACCATGTATTTATCAATTGTGTTTCCTTATATAGTGGAGAGTGAGGATAGAGGGAGTAAGAGTGTGTGAAGTCAGTTTTTAGAAGTGGAAGGGCCATCAAATGAAGATCTGGCCAAGGCGAAAGGAAGTTTGTAAGTGGTTTGAGTAATTAATGAAGAATTGATTTTGTGTTAATTTCCATTGTGTGATTATGAGACTGTTGTTTCTGAATTGTATGAAATTAAATGAGTCGAATTTTGTGGGGGTTCAAGTCGTGGATTTTCGGGGATTTCCAAGGCGTATGAGGTAATCAGTAAAGAAGATTCTGCAAGAGGATTCTTGCAGGTGATCGGTAAAGAAGAATCTACAAAGAAATACACCTTCAATACCTGCACCTACTAGCTCTTTGGGTGCCACTCCATAGTTTGAAACCTGCAATTAAAAGCTGTAGGGCTGAATCATCCTCTTAAGCTATATAAGGCTGCTGCCCTTAACAGAATGAACTATTCAGTCAGAAGGAAAAAATCAATCCAATTGGTAATCTTAATGATCGAGTTAAACAAACAGCGCTGAACAGACAATAGGATACAGAGTCATTAAACAACACTGTGAAAACTGTGCCATATTCATTCCTCTCTACTAGAAATCTGGAATAACCATATCTCAGATCTCTAATGATCAAGAAATCTTGCATTTCCTTAGAAAAGAAGGTTTTTTGAATGAAATTCCACCAAGACTGTACCTAATGGATATCTTTGTTTGCAAACATTCCTAGTGTCTTTGGGTGCCATTACATGGTTTGATAGCTGTAATCATAAGTGATAGGGGAGAGTGGGTCTTTGGCCAAAATTAAAATTGTAACTTATTTATCGGGAATTGGTATGACTTTGTTAAAAGGAAAATCAATCCAGTGAAATTAATTTTAATGCCTAGCTACCCATAAACTTCTGTCTTACTGAAGCGCAGTCATATATGCTTGAATAGATCGATAGATGTTAGTGTGATGAACTACACTGCATTTTATTGAGTGAAGGAACGAATGCAGAGGATGTGATTACATGGTAGGCAGTCACTGTGCCTAGTATCTACAGACTTTCTAGATATAAACTTGTTTTTCATATCAAATTTGTCAGACATATGCACCTTTTTGGAATGAAATCCAGAACTTGTCATCACGGAAGGAATAAGATTAGCTGGACTTTGAGATGAATAATCGTGGTCAAAACTGAATAAGGAGAGGAGCAATCAAATTGTGTTGGCGGTTCAAACTGGTGAAGTCGAGGTTTTGTTGTTTGGGCCAACACACACATTTGCAAGGCATTCATCCTACGATAGTTATTCAAACAATTCACCTCCGTGAGTATTGTCAGGGACTTCGTTAGGAAGACCTCCATATTCAAAAGAAAGCTATGATCGGCACCTGGATAAGCATTGTCGTGATAACATGGTTGTGATTATGAATTTCTGGATTAAATGTTCATATTCTACGCAGATAAGAAGACCTGGTAGCTTGTCATTGCACAAGTTTAGAGGTCGATTAATCTAAAATAGCCATCAAGAGGTTGAGTTCCATAGTCATTCTGCTGGTAAATTACTAATGTTGGAACGCGTTGGGACAGAGGTATCAAAACAAACATCAACATGGTTCACCGATGTATATGACAAGAAATTTGTGTAAATGTTGAATCTGGCAGGAGGACCAGCTAAATTGGATTGCTAATAACCCGAAGTATATTGCAACAAAAAGTAGTATTGAGTTCTGTTCCTTACTAGAGATTGATTGATTGATGGTGACATTGAGTAAGCACAAAACTTGGATCTAGAATGTGAAAAATCCAAGGTCTCACGCAGACAGGATAACACAGGTATGTTTTAATTCGAAGGATGCAAATTCAATTATCACAACAGAGCTATTGCTGGAGAAGGAACAACGTTTTTTTCTACTGAGATCAGATTTAAATTGTGGTCGGAATACCTCATAAGTTCTGGATTAATTGAATTGGTGTGTTTGGAGTTTAATTTCTGTTCTGAAGCTTCCACATGTATCTCTGTTGAAATTTCCCAGTGAATGGAATCACCTGGAATGAATTTGGAATGGCATTTTTATATGCATAGAACATAGAGATTCTGGGTATGGCAGGTTATCCATCATCAATTTGGTATCAGAGCCAGGTTAACACTCTGAAAGATTGTTTTGGGAAACTGCAGATGTATAATTTCCCTGAAGTGCGAATGGAGAAGCAGAGAATGCCCAAGAAGGTCCGGTAAGAATGTTTAAGTTGATAATTTTTCAGAGATGTATTTAAATGTCTAAATGAAATAGTGAACAGGTGAATCCTTTGACTGATGGAATGGGAGTTAGTTTAAAGACATCTTTGAAGGAAATATTGCAGGTTTGAAAGATACTTTGATGTGTCTTGAGATAAGATTGTGCAGGTCAGTGGATTTGCTGAAAGATGGAATGAGTTGTACCAGCATCATAGCATATGAGCTATGTAAAGAAGATAGAGCAAGAAGAAATCACATATGTGTAAACGTGACAATAACTGACAATAAAAAAATTTACTGAATGAAGAAGGTAGTGAGAAATTGAAGATGCGGAGCCTACAGCAAGAAGTATTCAAGAGGAGATGAGAACAACTTCCAACTGAGGTTGGGTAGAAGTTGATGAGGCAGCTCCACAATTATGATTGTGGATAGGAGATAACAATTCCAACAAGAAGAGTGCTGGGTAGAATTGTTAGTCAGTGAAAGGTTTGAGGAAAGAACCAATAGGTGCCAAAAGACTAAACTCAGGAAAGTTTGGTGAGGCATGAAGGAGACTTGTTACAGTCGAAATGGAAAAAGTTAGTTGCAGCTCACTAGTGAACAAGAAAAGCTCACCAGAGGAAGGAAAGGAATTGACTATTGATGGTCATGACAGGGGTACAAAGGAAAGTCACAGACATAGGGAAAAAAGTGCTGAAGCAGTTGGAATCAAAGGAATGAGTAAAGAAGAAAGGGACATAGAGATGGCTAAGATGAAGATAGAACTCAGTCATTTGGAGAAGCTGGTATTGAAAGGAATTAGAGAAAAATGGAAACAAGGATTTTATGTGGGAAGAAGAGTTAAATGGCCTGTCAGAGAATTTTTTGCTGAGAAATTATTACTTCGAAGAACTGAGAATGAATAAATAGAATACATCTGTGAACTAGAGAAAGGACCTCTCCTTGGGGACGAAGACAGTGATGACAGTAGAGAAGAACTGATCTATGCAGATCAGAATGAGAGGAATGTGTTGACATCATCCGCACAGACAAGAGGATCTCATATTTTTGGGATTAATTATTTCTGTGAATGTAAAATTGTAGGTATGCAGCCTAAAGAATTTGAACCTGTGTATGAAAAAGTGAAAGGAGAAGAGGCAAGACAAGCAAGAAAGGAGATGCATAAGAACTTTCAAGACTTCAATTGGTGGAGGAAATTAAAAGGTATGGCTGAATGGTTATGTTTTCTTTTAGTGGAAACTTGTTGGATTATATTTGAAGGAATTTTAGCATGGAAAGAAGACCAATGGGAAATGGAAATAGGAAAGGAAACAAATGCGTTTCAGATTTATGAAATGAAGAGAAGGAAAGCTGACACCGAGAACTTAGCTGAAGAAGGTAAGCCAAGGAAATATTTGAAAGACCAAAGTCTTATCAGAGAAGAGGAAGAGGCATTATTGTCTTATTTGGACAAACTGAGTATTGGAAGAAATTGGGTAGAAAAGGAAGGTATTCTACAAACTTATGATGAAATTGCCAAGCATTGTCAAGAAGTTGCAGTCCCAGAAGTTCTCTTTGATGAGGAAGAAATCAGAGATGTTGAAGAAAAATTTCTCAATAATTTAGTGAACTATCAGAATAGTTCAGAAGAGCATGAGGAGATGATCATTGAGGCTTCGAATGAAGAGCCTTGCATTTTTGAAACTGACATGTTGTGTATGTTTTTAGGTTTGACAAGTGATGAACAGCGATTGGACAATGTGCTTATGCATGTTGATGAAGAAGTGAGATTACTGGAAGAAATGGCTGAAACAGAAAGATATTTTGAGCATGTATTTAATAATTTTGAGAATGATGGTATTAACAGGGAAATTTTCATGATTAAAGGAGCCGAAGATAAACAAATGAAGGAGGAGTCATATGCAAATGACATGTTTATTGAATATGAAGAAATTGACATTTTGCTGAAAAAGTTATTAGACAAATCTGAGAACATAGAGGGAAGAATTATCTTTGATGATAAAAGAGAGGATGTAGAGTACAAACAACAGACTGTAAATGGTAGAGGCAGGAATAGAGGACAACAGCAAATTATGATTTGGAAATCTGGAGGAACAGAAGTGACAGTGGCAGAAGAATTAAATCAACATCATAATGAAAGTGATGACCAGTTACAAAGTAAAGTTTGGGATACTGGATGGACAGTAGAAGAAACACATGACTAGGAGGTCATGGAAACTTTCAACTTTGGGAGTCTGATGCAGGAGCATTCAGGCCTAGTCAGCAATGTGATAGCATGATCACATGTTGTGACTAACAAGGGGTTGGAAAAAAATAATTAATTTTATTTGTTTAAATATATGAGAGTTTTATTTATTGTTAAATATGAGGATAGGGTGTATGTGGCTGAGTGATCCTCCCTGTGTGGAGATCAGGCCAAATAGTTACATTTACTTGGCTAAAATAGAGTTTTAAAAGCTTGATTTAGCGTTGGTTGAGAAAAGAGTGGGTTTGAAGAGATTTTTTAGGAGAGGTTGAGAGATTTCTGGTTCAGAATCAGAATTGGTTCATGAAACCATGTATTTGTATCAATTGTGTTTTCCTTATATAATTCGAGAGAGTGAGGATAGAGAGTGTAGAGTGCGTGAAGTCAGTATTTAGAAGTTGAAGGGCCATCAAATGAAGATCTGGCCAAAGCGAGAGGAATTTTGTAAGTGGTTTGCGTAATTAATGAAGAATTGATTTTTGTGTTAATTTCCATTGTGTGATTATGAGACTGTTTTTTCTGAATTGTATGAAATTAAATGAGTCGAATTTTGTGGGGGTTCAAGTCATGGATTTTCGGGGATTTCCAAGGCGTATGAGGTAATCAGTAAAGAATATTCTGCAAGAGGATTCTTGCAGTTGATTGGTAAAGAAGAATCTGCAAAGAAATACACCTTCAATACCTGCACCTACTAGCTCTTTGGGTGCCACTCCATAGTTTGAAACCTGTAATTAAAAACTGTATGGTTGAATCATCCTCTTAAGCTATATAAGGCCGCTGCCCTTAACAGAATGAACTATTCAGTCAGAAGGAAAAAATCAATCCAATTAGTAATCTTAATGATCGAGTTAAACAAACAGCACTGAACAGACAATAGGATACAGAGTCATTAAACAGCACTGTGAAAACTGTGCCATATCCGTTCCTCTCTACTAGAAATATCGAATTACCATATCTCAGATCTCTAATGATAAAGAAATCTTGCATTTCCTTAGCAAAGAAGGTTTTCTAAATGAAATGCCACCAAGACTGTACCTAATGGATATCTTTGTTTGCAAACGTTCCTAGTGTCTTTGGGTGCCATTTCATGGTTTGATAGCTGTAATCATAAGTGATAGGGCTGAAGCATCCTCTTTGGCCATTTAAAATTGTAGCATTTATCAGGGTGAACTGGCCTGTTAAAGGAAAATCAATCCAAGTGTTAATTTTAATGCCCTAGCTACCCATGAGCCCTGTCTTGTGGAGACTGCCAATCATATATGTAGATAGATCGATAGATGTTAGTGTGATGAGCTACACTGCATTTTATTGAGTGAAGGAACGAATGCAGAGGATGTGATTACATGGTAGGCAGTCACTGTGCCTAGTATCTACAGACTTTCTAGATATAAACTTTTTTTGCATATCAAATTTTTCAGAGAGATGCACCTTTTTGGAATGAAATCCAGAAATTCTCATCACGGAAGGAATAAGATTAGCTGGACGTTGAGATGAATAATCGTGGTCAAAATTTAATAAGGAGAGGAGCAATTAAATTGCGTTGGCGGCTCAAACTGGTGAAGTCGAGGTTTTGTTGTTTGGGCCAACACACACATTTGCAGGGAATTCATCCTACGGTAGTTATTCAAACAATTCACCTCCGCGAGTATTGTCAGGGACTTCGTTAGGAAGACCTCCATATTCAAAAGAAAGCTATGATCGGCACCTGGATAAGCATTGTCGTGATAACATGGTTGTGATTATGAATTTCTGGATTAAATGTCCATATTCTACGCAGATAAGAAGACCTGGTAGCTTGTCATTGCACAAGTTTAGAGGTCTATTAATCTCAAATAGCCATCAAGAGGTTGAGTTCCATAGTCATTCTGCTGGTAAATTACTAATGCTGGAACGCGTTGGGACAGAGGTATCAAAACAAACATCAACATGGTTCACCGGTGTATATGACAAGCAATTTGTGTAAATGTTGAATCTGGCAGGAGGACCAGCTGGATTGGATTGCTAATAACCCGAAGTATATTGCAACAAAAAGTAGTATTGAGTTCTGTTCCTTACTAGAGATTGATTGATTGATGGTGACATTGAGTAAGCACAAAACTTGGATCTGGAATGTGAAAAATCCAAGGTCTCACGCAGGCAAGATAACACAGGTATGTTTTAATTCGAAGGATGCAAATTCAATTATCACAACAGAGCTATTGCTCGAGAAGGAACAACGTTTTTTTCTGGTGAGATCAGATTTAAATTGTGGTCGGAATATCTCATAAGTTCTGGATTAATTGAATTGGTGTGTTTGGATTTTAATTTCTGTTCTTAAGCTTCGACATGTATCTCTATTGAAATTTTCCAGTGAATGGAATCACATGGAATGAATTTGGAATGGCATTTTTATATGCATAGAACATAGAGATTCTGGGTATGGCGGGTTATCCATCATCAAAATTCCTTCCATAGAAAAAATGACCCCATTTATGGCACTTTATGGATATCATCCACCATCCATCACATCATCTTTAAGAGAAAATTTGAAGGTTCAAGTAGTGGAATATGACATCGAGAATCAACAAGAAGTTCTCCAACCCTTAAAGGACAACCTGAATTTAGCACAAAATCAAATGAAACAATGGGCAGATCAACATCACAGCGAGAGAATTTTTGATGTAGGAGATTGGGTATTTCTACGGCTACAACCATAAAAAAAAATTTCCCTCAAGCAAGATAAGAAGGATAATAAATTATTGCCAAAGTAGTATGGTCCTTACAAGGTGTTGCAAAATATTGGTACTATGGCATACAAATTGGAGCTTCTTGCTTCTTCATGAGTGCATCCAGTTTTCCATGTTTCGTGCTTAAAGAAGGTTATAGGTGAAAATATTCTAGTTCAGAAAATATTGCTAGAACTTGATGAAGAAGGAAAAATCATATTGGAACCTGAAGCAGTCACGGAAACAAGAACTTGACAGCTACGAAATCGATTAATTTCAAAGTATCTCATCAAGTGGAAGAACTTATCCACTAAAGATTCTACATGGGAGGATGAGAATTTTATATAGAAGCACCCAGAGCTACTCAAGCATTGAGGACAACACTTTTTTGAAGGAGAGGGGCATGTTAGGTCCCTATATTACTAGTATAGTCCATTATTGTTATCAGTGTAACCCCCTTATTGTTATTATTGTACCCTTGTAACCCTCATATCGTTATTATTGTGCCCTTAAATTATTATTGTTACGTCGGCTAAGATTACATGGTGGCCCCACTAGGATTACATTGTGGCCCTATGGAGTTCTATATATAGAAAGGAGGTTTTTTAATTTGTATCATCCAATAATTGTTCATTCATGTAATGTATTGGAGGTTTCGCCCTCGAAGTGGCTTATTTCTAAGGCATTGAATATCTCTTTTCTTCTATTTCTGGAGTTGGTTTCACAACACCCACTAAACCATTTTGTTTGAGATTTATCAATTGGCTAAAAAAGGTGTTTCTCTTTGTATCCTCATAATGTGCTATCATTTCCTCCATAAAGATTGACCAAGTGACAAATTTTTTATGGGAGAAAAGCCATTGATACCATAAAAATGTATTTTGTTCTAAATGCAAAGTTGCAATACGTACCTTTTGTGTGTTTTGCACATTATGGAGATCAAAATATTGCTCCATCTATAGTATCCATGTTACAAGATCCTTTCCATCAAACTTCCACGCCTTTCTTCAAAACTTGGATTTCATTTTTTGGTGCTCTTTGCGAGAGAGAAATTTGGTACACTTGCTGTTGTAATTTTGATAGATCATGTCGCCATTCTTCATCTTCATGAGTCATAGTAGAGCCTTCTAAAGGCCTAATGGGTGTTGAACTATTTTTACAGTGCATTTTTTAGTACGCAATACTGATATTTATTCTACAATATGCCTTTGGAATCAATTAAAATTTATTCTTTAAACAAGACTTATGCAATTCGGAAAACATTACACAACTTTTTCTTGCTTTTGAAGAGCTTTATATTTAAATTGGATTATCTATATGATTAAAACTCTTCAATATCTAAATTTTTTCACTGAGGTAGCCTTCTGAATCCTCTTTTGAATGCCACAAGTCTGAGCTGATTTGGATTCTTCAAGGTAAAGTTATGTCCAATCTCCCACAATGACCTGATTATGGACTATTTCAGTAGATCGAACTTGTATGACTTTCCACGTGTCATTGTTTCATATTTTAGCTCTAAAATTGATATCAAAGAGACTACAGTATGTGTACTTGTGGTCACTTTTCATGGAACTCCAATCTGATGCTCAGAGAGAGAGTTATGAAGATTTTCCCATGATCACCTCTTTGAGATGCAATTCAGGAGCCTGAAAAATAAATATATTCCACAGATCATATCTCCGAAAATATTGCGAACCAAGCACTGAAATTTTGGGATGAGTTTCTTCAAGATTTCAGCTTCACTCCCAAAAAATTTTAGATTCTTAACCTTAGTAGAAAAAACGTTATAGCACAAATTCCACGATGAACTGTTTAGATTAAATTGAGGAGCCTGCAAAAACACCTAACTTCCATAGATCATATCTCTGAAAGTATTGTGAACCAAGCTCTGAAATTTTGCGGAAATATTCCTCATGATTTTGGCTTCCCATCCTAAAAATTTCAGCTTCTGAAACTTCGTAGAAAAAATACCGTGATGACCTATTTGGAGCAACAAAACCCTAGAATCCAAATCTCTGATACCAAATGTTGTGAAACCAACTCCAAAAATAGAAGAAAATATATATCAACGCCTTAGAAATAAGCCACTTCAAGGGGCAACCTCCAATAGATTACATGAATGAACAATTCTTGGATGATACAAATTACAAAACCTCCTTTCTATATCTAGGAGTCCATGGGGCCTAATGTAATCGTAGTGGGGCCATAATGTAATCCCAGCTGACCTAACAATAATAATTTAAGGCCACAATAATATTGATATGGGGGTTACAGGGGTACAATAATAAAATTTAGGGGGTTACACTAACAACAATAAGGGACAATATTAGTAATATAAGGACCTAACAAGTTCCTTCCTAAAGTGGATGATCATCTCAGGCTTACTTCTTCCCCTACGTAGGTATCTCCGGTAAGAATTTGGTACCTTTTTTTTAAGATCAAGGGAATATTGATTTAACAAAATACCTTTTAATATACCTTGTGTGAATTATGTTTAGTTCAAAGATTTCACGTGACCTTCAACAAATTAGGGGTAGCATTTCTATACACTGCAACTTTTACATGAAAACATTTTCATTGCTAGAGAGCCCCTAAATTAGAACATTATGACAGTGAAACTCATTTTTAATATTCATACCTTCAAACTCAACTAACTAATTAACATGGTAAAAAATCTATATCAACCAAGATTTGAATCTAAATGAATATCATAGCAATGACCCATCTCATCTTGCTATTACACATGATCAAAACTCTATATCAACTAAGATTTAAATACAATTCAATGTCATGGAAATGCCCCATCTCAACCATTATAAATAGTTATATGCCCCCATATCTAAATAAACATTGAAACTTTCCATTTTCATGAAAACATGTACCAATTTCTCAAAATAGTATATAATATACATTAATCATTAAAAATAAATCATACATCTAGCTGTATAGAATATCCTGACATGGGAAACTTAGACACCATCTAATACCCACAGAACAAATATCATTGCAGCCTATGAATTCATCTAAAGCATACTCAGGTTAGAGGAAACAATATACGTGAAATGTAAATACCCAATCAAACATTGGTATATTCATTTAATTTCCTGAAAATAAGTGCCTTGATAGCAC
Organism: Pinus albicaulis; assembly: GCA_034641835.2. NCBI lineage: Eukaryota > Viridiplantae > Streptophyta > Pinopsida > Pinales > Pinaceae > Pinus > Pinus albicaulis. The sequence goes on along the minus strand of CM076580.1, from coordinate 216,440,387 downwards.
AAGGACCATTCTTATCTCACCTGTTGAAGGGGTTCCACCATCTCCACCATCTCCTACGGTTGTTGACTATATTTGGCTCAATTACTTGCTATATTTTGGAACCTTTGGAGTAGTGATAGTAATCCCTGTTGAGTTTCCTACGATTCTACTAACTCTTGGTACATGTTAAACAATTTTAGAAACATAAAACCAAAACAAAGCATGTGACACTTAAGATAGGTCCTGCAGCAAAAAGGAACGAACATCTTCTTCATGTTCGAGACAGTGCTCCACTAGTGATTTCAACAATATGATCTACAGTCTCATGGTTTTTATCTTGTGCAGCAACACATTCCATAGAAAAAAGATGCTCGTGCTCCTGTTGATGATTAGTAATTCCCTCTCTACCTATCTCTTCAACAAGATCTGTCGCACTAGGATTTCCGAGTCCTGTAGACGCTCTGAGTAAATGTTTTGCATAACGTTTTCTCTCAATATCGACATTCTCTAGTTCCTGTGTGTCAATAGATAGTTCTGGAAGACATATGGAAAGTATTCATGCAATTTCAATTTGATGTTCATTATCCTCTGATGCATGCGAATATCCCTCCATCCGGTAATCATCTCGTTCACTATTTTCTTCTACACTTGAAGCTCCTCTTTTCTTTTTAGTTCCTTATCTATCATAATTATTATCATCCTCATCCCCTCCTTCTTCCCCTTCTCCATCATCATCATCATAATCTATAGAATCCCATTCATAGAGACCTACAGACATTGTATCAAGGCCAGATTCACTATCTCCATCTACATGGATCTCATCATCTGAGTGAGTTACAAACAAATCACCATCAAGAAAACTATGCACATCTCCTAAGGCATCTCAAAAACCTCCATGCTCACTTCGGGTAATCTTAGTATCACTCTCTCCTAAAATTGTTCCATACCCACTAAAGGTATTATTAATATCATTATCACCTAAAAAGGATTCAATGTGGCCATACCCTTCACTCCCAATCTCTGATCCAGCTCGTCTTCGGCTATGGGATCTAGTTATAGGAGGATGAGGGGGAATATCATCTCGTACCATGACTATCCTCGCATTCTGTTCCTGACCAAATCGATGCCCTTGATCAAATATTGAGTTATTACATGAATTCTTCCCCAAATATTAAAAAAATTGTCAGATATGAGTTGAATACACACTCTCTACACTCTCCAAAATCTGACCTGAAGTGCCTCCTCCCCTGCAACTCCTCTAGTGGTGAGAATGATGCACATCAGCCAAAGTCTCGGAAGTGTTCATGGATTCAATGAAGACACTACGACAATCAAAGCACACCATTTATATATTGTCTCTTGATATTTTTGGATCTACCAAAATGATTTTACTACATAGATAGCACGAGAAAATTCCCTGACCAAGATGACGAGGGACATCATCCACCTCTACTGGTGGGAGAATCAATTCTTTAGCAACATTGGACAAAATTTGTGATGAAAGTGATTCAAACTCCATAAAAAGCACCTGTAACAGGGACAATCCTCAATAACTGTCATAACTCAACAAAAGAAATGAAATAGAGTGCCAACGAATTTCAGAATTCAAAATTCCAAATCCTGATAAGTTTTGACCATTTATTTCATCACAGAAATAAGATAGATATCAAAAGGTAGAATTAAGCTAGCCCCAGCAGATCAACTTTAAACAATGTTTGAGACAAGTCCAACATGGATTTTACCTTCTTAATTCTAGGAGCAAGGGATCATATGGCAAAATCTAGTGCCTAATCGCTAGAATAGCACACCCTCCCACCAAACCAAGTCAACCACCAGAATAAAAGAAATCACCAAAGTGAAGAAGCTAGCATTTTTTAGCTAGAGCTCCTAAAGAGAATTGGCATCCAATGAGACATTAAATATCAATTCACAAGTGTTCATTCTTTGACTCCTTGATGTGTCAATATTTATATACATGTATATGGATTTATGAAGGAATATTGATTCATTTAGAAAAAAAACATGAGTAAAGTAGAACAGAAATCAAAACATTACACAATTTTGAATTTACTCATTTTCACCAGGCACAACTCCTATGGAATAGATACTATGTATTTACCATAAACTGCTCCAAAACCTACATTTCTAAGGCTAACGGAATTGAGAACAAATATCTATTCCTAAAAAAGGTGGGAGGTTTCTTATTCCTAGAAAATTTGAACATTGGGTAAAGAAATTACATTACCTGTCAAAAGTAAAGACTAAACAATACTGCACTCTTGATGGAGAATCAATCCAAATCCATGGTTGTGGTAGCCAAAACTAAACTTAAAATTCAATTTCTAGCAAGAGACATCCAACCTAGACCTAAAATATGTAAAATTAACCTAGTATAAAAAATAAATCCTTAAACTCAAAATAACACCAAATTTAGTCAAAACAATAGTTCCTTGGAATCCATGCTGCTACTAAAAAAAGTATGCATGTGGTCAAAGTACAACTCAGTCACACATTTTGATTGTTGAGGATGAAACAGATCATGAACTTTTTTATCCATTCCTGTGAGAATTCTAAACCCCTTTCACCATTAAAAATAAGATGCCATACTCAACCTGAAACAAATCAATTATAAATAATCTACACCCAATATTATTAGGAAATTTGTTATAGTTATGCAAAAATTTAGCCTTTGGCTAAATGGAATATTATAGTTTGTTTTATCAATAGGTAGGTGAATAAGTGGGTAGAGAGGCCCATAAGTCTCCTTAGCAGCAATAAAAACACTTCAAGTATGAAAGGAGACCTTTTTTTAGTAGCTAAATAAAGCACCTCCAAGTGTGAACAGGTTTGGATCATATGGATTCATTCAACTTTGACCAAGTCAACAACACTATTATGGAGGAGTGCATATTAATGAAGGAATAACACAGTTTTGGAGGGAGATTGATCTCATAAAGGAAATGACTGAATTGAGTGGGGCCAAGAGCAAGTGAGTTCATAATCTGTATAAGGAAGAGGATGGCAACCATATTTAGTTATGTTTTAGATTATTATTTTGATATTGGTCTCCTTAGACTTCTGCTTCCTCTTGCTGTTTATCAGGGTTACAGTCTTGTTTAGAACTGGGTGTTCTCGAGCGGGAATCCCACCTGTTTCCTTGAGAGGCCTCTTGGAAGAGTATTGTATTCATTTTCACATGTAGGTTTTCAGGTCAAGCTACAATTTTCTTCATCAGCGCAGTTTCTGCAGGTTATTGTGCTGTGTTGCAGGGTGCGGTAGTGGACGGGTTAGAAACCCACTTTCTGAGCTATTTTCTCATAGTAGGAATGTTTCCTTCTCTTGGGAGATTAGTTTGGAAAGATATTTGGAATATTTCAAGTCTTTGGCATTGGGCCAACTATTTCCCATCATTCCTAGCACTGTTCCAGTTAGGGATTGCGTTATTTTGGAGGGTAGCTTCAGTGAGGGATCTTGTGGCTCCTTTGGAGTATTTTCTTGTGATTGGAGGGTTCAGCCTTTCATGGGAAGAGACCTTTGAGTGGATATACATCATATCTGATAAATTTTAGCCTTATAAACTCTTTTTATTTAGTTTGTAGTGAATATTTCGCCATAGGGCTTTAGATCCCATCTTGTATAGGGTGTATTTCTGAAAACCCTTTCCGAGTTCTATGTAGGATTTTGTATTGAGCCTAGATCTGTATTGGGCATATCCTTTGATGCATATAATAGCGCTACATCTTTGTACATTATTTTTCTATAGTAGTGTTTTTACAACTGCGTTGTACCAGTGTCCAGCATTTTTGTATTGTGACAACAACTCATTTGTGGAGTGATTATTTATGGGAGGCTTGTTTCTTTATTATACATGACTTATGCCTCACTATTTATGTTTATTTGTTGATATAATACATGATTTTATGTCTCCATATTGGTATCCAATGTTCATGAGTTGATTTACACTGTTATTTCCAGTTTTTTGTTCATGTATTGCTACATTCCCCATTTGGGATATTACAGTGGTATCAGAGCATAATCTTGGCTCAGCCTGTGGATCTTAGCCATTATGCTATCAGGAGAATAAGAAGAAGAAGAGATGTACTGCAAAGACAAAGAGAAGACTCTAATATTTGGAGGAATGAAGGAAGAGAGGCTCTCAAAGCTTCTTTTTCAATGTATACAGAGCATGAAAGGAGATATCAAGAAGATGAAAAGAGAGAGAGAATCTCCAAAAGAGTTTGGATCTAAAGCCAACTATAGATTCTCACATGATGTGTTTGAGCAGGCAGACACACACTATGATTCAGAGCATCATTATATGCCCAGATTTTCTTTGATGGAGATGGAAGAAGAAGAAATGCCTATGATGGAAACTCTTAGTGATTATCTGCAAGAATATGAGTCTCAAACTAAGAAGTTTAGAGATCATATCAATTTTCCAAGAGTTCTGCAAGCTCAAGGTGAATAGAAGCAAGCAACATGAGAAGGGTAGGTTTTTCCTATCTACTTTTTATGGGTCACCAACATGTTCACCTAGAGCTTGGGTGGAGGAGTTACACACCTATTTGTAGTAGCACCAAGTTTATGAAGATGATGCCATCAAAGTTGTAGCAATTCATTTTGGAGGTAAGGCCTATGCTTGGTGGATATTTGAGTATTTTTCATTAAGAAATGAAAATATTTCTTCTTATGCAAAGTTCACTAAGAGATTAGTGGAAAGGTTTGATGGAAAACATTCTGAAGCATTATTTGTGGGACCAAACAAACAAAACCTTTGCATATGATGGAGGAACCTATAAACTCAAATCCACTTCAGAAAACTGTTGAAGAGGCTCACATATTTCATAATAATTTGATAGAGGCAGGAACTCTATCCCATATTCTTGAACAAGAGGGCATGAATATCCCTTTTCCAAAATAGGATCCTCTTATTGAGGAGGTGACTCCCAATCATAGTGAAGAGGAAGAGAAGGATCGGGGAAACATTGTTGTCACATCAAGAGCATATGTAGAACCTCATGTAGAGGTATATGGATCTCCTGGTCCAACAAGGGGGATTCTTGCATCTTTGCAAGGAATTCCCCAGAATCTCATATGTGGAGATCAAGGCACAACCAATTAACAATATGATTGTAAAACATTGCAGATGGAAGGATAAGGTAGGGAGGAAGATCAACATCACATGATGAGGAGCACACACCCCTATCTATTTCAGAGAGTTAATGCAAAAAAGAGGCAAACTGATTTGTGATGTGCGGGCAGGGACAAAGTTGCCCATCCATATGTGCAGTCTACTCTTGACATTGATGTCTCATTACATGGAGGCATTCCACTAGGGAGACCACCAGATCAAGAGATGGTGAGGAATTATTCAGAGTGGATAGCACCACTCTTAGATCATAGAGGGGTGGATACTTTGGAGGGGTCTATTATGGTGCAGATAGTTTGGGGCAGACTGAAGGAGGAGGGATACATTCTCCCATTTTCAGCATTACCCACTCTCAGTACACATACTACGCTCACATTAGCTACTCCATGGATTTGGAGAAATAGAGGATACTTAGGAAGGAATCATACATACTTTGGAGTATATGGAGGCCACTCATGTTTACATTCGCCAAGATCAGAAGATTCTTTTTGGATGGGAGCTTCTCATGTGAGGCCAACTTCCAAAGGTCACCACTTCTATTTGAGCATGAGTAGCTGCATGATCGGCATGGTAGAAATTTTAAGGATGAATTTGGCATGGAGGACGTCAAAGGAGTAGAAAAAAACATGTGGGTAGCTTCACATTTCAGATCATCAGCGCTGTCTCTTAGGAGGATTGATCCATATTGGAGGTCTCAACTTTTGGTAGAGTACTCCAAAGATATTGGTGCCTTCATGATTCTTGTTGACCTAGAGGTAGATGATAGATATATTGTTGATGATGTGGTCATCTATTCTTATGGTATATTCTTCTTGACTAGAGCTTCTGAGATGAAGGAGAAGCTACTACATGCAACACATGAGGACTTCCTTTTTATGAACTTTGATGCATATCATTATTTGATGGAGAAGTTCACTTGGGAGGGAATACAACATGATATATTTCAGCATATGGAGAGATGCATAGCCTTGATGTTGACGGAGAGGTTGGCACAACCACTTCCCTACTCATTGAGAGTGAGGGAGAACTTTCAGATGAGCCATTTCAGCTCAATGACCAGGTACAAAGTAGAGAAGGTACCTTTTTGCATTGTGATTTTCACTTCTTTACTTTATATGAGCAACATGTTGTATTAAGGAGGGTAATTCCATATTATAAATTACATTATGATGTACTTGAGGCCAAATGTAGCATTGAGACTAGCTATCCTATTGGTGGTTTTTGGGGGAAGCCACATGATTTTTGGTGTGCACCATTAGCACCACATTTTACCTTCATGTTCCTATCTTATAGGATGATTGTGGAAGAAAACAATTGTTTGGAAAAACACTTGTTATTCTTTGATTTGAGGCAAGCAGGAGATGCACTGTGCTAGTTCCATGTGTGGAACCATTATTCACTTTCTAGTTGTCATATGGCAACTTGTTTTCATTGGTTTTTGCTTCCATATGTTGGAGATGCTCTTATGTTGATAGGAATACTTGTGTGGAGAGTGGGACAAGAGTTGGAGATGCCAATTGGGGGTATGATTCTCCCTAATTTACATGTTTCGTGTTTCAAGAGAAACAATGACCAAACCATGATTTCCATATTGCATATCTTTTCTTCATGTGGGAGGAGCCATTCGGAGAACTTGAGTTTTTGGAGGAGGCACTTCATGGCTGATTTGTTTGGTGGGGTATCTTGGGCCATTCTTGGAGGCCATGAAATTTCAGCCCAAGATCAGAAATAGCTCAATACATACCATAAATGGAGGGAGAAAAAACTTGAGTGGAATAATTTAATCTCTCCATGCAGCCCCAATACATTGCATGAACCGGGGATTGAGGATCCTTTTGATGAGCTACCTAGAATGGCTCATTTGATTTGGATGATAGCATGGGTATGGGAGTGTCTAATTAGGAATGAGGTTCCCCATTTTTTTCATCACTCCTACCTTGAGGAGGCTGTTGGACATCAAGAAGGTTTCCACTTACACCTTCCACCTTTTTATGATGTGAACCATTGGGTTTCGCATACTTGGGAGGAGCCATTGGGAGGAAGATTTATTGCAGATCATCTTGAGCAGTGGTGGAGACTATTGTTAAGGAGGAAATAATAGGACTATGGGAGGAATTTTTCTTTCCCTGCATATTTTCTTGAGGACAAGAAATTTTTTGGAGGGGAGGACTATAATATTCCAAAAATTTAGCGTTCAGCTAAATGGAATATTATAGTTTTTTTTATCACTACGTAGATGAATAAGTGGGTAGAGAGGCCCATAAGTCTCCTTAGTAACAATAAAAGCACTTCAAGTGTGAAAGGAGACATTTTTTCAGTAGCTAAATAAAGCACCTCCATGTATGAACAAGGTTGGATCATGTTGATTCAGTCAACTTTGACCAAGTCAAGAACGCTGTTATGGAGGAGTGGAGGTTAATGAAGGAATAACGAAGTTTTGGAGGGAGATTGATCTCATGAAGGAAATTACCTAATTCAGTGGGCCTAAGGTCAAGTAAGTTCATAATATACATAAGGAAGAGGATGGTAGCAATATGGAGTCATGTTTTAGATTATTATTTTGATATTGGTCGACCTAGACTTTTGCTTCCTCTTGCTATTTAGAAAGGTTGCAGTTTTGTTTAGCACCAGGTGTTCCCGAGCGAGAATCCCACCACTTTCCTTGACAGGCCTCTTGGAAGAGTATTTCATTAATTTCCAAATTCAAGTTTTTAGGCCAAGCTACAACTTTATTCACCAGTGCAGTTTCTACAGGTTATTGTCCTGTGTTGCGGGGTGCAGCAGTGGAGGGGTTAGAAATCCACATTCTGAGCTATTTTCTCATATGAGGAAATTTTCCTTCTCTTTGGAGATCATTTTGGAGAGATATTGGGAATATTTCAGATCTTTTGCATCAGGCCAACTATTTACCATCATTCCCAGCGTTGTTCCAGCTGGGATTATGTTATTTTGAAGGGTAGCTTCAGTGAGGGATCTTGTGGCTCCTTTGGAGTGTTTTCTTGTGATTGGACGGTTCATCCTTTCATGGGAGGAGACATTTGAGGGGATCTAAATAATATCTGATACATTTCAGCCTTCTACACTCTTGTACTTTAGTTTTCAGTGAATCTTCAGCCATAGGGCTCTAGATCCCATCTTATATAGGGTGTATTTCTGAAAACCCTTTCTGGGTTATTTGTAGGATTTTGTATTGAGCCTAGATCGGTATTGGGCATACCTTTTGAGGAATATAACAACCCTACACCTTTGTACATTATTTTTCTGTATTAGTGTGTTTATAATTGCGTTGTAGCAATCTCCAAAATTTTTGTATTGTTCAACATCTCATTTCTGGAGTGATTGTTTATGGGAGGCTTGTTTCTTCATTATACATGACTTATGCCTCACTATTTATGTTTATTTTCTAATATAATACATGATGTTATGTCTCCATATTGGTCTCCAATGTTCATGAGTTGATTTACACTACTATTTCAAATTTTGTGTTCATGTATTGTTGTATTCCCCATTTGGGATGTTACAGTTGACCACCTATAATGGGTATCATTACACTTGACACGTAGACATATGGTGGCTATTTAAGGTTATTGCATGAATTTTTTTATCCCCATTTTGAAATTATAAATCCTCTATGCCACTAAAATAAACATGCCATACTAGACCTAAAACTACTCAACTATAAATGCTCTTCATATGTTATATAGATAGACCCAATCTTATAAGAATAATTAGCAGTAATTAGGAATGTTTGGAACCTGAAATGGTTTCATCACAATTGATAAGCACAAATACACTGTCTAAGTGCTAACATAAAATCCATCCAAAGGCATAGTAGTTTATTTCTACAACAGCTACAACAATGATTTCAATTTTCTATCAGTAGGTTAGACTTTTGGATAACAGTCTCATGCATGGTCAATCTGAAGTATGTCGTTCGATAATTTTGGCATGTGTAACAACTCCACTTCTAGAGTTATTTTTTTTCTATTTATGGATTAAATACTAAGCACATACAACTGCGTTAATGTAATTTGTTGCTTTTTTATGAAACCATCTAGTAGCTTTAATGTTTGTTGTACTCTTGTCTAATTATTTTCGAATTCCAGTTCAACAATTATCGTCATTCAATTTTATTTTAAGTTAATATTAGTGACATTTCTTACCACCTTATGTCACTAAAACATGATTGAGGTTTCTAATTTAGTTTCTAGCATAATAATAATATCATGATTTAACCAATGCATTCTCCTTCTTATAATAATAGAAAATTACATTTTTTCTTTGCCACTTATATTTAAACTCCCCTGAAATGATAATTATACTTTTGGTGAAGGTTATAGTATTAACCTCTACTATATAATTTATTTTCTAATTTATCCACCTACCTATGTTCTATCCATAAGTGTTCTACTTGGAAATTAAACTCAATTCGTCCTTTTTTCTCATATTTATGATAGTTATTTAATTTCTACAATTAGACCATACTTAACTATAGTCTTGCTCCAACATATTTTATATATTGACATTTGCATGGAGGTTTAAACTCTTTGTATGAAAATACACTCGTTGGAGTTAAACCTTTCACGTTGTCTGCTTTAGTACTACGTGGTAATATTATATCTTGGAGGCACAAATGTAAGTTTTCAGGCTGTCACAGGTTTACCATGTAATCCTCTACGTGACCTATCAACTGGCACATAAACAATTATGCATTTATGAGTAGCGTAATGAACTCTAGCTTCATATGGTGGAAAATCTAATGTCTAATTTTTATTATCATCTCGAGATTCTTTTTCAATTATCAGTGATACTTCAGTTATTAAAGATGTCACATGGCTCTTTACCTATCAATTTAACCTTTCATCTACCTAGTTAATATCCACCGTTGGATGTATTCCTCCGTCATAATTTAGCTCTATTCCTCCTTTTGGCATCATTGTTCGACTTTGGTTATGCAATAGTCACTCTGCTTCAAAGGTATTTTGGTTAACTTGTGATGTAGAGCCAAGAATATGACGTAGATTTTATGAGTTCGTCAATTGTAAAATACTTCTCAGGTAATGATTCAATATTTTTGGCTCCATAGTCTCAAAATAAAATATAGTCAGGTTTCATCCCAAGAATGTTGCATCTTCCAGAGAAATACACTTCCATTCTCGTTTCATGCCTTGAAAAATCGAATGGTAACAATTCCTCCTGTGTAGTTCTAAAATATTTTCATGCCTCTGAATACTATCATGTTTTGGTTGGGAATTCTTTTCCAGCGTTTTGTATTTGATTTAGTTTCTGGTTTATCTCTGTTCATATTCATACATTACTTATAACTTAAATTATGATTTTATAATGCATCTTTGGTTGAACACAGGTGGAGGATTCATAGCGTGAGGACAAAACCTTCCCTCACATGTAGCTGTTTCTAATTGGTCTACCTCCTTCCGACATTACTGAGCCTCTCCAGGTATACGTTATACTTCTTATTTCTCCTTGGCATAATTGTAACCCTCAGTTTGTAAATGAAAAATTAATCTTTCATTAAATGATGGTCGTCATTTTTATTACTGGTTCTTCTCTACTCATTGAATCGAGAATCCTCTTTTGCATACATTTCATCATTTCGTACATACAGGGTATGTAGAAACTAGTGTTAAAAATATGTTTTTTCATTTCTGTGTTTCTACTCCAAAACCTCAGCATTGATATTATAATGTTTGGTTATAGTTTAATTTGTTTTCAGAGATAAGAAATTTAAATTCTTCTGAGTTGATCAATCTTGGTTACGTGTGCTATAACCTCACATTGCTAGAAAATTTTCCCTCTATTCGAATTTTTGATATAGGAGTATGTTATAAATCCTATCTATTATAATTCTAGTTGTAGAATTTTAGATTTCTAAGTCTCTATAACTGTTCGTTTGTTTTAGTTTTTTTTCAACCGAGTATATCATGTATTTTCGAATTATTATACTTTCCTCAACAGCTCGACACATATACTCTCATCTACTAATTTGGGAGATGTCCATAACTCCTATCAAAATTTCTCTTATCTATTAATTTTATTTCAATGTTTTTATATCTACATCCTCTTATTATGATGAATGAAAATGCTATTTTTTCACAATACCTTAATAATGGTTGTCGACCTATAATGTAGTTATATATTCTTTTAATAATATTTATTGTATAGAGAGTGTCTGATTTTAATTTTCCCAATTTGTACAGGGTCCCCTCTTTTCTTCAGTCCCTCGTCGTTGGTGCAATATTCTGCGGAAGAAATCTCAGGTAATTAACTTCCTCGTTTTAAGAATTAGTCTCTCACGCAGCTATATTTCTCTAAATTTTAAATTTAATTTATATTCAATTTTATTTTATATGCATATTTAATTCTCGGCTCTATTTCAATCAACAAGGTAATAATTTCATTCTTTTATTACTCATATCAATTCTTCCCATATTCACTACTATACTATATTTAAGTACACTTACTAATTTCTATTAAATCGTTTCTGGCAAGTTACACTCTACCATCATGTTTCACTTTGCAACTTGGTTATGAGTATATATATATCATACAATGACATAATATTTTGGATTTCATTGTACATGTTGGTCCAAAAACTTCCTTGGGGACTTAGTAGAAATTTGAACAAATTTCATAGGGATTATGTAATTATAATTTATGAGACAGAATCCCAAATTTCTATAAACTTTTGGACAGTAATTACTTTGAGAGTATGTGTATATGTATATAGGTCTTCCAACTTATTTTCACTCCATATATTCTACTATACTCTATTTCCAAAATTTAAATTATGTTTACTATTCAACATATGTTGTATTCTATGTGACCTTTGCTGAGCTCTCATAGAATACTATGACTTATGCATAAATTCAAAATCTTCTAATTATACTACAGTAGAAGATATGATTTGAATTTTCTAGGTTCAGGTTAAATATCAGAACCGAGTTTCTTTCATTCTATATTATGGTTGTTAAGATATTTTCATAGTTAGTTGAATAATTTCATTATATTTACTTCCTACATGTAACATTTGAAATAATTCACCTAACTTAATATTTAAACCTACTTCACAGGTTTACACATTATGAGAGTTGGTACCCTTCTTAATATTATATGTGCAACACTACAGGACTACACTATATTTATTATAGTAGGTTATGTTAAATGCACAGATGTAAACAATTTACAACTAATAGAAAATATTTCACTATTTAAATACACAAAATATACTCCTTGAGAGATCTAGCTAATTACTTCACCACTATTTTAAACTTCAATATAATAACACAAAATCAAGACAGAATTAACTAACTTGTGCATACCAATTCTGGTAGACTATTTTCCACCCAACCTATAAGCTTTACCTCCATAACTTCCCCCATGTAGAGATCAATTCCTTCCAGTAGTGTACAACCTCTTTCTACCCATAAATTTATTATTTAAGCCTTCTTTCCCATCAATTTGTTTCCATAACTACGTCAAGGTAATCAACATGGTGTTTTCCTTTTTTCCTAGGATTTCCTTTTGTTTTTTCCACAAAAGTACTTTAAAACTAGCTTTTTCCTCTTTCTATTTTTATTCCACCTCTTCCCAGTAAATTTCCTCTTTATTGGGGTATCTTTTTAGATTTTTATCTCCAATCTAATAATCAATATTTAATTTATTTTCTCCAAGGATTTTTAGATTACTTGGAAAGTCTTTGGAACCTTATTCATCCTCATGGACTTGGATTCCTGATCTCTAATTATACTCTAGTCTTTGCACAATTAATTCCATCTCCATTTTATTAAATTTAAATAATAAAATACATCCACAATAATTATTTTCCCTTGGGTCCACTTGACCCTTTAGTACTGTTCAACTATCTAATAAAAGCAATAAATTAGGGATATTACATATTCCCCCTCTAAAACAAAACATCATCTTAAGTGTTAAGAAACCAAAATATAAATTCACTTTTGAAATAGTGATGAATATTTTTCCTTCATATATTCCTCTCACTCCCAAGTAGATTCTTCGGGTTCAAAGTGCTTCCACTACACCTTCACCCTGGCTACTGTCCTATTCCAGAGCTCAATTTCTTCCCATGCCAGGATGTGAAGTGGGTCTGGAAGAAACTCCCCTTCTGGTTCCACCTATATCACATTCGAATCAATGACATGAGTAGGATCATGTACGTAATTTTTTAATAATGAAACATGAAAAACAATGTGAAACTTAATGTGACTAGGTAAAGGCAATGTGTATGCTACTAATCCCACTCTTTCCAGTACTTCAAAAGTTCCACAGTAGTGTGGTGCTAATTTAGCACAAATACCCATGGAAAAAGTACTATTTTTCGGCTTAATCCTCAAGTAAACATGATCGCCCACTTTGAATTCTCTATGAATTCTCTTTTTATATGCATATATCTTTTTCCTGTCTTTTGAAGTCTTAATAATTTGCTTAATTTTACATTTCCTGCAATGCATCGGGTCCAAGTACTAACTTATCCGCTGGTTGAATCCAACGAAGAGGTGTGTGGCACTTTATGCCAGATAATGCTTCAAAGGGACTCATCTTGATTAAGGCTTGGTAACTATTATTGTAGGAAAACTCTACCAGATGTAGAAAGTCTTCCCACCTTGTAGGTTTGTCCATCATATACATTCTCAACATGTATTCTAAAATCTATTTTTTTCTTTCATTTTTTCCATTGTTTTGGGGACGGTATGTGGTACTAAAGTTCAATTTGGTACCCATTCCCCCTAATAGAGTCTTCCAAAAACCTGAAGTGAACTTTTCGTCTCTGTCTGATATGCTCATTTTAGGAATACCATTTAACTTTACAATCTCTTTCATAAACACATTATCTACTTGAGCAATACCAAAAGTAGATTGTACTGGTAAGAAGTGTGTAGATTTTGTCAATGCGTCTACAACTACCATTATAGAATCATGTTGGTATTTAGTTCTTGAATTTTTTTTTTATAAAATATATGGAAATTGTTTCCGACTTCCATTCTGGGATGGGTAAAGGATTCAACAATCCTGCTGGATGCTGATGCCCTACTTTTACCTGTTGACATTCCAAACATCTAGCTAAATTATCAGCCACATCCTTTCTCATACCTGGCCAAAACATATTCTTTCTCAAGGCTTAAATTAATTTCTGATACCCCAGGTGTCCTACATGGCGTCTTTTATGATACTCATCTAAAATTTCACTTTTTAATGAGCTCACATTGGGAATGTATAATCTATTTTTATAACAAATCCATATTTTATGGTTTTGAGTATATCCCAATATCTCATTTTTCTACAATTTTTCTTCAATTTTGTCATAATTTGGACCCTAACTCATTACTTCTTGGATTAATCCTTCAAGGTCAAAATTTGAACTAATCCCAACACTATTCAATTTTTGAAGAGAATTCCTACTTAAAGCATATGAAATATTACTTTCCTTTCCTTTTTTATGTTTTATCTTCATGTCAAACTCACTAAGGAAGGAAAAACATCTACCATGTCAAGCATTTAAATCAGGCTATGTGAAAAACTATTTCAAAGTTATATGGTCTATCATCAATACAATATTTTTCCCTAATATATAATGTCTCCACATCTTCAAAGAATGTATTACAACAACTATATGTAAGTCATACATAGTGTAATTCTATTCATGTTTATTTAATTTTCTTGACTCATATGTTATGACTAAGTTTTATGGCAACAACACCCCTCCTAATCCTTCTATACAAGCATCTCTACATACTACAAATTCTTGATTTGGATCAGTAACCTTCAAAATAGGAGAAATTGTTAATTTAAGTTTTAATTGTTAAAACTATGTTGACATTTTTTTTTCCACTCAAACTTCACTCCTTTCTTTTGTATAAATGTAATAGGATATGCTAAGGCTAAAAATATTTCTACAAATATCTTATAGTATCAGGCAATTCCCATGAATGATCTTATGGAGGAAACATCAGTAGGCACAGACCAATCCATGATAGCTTGTATGTTTTCAGGTTCCACTGCTAATCCTCTTTTTGAAATTACATGACCCAAGTACTGAATTTGATCTTTATAAAATTCATATTTGCTATGTTCAGCATATATCTTATGTTCTCTCATTATTTTTAAGATAATTATGAGATGCTATTTATGCTCAACTTCATTCTTAGAATATACCAGAAGGTCACCAATAAACAGTAGAATGAATAGGTCTACATATTTACTTAAGGCACCATTCATTAGGCACATAAAGGTAGCAGGTGCATTAGTCAACCCAAAAGGTATAACTACAAACTCATAGTGTTCGTATCTAGTTCTGAATGTAGTTTTATTTATGTCTTCATCTTTAATTCTTAACTAATGATAGCCTATCCTTAAATCAATTTTTGAAAAGACTGTGGCTCCTCTCACTTGATCAAATAAATCATCTATCCTAGGTAGAGGATATTTATTCTTGATAGTTAGCTTGTTCAGTTTTCTGTAATCTATACACATTCTCAATGTACCTTATTTTCTTTTAACAAACAGTACCAGTGCTCCCCATGGTGACACACTTGGACTAATATAGTCACGGTCCAACAACTCTTGTTGTTGCAGTTTTAATTATAACAACTATGGGGTACTCCTTCTATATGGGGCTCTAGAGACTGTTATAGCTCTTGGTATTAACTCAATTGTAAAATCAATTTCTCTTTTAGGTGGTAATTGAGGAATTTTATCTAGAAACATATCCTTCAATTTTTTGATTAATGGTAAATTTTCTAGAGTTTCTTTTTTATTTTTTTGTCCCAATTATTCCACATGCACAACACACACTTTACAACCTTTTGTTGCTATTATTTTTAACTGTAGTTCTAAAATCTATCTAACTAATGTTGGTCTAGGTTTTCCTTTCACTATCATTGGTTTTCCCTCACCATCTATATAGTGTACCATTTGATCTAAACAATTTAGTATTTCTTTCTTTTTTTCTAACCAGTCCATTCCCACTAATACATCATAGGAACCTAGAGGAAAAATATTCAAATTCAGTTCAATTTCATACCCATTTAAATTTACAGCAATCTTTCATAATTTATGGGTTAATTTTCTTTTTTTTCCTATAGCTAACTGAACTAACCATGCCTGCTTAATTTTTTCCGACTTTAATTTTCACTTTTCCACCATCTCGGGACTTATATAACTTAAATTTTCACTTGTATCTATCAAAAAGGAAATAGGTTTTTCAACAATCATACCTTCTATTTCGACCATGGTTGATTGGTGTTCATCTTGACAATCTTCCAGTGTAGCAGTGATTCTGGGAATGTTTCTTGCCACATCATTTACAGTAGTTGCCTCTCTTAGCACTTGAATGCTCATAATGGTTTGTTGAGGATAGTAGTGTAATAGACGAGGTTCTCCACAACACCAAAACTTTACTAGTTCCCTCATTTTTATAGCTCCATCTCTCTTATTGTTTACATCTATCTATTTTGATCCTGTTTGTGATTGAGCTAGTTGATTTTCTCGAGTTTTGTTAAACTTCTTCCTTTGATGATTTTTCCCAAATTTCTTTAACTATGTCGGACTTACTCTATTTCCATTAGTGTCACCTTTCCCTTTTTTTTTGTTCTGCCAGTTTTTCACTTGATCGTTTCTACCCTTGAACTACTGATAACACAGTCTTTCCTTGCGCACAACTTCATCCATTGCCTTGGGATTGTCAAATTGTTTCTTCTCCTTGTAGATAGTAGGAAAAAAATTTAAAAATTGATGTACATTAGCCTTCTCTTCCCTAATATAAGGTACGCAAAAAACCATATTTTTAAATTTGGTAATAAACTCATCTATGGTAAGCGGCCCTAATCTTAGTTGATGAAACTCTTTGGCTTTGTCAGCATAGTATCTTTCATTCAGATATCTAGATTTAAATTTAGTTTGGAAATCTTCCCAAGTGACAATTTTCTCATCTAGCACATGTAACATTTTGGTTTCTTCCCACCACAAGGTAGCCTTACCTTGTAATTTGTATATAACCAACCTGGATTTGAAGTTACTTCCATATTCATAAACTTGGAAGTATTTTATCATGTTCAGAATCCAAGCTTCTGCATCTGCCTCCTTCTCAGCATCACCAGTGGGAGGTTTGATTTTTCAGAATTCTCCTTGCAATTCCTTTTTCCTTCTGGACTTCTCTCCAAATTCTTCACCATCCTCATATCCTTCTGAGTTTTTTTCAACTTCCTTTCTCTTTCTGCCAGAGCCTTCACATTTGTCACTAGTCCTGGAGGTTATTTCCATGATTAACCTTTATTTCTCTTCACTGGCTACTGATAATCATTCATTGTTGGTTCTCATATGCACCATTTCTCTTTGCATCTGATGTATCATCGCCAAGAACAAAGTATTTGGATTTGGTGGATTTTTTACACCATCTAGTTCTACATATAGCTCATCCCCTTCACTCATAGTTTCATCTGTACTTTTTTGCACCAATTCACTATATACAAAATAATATTAGTGTGAAAAAAATTTCAAAAAAAAAAAACAATTTACAGCAACATAATTCTTGAATTTTTAATTCCTAGTGTGAGCACACATTTAGGCCCAGTGTTTTAACATGGGCTCTGATACCATTTGTAACAACTTTGCTTCCACTAAATTTTTTTCTATTTATAGGCTAAACAATAAATACATACAACTGCATTACTGTATTTCGTCGCATTTTGACTAAACCAGCTAATAGGGTGAATATTTGATGTACTCTTGTCTAATTCTTGTCAAATTCAAGTTCAACAATTTTCCTCAATCAACTTTATTATAATTTAATATTAGCGACATTTCTTACCACTTTATGTCACTTAAACATGATTGAGGTTTCTTATGAATTTTCTAGCATAATAAGATTTTTATATCATGCATTAACTAATGAAATCTCCTTCTTATGATAATTGCAATAGACATATTACTTTATCCTTTTTATATTTAATTCATTTTATATTACCAACTTCCCTCAATTGATAATTATACCTTTAGTTAAGGTTATAATATTAACCTTTACTATATGATTTATTTTCTAATTTACCCACCTACCTATGTTCTATCCATAAGTGGTCTATTTGTCAATTAACCTCATTTTGGCCTTTTGTCATATTTTTCACACTTATTTAATTCCTAAATTACGCCATACGTAGCTATAAATCTTCTTCCAACATATTTTATATATGAACATTTATTTCGAGTTTAAATTTTTTGTAGGAGAACATCTTCGTTGGAGTTGAACCTTACACGTTATCTTTCTTAGTCCTACGTGGACTGATATTATACTACGGGTGCACATTACATAAATTTTCCTTTGATTTTAACATAAGATTGCAAGCGGCTTTCATAGGGTTACCATGCAATCCCCTACATGATGTATCAACCCGGCACATAAATCAATTATGCATTTATGAGTTGCGTAATGAAATATGGATCTGTATGGCAGTAAATCCAATGTTGGATTTTTATTATCACCTCGGGATTTTTTTCTTATCATTGATACCTTGGCCATTAATGTTGTCACATGGCTCTTGACCTATCGATTTAACCTTTCGTCTACCTGGTTAATCTCTACCATTTGATGTATTCCACGTGGATGTTTGAGGTTTAGCCGTATCTGTGATTAGGGTTATTCGTCCTCTGCCATACTTTAGCTCGGTTCCTCCTTTTCACATCGTTATTCGGCTCTGATTAAGCAGTAGTCACTCTACTTCAAAGAGATTTCGGTTAACTCGTGATGTAGAGCCAAGCTTACGATGCAGAGGTTATGAGTTCTTCATTTGCAAAATTCATTTCAGGTAATGATTCAGTTTTACTGCATTGTTTATCAATCGAAGGTCTCTAAGAATTTTGGCTTTTCGAATTGTTAATTTTATTTAACCATTTTTTCTCTGCAACTAATACGCATTCGTTTTATATGGTTGCAGTGTTGGGTTTCATCCCAGGAATGCTACGTCTTCCACAGAAAGCCACTGTCATTCTCGTTTCATACCCTGACAAATAGAATTCTAACTATTCCTTCGACATAGAGAGTAAGGATCTTACTCTGTTAACACAACTCTAATATACTATCATGCCTTTGAATATTGTCACGTTTTTTGTTGGGAATTCTATTCCAGCGTTTTTGCAAATGATTTAATTTCTGGCTTATCTCTGTCAATATTTGTAGGTTTGTTATAACTTAAATTTTGATTTTTTGTATGCATCGTTTGGTTGAACGCAAGTGGAGGATTCACTTCGTAAGAACGAAGCCCTCTCTCACACACTACAAATTTAAACTGCTCCACTTCCTCTCAGCATTATTGTGCCTCTCCAGGTATGTGTTATGCCTCTTATTCTGCCCTTGACATATTGTTAACCCTCAGTTTGTAAATGTAGTTCTCTCTTTTATTAAATGATGCTCTTCATTTTTTATTACCAACTCTTCTCTATTCAGAGAATACAGCGTCATCCTTTACATACGTTCCCTCGTTAAATACTCACAGAGTTACATAGTCACTAGTTTTATCAATACATTTTACAGTATTCCATTTGTAATCCAAAATCTCTGCGTTGATATTATAATTTTGGGTATTAGTTAGTTTGTGTTGAGAGATAAGCAATTTAAATTTCTCCGAGTTAATTAATCTCGGTTACGTATGTTGAAAGCTCACAGTGTGATTTCATTTCGAGTTAGGTTTAAAATCATACTCCTCTTAATTTTATTCTCTCTTCACAATTCTCGTTTTCAGTAGTTTTTCAACCTCATCGTTCAAATTGGAAGAAAATTGAGAATCTCTTTAATTTCTACTTTTTCACTTGTTCATTAAGTGTATGAGCTTAAATGTCAATTTA
The DNA here is from genome assembly GCA_034641835.2 of Pinus albicaulis. Classification (NCBI taxonomy): domain Eukaryota; kingdom Viridiplantae; phylum Streptophyta; class Pinopsida; order Pinales; family Pinaceae; genus Pinus; species Pinus albicaulis. Next base: position 216,420,388 of record CM076580.1, on the reverse strand, counting down.
TTTATTTGTACTAATCTTTCCCCATACTTGGATTAGAATTACTAGCATGTAATAATTCTAACTTTTATTGAAATAATTTGTACATAATTGGGTTTAATATTATTATTCCCTAATTTGTACACGAACTTCATAATTCCACAGTTTCTCAAAGTTGACTCAGTATGTTGTTGAAGAAGGTTCAGGTAATAATTTTCTTGATTCTAATTACTAATTTCTTCGACTATTGGTTTCCTCTCATTCTCAATTTGACTGGTCTTAAATATCTTTTACATACAGATTTATTTTCCGCCTCTATGACAATCAAGAAGGTAATAATTACCTATTCCTTTGTTGCTATTTATTATTTCAACCTTCACTAGTTTCTGGAATTTAAACATAATTATTAATTTTCATAAATGTATTTGTGTGCAGATACCCTTTACCATCGTGTTTCATTTTACAACTTGGTTAGCAGTTTGTATTTCATACAATGACATAGTAAATTGGATTTCATTGTACAGGTTGGTCCAGAACTTCCTTGAAGACTTCCCTTAGTAGAAATCTGAACTGTTTTCATAGGGATTATGTAGTTATAGTTTATGGAATAGAATCCCAAATTTGTATAAATTTTGGACAGTAATTACTTGGACAAATGATGTATATATATAAGTCTCCCGACTTATTTTAGTTCAGTATAATCTAGTATACTCTGTTTCCAGAATTAAAATTATATTTATTGTTTAGTATATGTTGTATTCTATGTGACCTTTTCTTCAATTCTGATAATATTCTATGTAATCTTTGTTGCAATTCTGATAAAATACTATGACTTATGTATAAATTCAAAATCTCCTAATTATGCTATAGTAACAAATATGATTTGAAGTTTCTAGATTCAGGCTAAATACTAGAACATAATTTCTTTCATTTTGTAGAATGTTATTTGACAGATTTTCATAGTTAGTGGGATAATTTAATTATATCCAGTTTTCATATATTTACTTTCTGCATGTAAAATTGAAATACTCTACCTAAGCTCAGATTTAAACCTACTTCAGAGGTTTAGACATTCTGAGAGTTGGTACCATCCTAAAATTATATGTGCAACACTACAGAACTACACTATATTTATTATAGTAGTTTTTGTTAAATGCATATATCTACACGATTTACAACTAACAGAAAAGTATCCTACTACTTACATACACATAATATGCTTTTTGAAAGATATGGCTACTTACTTTACCACCATTTTAAACTTCAATATAATAACACAAAATCAAAACAGAATGAATCTACTTGTGCATACCAATTCTAGAGAACTATTTTCCACTCAACCTATGAGCTCTATCTCCAGAACCCCCCCCCCCCTGAGCACAGATCATTTCCTTCCAGCAGTAGACAACCTTTTGTCTACCCAGAATTTTCTTATTTAAGTCTGTTTTTCCATCAACTTGTTTCCATAACTACGTCTAGTTAATCAGGACATTGTTTTCATTTTTGCTTAGTCTTTCCTTTTGTTTTTTCCACAAAAGTATTTTAAAACTAGTTTTTTCCTCTTTCTAGTTTTATTCCACCTCTTCCCAGTAACTTTCCTCTTTACTAGGGTATATTTTTATATTTTTATCTCCAATCTAATAATAAATATTTAATTTATTTTCTCCAAAGATTTTTGAAGAACTAGGAAAGTCTTTAGAACCTTATCCATCCTTATGGACTTGGATTCTTGATCGTTAATTATAATCTAGTCTTTGCACAATTAATTCCATTTTCATTTTATTAAATTTAAATAATAAAATATGTCCACAATAATTGTTTTCCCTTGGGTCCACTTGACCCTTTCGGACTGTTCCACTGTCTAATAAAAACAGTAAAAATAGGAATATTACATTGGGATTCTTACGAGGTTTATGAAAAATCCTTGTGAAGGACATTCGTGCGTTGAAAAAGACTTCTGAAATATTATTGAATGGAACTCCAAATTTTCTATTGAAATATTTGAATTTGGATGAATTTGACTTGATTGTATATATTGATTCGTAGTTTGATGGGGATAAAGAAGGTGACGTGTTAACTCTAGGATATCTCATTCTCACCTCTATCGTGAATTTACCACACCGATATATATATATATATATATATATATATTATACTAAAATCAAAGGCAATAGTACCTTTAATTATTTGCTTAAGGTACTTGTTCCATGGCAATGATAAACATCCTACAAGTATCCTTATCTATACTATTGTACAATAATGCTACCACATATTAACACAATCTTCATTATTGGATTTCTATGTTTTTAACATAATGGTGCTAACAATTTATTCCACAAGTACAACATATCAGATCTGAATTTCTATGATCGATGTTTTAATTGCGAAATCTATTTATTTAATTAGACCAGCCCCTCTAACTCTATTCAACAGTTTTCCTCCACTGAGAATGTTGAAGTTGTTGTCGATCGTCGATCTAGTGATACCTAGATCCGACAGTGCAGGCCAAAAAGGGCGGGATTAGGGTAACTACCCGACCCATCGTCGTTCTCTGAGCTCATTTTTTCACGGTTTTTGCTTTGGCTCTACTCCATAACTGGTTCTTTGCTCCTCCAAGCTCTTTTCCGGGCAACAAGGTAACCAGCCTTGTCATTTTTTGCAGAGTTTGAATAAGGTCTAGCTCTGCTCTGGTACACGCCTCTCATTTCAGTGTTTTGGCTTGAAAATGGTAGTTTTGAATTACTTTTCCACCCTCATTTGACATGAAGACCTTGTTGCACCACCTCAGTTTCTTTGCTGGAATAGGTGAGGGTCATTATTGTTCATAAATTTCTTATGCACCAGTTAAAGAGGGTTTATTCAGGTTTTTTTCACATATGTAGGGTCTTTCATTCCCTTCGCTCTTAGTTAAGTTTTTAGTTCAGTTTGTTAACCCCTCCAAGGTCGAGGGTTCAAGGCTATGTCAGTGTTATATTCTCCTTTGTTTCAACTGTTGCAGGGTATAAATTCTTAGTTCATTAACCCTGTTGTAGCTGAGGGTTCATGGCTCTGTCAGTATTTATTTTCTTTTACTTCAACCATAGAAAGGCAACACCCTTCCTGTCCACTGAGCACGACGCCTCCAAGTAAGGTTGGCGGACAGTTTAGTCATTTGTGATAGAAACAAAAACATTAAAAAAAATTCCTTTATTAATTGAACGACTCGCAGTTTCCTTTTGTTTTCTTGCTTTGCAAGTTTTCATTTCTTTAGGCTGCCACAGTGGAATGGGACATCCTCCAGAGGTTCTGCATGGTGCTACCATGGCCAGGTAATTTTAAATCCGCTTCTAAGTAGTTATAATTTAAGTGAGTTTTTCATTCTGGAGTTTATACTAAGGGTAAAACCCTCTTACGTGTACAGGCTCCAAACTCCGGTCTTACGCTCATTCACAAGAGTTGGGCATAGACCCTGCATTTCCAAATTTTAAGTGTTAATTGTAGCTCCTCATTATGACTGTTTAAATTTTGTCTTGCGAATGGGACTGTGTATTTAGTTTTTGTGAAGCATTGTTTTTAATTTTTAAATTTAACTTCGGGACTTTCCTGAATTTCATGGTTTGGATAAATATATATATATATTGTCCCTACACCTATAATGTCTATTTGAGTTATATTTATATAGCTAGCCCCATGCTCGACTCTATTGTTTTATGAATAATTTTTCACACTATTATATATATATATATATATATATATATATATATATATATATATATATCTTTTGTGTTTGTTTTTGAAATACACCTATATTAGCCTCAAAGTCTTGAGAACGACATATGAGGTTCTAGGTTAATGTATTCCCTTTCTTTTCATAATTTAATGGTTACTCACAGTGATAAACTTATACCCTTGTTTTATATTTATGGTGGTTCCTTTTATTTGTGGATTCAACAGCTATAGGACCCTGATCCTTACCCTGTTTTCCTACAGGACTCGACTTCTAAACCTCTGTGCCAACTTTTCCCTTTATTCAAATTAATATGAATGAACAGTAGTTACACCAGCTACAGTCTATGTGAAGTTTTTGTCTTGTATTTGTTTTTGATACTATGCTGTGAAAATTTATGATATGCGTATATTCAATGCAAATGTTCAGCAATAGATGAATATTCAACTATGCATGTTTAATTTCCTTTGTTAGACTTGGAAGAGGTTTATCTATTAGTCTCTTTCCACTACATGTATCATATATCCTTTCTGTCCAATGCATGTATCATATATACTTTTTGATCTTCATAAAAATGAGGAATTTATTCTAGATTACAGGTTTTCAAACAGAGTAAATCTCTATATTTCTTATTTTCATATTATGCTTAGCCTGTTATAGAATGTTGCCTTACTAATTTACTTAACACGGAGTTTGTCCATATTTTGAAAATAAATATGTAGAATCGTTATTTCTAGCTAACAGAAATATTCAATAGGAATTTTCCAGTATTTTAAATTTAAATCTTGTTTAAATGTCTCTTCCTATAACTTAACTAGTAAAATCATTTACTTATATCTATATTCTCGCTTAAACTAATGGTGCCACCCAACCATGAGAGAGACGATCACGTCATCTACTCACCCCGAGCTCCACAACAGGGTTTAGGTAGCAATGATCTATCAGAAGTTAGACCTCAGGACCTCGGTCCAGTCTACACTTCCTTCGGGTTACAAAGCTCCATTGGTTTTTAGCCAGCTCTGGACAACTCTTTTCTATACAACCTTCTGTTGTAAAACCCCCTTGTCCTTTCATTTAATAGAACGCATTCCCCTCCTCAGGATTCGTTTTATCTTTTTGGGAAAGGTAACTGTTAAAAACTGTCTCTTCCTTTTTACTCTGGATCTTGGAATTCTTTTACCAATCAGTTAATTAATTACTCAATGTAATTTTTATTCATGAAATAAAATTCTACTTCTCTTTTACCAATGAATAACCATATTCGTTAAAACAAATTCAATTGTAATTTTAAAAAAAATCTTTTAGAAAAAACATTAAAATAAATCAGGGTGTTACATCTTCCCCCACTAGAGGAAAACATTGTCCTCGGTGTTTACTTCATTACAGAAAATATTTCAGGATATACTTCACATATTGATTTTTCATCTTCCCAATTAGCCTCATCTAGAATAAAGTGCCTCCATTGCACCTTAACTTGGGGGATGACTCACCTCCGGAGCGTTATTTCTCTCTGATCGAGAATACGTTGAGGTTCTACCAGAAATTCGTCGTTTGGTTCTACCTGCAAGCAATAGAATTTATAATTAACTTAATTATGAATTCCATCTTTTCATAGAAGTCATAATGTAAACATAACTTACATATACGCTTTGCCAATGTATAACATGCTTGGGTCATGTATGTATCATTTTAGTAATGACACATGAAACACGTTGTGTACCAATATGTGGCTAGGTAATGCTAGCCGATAAGCCATTGGCCCTATCCTTTCCAAAATTTGGAATGGTCCATAGTACTTGGGCACTAATTTGGCACAAGTATTCCACCTCAAAGTGCTCTTTTTGGGTTTAATCCTTACATAAACATGGTCACCCACCTCAACTTCTCGAAAAGTTATTTTTCGGTCAGCATATATCTTTTGCAAGTCCTAAGCTACCTTTAAATTATGGATTTTTCTTACCTCATGCTCCATTTCCTACAACATGTCTGGTCCAAGAATCAGTTTGTTTTCTAAACTTCTCCGGTTTATAGGGGTTCGACATTGTCTTCCGTACAATGTTTCAAAAGGGCTCATCTTGAGGGATTCTTGGTATCCATTATTGTAGGTGAATTCGACTAGGTGCAAATATTCTTCCCACTTTTTGGGTTGCTGCATCACATGCATGCGTAGCATATCTTCTAATATTTGATTCACCCTTTCAATCTTATCCGTTTGAAGATGATAAGCTATACTATATTGGATATGTGTTATCAAAACCAGTGAACAGTGCCTTCCAGAAAGATGATGTAAATTTTACATCTCGATTTGAGATGACAACTCTCGGAATGTTGTGTAGTCTAAATATTTCCCTCATGAAAATGTCAGCAATCTAGACATTCTTGTAAGTTGACTAGACAAATATGAAATGAGTAACCTTGCTAAGCCTATCCACCACTACCATAATCGAATCATTGTGTCTCCTATTCCTTATTCCACTTAAAGACTCACCCCTTCCGCTGCAAGGAAGTAATGGGAAAGGTTATCTTAGAGAAGCCTTTGATGAATTGCCAGTAATAACCGGCTAGGCCCATGAAAAAGCGTATATCTACTACATTTCTGGGAACTCTCCGTTCCATAATTGACCTTATATTTTCAGGGTCTACAGAGATCCCTTCAGTGGATATTACATGACTCAAATATTAGATATGCTCTTTGTATAAATCACATTTGCTAAATTTGGCGTAGATCTGATGTTCTCGTAAAATTTTCAATACCAAGCGTAAATGTTCTTTGTGTTCTTCAATATTTTTAGAATAGATCAATATATCATCAATAAAGATTAGAACAAATTTATCCAAAAATGGGTGGAAGATGACATGCATCAGAGTCATGAAAGTTGTGGGTGCATTGGTTAATCCAAATGGTAACACCACAAATTCATAGTGTATATACCTGGTATGAAAGGCAGTTTTGGATATGTCATCATCCTTAATTTGTATCTGGTGATATCCAGATCTTAGGTCAATATTTGAAAATAGTGTTTCTCCCTTTATCTGATAAAAAATATTGTCTATACGTGGCAATGGGTATTTTTTTTTTACAGTCATATTATTAAGTTGTCGGTAAACCATGCACATTTGCATCGTTATGCCCTTCTTTTTAACGAACAACGTTGGTGCTCCACAAGGGGACACACTTGGCTGAATATACCCTTTATCCAATAGTTCTTGCAATTGCATGTTTAATTATGTCAATTCAGGCACACTCATTCTGTATGGTGCTCACGACATTAGCATTGCTCCAGGTAGTAATTCTATAGTAAAATTGATATCTCGTTTTGGGGGTAATCCTGGAATATTTTAGGAAACACATCCATAAAATCCCGAACAATTGGAATATTTTCCAACATAAGGGTCTTGTCCTTAGATTTAGTAAACCCCACTTGAATAGCATAAAGTTGACACCATTTTCTGATACATTTACCCAAATGAGATGCAGTGATCAGACACAACTGAATTGGTTTCTTAATTCCTTGTAATTTTTGGCGAGTACCATCCTCAGCTTTAAAATGGATGATTTTCTCCTTGCAATCTACTAGTGACCAATGTCTTTCTAACCAATCCATTCCCAACAAAATATCATGGGTGCCTAAAGGTGGAATATTTAACTCAACAGTTATATGTTGTCTTCCTATTTCCAAGATACAATTCGAGATTTTTGCATTAACTCTTCTCTTTGCTCTGGTAGCCAACTGCACCAACCATGGACTTTTAAATTTTTAACTTTGCAGTTTACAGTTTTCAACTACACGGGGATTTATATAACTTAAACTAGCACCAGGATCAACCAAAATGGAAACAGTTTGGGAATATGACTTACCTTCCATTTCTATTATATTTGGTTGGAGATCTTCTTACTAATCTTCTAGTGCAACGTTGATCCTTGATATGTTTCGTGTTACATCCCCTACTGTAGATGCCTCTTTCATATTGGTTGTAACTTCATTTCTTCCATGATGACGGCAGTTCTTAAAGTAATGTGTCTCACCTCCCACCCAACATTATAGTGGTGGTTTCTGGGTCCATCCATGATCTGGCCTACTGGATGCTTCAGTAGGTCTTTCATCAACTAACCATTTGAGATTTTGCTGATTTTTTCCAAATTGTCCATATGCTAGGTTCCTTGCAGTTTTTTTATAATTTCCTGGTCTGCTACTTTTAAAATTTGAAGTACCCTTTTTCCCTTTCTTTGGTGGCCAACTTCTGCCAACTTCACATTTTTCCCTGGACTGCTGATTGAACATTCATGCTTTTCGAATCACCTCATCCATAGTATTTGGATTCGCAAATTCGATCCTCTCCTTCATGTGAGTAGGCAGGCTACTCAGGAATCGTTGTACTTTTTCTTTTTCATCTCTCAAATACGGTACATATATTAACAGAGGGGTAAATTTAGTGATGAACTCATCCATAGACATTTGACCCAGCCTTGAGTCATAGAAATCTCAAGATTTTTCATCATAAAATCGTTATGTCATGTACTTATCCTTAAAACACTGTTGGAACTCGTCTCAAGTCACATTCTCGTCTTCAATTCCTCGTACATTCTTCACCTCCTCCCAACATAATGTGGCTTTTTATCGCAACTGATAAATGGCCAAGCGAGCTTTGAGCTTGTTGTTATATTCATAAACTTGAAAATATTTGTTCATATTAGTTATCCATGCTTTTGCTACTTCCTCCACCTCTTCATCAAAAGTAGGAGGTTTAATTTTTCGAAGTTCACTTTTTAAATCTACTTTATGTTTCTTCATCTCCTACTGTTCCGAAGCATTTCCATATTCTTCTTCGTTGTAAGTTCTTTTTTTGTTACTTCGATGAGTGCGATTTCCTTCCGAATTGTCATTAACTTGCTGATGTTGCTCTCCTTCTTCATGGGTGTACCTTTCTGGACCAGCCTATGTTGTAGGATGATTCTGCTTATCCGAGAGACTTTTGAGTATCCTCTCTTGTTCCCTCCTCAACCTTTCGTTGCCACTTCGTACCTGAATCATTTTTGTCTAGAGCTGTTGCACTGTATCTAACAATTAGGTTGTATAACGATGTTGCTTTTTCCAGTAATCTATTGGTTTGTTGGTGTTGATCCATGCTCAATTGTACCCACATCTCTGGGTTAATTTATGGATTAGGCTGGGAATGGGTTTCCCCTGTTTTTTTCGATGTCTAATTACTAGATGCTCTCTGCATTGGAACCTTTTAGTAATCCCTGTCACTCTGGAGGGAATTAACAGAATGAAGAACACCAAAAGTTATTCAGTTGGCCCAACCTGGCCCAGCATGTAAACTAGGCTCTGATCCCACTTCTCACCTCTATCGTCAATTTACCACACATAACAAAAAAAAAAAAAAAATACTAAACTCAAAGGCAATATCACCTTTAATTATTTTCTTAAGGTAATTGTTCCATGGTAATGATAAACATCATATAAGTATCCTTATCTATATTATTGTACAATTATGCTACCATATATTAACACAATCTTCATTATTGGATTTCTATGCTTTTAACATTATGGTACTAACAATTTATTCCACGAATACAACATATCGGATCCGAATTGCTATGATCAAAGGTTTCATTGCAAAATTTATTTAATTAATTAGACCAACACCTCGCCTCAGCTCTGTTCGACAGTTGTCCTCCACTGAAAATGTTGAAATTGGTGTCGACCGTCGATCTGGTAATACCTAGATTCGACGATGCGGGCCAAAACGGGCGGGATTAGGGTAACTACCCGACCCATCACCACGCTCCGAGCTCATTTGTTCACGGTTTTTGCTTTGGCTCTGCTCTGTAACTAGTTCTTTGCTCCTTCGAGCTCTTTTCCAAACAACAAGGTAACCAGCCTTGTCATTTGTTGCAGAGTTTGAATAATGTCTTGCTCTGCTCTGGTACATGCCTCTCGTTCCAATTTTTTGGCTTGAAATTAGTAGTTTTGAATTACTTTTAGGCCCGCAGTTGACATGATGACCTTGTTGCAGCTTCTCATTTTCTCTGTTGGAACAAGTGAGGGTCATTACTGTTCATAAATTTCTTATGCACCGATTAAAGAGGGTTTATTCAGGTTTTTTTTCGCATATGTAGGGTTTTTCATTCCCTTCACTCTCAGTTAAGTTTTTAGTTCAGTATTTTAACCCCTCTGAGGCCGAGGGTTCAAGGCTCTGTCAATGTTTTATTCTACTTTGTTTCAACTATTGCAGCGTATAAATTATTACTTTGTTAACGCCGATGTAGCTGAGGGTTCATGGCTCTGTCAGTCTTTCTTTTCTTTTACTTCAACCAGAGCAAGGCAGCACCCTTCCGGTGCACTGAAGGCGACGACTCCAAGTAAGGTTGGCTAACAGCTTAATCATTTTTTATAGAAGCAATAACATTGTAAAAAATTCCTTTATTAATCACAAGGCTCACTGTTTTCTTTTGTTTTCTTGATTTGCAAGCTATCATTTCTTTCGGCTACCACAGTGGAATGGGGTATCTTCCAGAGGTTCTACATGGCGCTACCATGACCAAGTAATTTGAAATCCGCTTCGAAGTAGTTATAATTTAAGTGAGTTTTTCTTTCTAGAGTTTATACTGAGGGTAAAACAATCTTGTGTGTACAAGCTCTGGACTTTGGTCTTACGCTCATCCTTCATTTCCAAATTTTAAGTGTTAATTGTAGCTCCTCATTACGACTATTTAAATTCTGTCTTGCGAATGAGACTGTGTGTTTATTTTTTGTGAAGCACTGTTAAAGGTTAATTTTTAAATTGAACTTAAAGACTTTCCCGAATTTCATGGTTTGGATATATATATATATATATATATATATATATATATATTGTCCCTACACCTGTAATGTCTATTTGAGTTATATATTTATAGCCAACCCTGTGCTTGGCTTTGTTGTTTTATGAAAAATTTTGCACGCTACTATATATATCTTCTGCGTTTGTTTTTGAATATACACCTATATTAGCCTCAAAATCTTGAGATCGACATTTGAGCTTCTAGGTTAATGTATTCCTTTTTCTTCTTAGAATTTAATGGTTACCCACAGTAATACAGTGATACCCTTCTTGTATATTTATGGTGGTTCTCTTTATTTGTGGATTCAGCGACCAGAGGACCCTGATCCTTGCGCTATTTTCCAACAGGGCCTGGCTTCTAAACCTCTTTGCCAGCTTTTCCCTTTATTCAAATTAATGTGAATGAACAGTGGTTACACCAACTACAATCTGCGTGGAGTTTTTGTCTCATATTTGTTTTTGATACTATGCTATGCAAATTTATGATATGTGTATATTCAATGCAAATGTTTAGTAATAGATGAATATTCAACTATGCATGTTTAATTTCCTTTGTTAGCCTTGGCAGAGGTTTATCTATTTAGTCTCTATCCGCTTCATGTATCATATATACTTTTTGTCTAGTTTCTATCCACTACATGTATCATATATACTTTTTGATCTTCATAAAAATTAAGAATTTCTTCTAGATTAGAGGTTTTCAAACAGTCTAAATCTCTATATTACTTATTTGCATATTCTTCTAGTTTGTTATTGTTGAGAATATGGAGGGCTTAAGGTGAATACAAATTCTCTTCTTGATAATTACTTGTGAGCTTGCTTGTGTTGCTTATGTATTCTCTTAGTTAATCTTTCATCAAGTCAATTATCAAAATGCATAGGACACAAATGTTTAAGCATAATTAACACTTTTATTGTAGTTACATTACACTTCAGATCTGCACTTCAGCACTTCACATTAACCTTTAGTACCTCGCCTTCAGCGTTTAACATTTTCTTTCAGCACTTCGAATTTACCTTCAGCATTTCAGGTTTATACTTTGGATTTACCTTCATACTTTCAGACCTTTAGACTTCGCTTTTACCTTCAGACCTGTATTGTTGTTTAGAAGGTGAAAATGTGAAGCTGGATTACACTTTTTGCCCTTTTTTGAGAAAAAATTTTCATTTTTTTCTGTTCTTCAACTTTCTGCAAACTATAACAATTTTTCTGTGTAAAATTTCATTTTGCGATAAAAATAAAAGTTGTGAGAAATTTTGTTAGCTTTCTATTACTTATTTTTTGAAAAAAATTTATGCAGATTTGATATGTCAACTTAGCTTTTCTTTGAGTGTGTGTTTCTTAACAATCAAAGGATTCATAAGAAGTCATGTTATGACACAATGTTGTATTCATTGAAAATTTGTGTTTTTGAGAAAAAAAAATGTGTTACAACAATCTAGACAGAGTCTACTTTGGTTTCTTCATATTTACAAATCCAATGGATGCATATCATAATTACTAGAATTTTTTGAACTGGTCCAATACGAAAAACTGCGTATTTTGGATATGTTTCGCGACGCAAGAAATTTCTTAACATATAAGTTATAAACTAAAAATCTAAAAGCTACCCATTAGAGACGATGGACCAATGTAATGCCTCATAATTTTTTCAATTTTTTTTACAATGTATTTTGGGAGATACAAAATTTTGATTTCACTAAATCACAATGACCCTCAGAAATTGTTTGCACCCATTTTATTAGAAAAATAATTAAAATTAGTAAACGTTTATGAAATTCCATAAAAGTTATATTTCCTGAAAGTAGATTCAATTCTGAAAATGCTTGTCTTGGTTTTGACAGTTAATTAACAACTTTTCATGGAGTTTAATCAGTCCAAAGTTGCAAAAACGTATTCAGAGCCTGGTTTTTGCGTAACTGGTGACGCGTTAGTTCGGCCGAACTTTGGCCGAACTTTGATTAAAAGTTCGGCCGAACTATGTTTTGTGCTGATGGCTCGTTAAGTCTAACGACTTAATAGTTCGGCCGAACTTTTAATCAAAAGTTCGGCCGAACTATTGTATAACTTTCCGTCAGCCGGAAAGTTTTGCGGAGCCCCTACTAAAACACATTTCACGGCAATATAAATTGCCGCGAAATCATTCACAATTTTCGCACATTTCGCAACTTGTCCTTTCCTCAATTTGTACCCTTCAATCTACAGTAAACTCTGTCCTTAGATCCGCACTTTTAGCTGCTATAAAACCTCAGACATATCCACAAAAATTGTCTCTTCTACGCAGCATATGTAGGGTATAAATAGTTGTTTCTGCCAGATAATAAGCCGACCTTCCAACCTTTATGTAGGCCGACTTCCACACAGTGTGTAGGCCAACTTCCTTGCAACAATTAGGCTTATCTTCAACATTGAATATGGGCAGTCTTGAAGGCCATTCTTCCGCACTGTCTTGGAGAATATTCTTCCATTTACATGACTCTTAATTACACTTTTGTTCATAAGACAAAAACACATTTTATTATTTTTGACTTCTTCTTTACATAAGTACATAATTACATAGTCAACATGAAGACCAACCTAGTTACATTTTTCAACACTCCCTCTTAACTAGGGAGGTATTCATACAGGGACATGGTTACTTTTAAACTGAAGAATCTCATAAGAAGAATCGGATTGATAATCGCATCTATATAGCATCATATCAACCAGCATTTTCCTAGTGCAAGACCTTGACTAACAACCCCATCTCTTCAACGAAGCAATGGGCTTCAATGCTGGCAGGCACATGACTTACATACACCTTCGTCATTGTCTCTCCAAGGTACATACTCCACCCGGGTGTTCCCAATGTATGACCTTATTGGACTATTCTTATCTTGGGTAGCTAGCCCTCAAAGAATATCGGTCCCGGACTACTCTTATCTTGAATGCCCTAACACATTCTCAAAGAGTATCGAATGCCAGATGATTAACCAATCCTCCATTCTGTCTTCCCAAGACCAGAATGATGTGTCTATCTCTCCCTCTCAACTAGGGAGGACCTATTCCACAAGGAAATGAACTCATTCCTATAAGAGGAATGTACCTAAGCTCATTATTAGGAATTACCAAGTTTCTTCCAAGTAAGAAACTTATCATCAGGCTCCCTCTTAACCAGGGACCTCCAGCAACAATGGTGAGACACCCAGTTGCTCATGAAGAATTACTGTCCTCAATGTCATGGATTTTGATATTGAGAAATCTGCAACTTTTTAGCTTCATAGGGGACAGATCATCCATCACTTTCATCCTAAGTCATGTTGGCTATCAGAAAGTGATTCATCAGACTTCCTTATCTGGTCCACTGTTATGCCATGTTGCTTTCCTTTGAATCATCTCCAAGGATCATGCATCCTTTCTTATGATTAGCAACCCTTCACAAGTTCATTCATATAAACATATACATATGAACTTTTAACACAAAAGTTACCTTAGTGATGATCTTTCACCATGACATCTTCCTGTGAGTATCGACATCCTTCATACAGATTGACACATCTCCTAATGATATGTTTTATCAAGGGTCTTTTTACCAAACTTTTGTCAGAGTCTACATATCCTTCCAAGAGATCTCTTAGTCACATCTTCTTGGCTTCTGGATGATAACTGCCTCTTGACATGGTTGCATTTCATAATCTTCTTCCTCTCTACACATTTCCGAGGATTTACACCCTTTCTAGTTTCTCGTTCATATACAACCACTGCATATTCCATGAGGACATATTATGTTGATTTCATCTATCCGTGCAAAGAGAGATACTCCTCCACATATCATACCTCAAAATACAGAAATTCATTACTTGCAACCATATGACATGACTTCACAACATCCAATGTTAGCATATAAATATATACATACCTCATACCCTTTTTCCCTTTAGTCATCCTGTAGAAATTTCTCAGGAATGATGAGCTTCATTCTCTTGGCCTGCTTCATCTATATCACATCTCAGAAATATGTTTCCATGATGACCCTTGCTCTTGATCACTGCTTTCCATTAATAATGTTATTAGAGGTTTTCCCCTGAAGTTGATTTACCAGGAGCTCCTGCCATGCTTTGATCAGGATGCTACATTGCTTCCAACAAAAATCAATTCTTTATTCGTAAGTTTGTGTGATTTTCCTTGAACTTCTTTTCTTTAGCTTCCTCCATTCTTTTCGATGATATGGGCTTTCTTTCTTTCTCCTATTGAGATTGTCCTTTTAGGACCATCTTTCTTGTAATGTCCATAAGTCTTCCACGTTTCCTTAACAAATGTTTGAGTCTTTTATCCTTCAACATTTTTTCCCTTGATCTAGCATAGAGACCACAAGTTGAATGAGGTAATTTTCTTGTCTATTTGTTACGTTGTCCATCTTATCATATTTTCTCGGTCTCACAATTGAGATCTTATGAAGATATCCCTTCATTCTTTGATACCTCAATTTCGTGTAAATCGGGTCTAAGTGACATAACCTTATTTATTGCATAGAATAGTTCTTTGAACTTATATTATATTCTCTTGATGTCTCCAATCCTTCATAGGTTTTTCATGACTTTACTTTCTTCGAGGACTGTGACTATCCTCCTCATGCAAGGATTATTGGTAACCCAACTAGCTTATAGATCTCCCTGCAAAAAAAAATTATTTAACCAAATTTGATTATAAAATGAAAGATACTTACTTGATAAGTGAAGATCAAGACTTCAACTTGATTGCTTCGATGATGGTTGAGAAAAGATGTATCAGTGCTCTCCTTTTGGATGATATGCTTCCAAATGAAAAGGATTTCAATAAAGGAGATTGCTTCAATTATGGTGACAACATCTTTAGATCCATCTTACTTTTGTTGATAGAGATTATTGCTTCTTTGGATGACCTTCTTTAAGAATAAGGTTAGGGTCCTTGATGTAAATGTCTTCATTTGGAGATATGAAATGTTTCATTTGGTTATTTATACTTTGTGTTATTTTGCATTGTAGATTCCTTTATAAGATGACTAGTGGATTCAATTCTTTGTTGATGTGAATTCTTATTTTCCTTGATTTGATTGATGATCTTCTTCAATGTAAATCATTGCTCCATCATTGAGACCATTAAGTTGACACCAAGGCACAACACCGAGATCTTTGCGCCCTCATATATCACTGTAATAGCACCGAGAAGGCACAACACCCTTTCATGACATTGTACCATCCTACTGCCACCGAGATCATGACTGTGATTTCAACAAAAGAGATCACATGTTGTGATTGGCCCGAGACTGTGATCTTTACAGTGGTAGATATCCGAAATTATGATAGTGTTAGTCATCCTGTAATGTGTTTTCCGAAAAACTTAGAGAATCTCGATCTCTGTTGTGCCATGTGAAAATCACTGAGGTGTGTCACCGAAAATCTCAGAGAAGGATTTCTGAATATTGTCTTGGTGGACTGATCTGAGGTTCCTTGAGTGTCTCTTATATTGTATGCCCTTTTCTTAAATGTTACATTAGCTCCGATACCATGTTGAAAATATGGAGGGCTTAAGGTTAATACAAATTCTCTTCTTGATAATTACTTGTGAGCTTGCTTGTGTTGCTTATGTATTCTCTTAGTTAATATTTCATCAAGTCAATTATCAAAATGCACAGGACACAAATGCTTAAGCAGAAGTAACACTTTTATCGTAGGAACAAATTTACCTTCCTTACATTACACTTTAGATTTTCACTTCAGCGCTTTACATTAACCTTTAGTACCTTGCCTTCAACATTTAGCATTTTCTTTCAGCGCTTCGAATTTACCTTCAGCACTTCAGGTTTATACTTCGGATTTACCTTCAAACTTTTAGACCTTCAGACTTTGTTTTTACCTTCAAAACTGTACTATTGTGAACTGACTTGTCCTTTCCTCAATTTGTACCCTTCAATCTACACTGAACTTTGTCCTTAGAGCCGCACTTTTAGCTGCTATAAAACCTCAGACAGATCCGCAAAAATTGTCTCTTCTACGCAGCGTATGTAGGGTATAAATAGTTGTTCCTACCAGATAATAAGCCGACCTTCCAGCATTTATGTAGGCCGACTTCCACACAGTTTGTAGGTCAACTTCCTTGCAGCAATTAGGCTTATCTTCAACGTTGAATATAGGCAGTCTTGAAGGCCATTCTTCCGCATTGTCTTAGAGGGTATTCTTCCATTTACATGACTCTAAATTACACTTTTGTTCATAAGACAAAAACACATTTTATTATTTTTTACTTCTTCTTTACATAAGTACATAATTACATAGTCAACATGAAGACCGACCTAGTTACATTTTTCAATAGTTATAGCATTTTCCCTTACTACTTTACTTAACACAGAGTTTGTCCATATTTTTAAAATAAATATGTAGAAACGTTATTTCTAGCTAACAGAAATATTCAATAGGAATTTTCCAGTATTCTAAATTTAAATATTGTCTAAATATCTCTTCCTATAACTTAACCAGTAAACTCATTTACTTATCTATGTATTCTCGCTGAAATTGATGGTGACACCCAACCATGAAAGAGGCAATCACATCCTCTCCTCACCTCGAGCTCCACACCAAAGTTTAGGTAGCATTTATCTATCAGAAGTTAGACCTCAAGACCTCGGTCCAGTCTACACTTCCTTCAGGTTACAAAGCTCCACCGGTATTTAGCCAGCTCTGGAAAACTCTTTTCTGTACAACCTTCTGTTGTAAAACCCCTTTGTCCTTTTCTTGAACAGAACCCCTTCCCCTCCTCAAGATTTCCTTTTATCCTTTTGGGGAAGGTCACTGTCAAAAATTGTCTCTTCCTTTTTACTCTGGATCTTGGAATTCTTTTACAAATTAGTTAATTAATTACTCAATGCAATTTTTATTCATGTAATAAAATTCAAGTTCTCTTTTACTAACGAATAACCATATTCGTTAAAACAAAATTCAAATGTACTTACAAAAAAAAAAAAAAAAATTAAACAGAACACTAAAATAAATCAGGGTGTTACACTCATGATTCTTGGATCAACAATTGTCTTATTGAGGTCATGCAAACAATCAATTCTAACAAATTCCACAACAGAGGAAGAATATGCGGCAATTGTAGAAGCAACAAAAGAATTTGTGCAACTCAATAAAATCCTTGAAGATTTATAGGAGAAACAAGTGAGAATTAATTTTCACAATACTTTTGCAATCAAGTTGGCCAAGAATCTCAAATTCCGTGATTAGATCAAATGCATCAACACAAAGTATCATTCGATTTTATATCATGTAGAGACCAATGTTATTCATTTGAGGCATTGTTACACAAATAAACAAATTGTGGACATATTCACTAAAGAACTGGTAAGAGAAAAGTTTGAAAAGTTTAAAATGGTGCTTGGGCTCATAAACACAATCATTCAATATTTTTGTATTATTGTAAATAATAACAAATAGGTGAATATGAAAGATCGATAAACCTATTAGAAGATGAAATTAAAAATCATCTTCTTATATTAACATAAAATCACATTAATACAATAACATTTAAATATGGATTTTGAAGTCACACCTCAACTTGACAATTATTGTACATGAAAATCATCATTATGGGAGGACTTTGTAGTCACATCTAACATACCCCCCACTGTCCCTAGCCTCTACTAAGGGTAGAAGGAGGTAGTTACTTGATGACTCGACCTCCAAGGTTCTAGTTATGGGAATGGGGTCTAAATTTTTTATCTTTTTCAAACTATTCAAAATTTAAATTGACAACATTGTTGCTTCGTCTCATCGATACCTTACCAACAATATAAATTTTTCCTCAATCTGACTCTCAGATCAAAATATATATAAGCCTTTGAAGTTTGGCCCATTGGATAATGCCACATCATTTTGGCCTGTTTCGTGCGACCTACATGGTCCCCGCGTGGGCATCCAAGCCATTTCCCACTCTCATGACCAATATAATTATGCAAGGGTCCCACGCACCTCCATGCCATATAAACCTTAACCCTACCATCCACACATCATCAACCAAGAGAGGGACACCGTTAGCCACCTATAATATTTTGTTAGACCAAAAGGTGGCTAAGATATTTTTTGAGCCTCCAAGGAACAAATTTTATCACTAAAAAATTGTTGGCTCTTGAAGACTCCTTGTAGGCCTCATGCCTCTGTCCAAAATCCTCATTACTGTTCCTATTAATTCTGCTGATTTCCTGTAAGAAACTCCTGAAGAAACCATCATTTTTCCCCTTTCTCCCACTCATAACTAACCTTCATTTACTCCCCCTTTTTCTCCATATTATTTCCCTAATTTTCGCAAGTTCCTCCCTCCATTCGTGAAAATCCTCCTGACATGGTTTAAAACTTCTTTTTGAGCTGTGCCAAACCCCCAAAATCCCCTTTAAATCCTTCCCCTAACCTTTGTTCGCCATTTTCCTCCCTTACCCCTCTATCATTTCCTTCCTTGGCCTTCAAATTCCATTTAAATAGGCCAAAACCCACCTTCCGACCTTAATATAGGCATAAGCCCCCTCCCGCTAGCCCCTTTCAAACCACTTCCCCGCACATGCCCCGGCGCTGGGACCAAGCGCTTAAGTCCCAAGCGCTAATCGCAATCAGAAGTCGGGCGAGTGCACAAATCCTTTGTAAATAGTTGGAACTCCGATGCGATTTATTTATAACAATAAGACTGGCGATGCGTTCCGCACCGTTGATCTTCCGCGGAGATTTGACGGTGGAGCGCTAATCGCAGCCCCCCGCCCGATCGCAATCGCAATACTTCAAGTGTACCCTCCGATCAATCGCAGTCCATACCTCCGATCTTCTGATCCTGCTCTCCCTCCGATTTTTTCTTGACCATTGATCTGTCCCGCCGATCCAATGGCCTGCGCTCAATCGCATCGCAAACTTTCAAATCGCATGCATTTTTGTCGCTCCCCTGATTGCCGATCCCCGATTCAATCCCGACCGTTGAGCTAATCCTTCATCCAACGGTCCGCGCAAAATCGCATCGCAATGTTTCACCCCCTTGCAATTACCTCCGATTTATTCCCCGTCGTCGATCTAATCTGCAGATCAACGGCTAGCGCTTAATCGCATTGGAATTTTCAATCGCATCCCCTTTTCTACCACCCCCGATTAAGATCCTCCGATTAGATCTGGACCGTCCACGTGTCCGGATCGGACGGTCCAAAACTGCTCCTCCTTATTCTTCTCCCGCTATCCTTTTTGCCTTTCTATGCAAATCTCCACCGTTGGTTGCCTTCATCCGACGGCTACGCTCCTCTCCTGCCTTCTGAAGCAGTCTAACCCATTTTGCAGGATTTCTTAATTGTTTTTTGTTTTATGCAGGTGTTTTCAATGGTTTTCCGTTGTATCACAAAGAAAGCCGAGGGTTGGGAAAGACGTTTCCTGCGCCTTTGAAGCTACTAAAAGGAACCATTCACACGGTTGGATTCAATGATTTGTCAATGTTTCATGAGCATTGATGCCGAAAAGCCCAGCGCGGCCCTGCACATCGACAAGACACTGTTTTATTCGAAAGAATAGTTAAAGAGTATCAGTTTTGAGAATAAAGCACAACAAAAGAAGATTGAAGACAGTATTACGAGGATTACGGCTAAGACAGTTATCAAAAGCCTAATCCCCGACTCAAAACACAGTTTAAAGAAAACCTAAAGTGTTTTATCAGACAGAAAGCCTCCACCGTTTCACGTGGGACTATCTATGCATGGACTTTGAAATCGTGACCATCCTGGGCTTTTCAATCGCACTTAAGACTTTTTTACAGGGAGTCTCATATGCAATACACGGTTACAAGTCAAGACAGACTACGAAACTCTCCTATATATTCTGTCAATACAGGCCTTGATTCTTTTATCATGTTTAACAATGAAACTCCTAGTGAGCAAGTCACTTTAACAGAATTAAAGGCCGACAGGGAAGAAGAGTATAATAACGCAGAAGTGTCCAAACAGTTTGCCACATGTGAAAGCATTAGTAAACAAAGCATAGGTCTTGATTTATTGGTTATGAGTCCATTTTTTTTAGGACTTAACAACCCAGAAAATACCCCTAACATTTCTGGCATCATCCCTCAATCTATTGAAGAATTTGAGGAGTCAAAACAAATTCAATTGGGTGCTGCCAATCATGAACAGTCAGAAGGCACCATAGTTAAAAAGGACAATCGCCAAACAGACGAAACCGAAGACAACCCTTTATGGAGTATGTATTTTGATGGGTCATGCACTAGAAATAATGCTGGTGCAGGGGTTTGGATCACTAACACTGAAAAAAACCACACAGAATGCATCTCATGCAAATTAAACTTTCAGTGTTCCAACAACATAGCAGAATATGAATCCCTTCTCTTAGGCTTGCATCTCTTGAAGAAATTAGGAGCCAGAAGAATTAATGTGTACGGGGATTCTAAGTTAATCATTAGACAAGTCAATGGGGAGTATAATGCGAATCATCCCAGACTTAGAGCCTATCGGAATGATGTCATGGATCTGTTGACAACATTTGAGGAGTCAAACCTGAGTTTCATCCCAAGGAAAAAGAACATTATGGCCCACAATTTAGCCTTTGCGGCCAGAACATGTCTAACTCCATATGAGACTGGAGACAACACAACTCCAATAAAATTTAGACCGACAGTGCCTGATAACGAAAAATATTGGCAAGTGTTTGACAATGACAAACAAATAGAAGACTTCATGCAATTCAGAAATGAGTTCGAACTGCACAGTTCAGATTCAGATTATGATACAGACTGCAGTGAAGAAAACTTTCTTGGTGAAAAAGAATCGTCTCCTCAACCTGCCAATATTAACCTATTGTCTGGCAAACTTAGGAACAAAACAGAATTAAGTGCAGAGTTAGAAACGGAAGAATTACAAACTCTGCATTCTAAAGATGAAAATTTGCCGAGTGGTCTAACGCCTTGAGAGGAGTTGTTCGATTTTAACGATGTGGCCAATAAACCAAAACTGGAACCTGTAGAGACTGAAGTAGAGGAGTGCAATATAGGCAGTGAGGAAAAACCAAAAATGATCAAACTGTCCAAAACTTTGCCAGCTCACATTAAACTCAAATACATAGAGCTGTTCAAAGAATTTTTTGATGTTTTTGCATGGAGTTACGAAGATCTTAAATCCTATGACACTGAAATAATACAGCACAAAATCCCTCTTAAAGAAAACCAAAAACCATTTAAACAGAAACTGCGCAGAATAAACCCTGTCCAGTTTCCATTGGTTCAGAAGGAGATCATGAAAATGTATGAGGTTGGCATTATTGTCCCTATTAGATATTCCGAGTGGGTATCTAATCTGGTGTCCGTTAGGAAGAAGACTGGAGAAACCAGGCTTTGTATAGACTTTAGAGATTTAAACAAAGCTTCGTTGAAGGATAACTACCCTTTACCAAAAATGGATCACATTTTACAAAGGGTGGTGGGGTCTAAAAGGATTTCGTTGCTTGATGCTATTCAGGGTATAATCAGATTTTAGTTCACCCTGCTGATCAATTAAAGACAGCTTTCACTACTCCATGGGGCACTTTCATGTATGTGAAGATGCCTTTTGGTCTAATGAACGCTGGAGCAACCTTTCAGAAAACCATGGACATAGCATTCTCGGAAGAATTGGGCTTCTTCATCATTATCTATCTAGATGATGTAACTGTTTTCAAAAACAGATGAAGAACACTTAGAACATTTGAGAAAGGTTTTCTTTGTAGCTATGTAAGGTTTGGAATATCTTTGAACCCTAAGAAGACACTATTTGGTCTCCAAGAAGGTAAGCTTCTTGGACACATTATTTCAGAAGAAGGTATAAAGATAGATCCAAAGAGGATTGAGGCTATATTGCAAATCTCTCATCCTCAAAATATCAAAGAGTTACAATCTTTCATTGGAAAGATAAACTTTTTGAGAAGGTTCATCCCTAACCTAGTTGAGCTCCTTAGAAATATCACAAACATGTTGAAGAAGGAGCAAGGGATGAAATGGACCTTGGAAGCAAAGACATCCTTTAATCTGGTGAAACAAGCATTAACCAAAACACCGGTTCTCATAAGCCCTGATTTTTCAAAAGATTTTTATATCTTCTCGTTTGCATCAGAACATACCATTGCTGCTGTCCTTTTACAGAAAAATCCACAAGGACAAGAGCAGCTTATTGCATTCTTTAGCAAGGCATTGAGGGATGCCCCTCTGAAGTATAATATTATGGAAAAGCAAGCTTTTGCTTTGGTTAAAGCATTGAAAGACTTCAGAGTATACATCCTTCACTCACACATCATTGCCTTTGTCCCTAATTCGTTTGTTAAAGACATTCTAACGCAGGACCCAGATGGTAAGAGAGGTAAGTGGATTGTTGTTATTCTCGAATATGATTTAGAGATAAAACCCACTAAACTCATCAAAGGCCAAGGTCTAGCTAGATTAATGGCTGAATCCAATTTTGAAGTTCTTGATATTAATATGATTAATGCTTTGGATAGCCAAGAAGAATTCTCAACTCCCATTATTGAAAACCATTTTATGAATTCTCCTTGGTATGCTGATATCGTTTATGTTTTGCTTAATTTAAATACACCTCCTGGTTTATCGAAAACAAAGGCAAGGTTCTTAAAACTAAAAGCAGTAAACTATTGCATTCTAGATAGGTGTCTTTATTGGAAAAATGCTAGTGGTATATTGCTTAAATGTTTGCCTGAGTTTGATGCAGAGAAGGTTAAGCAGGAATTTCATGAAGGAGAGTGTGGAGGCCATTTGTACTGGAAGTCAACAGCCAACAAAATTTTGAGGGCTGGTTTTTATTGGCCCACCCTTTTTCCTGATGTTCACAAAATGACAACTACTTGCCACAAATGCCAATTGTTTGAGGGCAAGAGAAAATTATTACCCCTTCCTCTGCATCCAATCACTGTTGAAGCTCTTTTTCAACAGTGGGGACTTGACTTCATAGGTGAAATCCATCCCTCGTCTTCTGCCCAGCATAGATGGATCCTTACTGCCACAGACTATTTCACTAAGTGGATAGAAGCCATTCCTTGTAGGCAAGCCAATGATTCAGTTATTATAAAGTTCATAGAAACCAATATCCTTTCCAGATTTGGCTGTCCTACCAAGATCATCACAAATAATGCAGCAGCATTTGGATCAAAGAAAATGGTTGACTTCTGTCATAAATACCAGATAACACTAGGGCATTCCACAGCCTATTACCCTCAAGGTAATGGACTTGCAGAATCTTCCAATAAAAGCTTGGTGAACATAATCAAGAAATTGTTGGAGGACAATAAAAAGTCTTGGCACACAAAGCTAGTCCATGCACTTTGGGTTGACAGATTAACTTTGAAGAAATCTATTGGTATGTCACCTTTTCAGCTTGTGTATGGTACAGATGCAATCTTTCCTAATAGCCTTGGTGTACCAGTTATGAAGTTTATCCAAGAATTGTAGACTGAAGATAATGACATGATCAGAAGAATAAATTAGACCATTCATCTTCAACAAATCAGAGAGGAAGTGTACAACAGAGCATTGCAGAAGCAAGACCATATCAAGAAGATTTTTGACAGAAGAACAAAGGCCAGCAATTTCAAGATTGGGGACAAAGTTTTAAAGTGGGACTCAAAGAGAGAAGATAAGGGAAAGCATGGTAAATTTGACAATCTATGGCTTGGCCCTTACTCTATTCATTCAGTTGCTGGAAACAATGCATTCTTCTTACAAGAGCTGGATGGAACAGATCTGTTTGGGGGTCCTGTCAATGGCAGGATGCTCAAGCATTACTTCTCTTAATTCATGATATATTTGTAAGCCTTCTTTTTTCCTTTTTCACTATAAATATTTCATCCACCATTGCATTCAAAGTTATGAAAAATAAAAAAATACAAAAACAAAGAAAGAAAGAAAAGAGGGCAGAAATGAAAAACAAGAAAGGCACAGCCCCATGCCAAAAAGAGAAATAAATCTGAAAGTGTGCAGGCTTAAATGCCACTCCTGCAAAACAAACTTCTAGTTAGTAAAACTGTTTAATCTTGACTAATTAGCTTTCAATTTTCTACTGATAGATTAGTGAATTTGATTTGCCAAACTGTTTAATCTTGGCTTATCAGTAGATAGATTAGGATAGAAATTAAAGGTTCAAACATGTTCAAAATCTGAACCAAAGTTTCCAAAGATAGATGACTCAAAACTGTTTTATTTTTCTGAGTCATAAAAGAGAAAAAATGGTTCTTATTTGCCCAAAATCTGAATCAGATATCAAGAAAGAGACAGCTCAAAACAAAATTAAAAACATAGCTGTAAAGAAAAAGAAGGCCATAATGAGAAACTTTCAGATCTTAAGCCTTCCATTTTGATTTAATTTTCTGCAAATAATAATCTATGTGCAGCTTGTTCTTATGCCATAGATCATAGCAAGTCAAACAGCTCAATCTTGACTTGACTATTTTTAAATTTCTGTTGTAGAATTTAGAGAATGAAAGTTTGTTGGACTATTTAATCCCAACAGACAGTAGACTAGGTAGAGAAATATCTGAGCTCAACTGTTTAATCTGAGTTCAGGGAGAAATAAGGATTAGAAATAGATTAGATTTCCTACTTTCAAAAGAATAAAATGTTGTGAATAGAGTTTGCCAATCCAAGTGCACTCTGATGAAGAAAAAAATGCTAGATCTGTAGGATTGGGTAGGTAGCAAGCTTGTTGATAAAGGTCCATTGTTTTCATGGTTGCCAAATATGTTTTTAGAGAAGATCATTCAATCACAGAAGGACAGCCCAATGGATGAGGCAACTAATCAGCCTCCCAGAAATCAAGACTGAATTCTTGATGCCTTCAAGAAGGCACCATCCCTAAGTGGAGCCACTGTTAGCCACCTATAATATTTTGTTATACCAAAAGGTGGCTAAATCTTTTTGAGCCTCCAAGGAACAATTTTTTATCATTAAAAAATTGTTGGCTCTTGAAGTCTATTTAAGGCCTCATGCCTCTGTCCAAAATCCTCATTACTGTTCCTATTAATTCTGCTGATTTCCTATAAGAAACTGCTGAAGAAACCATCACTTTTCCCCTTTCTCCCACTCATAACTAACCTTCATTTACTCCACTTTTTCTCCATATTATTTCCCCACTTTTTATAAGTTTCTCCCTCCATTCGTGAAAATCCTCTTGACATGGTTTAAAACTTCTTGTTGAGCTGTGCCGAACCCCCAAAATCCCCTTTAAAATCTTTCCCCTAAGCTTTGTTGGCCATTTTTCTCCCTTACCCCTCTATCGTTCCTTTCCAGGGCCTTCAAATTCCATTTAAACGGGCCAAAACCCACCTTCCGACCTTAATATAGGCATAAGCCCCCTCCCGCTAGCCCCTTTCAAACCACTTCCCCGCACATGCCCCGGCGCTGGGACCAAGCGCTTAAGTCCCAAGCGCTAATCGCAATCAGAAGTCGGGCGGGTGCACAAATCCTTTGTAAATAGTTGAAACTCCGATGCGATTTATTTATAACAATAAGTCTGGCGATGCGTTCTGCACCGTTGATCTTCCGCGGAGATCTGACGGTGGAGCGCTAATCGCAGCCCCCCGCCCAATCGCAATCGCAATGCTTCAAGTGTGCCCTCCGATCAATCGTAGCCCATACCTCCGATCTTCCGATCCTGCTCTCCCTCCGATTTATTCTTGACCGTTGATCTGTCCTCAGATCAACGGCCAGCGCTCAATCGCGAAGGGCTCAATCGCAAAGTTTCAATCGCATGTTGTTTTGTGACCTCCCCGATTGCGATCCTCCGATTAAATCTAGGCCGTCCATTTCCCGCCTATCCAACGGTCCTTATTCCCTCCGATCGCAAGTCTTACCGCCATTTCAAAACCCGCTGATTCGTTTCCCGCCGTCGATCTGATCTGCAGATCAATGGCCAGCGCTTAATCGCACTGGAATTTTCAATCGCATCCCCTTTTCTGCCACCCCCGATTGAGACCCTCCGATTAGATCTGGACCGTCCACGTGTCCAGATCGGACGGTCCAAAACTGCTCCTCCTTATTCTTCTTCCGCTATCCTTTTTGCCTTTCTATGCAGATCTCCACCGTTGGTTGCCTTCATCCGACGGCTACGCTCCTCTCCTGCCTTCTGAAGCAGTTTAACCCATTTCGCAGGATTTCTTAATTGTTTTTTGTTTTATGCAGGGTTTTCAACGGTTTTCCGTTGTATCACGAAGAAAAGCCGAGGGTTGGGAAAGACGTTTCCTGCGCCTTCGAAGCTACTAAAAGGAACCATTCACACGGTTGGATTCAATGATTTGTCAATGTTTTATGAGCATTGATGCCGAAAAGCCCAGCGCGGCCCTGCACATCGACAAGACACTGTTTTATTCGAAAGAACAGTTAAAGAGTATCAGTTTTGAGAATAAAGCATAGCAGAAGAAGATTGAAGACATTATTACGGGGATTACGGCTAAGACAGTTATCAAAAGCCTAATCCCCGACTCAAAACACAGTTTAAAGAAAACCTAAAGTGTTTTATCAGACAGAAAGGTTTCCACCGCTTCAACTGAGGCGAATTGATTCCTCAGCTACTACAAAGAGCTACCTGTTGCCTCAAACCATTCAGAATAGAGGCCGAAGTTATTGCTCGAAGAAATATCTGCCTCCAGCATTGCCAAGAAGTTATTTCTACAAGGAAACCAATGAATAAATATCTGCAGAGTTACTCCAAAACATACACAGAGCCTCAAAGTCAAACAAAGCTTCCACCGAGCTTTGATATTTATTGTGAAACAGTTAATGTAGTGATCCACCTATAAATTCTTCCCTCGAGCCTCTCAAAGGGCCGAGAATTCTTCACTCTGCATTAATTTTCCTTGAGATATTTTCTTAAAATCTCACCTCCTCATCTTCCTATAAGTACTTCTACAGAAGATGAGAAATTGTTGGTTGCAGAACTTTGAAATACACTTGAGCTCGAGACTTCTATTTGTACATAGTGTTCACTAGCCCTTGAAGCTCTGTTTGTGCTAGAGTAGTTAGGTTGAATAGTGAAGATGATTGTTGAACTGAAACATTGGACTTGAAGATTGTAACTAGTTTGACATCAATATAAAAGTTGTTTCTTGGGATCCTGGTCTTTATCACTGGTGAAGTGCTTCTTTCTTTGTTAATCATTTTCCTTCTATGTATGCCATATTGTTCATTTTCCCTCTGTAAAGAACAGTTTAAACAGGGTTAGGATTTTCTGTATAGTAGTAACCTTCTCTGGCCGAGAAATCTTTATCTTAATGTTTTCTTCAGATTTGTTTATTTAAGAATGATTCAATACAGTTTAAACAGTTAGGAATGTTGGCGTTCCCTCGTCCTTCTGTTTGCTCAAACATTGTTCTCGAATGTTATTTCCATTATTTGCTATTAAAGTTAGACTAGAGAAGATATGGTTTGCCCCGATTCCTAGATTCTTTTCTCCAAAGGCAGATTCTGAAAGTTTCCCTTGGTGTTGACTGAAAGCAGACTAGGTTTAAAAGTACTTTATCTGATCTTAAGTTACACTCTGTTTTTCTTATGTGTTTTCATACTTTCTGAAGGTAATTATGTGGATTAATGGATTGTTTGTCAATTAAGCTGCTTTAATAAGAACTTGCCCAAGAAGTCTATGGTTAGCCCTGTCCTTGGTTGGTTTTGAAACAGTTACTTAAGAGGCTTTTCTTGTTTGGACTGACTATAAATCCTTTGAGAAATTATTATCAGTTTCCACCCCTCCAACATTTTAATGTTTCCATTTCATCATTTAAATCTCAATAATCTTCGTGGGTATGTATGACTCGCCCCTCGGATCACACTTGATGTTGTTGTTCAATTAAAGCTCATATATGACTCCATAGCCCAATGGACTAAACCAGCGTTACATCTATCTATCTCACAAAAACTATTCTATTTGCTTGCAACTTCTCACTTTTGAAACTTTTTCGCACTTTTCAGACTTTCCCCTCAAGTAACATTTCATGCTCAACCATCCAAAACAAAACAAAACCCTCGTCTTCATAACTAGCCTAATATCATTACCTTAAGCTTTTCAAAGACAATATCCATCTTTGTACATATTGGAGAGATCCCTCTCCGTATCTGCCAGGAGGCTAGATCCTCAGAATCCCAAAGTTGGTCGAAATGATGTTAACTCGTGATTGGACTCTCCCAATCTTGCTAATAAATTACAAGAAACTCCAATAACATTTCTGGCGACTCCGCTGGGGAATCAAAACTCATAATCGTTTACATTCAAATCCATTCATAAAGAAGCTTGCGGTTGGGTTCATAGAGCGCTTGCTTTATTAACCAGCTTGAGCCACCAGAACCTAACATTTCTGGCGACTCCGCTGGGGAACTGAGTGTTTCTAATACCTCAGAAAACCCTTTATTCAAGAACACTTTGAGAGTAAAAAGCAGCCTTTTCAAGCACTGCCTAATATATTTAATCATGATGGAACTTGTTTGAATCAGTGACAAACTAGGTAAACCCTAGGTTTCTCTTAAGACGTCATCTAACCTTGAAAAATCAGCTGGCTTAGCCATAAGAGTAGACTGCCTTTGTCTCGCAACCTTAGCTAAGTTTGAAACAAAGTTAGGATATTCTTAACAACCACAAAACTGAAAAATGACTTAGAAAAACCTAAAAATATTTCAGATTGGAATTAAATAAACATGGTGGTGGACCATAAGACCTTTTACCTCTGAAAGGAGCTAAAAATTTCCACTTGGCGACTCCACAACCCTAGCAGACCTTAAGACTCCACTAGGAAGAACCCTTATCATTATAAAATCATTCAAACTCAGTTAGAGGACTGTGGGATTTAAAATTGTAAAAACAGATTGGTTAACCTCTCCAAGATTGTCATATATGGTTGAACTTTTCTTGTTTTAGGTCTAAACAACATAGCATAGTGGCTTCTAAAAAGATTCACACCAGAGCCCACCCAGACCCTAACCCACCTGAGATAGTTGATAATCCAGAAAGTATCCTTTGGAAGTCTCCTAAGGTTAAATTATTAACTGTTTTCAGATCACCCTTGAGAGCTAATTCAGTCCATGAAAATCTTTCAGCTCTGCAACAATCACAAACTGACTTAGTGAACCCATTTAGGACTAGGTCATTTGATGATATAATCCAGTTAGACTCTGAATCTTCACTTTCATCTCCTGAAACAAGTGAACATCCTAGTAGCAGGGAAACAACACCTCCTGATTTACATTTCCTTCACAATTTAGGTGTCTCTCATCCAAGATCATCTCAACAGTCTACTCCTGGTCCATCCACTTCTACTCACCCTACATCCATTGTTCAAACCACTTCACCTCAGCCCACTTTCCCTTCTGTAAATCCACCTCCACCTCCTGCCATGGCAACATGGTATGCTCCCTTAGTCCTTCCTGTACCATTAGGAAATCTTCCACAGGACTATCAGTCCAAAATTCCATTATATGATGCTAGTAATACTATAACAGCATCTCAACATGTGGACAAGATGAATGACTACTTTGACATAAACGAAATTGATGATGATTCTGTCAAGTTGAGACTATTTGCTCAAAGTTTGGGGGGAGAAGCAAGAAAATGGTTTAAAGGTTTAACCCCCCATAGTATTAACGATCTCCAAGCCTTCCATCAAACATTCTTAAACAAATGGGAAGTGAGAAAGAATCCTCTCCAAGTCCTTGCTAACTATAACAATCTCCATAGGAACCCTGGGGAAAGTGTACAATCTTATTGTACCAGATTTAACAGCGTCTATAATGCACTTTCCCCTGAACTAAAACCTCCTCAGGGCTCAGCTTTAAACAAATTTCCTGAAGGGTTTGATCCAGACATGACATATTCACTCAGAGAAAGAGTTTTTGCAACCCTTGAAGATATGCAAAGAGGTGCTCTTTCTGTGGAAGTTAACCTTATGGAGAAGAGAGCAAGGATGAAAGCTGAAAAGAGAGTATCTTTTAGAGAGGAATCCACCCCTTCCACTTCAAGCTCAAAGATGGAAAGAATGATGGAGGAAATGATGAAGAAAATGAGCATTCTATAGAGAGCGCAAGCAAATCAAAATCAAACTGCTCCTCAAAATAGAAACCAGAATCAGAATGTTAGAAGGAACCAACCCCCAAACAGACCTAGGGAAGATGATCAACAGATCACCCCTCCCTTTCATCAAAACTATGTAAGTGAGGTTGAAGAAACAGAAGACATAACATAGGAAGAGGATATCAACATGTTTGGGGAAGAGGATGATGACTTTGAGGTTCATTATGATAATAAACAAGGTCTTTACACACCTTACGACGACAAAAGAGATGATAAGGAAAATTATTATCAGGACATGGAAAATGTCGTCATAGAACCTCAAAGAGAATATGACCTTAGAAGCAAGACCAATCAACAAGCCCCCAACACCAAAACCTCTGACAAATCCTCTCAAAGCAGCACCGCAGCCAAACCCAAAACAGCCAAACAAAAAGACAAAACAATGGCTGTTAATTCTGATAAGGATAAGGAGAAAAACACTCAAAATTCTGAAAAACAGAGTGAAGACATCAGCAGTACTAACACTTCAGCTAGTACTCCTTCTACAACAGTTGTGTCAAGTAAAACAAATCAGCAAGCTGTAATTGTTGATAGAGTGACAGCTAATAAGGTTGAAATAAGTGCTTCAAATAATCAAACCCCTTTAAGCCTGGAACAGGAAATCTTAAAGATCAAAATCTATGTTCCATTAACTGAGTTAGCTGCCCAACATGTATATAGGAACCAAATTTTGAAGGCTTTAAATATAGAGGAGAATGGAGATACAGTTAATCTTAGTGATGACCTACCAGAGTTGATTTTTGGCCCTAAGATTGAAGGGAAGTTTCAAGAAGGACCAGTTCCTCCCTTTTATGTGAGTTTGAACATTCATGACAAAATTCTACACAACGCTATGCATGATTCCGGGGCTTCTCATAATTTAATGCCTAAAGCCGTGATGGAGAGCCTTGGTTTAGAAATTACCAGACCCTACAAAGACCTATACTCCTTTGACTCAAATAGAGTAAAATGTCTAGGATTGATCAAAGACCTCTGTGTTAACCTAGCCCAGATTCCAGCCAAATGTTTACTCATGGACATTGTTGTGGCTGATGTCCCCCCAAAGTATGGAATGCTATTATCAAGATCCTGGGGAGCTAAGTTACAGGGGACTATGCAAATGGACATGACATATGCGAACATCCCGGTTTTCAATCAGACCAGAAGACTTTACAGGGAGTCTCATATGCAATACATGGTTACAAGTCAAGACAGACCACGAAACTCTCCTATATATTCTGTCAATACAGGCCTTGATTCTTTTATCATGTTTAACAATGAAATTCCTATGAGCAAGTCACTTTACCGTAATTAAAGGCCGACAGAAGAAGAGTATAATAATCACAGAAGTGTCCAGTCAAATACACATGTGAAAACATTAAAACAAAGCATAGGTCTTGATTTACCGGTTATGAGTCCATTGTTTTTAGGACTTAACAACCCAGAAAATACCCCTAGCATTTCTGGCATCATCCCTCAATCTATTGAAGAATTTGAGGAGTCAAAAAAAATTCAATTGGGTGCTGCTAATCATGAATGGGGCCGAAGGCAAGAATACAAAGGACAATCACCAAACAGACGAAACCAAAGACAGTCCTTTATGGAGTATGTATTTTGATGGGTCATGCACTAGAAATAATGCTGGTGCAGGGGTTTGGATCATTAACACTGAAAACAACCACACAGAATGCAACTCATGCAAATTAAACTTTCAGTGTTCCAACAACATAGCAGAATATGAATCCCTTCTCTTAGGCTTGCATCTCTTGAAGAAATTAGGAGCCAAAAGAATTAATGTGTACGGCGATTCTGAGTTAATCATTAGGCAAGTCAATGGGGAGTATAATACGAATCATCCCAGACTTAGAGCCTATCGGAATGATGTCATGGATCTGTTGTCAACATTTGAAGAGTCAAACCTCAGTTTCATCCCAAGGAAAAGGAACATTATGGCCCACAATTTACCCTTTGCGGCCAGAACATGTCTAACGCCATATGAGACTGGAGACAACACAACTCTGATAAAATTTAGACCGGCAGTGCCTGATAACGAAAAATATTGGCAAGTGTTTGACAATGACAAACAAATAGAAGACTTCATGCAATTCAGATATGAGTTTGAACTGCACAGTTCGGATTCAGATTATGATACAGACTGCAGTGAAGAAAACTTTCTTGGTGAAGAGGAATCGTCTCCTCAACCTGCCAATATTAACCTATTGTCTAGCGAACTTAGGAACAAAACATAATTAAGTGCAGAGTTAGAAACAGAATAATTACAAACTCTACAGTCTAAAGATGAAAATTTGCCGAGTGGTCTAACGCCTTTAGAGGAGTTGTTCGATTTTAACGATGTGGCCAATAAACAAAAAATGGAACCTCTAGAGACTGAAGTAGAGGAGTGCAATATAGGCAGTGAGGAAAAACCGAAAATGATCAAACTGTCCAAAACTTTGCCAGCTCACATTAAACTCAAATACAGCTTGCTCTTCAAAGAATTTTTCTCTGATGTTTTTGCATGGAGTTACGAAGATCTTAAATCCTATGACACCGAAATAATACAAGACAAAATCCCTCTTAAAGAAAAACCAAAACCATTCAAAACAGAAACGTACGTAACAAACCCCCGTCCAGCTTGCCATTGGTTAAGAAGGAAATCATGAAGATGCACGATGCTGGCATTATTGTCCCTATTAGATATTCTGAGTGGGTATCTAATCTGGTGTCCGTTAGGAAGAAGACTGGAGAAATCAGGCTTTGTATAGACTTTAGAGACTTAAACAAAGCTTCGTTAAAGGATAACTACCCTTTATCAAAAATGGATCACATTTTACAAAGGGTGGTGGGGTCTAAAAGGATTTCGTTGCTTGATGGCTATTCAGGGTATAATCAGATTTTAGTTCACCCTGCTGATCAATTAAAGACAGCTTTCACTACTCCATGGGGCACTTTCAAGTATGTGAAGATGCCTTTTGGTCTAATGAACGCTGGAGCAACCTTTCAGAGAGCCATGGACATAGCATTCTCGGAAGAATTGGGCTTCTTCATCATTATCTATCTATATGATGTCACTGTGTTTTCAAAAACAGATGAAGAACATTTAGAACATTTGAGAAAGCCGAGAAATGCAAAAAGTTTGGAATATCTTTAAACCCTAAGAAGACACTATTTGGTCTCCAAGAAGGTAAACTTCTTGGGCACATTATTTCAGAAGAGGGTATAAAGATAGATCCAAAGAGGATCGAGGCAATCTTGCAAATCTCTCATCCTCAAAACATAAAAGAGTTGTAGTCTTTCATTGGAAAGATAAACTTTTTGAGAAGGTTCATCCCTAACCTAGCTGAGCTCCTTAGGAATATCTCAAACATGTTGAAGAAGGAGCAAGGGATAAAATGGACCTTGGAAGCAAAGACATCTTTTGAGCTGGTGAAACAAGAGTTAACCAAAACACCGGTTCTCATAAGTCCTGATTTTTCAAAATATTTTTATATCTTCTCATTTGCATCAGAACATACCATTTCAGCTGTCCTTTTACAGAAAAATCCACAAGGACAAGAGCAACCTATTGCATTCTCTAGTAAGGCATTGAGAGATGCCGCTTTGAAGTATAACATTATGGAGAAGCAAGCTTTTGCTTTGGTAAAGGCTTTAAAAGACTTCAGAGTATACATCCTTCACTCGCACATCATTGCCTTTGTCCCAAATTCAGTTGTTAAAGACATTCTAACACAGGACCCAAATGGTAAGAGAGGTAAGTGGATCGTTATGTTTTTACTATTCTCGAATATGACGTAGATATAAAACTCCACTAAACTCATCAAAGGCCAAGGTCTAGCTACATTAATGGCCGAATCCAATTTTGAAATTCTTGATATTAAGTGATTAATGCTTCGGATAGCCAAGAAGAATTCTCAACTCCCATTATTGAAAACCATTTTATGAATTCTGGTATGTCGATATCATTTATAAGCTTTATTTAATTTAAATACACCTCCTAGTTCGTCTAAACAAAGGCAACAGTTCTTAAAACCGAAAGCAAAGAACTATTGCATTATTGATAAATGTCTTTATTGGAAAAATGCAAGTAGCATATTGCTTAAATGTTTTCCTGAGTTTGATGCAGAAAAAATTAAGCAGGAGTTCCATGAAGGAGAGTGTGGAGGCCATTTGTACTGGAAGTCAACAACCAACAAAATTTTGAGGGCTGGTTTCTATTGGCCCACCCTTTTTCTTGATGTACACAGAATGAAAACTACTTGCCATAAATGCCAATTGTTTGAGGGCAAGAGAAAATTATTACCCCTTCCTCTGCATCCAATCACTGTTGAAGCTCCTTTTCAACAGTGGGGTCTTGACTTCATAGGAGAGATTCATCCACCATCCTCTTCCCAGCATAGGTGGATTCTTACTGCCACAGACTACTTCACTAAGTGGATAGAATCCATTCCTTGTAGGCAAGCCAATGATTCAGTTATTACAAAGTTCATAGAAACCAATATCCTTTCCAGATTTGGTTGTCCTACCAAGATCATCACAGATAATGCAGCAGCATTTGGATCAAAGAAAATGGTTGAATTCTGTCACAAGTATCAGATAACATTGGGACACTCCACAGCCTATTACCCTCAAGGTAATGGACTTGCAGAATCTTCCAACAAAAGCTTGGTGAACATAATCAAGAAATTGTTGGAGGACAACAAGAAGTCTTGGCACATAAAGCTGAATCATGCACTTTGGGCTGACAGATTAACATTGAAGAAATCCATTGGTATGTCACCCTTCTAGCTTGTATATGGTACAGATGCAATTTTTCCTAACATCCTTGGTGTACCAGTGATGAAGTTAATTCAAGAGTTGCAGACTGAGGAGAATGACATAATCAGAAGAATAAATCAGACCATTCATCTTCAGCAAACCAGAGAGGAAGTGTACAACAAAGCATTATAGACGCAAGACAATATCAAGAAGATATTTGACAGAAGAACAAAGGCCAGCAATTTCAAAGTTGGGGACAAAGTTTTAAAGTGGGACTCAAAGAGGGAAGACAAGGGGAAGCATGGTAAATTTGATAATCTATGGCTTGGCCCTTACTCTATTCATTCAGTTGCTGGCAACAATGCATTTTTCTTACAAGAGCTAGATGGAATGTATTTGCTGGGGTCCTGCCATGGCGTGATGCTCAAGCATTACTTCTCTTGATTCATGATATGTTTTTAAGCCTTATTTTTTCTTTTTTCCATTGTAAACATTTCATCCATCATTGCATTCAAAGTTATGAAAAATCAAAAAATACAAAAACAAAGAAAGAAAGAAAAGAGGGCAAAAATGAAAAACAAGAAAGGCAAAGCCCCATGCCAAAAAGAAAAATAAATCTGAAAGTGTGCAAGCTTAAATGCCACTCCTACAAAACACACTTCTAGTTAGTCAAAATGTTTAATCTTGACTAATTAGCTTTCAATTTTCTGCTGATAGGGTAGTGAAATTTGATTTGCCAAACTGTTTAATCTTGGCTTATTAGTAGATAGATTACGACATAAATTCAAGGTTCAAACGTGTTTAAAATCTGAACCAAAGTTTCCAAAGAGAGATGACTCAAAACTGTTTTATTTTTCTGAGTCATAAAGGAGAAAAACTGGTTCTAATTTTCTCAAAACCTGAATCGGATATCAAGGAAGAGACAGCTCAAAACAAAATTAAAAACAGAGCTGTAAAAAAAAAAGAGAGAAGGCCATAATGAGAAACTTTCAGATCTTAAGCCTTCCATTTTTATTTAATTTTCTGCAAATAAAAATCTATGTGCAGCTTGTTCTTATGCCATAGATCACAGCAAGTCAAACAACTTAATCTTGAATTGACTGTTTTTAAATTTTTGTTGTAGAATTTAGAGAATGAAAGTCTGTTGGACAGTTTAATCCCAACAGACAGTGGATTAGGTAGAGAAATATCTGAGCTCAACTATTTAATCTGAGTTCAGGGAGAAATAAGGAGTAGAAGTAGATTAGATTTCCTGCTTTCAAAAGAATAAAGTGTTGTGAATAGAGTTTGCCAATCCAAGTGCACTCTGATGAAGAAAAAATGCTAGATCTGCAGGATTGGGTAGGTAGCAAGCTTGTTGATAAAGGTCCATTGTTTTCATGGCTGCCAAATATGTTTTTAGAGAAGATCATTCAATCACAGAAGGACCGCCCAATGGATGAGGCAACTGATCAACCTCCCAGAAATCAAGTCTGAATTCTTGATGCCTTCAAGAAGGCACCATCCCCAAGT
Organism: Pinus albicaulis; assembly: GCA_034641835.2. NCBI lineage: Eukaryota > Viridiplantae > Streptophyta > Pinopsida > Pinales > Pinaceae > Pinus > Pinus albicaulis. The sequence continues at coordinate 216,383,500 of CM076580.1, read as the reverse complement.
GGAGCCACTGTTAGCCACCTATAATATTTTGTTATACCAAAAGGTGGCTAAGATCTTTTTTGAGGCCTCCAAGGCCAAATTCCTATCACTAAAAATTGTTGGCTCTTGAAGTCTCTTTAAGGCCTCATGCCTCCGTCCAAAATCCCCACATCGTTCCTATTAATTTCGCTAATTTCCTATAAGAAATCGTTGAACTAACCTTCATTTACTCCACCTTTTCTCCATATTATTTCCCTACTTTTCATAAGTTTCTCCCTCCATTCGTGAAAATCCACCTGACATGGTTTAAAACTTCTTGTTGAGCTGTGCCGAACCCCCAAAATCCCCTTTAAAATCCTTCCCCTAACCTTTGTTGGCCATTTTCCTCCCTTACCCCTCTATCGTTCATTTCCTTGGCCTTCAAATTCCATTTAAAAAGGCCAAAACCCACCTTCCTACCTTAATATAGGCATAAGCCCCCTCCCGCTAGCCCCTTTCAAACCACTTCCCTGCACATGCCCCGGCGCTAGGACCAAGTGCTTAAGTCCCAAGCGCTAAAAGCAATCAGAAGTCGGGCGGGTGCACAAATCCTTTGTAAATAGTAAAAACTCCGATGCGATTTATTTATAACAATAAATCTGGCGATGCGTTCCGCACCGTTGATCTTCCGCGGAGATCTGACGGTGGAGCGCTAATCGCAGCCCCTGCCCGATCGCAATCGCAATACTTCAAGTGTACCCTCCGATCAATCGCAATCCATACCTCCGATCTTCCGATCCTGCTCTCCCTCCGATTTATTCTTGACCGTTGATCTGTCCCGCCGATCCAACGTTCCGCGCAAAATCGCATCGCAATGTTTCAATCGCTGGTATTTTTGTCGCTCCCCCCGATTGCCGATCCCCGATTCAATCCCAACCGTTGATCTAACTTCGATCCAACGGTCCGCGCAAATCGCATCGCAATGTTTCACCCCTTGCGATTACCTCCGATTCGTTTTCTGCCGTCGATCTGATCTGCAGATCAACGGCCAGCGCTTAATCGCACTGGAATTTTCAATCGCATCCCCTTTTCTGCCACCCCCGATTGAGACCCTCCGATTAGATCTGGACCGTCCACATGTCCAGATCGGACCATCCAAAACTGCTCCTCCTTATTCTTCTCCCACTATCCTTTTTGCCTTTCTATGCAGATCTCCACCGTTGGTTGCCTTCATCCGACGGCTACGCTCCTCTCCTGCCTTCTGAAGCAGTCTAACCCATTTCGCAGGATTTCTTAATTTTTTTGTTTTATGCAGGTGTTTTCAATGGTTTTCCGTTGTATCACGAAGAAAAGCTGAGGGTTGGGAAAGACGTTTCCTGCACCTTCGAAGTTACTAAAAGGAACCATTCACATGGTTGGATTCAATGATTTGTCAATGTTTCATGAGCATTGACGCCGAAAAGCCCAGCGCGGCCCTGCACATCGACAAGACACTGTTTTATTCGAAAGAACAGTTAAAGAGTATCAGTTTTGAGAATAAAGCACAGCAGATGAAGATTGAAGATAGTATTACGGGGATTACGGCTAAGACAGTTATCAAAAGCCTAATCCCCGACTCAAAACACAGTTTAAAGAAAACCTAAAGTGTTTTATCTGACAGAAAGGTTTCCACCGCTTCAACTAAGGCGAATTGATTCCTCAGCTACTACAAAGAGCCACCTGTCGCCTCAAACCATTCAGAACAGAGGCCGAAGTTATTGCTCGAAGAAATATCTGCCTCCAGCATTGCCAAGAAGTTATTTTTGCAAGGAGACCAATGAATAAATATCTGCAGAGTTACTCCAAAACATACACAGAGCCTCAAAGTCAAACAAAGCTTCCAACGAGCTTTGATATTTATTGTGAAACAGTTAATGTAGTGATCCACCTGTAAATTCTTCCCTCGAGCCTCTCAAAGGGCCGAGAAGTCTTCACTCTGCGTTAATTGTCCTTGAGATATTTTGTTAAAATCTCACCTCCTCATCTTCCTATAAGTACTTCTATAGAAGATGAGAAATTGTTGGTTTCAGAACTTTGAAATACACTTGAGCTCGAGACTTCTATTTGTACATAGTGTTCACTGGCCCTTGAAGCTCTGTTTGCGCTAGAGTAGTTAGGTTGAATAGTGAAGATGATTGCTGAACTGAAACATTGGACTTGAAGATTGTGACTGGTTTGACATCAATATAAAAGTTGTTTCTTGGGATCCTGGTCTTTATCACTGGTGAAGTGCTTCTTTCTTTGTTAATCATTTTCCTTCTATGTATGCCATATTGTTCATTTTCCCTCTGTAAAGAACAGTTTAAACAGGGTTAGGATTTTCTGTATAGCAGTAACCTTCTCTGGCTGAGAAATATTTATCTTAATGTTTTCTTCAGATTTGTTTATTCAAGAATGATTCAATACAGTTTAAACAGTTAGGAATGTTGGCGTTCCCTCGTCCTTCTGTTTGCTCAAACATTGTTCTCGAACGTTATTTCCATTATTTGCTATTAAAGTTAGACTAGAGAAGATATGGTTTGTCCTGATTCCTAGATTCTTTTCTCAAAAGGCAGATTCTGAAAGTTTCCCTTGGTGTTGACTGAAAGCAGACTAGGTTTAAAAGTACTTTATCTGATCTTAAGTTACACTCTGTTTTTCTTATGTGTTTTCATACTTTCTGAAGGTAATTATGTGGATTACTGGATTGTTTTTCAATTAAGTTGCTTTAATAAGAACTTGCCCAAGAAGTCTATGGTTAGCCCTGTCCTTGGTTGGTTTTAAAACAGTTACTTAAGAGGCTTTTCTTGTTTGGACTGACTATAAATCCTTTGAGAAATTATTATCAGTTTCCACCCCTCCAACATTTTAATGTTTCCATTTCATCATTTTAATCTCAATAATCTTGTGGTATAGATGACTTGCCCCTTGGATCACACTTGATGTTGTTGTTCAATTAAAGCCCAGATATGACTCCATAGCCCAATGGACTAAAAACCATCGTTATATCTATCTATCTGCCAAAACTGTTCTATTTGCTTGCAACTTCTCACTTTTGAAACTTTTTGCACTTAGGACTTTCCCCTCAAGTAACATTTCATGCTCAACCATCCAAAACAAAACAAAACCCTTGGCCTTCATAACTAGCATAATATCATTACCTTAAGCTTTTCAAAGACAATATCCATCTTTGTACATATTGGAGAGATCCCTCTCCGGATTCAGGAGGGCTAGATCCTAGAATCCCAAAGTTTGGTTGAAATGATGTTAACTCTGTGATTGGACTCTCCCAATCTTGCTAATAAATTACAGAGACCTAACATTTCTGGCGATTCCGCTGGGGAACTCAAAACTCAGAATCTTTTACATTCAAATCCATTCATAAAGAAGCTTGTGGTTGGGTTCATAGAGCACTTGCTTTATTAACCAGCTTGAGCCACCAGAACCTAACATTTCTGGCGACTCCAATGGGGATCTGAGTGTTTTTAATACCTTTTAGAGGCCTCAGAAAACCCTTTATTTGAGAACATTTTGAGAGTAAAAAGCATCCTTTTCAAGCACTACCAAGAAATGGTAATCATGATGGAGCTTGTTTGAATCAGTGACAAACTAGGTAAACCCTAGGTTTCTCTTAAGACTTCATCTAACCTTGAAAAATCAGCTGGCTTAGCCATAAGAGTAGACTGCCTTTGTCTCGCAACCTTAGCTAAGTTTTGAAACAAAGTTAGGATATTCTTAACAACCACAAAACTGAAAAATGACTTAGAAAAACCTAAAAACATTTCAGATTGGAATTGAATAAACATGGTGGTGGACCATAAGACCTTTTACCTCTGAAAGGAGCTAAAAATTTCCACTTGGCGACTCCACAATCCTAGCAGACCTTAAGACTCCACTGGGAAGAACCCTTATCATTATAAAATCATTCAAACTCAATTAGAGGACTGTGGGATTTAAAATTGTAAAAACAGATCGGTTAACCTCTCCAAGATTGTCATATCTCGTTGAACTTTTCTTGTTTTAGGTCTAAACAACATAGCATAGTGGCTTCTAAAAAGATTCACACTAGAGCCCACCCAGACCCTAACCCACCTGAGATAGTTGATAATCCAGAAAGTATCCTTTGGAAGTCTCCTAAGGTTAAATTATTAACTGTTTTCAGATCACCCTTAAGAGCTAAATCAGTCCCTGAAAATCTTTCAGCTCTGCAACAATCACAAACTGACTTAGTGAACCCATTTAGGACTAGGTCATTTGATGATATAATCCAGTTAGACTCTGAATCTTCACTTTCATCTCTTGAAACAAGTGAACATCCTGGTAGCAGGGAAACAACACCTCCTGATTTACATTTCCTTCACAATTTAGGTGTCTCTCATCCAAGATCATCTCAATAGTCTACTCCTGGTCCATCCACTTCTACTCACCCTACATCCACTGTTCAAACCACTTCACCTCAGCCCACTTTCCCTTCTGTAAATCCACCTCCACCTCCTGCCATGGCAACATGGTATGCTCCCTTAGTCCTTCCTGTACCATTAGGCAATCTTCCACAGGACTATCAGTCCAAAATTCCATTATATGATGCTAGTAATACTATAACAACATCTCAACATGTGGACAAGATGAATGACTACTTTGACAGAAACGAAATTGATGATGATTCTGTCAAGTTGAGACTATTTGCTCAAAGTTTGGGGGGAGAAGCAAGAAAATGGTTTAAAGTTTTAACCCCCCATAGTATTAACGATCTCCAAGCCTTCCATCAAACATTCTTAAACAAATTGGAAGTGAGAAAGAATCCTCTCCAAGTCCTTGATGACTATAACAATCTCCATAGGAACCCTGGGGAAAATGTACAATATTATTGTACCAGATTTAACAACATCTATAATGCACTTTCCCCTGAACTAAAACCTCCTCAGGGTTCAGCTTTAAACAAATTTCCTGAAGGGTTTGATCCAGACATGACATATTCACTCAGAGAAAGAGTTTTTGTGACCCTTTCACTCAGAGAAAGAGGTGCTCTTTCTGTGGAAGTTAACCTTATGGAGAAGAGAGCGAGGATGAAAGTTGAAAAGAGAGTATCTTTTAGAGAGGAATCCACCCCTTCTACCTCCAACTCAAAAATGGAGAGAATGATGGAAGAAATGATGAAAGAGATGAGCATAATTAAGAGAGCACAAGCAAATCAAAATCAAACTGCTCCTCAAAATAGGAACCAGAATCAGAATGTTAGAAGGAACCAACCTCCAAACAGACCCACGGAAGATGATCAACAGATCACCCCTCCCTTTCATCAAAACTATGTAAGTGAGGTTGAAGAAATAGAAGACATAACAGAGGAAGAGGATATCAACATGTTTGGGGAAGAGGATGATGACTTTGAGGTTCATTATGATAACAAACAAGGTCTTTACACACCTTATGACGACAAAAGAGATGATAATGAAAATTATTATCAGGACATGGAAAATGTCGTCATAGAACCTCATAGAGAATATGACCTTAGAAGCAAGACCAGTCAACAAGCCCCCAACACCAAAACCTTTGAAAAATCCTCTCAAAGCAACACCGCAGCTAAACCCAAAACAGCCAAACAAAAAGACAAAACAGTGGCTGTTAATTCTGATAAGGATAAGGAGAAAAACACTCAAAATTCTGAAAAATAGAGTGAAAACATCAGCAGTACTAACACTTAAGCTAGTACTCCTTCTACAACAGTTGTGTCAAATAAAACAAATCAGCAAGCTGTAATTGTTGATAGAGTGACAGCTAATAAGGTTGAAACAAGTGCTTCAAAGAATCAAACCCCTTTCAGCCTGGAACAGGAAATCTTAAAGATCAAAATCTATGTTCCATTAACTAAGTTAGCTACCCAACATGTATATAGGAACCAAATTTTGAAGGCTTTAAATATAGAGGAAAATGGAGATACAGTTAATCTTAGTGACGACCTACCAGAGTTGATTTTTGGCCCTAAGATTGAAGGGAAGTTTCAAGAAGGACTAGTTCCTCCCTTTTATGTGAGTTTGAACATTCATGACAAAATTCTACACAATGCTATGCATGATTCCGGGGCTTCTCATAATTTAATGCCTAAAGCTGTGATGGAGAGCCTTGGTTTAGAAATTACCAGACCCTACAAAGACCTATACTCCTTTGACTCAAATAGAGTAAAATGTTTAGGATTGATCAAAGACCTCTGTGTTAACCTAGCCCAGATTCCAGCCAAATGTTTACTCATGGACATTGTTGTGGCTGATGTCCCCCCAAAGTATGGAATGCTATTATCAAGATCCTGGGGAGCTAAGTTACAGGGGACTATGCAGATGGACATGACATATGCGACCATCTCGCTTTTCAATCAGACCAGAAGACTTTACAGGGAGTCTCATATGCAATACACGGTTACAAGTCAAGACAGACCACGAAACTCTCCTATATATTCTTTCAATACAGGCCTTGATTCTTTTATCATGTTTAACAATGAAACTCCTAGTGAGCAAGTCACTTTAACAGAATTGAAGGCCGACAGGGAAGAAGAGTATAATAACGCAAAAGTGTCCAAACAGTTTGCCACATGTGAAAACATTAGTAAACAAAGCATAGGTCTTGATTTACCGGTTATGAGTCCATTGTTTTTAGGACTTAACAACCCAGAAAATACCCCTAACGTTTCTGACATCATCCCTCAATCTATTGAAGAATTTGAGGAGTCAAAACAAATTCAATTGGGTGCCGCTAATCATGAACAGTCAGAAGGCACCATAGTTAAAAAGGACAATCGCCCAACAGACAAAACCGAAGACATTCCTTTATGGAGTATGTATTTTGATGGGTCATGCACTAGAAATAATGCTGGTGCAGGGGTTTGGATCATTAACACTGAAAACAACCACATAGAATGCATCTCATGCAAATTAAACTTTCAGTGTTCCAACAACATAGCAGAATATGAATCCCTTCTCTTAGGCTTGCATCTCTTGAAGAAATTAGGAGCCAGAAGAATTAATGTGCACGGGGATTCTGAGTTAATCATTAGGCAAGTCAATGGGGAGTATAATGTGAATCATCCCAGACTTAGAGCCTATCGAAATAATGTCATGGATCTGTTGACAACATTTGAGGAGTCAAACCTGAGTTTCATCCCAAGGAAAAAGAACATTATGGCCCACAATTTAGCTTTTGCGGCCAGGACATGTCTAACGCCATATGAGACCGGAGACAACACAACTCCGATAAAATTTAGACCGGCAGTGCATGATAACGAAAAATATTGGCAAGTGTTTGACAATGACAAACAAATAGAAGACTTCATGCAATTCAGAAATGAGTTCGAACTGCACAGTTCAGATTCAGATTATGATACAGACTGCAGTGAAGAAAAATTTCTTGGTGAAGAAGAATCGTCTCCTCAACCTACCAATATTAACCTATTGTCTAGCAAACTTAGGAACAAAACAGAATTAAGTGCAGAGTTAGAAACGGAAGAATTACAAACTCTGCATTCTAAAGATGAAAATTTGCCGAGTGGTCTAACGCCTTTAGAGGAGTTGTTTGATTTTAACGATGTGGCCAATAAACCAAAACTGGAACCTGTAGAGACTGAAGTAGAGGAGTGCAATATAGGCAGTGAGGAAAAACCGAAAATGATCAAACTGTCCAAAACTTTTCCAGCTCACATTAAACTCAAATACATAGAGTTGTTCAAAGAATTTTCTGATGTTTTTGCATGGAGTTACGAAGATCTTAAATCCTATGACACCGAAATAATACAGCACAAAATCCCTCTTAAAGAAAACCAAAAACCATTTAAACAGAAACTGCGCAGAATAAACCCTGTCCAGTTGCCATTGGTTCAGAAGGAGATCATGAAAATGTATGAGGCTGGCATTATTGTCCCTATTAGATATTTTGAGTGGGTATCTAATCTGGTGTCCGTTAGGAAGAAGACTGGAGAAATCAGGCTTGGTATAGACTTTAGAGACTTAAACAAAGCTTCGTTAAAAGACAACTACCCTTTACCAAAAATGGATCACATTTTACAAAGGGTGGTGGGGTCTAAAAGGATTTCGTTGCTTGATGGATATTCAGGGTATAATCAGATTTTAGTTCACCCTGCTGATCAATTAAAGACAACTTTCACTACTCCATGGGGCACTTTCATGTATGTGAAGATGCCTTTTGGTCTAATGAACGCTGGAGCAACCTTTCAGAGAGCCATGGACATAGCATTCTCGGAAGAATTGGGCTTCTTCATCATTATCTATCTAGATGATGTCACTGTGTTTTCAAAAACAGATGAAGAACATTTAGAACATTTGAGAAAGGTTTTCGAGAAGTGCAAAAGGTTTGGAATATCTTTAAACCCTAAGAAGACACTATTTGGTCTCCAAGAAGGTAAGCTTCTTGGACACATTATTTCAGAAAAGGGTATAAAGATAGATCCAAAGAGGATTGAGGCTATATTGCAAATCTCTCATCCTCGAAATATCAAAGAGTTGCAGTCTTTCATTGGAAAAATAAACTTTTTGAGAAGGTTCATCCCTAACCTAGCCGAGCTCCTTAGAAATATCACAAACATGTTGAAGAAGGATCAAGGGATAAAATGGACCTTGGAAGCAAAGACATCCTTTGAGCTGGTGAAACAAGCATTAACCAAAACACCGGTTCTCATAAGCCCTGATTTTTCAAAAGATTTTTATATCTTCTCATTTGCATCAGAACATACCATTGCTGCTGTCCTTTTACAGAAAAATCCACAAGGACAAGAGCACCCTATTGCATTCTTTAGCAAGGCATTGAGGGATGCCCCTTTGAAGTATAATATTATGGAAAAGCAAGCTTTTGCTTTGGTTAAAGCATTGAAAGACTTCAAAGTATACATCCTTCACTCACACATCATTGCCTTTGTCCCTAATTCGGTTGTTAAAGACATTCTAACACAGGACCCAGATGGTAAGAGAGGTAAGTGGATTGTTGTTATTCTCGAATATGATTTAGAGATAAAACCCACTAAACTCATCAAAGGCCAAGGTCTAGCTAGATTAATGGCTGAATCCAATTTTGAAGTTCTTGATATTAATATGATTAATGCTTTGGACAGCCAAGAAGAATTCTCAACTCCCATTATTGAAAACTATTTTATGAATTCTCCTTGGTATGCTGATATCGTTTATGTTTTTCTTAATTTAAATACACCTCCTAGTTTGTCGAAAACAAAGGCAAGGTTCTTAAAACTGAAAGCAGTAAACTATTGCATTGTAGATAGGTGTCTTTATTGGAAAAATGCTAGTGGTATATTGCTTAAATGTTTTCCTGAGTTTGATGCAGAGAAGGTTAAGCAGGAATTTCATGAAGGAGAGTATGGAGGCCATTTGTACTGGAAGTCAACAGCCAACAAAATTTTGAGGGCTGGTTTCTATTGGCCCACCCTTTTTCTTGATGTTCACAAAATGAAAACTACTTGCCATAAATGCCAATTGTTTGAGGGAAAGAGAAAATTATTACCCCTTCCTCTGCATCCAATCACTGTTGAAGCTCCTTTTCAACAGTGGGGACTTGACTTCATAGGTGAAATCCATCCCTCATCTTCTTCCCAGCATAGATGGATCCTTACTGCCACAGACTATTTCACTAAGTGGATAGAAGCCATTCCTTGTAGGCAAGCCAATGATTCAGTTATTATAAAGTTCATAGAAACCAATATCCTCTCCAGATTTGGCTATCCTACCAAGATCATCACAGATAATGCAACAGCGTTTGGATCAAAGAAAATGGTTGACTTCTATCATAAATACCAGATAACACTAGGGAATTCCACAACCTATTACCCTCAAGGTAATGGACTTGCAGAATCTTCCAATAAAAGCTTAGTGAACATAATCAAGAAACCGTTGGAGGACAATAAAAAGTCTTGGCACACAAAGCTAGTCCATGCACTTTGGGCTGACAGATTAACTTTGAAGAAATCTATTGGTATGTCACCTTTTCAGCTTGTGTATGGTACAGATGCAATCTTTCCTAATAGCCTTGGTGTACCAGTTATGAAGTTTATCCAAGAATTGCAGACTGAAGATAATGACATGATCAGAAGAATAAACCAGACCATTCATCTTCAGCAAATCAGAGAGGAAGTGTACAACAAAACATTGCAGAAACAGGACAGCATTAAGAAGCTTTTTGACAAGAGAACAAAGGCCAGCAATTTCAAGATTGGGGACAAAGTTTTAAAGTGGGACTCAAAGAGGGAAGACAAGGGAAAGCATGGTAAATTTGACAATCTATGGCTTGGCCCTTACTCTATTCATTCAGTTGCTGGAAACAATGCATTCTTCTTACAAGAGCTAGATGGAACAGATTTGTTTGGGGGTCCTGTCAATGGCAGGATGCTCAAGCATTACTTCTCTTGATTCATGATATGTTTTTAAGCCTTCTTTTTTCTTTTTTTTCATTATGAATATTTCATCCACCATTGCATTCAAAGTTATGAAAAATCAAAAAATACAAAAACAAAGAAAGAAAGAAAAGAGGGCATAAATGAAAAACAAGAAAGGCACAGCCCCATGCCAAAAAGAGAAATAAATCTGAAAGTGTGCAACCTCAAATGCCACTCCTGCAAAACACACTTTTAGTTAGTCAAACAGCCTAATCTTGACTAAATAGTTTTAAATTTTCTGCTGATAGGGTAGTAAATTTGATTTGCCAAACTGTTTAATCTTGGCTTATCAGTAGATAGATTAGGATAGAAATTAAAAGTTCAAACATGTTCAAAATCTGAACCAAAGTTTCCAAAGAGAGATGACTCAAAACTATTTTATTTTTCTGAGTCATAAAAGAGAAAAACTGGTTCTAATTTGCCCAAAATCAACAGAGCTGTAAAGAAAAAGAAGGCCATAATGAGAAACTTTCAGATCTTAAGCCTTCCATTTTGATTTAATTTTCTGCAAATAATAATCTATGTGCAGCTTGTTCTTATGCCATAGATCATAGCAAGTCAAACAGCTCAATCTTGACTTGACTATTTTTAAATTTCTGTTGTAGAATTTAGAGAATGAAAGTTTGTTGGACTGTTTAACCCCAACAGACAGTAGACTACGTAGAGAAATATCTGAGCTCAACTGTTTAATCTGAGTTCAGGGAGAAATAAGGAGTAGAAGTAGATTAGATTTCCTGCTTTCAAAAGAATAAAATGTTGTGAATAGAGTTTTCCAATCCAAGTGCACTCTGATGAAGAAAAATGCTAGATCTGTAGGATTGGGTAGGTAGCAAGCTGGTTGATAAAGGTCCATTGTTTTCATGGCTGCCAAATATGTTTTTAGAAAAGATCATTCAATCACATAAGGACAGCCCAATGGATGAGGCAACTAATCAGCCTCCCAGAAATCAAGTCTGAATTCTTGATGCCTTCAAGAAGGCACCATCCCCAAGTGGAGCCACTGTTAGCCACCTATAATATTTTGTTATACCAAAAGGTGGCTAAGATCTTTTTAAAGCCTCCAAGGAACAAATTTTATCACTAAAAATTGTTGGCTCTTGAAGACTCCTTGTAGGCCTCATGCCTCTGTCCAAAATCTTCATCACTTTCCCTATTAATTCTGTTGATTTCCTATAAGAAACTACTGAAGAAACCATCATTTTTCCCCTTTCTCCCACTCATAACTAACCTTCATTTACTCCCCCTTTTCTCCATATTATTTCCCTACTTTTCATAAGTTTCTCCCTCCATTCGTGAAAATCCTCCTGACATGGTTTAAAACTTCTTTTTGAGCTGTGCCGAACCCCCAAAATCCCTTTAAATCCTTACCCTAACCTTTGTTGGCCATTTTCCCCCCTTACCCCTCTATCGTTCCCTTCCTTGGCCTTCAAATTCCATTTAAATAGGCCAAAACCCACCTTCTGACCTTAATATAGGCGTAAGCCCCCTCCCGCTAGCCCCTTTCAAACCACTTCCCCGCACATGCCCCAGCGCTGGGACCAAGCGCTTAAGTCCCAAGCGCTAATCACAATCAGAAGTTGGGCGGGTGCACAAATCCTTTGTAAATAGTTGAAACTCTGATGCGATTTATTTATAACAATAAGACTAGCGATGCGTTCCGCACCGTTGATCTTCCGCGGAGATCTGACGGTGGAGCGCTAATCGCAACCCCCGCCCGATCGCAATCGCAATACTTCAAGTGTACCCTCCGATCAATCGCAGTCCATACCTCCGATCTTCCGATCCTGCTCTCCCTCCGATTTATTCTTGACCGTTGATCTGTCTCACTGATCCAACGGTCCGCGCAAAATCGCATCGCAAACTTACCAGTCGCATGCGTTTTGTCGCTCCCCGAATTCTTGGGTCGATTCAATCCCGACGTTGATCTAATCCTTGGTCAACGGTTCGCTCCGTCGCATCGCAATATTTCACCCCCTTGCGATTATGGCCAGGTTCATTTTCCGCCGTCGATCTGATCTGCAGATCAATGGCCAACGCTTAATCGCACTGGAATTTTCAATCTCATCCCCTTTTCTGTCACCCCCGATTGAGACCCTCCGATTAGATCTGGACCATCCACGTGTCCAGATCGGACGGTCCAAAACTTCTCCTCCTTATTCTTCTCCCGTTATCCTTTTTGCCTTTCTATGCAGATCTCCACCGTTGGTTGCCTTCATCCGACGGCTACGCTCCTCTCCTACCTTCTGAAGCAGTCTAACCCTTTTCGCAGGATTTCTTAATTGTTTTTTGTTTTATGCAGGTGTTTTCAATGGTTTTCCGTTGTATCACGAAGAAAAGCCGAGGGTTGGGAAAGACGTTTCCTGCGCCTTCGAAGCTACTAAAAGGAACCATTCACATGGTTGGATTCAATGATTTGTCAATGTTTCATGAGCATTGACGCCGAAAAGCCCAGCGCGGCCCTGCACATCGACAAGACACTGTTTTATTCGAAAGAACAGTTAAAGAGTATCAGTTTTGAGAATAAATCACAGCAGAAGAAGATTGAAGACAGTATTACGGGGATTACGGCTAAGACAGTTATCAAAAGCCTAATCCCCGACTCAAAACACAGTTTAAAGAAAACCTAAAGTGTTTTATCAGACAGAAAGCCTCCACCGCCACAACTTGAGGCAAATTGATTCCTCAGCTACCAAAGAAGCACCTGTCGCCTCAAACCATTCAGAACAGAGGCCGAAGTTATTGCTCGAAGAAATATCTGCCTCCAGCATTGCCAAGAAGTTATTTCTGCAAGGAGACCAATGAATAAATATCTGCAGAGTTACTCCAAAACATACACAGAGCCTCAAAGTCAAACAAAGCTTCCACCGAGCTTTGATATTTATTCTGAAACATTTAATGTAGTGATCCACCTGTAAATTCTTCCCTCGAGCCTCTCAAAGGGCCGAGGAGTCTTCACTCTGCATTAATTGTCCTTGAGATATTTTGTTAAAATCTCACCTCCTCATCTTCCTATAAGTACTTCTACAGAAGATGAGAAATTGTTGGTTGCAGAACTTTGAAATACACTTGAGCTCGAGACTTCTATTTGTACATAGTGTTCACTGGCCCTTGAAGCTCTGTTTGCGCTAGAGTAGTTAGATTGAATAGTGAAGATGATTGCTGAACTGAAACATTGGACTTGAAGATTGTAACTGGTTTGACATCAATATAAAAGCTGTTTCTTGGGATCCTGGTCTTTATCACTGGTGAAGTGCTTCTTTCTTTGTTAATCGTTCTCCTTCTATATATGCCATATTGTTCATTTTCCCTCTGTAAAGAACAGTTTAAAAGGGGTTGGGATTTTTTGTATAGCGGTAACCTTCTCTGGCTGAGAAATCTTTATCTTAATGTTTTCTTGAGATTTGTTTATTTAAGAATGATTCAATACAGTTTAAACAGTTAGGAATGTTGGCGTTCCCTCATCCTTCTGTTTGCTCAAACATTGTTCTCGAATGTTATTTCCATTATTTGCTATTAAAGTTAGACTAGAGAAGATATGGTTTGCCCTGATTCCTAGATTCTTTCCTCCAAAGGCAGATTCTGAAAGTTTCCCTTGGTGTTGACTAAAAGCAGACTAGGTTTAAAAGTACTTTATCTGATCTTAAGTTACACTCTGTTTTTCTTATGTGTTTTCATACTTTCTGAAGGTAATTATGTGGATTACTGGATTGTTTGTCAATTAAGCTGCTTTAATAAGAGCTTTCCCAAGAAGTCTATGGTTAGCCCTGTCCTTGGTTGGTTTTAAAACAATTACTTAAAAGGCTTTTCTTGTTTGGACTGACTATAAATCCTCTGAGAAATTATTATCAGTTTCCACCCCTCCAACATTTTAATGTTTCCATTTCATCATTTTAATCTCATTAATCTTGTGGTATAGATGACTTGCCCCTTGGATCACACTTGATGTTATTGTTCAATTAAAGCCCAGATATGACTCCATAGCCCAATGGGCTAAAAACCGTAAAATATATCTATCTGCCTTAAGCTTGTTCTATTTGCTTGCAACTTCTCACTTTTGAAACTTTTTGCACTTAGGACTTTCCCCTCAAGTAACATTTCATGCTCAACCATCCAAAACAAAACAAAACCCTTGGCCTTCATAACTAGCCTAATATCATTACCTTAAGCTTTTCAAAGACAATATCCCTTCTTTGTCATTGGAGAGGTCTCTCGTTAGGAAAGCTAGATCCTAGAATCCCAAAGTTGGTTGAAATGATGTTAACTTTTCTGTGATTAGAGACTCTCCCAATCTTGTAATAAATTACGGAGACCTAACGAGAAACTACAGATCATATGGCAGATATGCCTTGGGGTCCAGAATTTGCATGTGTTAGTGCCAAGTTGTCGCTCGAAGGATTTGACGACTCAGATCAACTCCATCCAACAATTGATCTGAGTCACAATGTACAGGCCCATTAACAAGCCTCCTCCAACCCGATATTGGTTCCACTGCCTCATCAAGGTTCCAATGCTTGTGCTAATGTAATAGCTTTGGTCATGCAATACACCCCCACATCGGCCGTGAATCCACAACACCATGTCAATCCGTTGGGTGTTTCTCGAACCAATTGTGTTCATTGCCTTATCATATCATTGGGCATGTGGGATCTGTCACACCACATCACCCCAGGAATTAAATCTCGACAAGATTGCACCCGACTCCACCAGAAATCGCAGGGGACAAGGTATCAAAGTGACATCAATAACCCTTTCCATCAGGGATATGTCACCCTTCACGTGGCTCCCCTCTGGGTGTGCCATGTGTCACCCATTTACTAACCATTTGGCCCCAACAGACCCCCAAATTAGACTAACACATGTCATGCTCCTAGTTCACCACGTGGACTTGAGGCCACAACACTTGTCGTGTTGGCCGTGGGTCCCACCAGTGCTCTGCTATAGGGTAAAATGAAAGTTTCATGTCATAAGTGATTTTGGGGTCCTCCACCCCCACCACGTCATCTTGACGATTTAATCCTAGCAAGGTCATCCTGGCCTCTCATTAAAATCTTTGGGGTAAAACCTTTGGGTTCCCTCTGATGGCAGGGGCGCCTACATAATCAACAACAATGATTTAATGAGAGGATTCCCTCCAACAACCCCACAATTCTACACCACCCCGTCAATTAATTCCCGACGAGATCTTAACTAACCTCCGCTTGAACTTTTAGGGTAATTCTTCTAGGGCACGTGGATGACTTTGATTCCCTCATGACATCTAACAGCTCAAATCGCTTCCGCTTGTGCGCCCTTGGACATGGCTCATGGCCATATGGTATATAAGGCTCACACCTCCTTGCTCCTCTCAACCCTAAACTTCCAACCCCCACAACACATGCATTTGTGTATATGGCATGAGACTTTCCGCCTTAGCACTTGCATACATGAGAATTTTACAACTCAAGCGCTGAACCCCCTAATGCCACAAGGCTCATCCCTGCTCAACTATATATATATATATATATATACTCCTCACTTCCCTTCATTATATGCCATAAGGCTCATCCCCACTAAACTATATATATATATATATTCTCACTTCCCTTCATTATATTTATTCCTAGCTTCATTATATTCAAAATTTAAATATAATTTAAATAATGTTTATTTAAATTTCATTTTATCTAATTTTTTAACCTCTTTCAACAATTTTCCATTTTTTCTTTATACTGTAATTTTATATAATTTTCAATCTTTTCACCTTATTTTCTGCCAAGGCTATTTCCTTGATGGTTTGTTTTTCATTCCTCAAAATGTGTGAGGTGTCTAGAAAAAACATTGAAAGTTTCAAAACAACAGAATGCACTTCCACACCTATCTAATGTAAATATAAAAAAAATGTAAATAAAATATAAAATTATATTGACAACATATCTAATCTAAATATAAAAGTAATGTAAATAAAATATAAAATTATATTGACAAAATTAAAATGATAAAAATAACATATTATCGTTTTTAGTGAAAAATATTTAAATAATATTCTATTAATGTAGAGACGATTCAAGGCAATTCTCTAAAATTGTCAAAACAGTTTTACCCAAAAATAAAGTAAATTAAATAATCTAACCAGCTGGCATTATTAGTAAGAAAAAGTCACTATCTTGTTTCGTGAAATTCTACTTATTAATCAATTTTAAGTTTTTCATTTTACTTAAAATTGGTAACATCAGATGCTTAATGAAAATCTGTAAAATCAGGAAAAAAAACTGTTCAAAATTTTGAACTTATCTTCCAAAAAAACAACATTTGTTGATGATATGATAGACAGCAGAAATAACTGTTCAATTATAAATCAGAAAGAAAGAAAGGGGGGCTTTCATCGGTTTTAAATTGAACAGATGAATCCAGAGAGCAAATGGCAATGATGATGACTGTGATTATATTCCCATACTTTTTCTTTGAAGGCGGACTTGTTCCCACGCCAGAAATGTTTGAAATATACTTAAAAGCAAGACGATAAGACCTGCGAATGTAGAAATTACAAGCCATGCCCTTGGAAAATACTTATCTTTGAGTTCAGCACATATCATTATATATTCGTAATTGGTGTAAAAGGTTATAACGTCATCAATGGCGGAGTCAATTGGTTCGTATTCGCCCTTCCCCATTACTTTCCTCATTCTGCTCCACACATTGGCCACCGCTTCATCGGTTCCCAAGCGATTGTGCAATATACCGCCATTTCTCAGCACCTCAACGTCTGCGGCCGTGTTGATCAAGCGGTCCATCACGTCCACATAGCACATCAGCGGTTTCGTTTCATTTTTGCAAACGAATGCCTCGAATGCCACCAAATTTCTCATGGCAGCATCTGTTCTTTCATCCATTTCAATTGTGGGTAAGTGAAATGTGCAGGTTTTGCCATCGAAACGAATCTCGTTGAGATGCTCCACGTGTGCAGCGAATTTTACCCCTTTTCTTCTGAGTTCTACAGCTGATGGGAGAGTGATGTACCTCTTTTTCTTCCACATTCGATTGTGTTCAGTATGATCTGTGGGATCCGAAGAGCGGATGATATTTTCATAAACAAACCCTAAAAGATGTGAATCCGGCCTGAATGATGCCCCTGTTAATAGATGCGAATCCAGCCTGTCACGTTTGTAGAGAAAAGGGGACAGGGTTTGCCAAACGTGTCTTAGAATGGAAATGAGATCAAGATCTGTGCCTGCCTGCCATTGGAGGATCATCTGTAAGACAAACATGGGTATTTGATTTTCTAGCTTCATAATATCTTCCTGAACTGCAGCAAACATGGCCGTTTGATTTTCTAGTTTCATAATATCTTCCTCAGCTTCCGATGGTTGCTGGTTTTGCAAAAAGAAAACGCGAGTTGCTTGATCACAGTCCCAATCCCGGGTGTAGATCTTCCTAAGAAATCATAAAACAAGGGAAAAAAAACATAAGTATTTAAAACAGGGAACCCAAAAAAAAACAGAGGTATATATAATGTCGTAGAAGTAGGATGTAAACATATATTCTTCCCTTATTTATTATATCTAAACTATTGTCTAGATATAAAATAAGTTTTTGAACATAAATGACATTGCGTAAGGATAAATTGTAATTTGGGTCAGTGTCAGATTTGGCTCAATTTATTGGGTTGAATCCGAAGAAAATAGCTCTTGAGCATGCCTCTGACAATTGAATAAGGGTTTATGATTGAAATCTGTTTCTCGTTCATTCACTTCAATTTTCTTTAACTATGATAATTGGTTAAGATACATCTCATACACAGTTTTTCTGCAGGAGCAATCAAAGCATAAGACATATCTATCAATGAAATACCATGAATCAATTTCAAGAATTCATATGATTATCAAACCTGCACCAGCTTATTTGGGATGAAACATTCCGAAGAAAAGAGCTCTTGAGCATACCTATGACAATTGAACATGGGTTTATGATTGAAATCTGTTTCTCGTTCATTCACTTCAATTTTCTTTAACTATGATAATTGGTTAAGATACATCTCATACACAGTTTTTCTGCGGGAGCAATCAAAGCATAAGACATATCTATCAATGAAATATTATGAATCAATTTCAAGAATTCATAAGATTGTCAAACCTGTACCAGCTTATTTGAGATAAAACATTTTACATGATGCCCTCAGTACATTTGTTTGCTATACGTTCTAAAAATAAAAGATACCTGGAAATTTGCATGTCTCACTTAACTCCTCGAAATCAATACTAAATTTAACAGACCTGGATCAACCATTGAGCTAACAATAATCAGACTGTCAAGACATTGTTAAGTTATTGTGAAAATTTCCTTTGTCGCTTTTAATTCAAATCAATATTTTGAAATTTGTGAAATAATTTAAAGTACAAGATGTGATAGGTTCAAAACCAGAGGAATAGAGTATGTATGTTTTTTTTCTTGGGGAGGGGTTTCATACACCAATTTGGTGTCTGGCTTGGCCTCCAGGTGTCACAAACAAAGGGTTTTATACACCAAATCAATTTAGGGATCTCATACAGCAATTTGGTGTCAGACTTGGCGCTTTTATCCCACAAACAAGAAGGTCTCATACACAAATCTTATACACCACTCAATCTGATATCTGACTAAACAGTGACCTTAAAATTAGATAATAATTAAAATATATACGGTTAAATCTGGAAGGTTAAAAAAGTTGAAATCCCAATTGCAAATCCAATATCCAATACATTAAACTTTATGAATATTGTTTGTGGAAAAACCTTTCTCATTTAATCTCCTGTTTCAATAAAATATATGCAAATCAATAATGAAGATTCATTTGACCAGATTTTATATTATAAATGTTTCATAAATTTTTTCCATATATTGAATTTATTTCTACATTTAAAAACACATTTTCTATAACTAATACCAAATTTCAGTAAAAAGACAAATATGTCTAATAATTAAAATACTAAAATATATATATAATAATACATATTTTATATATTAAAATATATACTGTTAAATTCTGTAGGTTGAAACGGTGAAATCGCAATTTCAGATCTAATATCTAATACATTAAACTTAATGAAGAGTGTTTGCCTAAAAACTCTTAGCTTCTCATCTCCTGATTCAATTAGAAATATGCAAAATGATAATGAGGGCTTATTTGGCCCGACCTTATACTTTGATTGAAATTTCAGCTGAAAAGAAGACCATACCTTAAAAATCGCAGAAGGAATAAGCCATCTCGAGCCAAAATCCATCCCAATTCTTCATCAGTGTCAGGACAAACATGGAAGGATCTATACCATTGCCGAATCTTAACACTTTGATGTATCATGTCCTCAACGAGCTTCACGAAGGGAGGACGACCGGGTCTATCGGCGAGTATATCTGGAAGCTTATTTTTGAAGGTTTCATACTTGGCAAGTTGGGGTTTCCCGAAATGAAAAGGGCCGAGCGAAACCACTTGCGGTACGGAGGTCCCTTTCGACTTTAGGGTTTGCAGATCATCCAGTGCGCGAAAGACGCGTCCCTCGACTGTTTGAACCTCATCCTCATCTTTTCCTGTTTGCTGTGACGAGGGATAGAGGAGATCAATCCTCTGGTCGTCCATGACGAGGCAGGTACGTGTTCCTTCCATAAGACTCGGCTTCTGAGAAAGCCGGAACGGATAAGACGGGAAATCTAGAGATTCAATGCGAGGGACGGCACG